>CM038039.1:194191218-194791218 GCA_021397845.1 Areca catechu
AAAAAGAATGATTCTAAGACTAGCAAACCAACATATCAAAACCAAAAAGGAAATGCACGAGTATTTACTTTGATTGAGCAGGACACTAGTACAAGTGATCAAGTAGTCACATGTACTATTCTAACTAATCCATAGATGCTTAATTATATACTATTTGATTATAATTCTCCTCATTTTTTTATATTTTCTAAGTATACTACCTCTTTGAACTGCATAGAAAAAGAATTGAGAAAGCCACTATATGCTGCCACTCTTTTTAGGAGAGTTAGTTGTACAGATGTTTTGTTTAAAAAATTGCAACACTTAGATGGAGATAGGGTTAATAGAAATTACTCTAGAGTGTTGAGTTCTAAAATCATGGATTATCTAAGAGTTGCATAATAAAGATATGACAGAGTATTAAAGGAAGACTAGGAACCCCTACTTGTTTAAGAATGAAGGTACACCAAGTTTCGAGGATGAAACTCTTTTGAGGTGAGAATGTTGTGGCCAGGTTTGACCCACTGAACTGGCCCACTAGCTCAAACCTCGCCTCGCCCGAGCTAGGCACGATCCCAAGAGAGGGAAGAAGACTTTCAGGAGGAGTCTTCTTCCTCCGGCATCTCTGAGTAAACCGGGAGCCTAGGGAGTTTTGAACCCTAGATTCCCTCTATAAAAATTTTCCTTTCTTTCCCAAAAACCCTCCATCCCAAGCAACATGCCCTCTCTTCCCTCTTTTCTCCCAATCTCTACAAATCATTACCGATCACCCTTTTTTCATGTTCGCTTGAAATTGGAACCGACGACCTCCTAAAACCAAAATAGGAGGCTTAAGCCCTCTTCCCTCTCTCTTCCCCACTTTCCAATGGCTTATTACATCACCACCGGCCAATGATTTCGTCAAAAAATCCCATGGAAGGATTACCCCTATTTTCCCTATTTTGGCTGATCCATCTTCACCTTTCTCTGGCCACCGATGCTACCGTGCCTTGGCCCTACACCTCTGGTCATGATGACCAACCTCCCAGCTACCCTCCCCAAGTATCTTGGCTACTAGTGAGTGGCCAATGATCAGAAAGATCCAATGGAAGGGGTAAATCCCCTATTTTTTCAAAAATTTCTATGTCTTCCCACTGATTGGTCACCGTCGTCAGCTATTCACTACCGTCCATCGCCAGCAACCACTCGGCCATGAGTGGCCTTCCTTCCACCCCTATTTAGCCAAAGAAAAAGAAAGAAAAAGGAAAAGAAGAAAAGAGGAAAAAAGAAAGAAAGAAAAATGGAAAAAAGTGAGAGTTTCTCTCTCTTCTCTCTTCTCTCTCCTCTCTCTTACTTCCCCACTTTCTCTCTTTAGAAAGTTTTACTCTCTTTCTAAGATTTTTTTTTCTACTCTCTCCTCTCTTGGTTTCTCTCTAGGCTAATCAAAGATCCAACAAAATCTTGATTTCTCATTTATGAACCTAAGAAATTGATCCATTAAAAAGAAGTCTTGAAATTACTTTGGAATCCATGTAATATGTTGTCTTTTTTGTTTTATAAATTTTTTCATATTTTTTGCTAGCCGATCATCATCGTTGGCTATCCACAATCCTCAAGCCTTGACTAGGCCCTATGGCATGTTTTCATGGAACCCGATCTGGATTATTCTTTTAGAAGAGACCAAAGTCCTCTATCTTTCTTTTTTTATTTTCTCTCTCCTCATCCACTCTCTCTTTAAGAAGATCCATGATCCTAGTATAGAGCCATATTTTCTTAGTCTTAGGACTTGTGTTGATCTCAGCACAGAGAACCTAAGTCACTTTAGTGCCTGATCAATTTATCAAATCAATCATCCATCTAACAATCTCCATTTATTATTATTTAAATATTATTGAATTCATTCAATGAAGATTAATTATGATTTAATATTTTAACTAGGATTAGCTAAATCTTGCAGTGAAGTTTAAAGACCTAGGATAGACAAGGTAAGTAAATTTTATAATTCTTATTTATTTAAATTATCATGTTTTAATATTTATGAACTATTATTATTGATGAATTCATATTTTTCATAAAATAAAGGATCAGCGTATATGTATGAAAATTCATGCTTTACTATGAAAATTAGTTTCATGAGTATTTTTTATGAAAAAGACATATTTATGAAGCATAATTAGATTATGCCATCTAATATTTTTCTACCTATATACATATATATTTGAAGAAAAAGATGTAAGAATTTTAAAGACCCTCAGATAGCTATAAATGAATCCCTATAATTGGGAAGGTTGACACCCAAAGCTAACATCCACAAGAAACATGGTCCTGTCAACAAGTATAAAGTTGGAATAAGAAATAAAAACTTGTCGATTAAAAAACATGGCCCTATCATGGATACAAAGTGACCATAATATGAATATCTATGAATACATGACATAAAGGATTATACATTTTTTTGCAACTATGCTTATGAAATATTTGTGATTTATATATGCATAACCGGTTTTGTGAATTATTTTATTATATTATGTTATGAAAGGTTCTATTTGTGATATATGTCACTTTTAAAATAATGCATTATTTATATAAAAACTTATGCTTGATCCAATAAGAAAGTGTAGGTTTTACTTACTGAGCTAGTATAGCTCATATCCTTTTTTTTCTTTTCTTTTACAGAGAAGTAAGGTTAGAAATGATGGGTGATCCAGGCTAGGTGTCTATACTAGTGAGCTTGAAAGTTTTGTGGTTGAAATTAGTTATTCAAGTACTTAAGAACTTGTAGTTAAGTAATTATGAATTGATACTTAGATCTGATATTTGGTTTTGGATTTAGATGCTCTGAACCGATGTTGGTTTAATCGAACCTCTTATTTCTATTTTAATTATGATAGATCTTTTCTTTACTTAAGATCATAAATGCTTGGTTTCATGTTATTGTGGGTTGCATCTCTTAGTAGCATGGCTATGTTATGTCCCGAATTTGGAGTGTGACAAAAAAAGAAGAAAAAATAAAGAGAGTTTTTCACTCTTCTCTCCTTCCTCTCTCTCTATTTTATACTTATTTTCTCTAGTTTGTCTCTCTAGATTGCTTCTCTCTAGTATTTTTTGATCCAAAAATGATCTTTTTTTAAGGATTTTGACCTATCTTGATGTTGCCCAGGTGGCTTCCCAAGAGGGGGGTGAATTGGGATTAAAAACTTTTCACAATAATGTGCAATTTCAAATTCTTTTAGTGTTGTGGTGCAATATGCAATGCGAAAGTAATTAAGTAAAAGCAATAAAGCAATAAGAACACAATCACAAATACAAAGAAATTTAGAGTGGTTCGGAGCAACCGGCTCCTACATCCACTACCTAAGCACCACTTGAGATTTTCACTATATCCCCCAATCAAAATACAATCGGATTATTTTACCAGGCTCACAATCCAAACCTTTACACTTTGGTTTTACCTGGATCACCAAAGAAATCCTAACTCCCTTTGGTTTTAAACGGGATCACCAAAGAAAACCCTAACACTTGATTTTATACAGGGATCACCAAGAACCCAACTTAGATTTTATAAGGTTCACCTAAAAACCTTCAACCCTCTCTTAAGATACAGTCCCTTGCTATTCTTAGAGAGAAAACAAAGATAGACAAATGATAAATAAGCAACTATAACAAACCGAGTTTGTTTAAATATTGCCGATGTAGATCAAAATGAAGCCTAGCTTTGAATGTTCTTTAATGCTCTTCAAGCTGCTTCCTTGCTTCTTCAATGAGTAGATTCAATAATGGAGTAGAGTTGTTGAAGCTTTGAATCCTCACTTGAAAGCTCTTTGAAGTAGGTAGGAGAAAGACTTGAAAGTTCTTGAATATCTCAAGATAATTCCACAATAAAGCTCTAATTATTGTTTAATCCTTCAAAAACAATCCCTTATATAGTTTTTCAAGAGATATGACCGTTGTAGGACCTAGGGATTCATGAAAGAGCTGTTGAAGATGAATTGGAGTTCAAAAATTAATTTCAGCAACTAGCCATTGAAGTGTAGAAAACGGCTCCACGAGTCAGCTCCAAGTCTCAGACAGCCCAAAATAAAATTCTGTAAGAGTCGGCTCTTCAAACTGGAGTCGGTTCTTGCTTTCAGTCAATTCAAAATGATTAATACCTAGAGTCGGCTCTTCAATGCAGAGTCGGCTCGAGTTCTCAGACCTTCAAAATTCATAACTCTGGACGAGTCGACTCTTGGGACAGGAGTCGGCTCGAGATCTTAGGCTTTAGAAAAAAATATTCTTCCATTAGTCGGCTCTTGGGATAGGAGTCAGCTCTTGATACTGAAACACTGAAACTTTCTCCGTGCCGTGCCACAACGAGTCGGCTCTTGATCCAAGAGTCAGCTCTTGTAAAGTTTTTAATTAATGCTTCAAGCTTTTTCAAAACTCTTCAACATTTGAATCAAATAGAAGCTAATCTACATACTCTTTAATCATACAACTTTCAGCCATTTTATAATATTACAAGATTGATAATACTAGGGCTTTTACAAGTTCAAGTTCATAAAACTTTATTCACAATTGAATTACCCTTAAATCAGTTTGAAAACCATTTTAAGCTAAAGGTAACAAATTTCCTGCAAAACTTCTCAAGTAATTAGAAAGAATTAGTATCAAATACATGCTCAAATATTTTGTGATCATCAAAACTATTCCAGGGGTCAACACTTGATAAATTGAGGTCCCAACCCATGACCATCGAATATTGTGCTAACCTCCATCTTAGTCCATGATAGATATTGTTATGTTTGATTATCCTTAATTTCTATTGAACTCTCTGTACCTAAGGCTGAAACTGGGCTTAGGCCAATCCGATAGACTTCAAGCCAAATCCGAGGTAAATCAGGCCGAGTTTGGGCCTCAAAATATAGTCCATTCAATTTTCAGGTCGGGCTCGAGTTGCCCTTTAGTCCAGCTCGGCCCAGCCTGAACCAAGCTCGGTCCTCGGCCCAAACCAAGCCCGACCCCCTTGGCCCAAATGAAGCTTCTAGATGAGACTAAATCTGGTTATCTCTCTCTCTCCCCCTCTATTACATCAAAACTAGCCCACCGCCTCTCTGCCAGCTCTGATCTCCCTTCGTGCAACCCCCCGTCCCCCCAACTTCCGACTTCGATCTCCCTCTGTGCAACCCCTCATCCCTCCAATCGATGGCTCTAATCTCCCTCCATGCGACCCCAGCCCTCCCAGTCGACGACTCTGATCTCCCACTACGCGACCCCCCCACCCTCCTGGCTGATGGCTTCGATCTCCCTCAGTGTGACCCCCCGCCCCCCAGCCAATGGCTTTGATCTCCCTCTGTGGCATTGGATCAGAGCGATAGCTAAGAAAATTGATCGTGATGGTCCGTGCCTTCATGAACTAGATCCTCCGATTAAGGAAAGAGAATCAGATTTCCTCATCCTCACCTAGGGCTGATGATCTGCTATCCCAATCATCATGAACAAGGACTACTCCAAAGAGTTCTTGCAAGATATCATCATCAACTTCCTCCTCGCCGGGCAGGAGCTAACCTCGTTAGCTCTATTGTACTTCTTCTAGCCTCTCTCTTCTCGATCGGAAGTCGAACAGAAGAAACTCAATGACATCTGCATGGTTCGTGCACAAAATCGAAGCTCCAGCGATGACGAGACCACATTTGATTTCGGTTGCGAACACCCCACTGGCCCCATCTTCGATTTCTTTTTCCTATTTTTTTGGTCATTTGATCCAGCCCAATCAAGCTATGATTTGGGTTGGCCCAATCAGGCTTGGGCCGAGTTTGGGCTTGGACTCAAGCATAATTGTTTCAAAATTATTCAGGCCTAAGCCCGACTCGAAGCTTGAATTTTTTTTGGTTCGAGCTCGGGTAGGGATGTGGCTCGGTCCGACCCGGCCCAATTCCAACCCTATCTGTACCTTAGTTCAATCATGATCAAATAAAATCATTCTGATTTGACCAACTGAGTCATTAATACTACTGCTTGGTTAGCTTTATGATGATATTGAGTCTTAGTATTTTTATTTAAAAATAATTATGGCTAAAATCTAATAAAGATATAATTTTTGACATTAGGCTCCGGGAGATTATTAAAATTAATTGAATCTATCAGTTAGTTTTGCTCATAAGCTAAATAATGCTTAATTTTTTGTAAATTTATCAATAAATTATAAATTATTTTTCATATTAAAATATACATGATTTATGAAATTGATGCATTTCATTTTTAATTACTAAATATGCCTTTTCTAGAATATTGATTTAATGTTTTAAATTTGATATGGATTGCATCCAATTAATTTTAAAGTCATATAATTTTTATGTATTGTTCGACTTGGATTATGAAATATACCTTTAAAAAAGTGTTTTAGTTTGAGATTGATTTTGACTGGCCATGTTTCAATACCCTGCTAGTGGAGCAATATGGGTGTTAAATGTTAGTACTTTGATACCCTATTTGTTAGATGGTAAATGCTGATATTTTGATACTCTATTAGTGGGGTGTTAAATACCGATACTTTAATACTCTGCCATTGGAATTATGCAGCAGCACTTGATTGAGTTCATGCCTATCAAGATGAATAGGATATTTTGAAAAAAAAGAATTTATAAATGAAATATGAATTTTGAAAAAGTTAGATTCAAATACTAATTATTTGGATAGTATTTTATATTTGAATTAATAAACTTGCAAGCTTATTTTTAGTATAATATTATTACTTGATTTATCTAATTAAAGTGCTGATTGCTTACTGAGTTGTCTGGTTCATTACTCTATACTTTTATTATTTTAACATATTCAAAAAATTAGCTTGACTTCTGGGTTATAGGAAGGTGATAACAAATAAAATTTCAAATCTTTATTTTAAATTAAAAATTATTAAATTTTGATGCAATACTTTAAAATATTATTTTATAATATATTTGATTTAGTTATTTAAATTAAATTTAAATATAAATTTATTGATTATTTATTTTATTATTATTTTATTATATTATAATAAAATACCTTGTATATTTATGAAAGAGAGTTTTTTTATGAATATATATGATAGTTGCTAAGGTGCCTGGTCTCGAGCAGCTAAACAAAAGTTAAGAGATGCAAGTCACTAACCATTATCCGTTCTCTGTGGGATCCCTCGTACAGGTAGAGTGGGCAACCACTGCACCGGCACCTTGAGTGGAAAGCTCTTTGGATATGGCAAACTTATTTGTTTTGTTGAAAAAATTCACCCGCCCTCCGCCCCCCTGCCCCCCCCGCACGAGGATCTCTTTAAATTATACGTACATTTAAATGTTAAACTATCATGCCTCGAATCGTATATCAAAATCGGCTACATGACCGGTTATACGATCCTAGATTTTATCCTAGAGATCATGCCAAGTCTATGTACACAGGAGTCACTTCATTTAAAATCACAGTAATTATATCAATATTATTTAAATAATTTAATAATAATTAAATAATTTATTTATTCAAATCAAATTACTAAATGGTTCACCGATTTACAATAAGTATCGGTAACCGAAAAACAACCAAACTAACTATACTATCTAAACAATGTTGACGTTCAGTCTCACGCCCAGCCTGATCCTTGCTATGCATCCTGAGTTTATGAAAAAAATCAAAAGATCAGGAGTGAGCTTTACAGTCCAGTAAGGTTTCTATACAATCACACCAGTAATAATATAATTCTAAAAATAGCAAGAACATACTAGTATATCATATCATGCAATCAAACAACTCAAATATCATATATAACAAAACTTTTTTTGTATAATAATGTTTCTTTTTTATATTTCAATTTAATCATCCTTCTTCTTTAGGATTCTAAACTAACCACGATCATGCTTAACTCATGACTGGCAAGCTCAGTGTCATACTTTAGCCTGTGACTAGCAAGCTCATTATCACACTTTAGCCTGTGATGGATAATTTCATTGTACACTTCAGCCTGTGACTGGCAATCTCATTGTCACACTTCAGCTATGACTGGCAATCTCAGTTAGGGATGGCAATTTTTATCGATCCGACGGGTATTAGACCCAACCCGACCCTAATGGGGCGGGTAAAACCCAACCCGCTTAATTTATAAATGGAAATGGATTATATAAAAAAAATCCGACTCGGGTTCGAGTCATGTACGGGTAGTAGTACGCCTTGACCCGAACCCGACCCGTTTATATATATATATAATTATGTTTATAAAATATTTAAGTAAATTGGATATGGGATGGATATACCCGACTCGACCCGACCCGTTTAGCTTTTAAATAAACTAAGTTTTATGAGACCGAGTATACCCAACCCAACCCGATCCATACATGATTTTTTTATACCCGACCCGAGACGGGTATGGGGCGGATAATTTTTTAGCAGGGCGGGTATGGATTTTGGGTGACCCGATCCAAACCCCACCCGCTGCCATTCCTAATCTCAGTAACCACGATCTCGTGGCATGGTTAGTCCAATTACCTCATTCTCTTGGTTATCACTTTATCAAATCATATCATGATGACAAACCATGAAATCTCAAATTTGTCAATGACCGGTACCGCGGTCCAAACCATCAAAAATATTTTTACTTGATAAAAACATGGTATATAGGAATATAACTAATAACCACAGCAATCACACTACCCATTATGCAAAATCAAACTATACCATGCAAAAATAAATCATGCATGTCAATGCTCATGTACACGAATCAAATCATGTCATGTAAGATATATATATATATACAACTAGTGATCAAGTCCAGAATCCTTACCTTCCAGAAGCTAATCCTAGTATATCCAATATTAGTCCGTATCCGGAGCTCGCTCAATACTTTCTTGCTCAAAAGGCCGATCCCCTACAATAATAAATAATTTCATTCAAATCCAAAATCTTAACTTTACGAATTTTGAAGAAGAAAGCTCTTCGATCCTCTCTTCTATAATAATATATTATTATTATTATTATTTTATTTTCTCCTCTTTCTCTCTCCTCTTCTCTCTCCTTTTTCTCACTCTTCATCTTTTCTCTCTTCTCATTTTTCTTTTTTTCTTTTTTCTTTTCGTTTCCTTCCTTTTTTTTTCTCTTCTCTTCTCTTCCTTTTTTTCTTCTCTTCTCCCGAACTCCTCCCTGAGCTCTTCCTCGGCTTGGCCGAACCACCTCTCCCTGGTTGCCAGTGGCGACCATGGAAGGTGGTTATCGAGAAGGGCTCGACGGACCAGAGGCAGACGGCGGCGCGGCCACCGGCGATCCACGGTCCCAAGGCAAACAAACCAAAAAAAATCAAACTACAACCCGATAAATCCTTCCTAAAGTTGAATAAAAGACTCACCAAATGTTGGAGAGCTCTCGGTCACTCACTGAAGAGGAGGATGACAGTATGGAAGGGGCTCGATAGGGCGACGGTTTGGGGGATTTAAAGGAAACCCACCGACGGTCTCCTTGTCGCTTAGGGAAGGGAGACAGCATCGGCTGAAGTCCCAGTCCATCCCAAACATGACGCTGACGGAGTCCCTCTCCTCCTCGGCTTCCTTTGACTCCTCCGATGACTTTCCCGGCCGGATATGGGGAAGAACAAGCTCCCATGTTCGACTCCGCCTCCCCCCCTTTTATTTTCTACGATCTGGGTCGAAGCCAGCTGGGCCTATCGACTTCGGCCCAAAAAGCCCACATCTCACATTCTCTTCTCATTAAAAAAATTTTATCCTCAAAATTTATGTACCTGGTATTTCGAAAAGCTATGGATATTTATCTCTCATTTCTGCTTTAAGTTCCCATGTAGCTTCCATTTCACTGTGATTGCTCCATTGCACCTTCACGTATGGGATGGTTCGGTATTGCAACACCTGATCCTTGTTGTCAATGATCTGTATGGGCACCTCCTCATAAGTCAGATCCTCCTGAAGCTGTAATGGCACGTAATCCACTACATGGCTGGGGTCAGGAATATACCTTCACAGCATCGATACATAAAAAATGTTGTGCACTCCTGATAAAGCTGGTGATAGTGTTAGTCGGTAGGCCACCTCCCCGACTCTATCCAGAATTTCAAACGAACCCATAAATCTCAGGCTCAACTTGCCTCGTATACCAAATCGCATCACACCCTTTGTGGGAGAAACTTTCAAAAAGACATGGTCACCCCCATTGAATTATAACTCCCTCCATCTTTTATCTACATAACTTTTCTGTCGGCTCTGAGCGATACGCAGCCATTTCTTGATCACTTGTATCTTGTCCATCGTTTGCTGTACTATTTTCGGATCCAACAATTTTTTTCTCCTACATCATCCCAACAATAGGAGATCTGCACTTTCTACCATACAAAGCCTTAAAAGGTGCTATCTGTATACTGGCTTGATAACTATTGATATATGCAAACTCTATTAATGGCAAATGATAGTCCCAAGCACCATCGATGCCCATAACACAAGCTCTTAACATGTCTTCAAAAATTTGGATGGTTCGCTCTGATTGTCCAGCGGTTTGAGGATGAAAGGCTATATTGAAACTTAATTTGGTTCATAGGACTTTGTGAAGACTCTTCCAAAGTTGCGAAACAAATCTACTGTCTCGATCCGATACTATAGTAGTTGGAATCCCATGTAGTCTCACAATCTATTCCATGTACAAGCTTGCTAATCTTTCTAGAGAGAGACCGACCCGAAAGGATAAGAAATGAGCTGATTTTGTCAGTCGGTCTACAATCACCCATATCGTATTATTACCTTTGGGGGTTTTGGGCAAGCCTGTCACAAAGTCCATAGTAATGTGTTCCCATTTTGGTGGGGACACAAGAGGTACTAGAATAAGACAGAGGCTTTTCAACCCTCTGTGGATTAATCAATAATTTATGAGTCCATCTGTAATAAGGACTTAGCACATTTGAGTCCATTTTAGTTGTTATTTGAGTCTTTTGAGTTGTTATTTTAGTTCTATACTAGTCAGCTCATGTTGAGCTAGTTCAGTCAAATTTTAGTCAGCTCATGTCGAGCTAATTTTATTTATTTTTTAGTCCTGTCCAAGCAAATTGAAGACTCAAGACCACATCATACAAGTAAAGACCAAGTCCAACTAGATTGAAGACATGGAAGTTTAGCCCAAGTCCAACCCAGCTTGAAGATTTGAAGACCCCAAGAGGAAAATTCAAAAAACCCTGATTCCTTGCAGATGCCCTTCAGATGCCCAGATTCCCTTCCATATGCCAAAGTATATTCATAGACCAAGGCATCCATGATTTTAGAGGTTCATCTGCATCCTAGCCCAAAGAAATCAAGCCCAGGTGCCAAGCACAAGCCCCTAAGAAGCAAGATACCAGGGAATATTCCTGCTACATGGCTACCAGGCCACCCCAGCTTCCAGAGGCCCAAATCCATGTGCCCGAGCCCCTTTGGGCCGGCCTCTTGCTGCTCTTAGAAGCCCAACACGCCCCCCTAGGTGTCCTTGGAGTGTTAGCCAAGTCAAGAGAATTTTTAGGGATTTTTTCTACCTAATGTTTCCTTATTTTCTAGCTAGAGTTTGAAAGGGAAAAGGATTCTTATGTAATGTCAATTATACCCTTACTTGGGGCCCAAGGTTAAGGGTCTATTTAAGAGACCCTAGCCTCTTGTATGAAAGGAGATTTTTGATATGAAATAAACCTTGAGTTCTTAGATTCTTTTGTGTGATTATCCTACTGTGTGCATAAAGGGGTTTGAGAGTTCTTCTTCCCAGTGTTTGCAACCATCTTCCTGCCGCCAACCATCTTTCCAGCCCCCTCCAAAACTTTCTTTTCTTTGCTATTTTCCTTTGTTTTCTTGATTTTCTCTGAGTTTTCTAACCCCTGATAGGTCGTTTATAGGTCCTCGAGTTCCTACGAATCCAATGACTCCAGCCACGCCTCAATCGGACCACCGAGCAGAAAGCCAGGCATCCGCGGGTCTTTGGCTCGATTTTCCAGGCCGCATCTGTCGAGGAACAAGAGATCCTTTCACTGCAATCTTCACCGGGCACTTCAGACATTGTCAGGTACACCCCCTCTACCTCCAGTCTTATTATTGTAGGAGAACTTGCCCTAACCGAGGCTTCTCAGTCCCGGCGATCCTTCTTTAGTACTTTTCTAGGTTCTAATTTGCATGCTTGGCTTCAAAAATTCATATAAAACTCCCTACAACTAATTTTGATCTGAAATTCGGGAATTAATCACCTAACCCCACATATAAAACATACAAAAAGAATTGCATGCATATTAGTCCCGCATCATTTGGTATCAGAGCTTAGATTAGGACTTATTTTCTGTAATTTCTCAGTCTGTATATACTTTGTTATTTAAATTATTTCTCCCTGATAAAAACTATAAAAATTTTAAAATTTATTTTGATGGATTCATCATAATTCACAGTAATTTTCAGTATTTTTGTAGATTTTATTTCGACCTGTGAATTTTATGCAAGCCGAAATACAGCCTGCAAATTTTTGGCTCTGTTTTTTTTTCAGCAAGACAAGTTTGGAAGTTTTAGGGTTTTGCTTAGCATTTTTTCATATCTTTTATTTTTAGTATATTTCCTACATATTAGGCCATAATTTGAAAGTTTTCTTCTATTTAAGAAAATACCAAAATATAAAACAAAAAAAAATTATATATTCTCCAAAAATACCAAAAACATCTAAACCCTAATTTGCATCCTCATCTGCCTGCCATCATTGCATAATCTACCTTTAAGGGCACTCTTGCTATGTCAGATGGGGGAAGGATTTGATCACCTCTCCTTAGCCCAAAACCACATCCCTTGCATTCGATCCCAAGCCTTAACCTAAAATTAACTAGACTTAATTTTCCCTAGTGGGCTAGGGACACCAACTGGTCGGGTCCGGGCTAGTGTTAGATCACCGTGTCAAGTTAACCTATGTGTGCCTTGTGCTCAGTGTCTAGAATGGTGGTTCAGGGATTCAATCCCAAAAGGCTTGTATGCTGATCCGCCTACCTGGCCAATCTCTGATTGGTGTCTGGATTGGCAATCAGGGACCTAACACTCTCCTTACACCTGCCTGGCTGAGTACAGGGTTACTATAGGCTAGTTTGCCATCCTGATTGAGCATCTAGTTTGGACTATAGGTCTAGTCAGCTATAGTCGGTCTGATCGAGTCTTGCATGAGCACTAGATCAGGGGTTTCATATCACCCACCTCCTTCACAAATATCTGAACCCATGGAAAATTTGCAAGCCCAAATAAAAGCACTCACTGAGCAACTAACCCAATCCATGGCCCAGTTAACTCAGTCTAGTACCCAAACCAACAATAGAATTGACCATCTTGCCAACAGGTTTGATCGGTTAGAAGGCCATGTAAGGACCCTAGGAAGAACCCATGGATCACAGTCTAAGCCAGATCCTCAGTCCCCTCAACCTAGGAGGATCCCAAACCCTGATCTATACCATGAGGTCGAACCTAGGAGAGCCCCTTATCCTGACCCGTACTACAATTCTCAACCTAGGAGGACCCCAAACCCTGATCCATACCGAGAGGTTGAACCTAGGAGAGCCCCTCAGCCTGACCCATACTATAATACTGAACCTAGAAGAACCCCTTACCATGACCCTTATTATGATATTGAACCTAGAAGAACCCCTTACCATGACCCTTATTATGATACTGAACCCAGGAGAACCCAATACTCTGACCCGTATAGGGAGTCCAACCCTAGAAGAACCCAATATCCTGACCCTTATAGGGAGCCCAACCTTAGGAGGACCCCATACCATGATCCATCCTTAGAACCTGACCATAGAGCTGACCCAAAATCCTATGACCCCAGATCCTATAATTCCATGACCCATAGATCTGCACCCTTGTCCTATGAGCCCAAAGAACCCATAACCCCTAGGTATCAATCTAGTACTAGTCAGGTTTCCCCTAGTCAACTTGAACCCCATAGGATTAGTACCCCTAAATATGAGCCCAGTAGTGAGCCACTACCCCTTAGGCAACCTGAACCTACTAGGATTAGTGTCCATAATCAGATACCAGGACCTAGCAAATTTTCTCCTAGCCGACCTTCTCCAACCATTCCTGAGATTGACAATGCTTACATTAACGTGGAAGTGTATGAAGCTGATGCGAGCCTAGTGGATGAGTATGAAGGAGAAGAGGAGACACCTTTAGTAGACCTAGAATTAGCTGACCCAGTAGATACCCAGGTAGAAACCAACCTAGAGCTAATTGACCTTGACTACATCCAACCTAAAGCTATAGTGGAAGAACAATTAGAGGAAGAGAACTCCGATACTATGATTTTACCTGAGGAAACACTAGAAAATGATCTAATTATAGAGCCTATTCCTAAATTCCATGAACAAGAAGACTTTATTCAGGATTTGGCTTACTTAACCCATTGCCCTCAGGATGAATCCCTTCCTACCATTCCTATTGAAGATCTCTTCCAAGAAATTGTTGACCCGTCCTTCCATAGCATGGACCTTTTCTTGCCCATAGATATTCCACAATCTCGTAAGATTAGCCTCATTAGTCTAGGATTAGTCCCTGACGCCCTTTCTTTTATCCTACTTTATCCAACTAAACCTTTTTCTCCACCCTACCAGACTAATTTTGAATCCACTTTCTATTTTCTGCCCTTTTCAGATACCTCCAGCATTTCTAAGATCATTAGATTGCATTTAGCTGAGATTAGCATACTGCATGCATTCATCACGCATGTTAGGTTTGCATCTTACTTCTGGCATACTCTTTGGAATTTGCTAGGAGTTCACTGTAAATTTTCATGTGCATGTCAAGCTAGGATCAAACCTAGGAAACCTATAATCTGTTAGGTTTATATCCAAAGAGTTCAATAAAATTTCCTTCTATAGGAATGCATGGTCAAGTCTGTTAGGTGTTAGTATGAGTCCTTTGAATCATTTGTTAGGAGTTTGCATGTGCCCAGCATGTTCACCACCTACACTAATTTTAAACAAACTAGATAATTCCCGAAGATGGATCAAAGAATTTGATGTAGTGGATTCTATCTTGGTTAGGCTTAGGCCTAAAAGAAGCTTCATGCTCGCAGAGCTAGACCTTTTAAAGTGATAGAGAAGGATTGGATCAAATGCCTATGTGTTAGACTTGCCTTCGGATATGGGCATTAGTTATACCTTCAATATTACAGACCTGGTTGAGTATAGGGAACCGGCAGCGATACCTAGTGAGGCCTTTGGACCTATTCCTTTTTATTGTGAGTGACCCTAACCTAGAGTGTCCACTAACAAATTGGCCTGAGAGAGGAGAACGGATCGAGCGTATCTTGGACGATCAAGCCATCATGACCCGGGGCCATGACTATCAACGCTTCCTGGTCTGATGGCAAGGCCGGCCAGAGTCGGATGATTCATGGATTTCTCGAGAGGACTTGCAACACCTCAACCCAGACCTTCTCGAGAGATAAGTGAGCCAGTCTGATCTTCACTCGACAGGATCGAGTTCCTCCTACCCCGGGAGAATTGGTGGGGACACCAGAGGTACCAGAATAAGACAGAGGCTTTTCAACCCTCTATGGATTGATCAATAATTTATGAGTCCATCTGTAATAAGGGCTTAGCCCATTTGAGTCCATTTTAGTTATTATTTGAGTCTTTTGAGTTGTTATTTTAGTTCTGTACTAGTCAGCTCATTTTAAGCTAGTTCAGTCCAATTTTAGCTAGCTCATGTCGAGCTAATTTTATTTTTTTTTGAGTCCTGTCCAAGCAAATTGGAGACTCAAGACCACATCATACAAGTAAAGACCAAGTCTAACTAGATTGAAGACATGGAAGTTTAGCCCAAGTCCAACCCAGCTTGAAGATTTGAAGACCCCAGGAGGAAAATTCAAAAAACCCTGATTCCTTACAGATGCCCTTCAAATGCCCAGATTTCCTTCCATATGCCAAAGTATATTCATAGACCAAGGCATCCATGATTTTAGAGGTTCATCTGCATCATAGCCCAAAGAAATCAAGCCCAGGCACCAAGCCCAAGCCCCTAAGAAGCAAGATACCAGGGAATATTCCTGCTACATGGCTACCAGGCCATCCCAGCTTCCAGAGGCCCAAACCCATGCGCCCGAGCCCCTTTGGGCCAGCCTCTTGCTGCTCTTAGAAGCCCAACACGCTCCCCTAGGTGTCCTTGGAGTGTTGGCCAAGTCAAGAGAATTTTTAGGGATTTTTTCTACCTAATGTTTCCTTACTTTCTAGCTAGGGTTTGAGAGGGAAAAGGATTCTTATGTAATGTCAATTGTACCCTTACTTGGGGCCCAAGGTTAAGGGTCTATTTAAGAGACCCTAGCCTCTTGTATGAAAGGATATTTTTGATATGAAATAAACCTTGAGTTCTTAGATTGTTTTGTGTGATTACCCTGCTGTATGCATAAAGGGGTTTGAGAGTTCTTCTTCCCGGTGTTTGCAACCATCTTCCTGCCGCCAACCATCCTTCCAACGCCCTCCAAGATTTTCTTTCCTTTGCTATTTTCCTTTGTTTTCTTGATTTTCTCTGAGTTTTCTAACCCCTGATAGGTCGTTTTCAGGTCCCCGAGTTCCTACGAATCCAACGACTCCAGCCACGCCTCAATCGGACCACCGAGCAGAAAGTCGGGCATCCGCGGGTCTTTGGCTCGGTTTTCCAGGCCGCATCTATCGAGGAACGAGAGATTCCTTCACTGCGATCTTCACCGGGTACTTCAGACGTTGTCAGGTACACCCCCTCTACCTCCAATCTTATTATTATAGGAGAACTTGCCCTAACCGAGGCTTCTCAGCCCCGGCGATCCTTCTTTAGTACTTTTCTAGGTTCTAATCTTCATGCTTGGCTTCAAAAATTCATACAAAATTCCCTACAACTAATTTTGATATGAAATTCGGGAATTAATCACCTAACCCCACATATAAAATATACAAAAAGAATTGCATGCATATTAGTCCCGCATCACATTTTCACTGAGGAATCGCAAGAGATTGCAGTGGTCCGTCATGTCTTTGATGCTCGGCTTTCACTTGTTGACATACCAAGCATTAAGTCACATACTGTGCTACATCATTCTTTATTCCAGGCCACCAAAAGTTTTCTCTTAAATCTCGATACATTTTTGTACTACCGGGATGCATTGTATATGCTAACCTTGCACCTCCTCTAGAATCTTATTCTTTAATTCTAGAAGCTTGAGAACACATAATCTACTAACAAACCTCAACGGGTCATCTACATATATAAAAAATTTTGATTGAGCACCAGAATCCACTGTCTCCCTAATCTTTTGTAGCTTTAGATCCTCCTTTTGAGATGATTTAATCCTCTCGAATAGGATAGGCTGTACCATAAGATTTGCTAGTTGCATTTCAGGATTATGAAACCGTACTTCAATCTTAGATCTCTCTAGATTTATTATGATATGCTTTTGATCAATAAGTAAAGCTGCCAACTTACTTTGGAGACTTCCTACTTAAAGCATTTGCTACAACATCTGCCTTGCCTGGATGATAGTTGATGGTCAGATCATAGTCCTTTAGCAACTTCAACCATCTTCTCTGTCTTAAGTTCAACTGCTTCTGAGTGAAGATATATTTTAAAATTTTATGATATGTAAAAATCTCACAACGACTACCATACAAGTAATGCCTCCATATTTTTAGAGCAAAGACCACTGCTGCTAGCTCCAGATCATGTGTAGGATAATTTGACTCATACGGCTTCAACTATCTAGAGGCATAAGCTATCACCTTTTATTTTGTATTAGGACACAACTATGACCTTTGCGAGATGCATCACTGTATATGATGAAGTCCCCTGTCTCCATAGGAATAGTCAGCACTAGGGCAGTCACCAACTATCTTTTCAACTCTTGAAAACTCTGCTCACATTTATCAGTCCAATCAAATTTTGTTTGTTTTTGGGTCAGGCAAGTTAAAAGCATGGCAATAAGGGAAAATCTTTTAACAAATCTTCGATAATAACATATAATTTCTAGAAAACTGTGAACTTCAGATACATTGGTAAGTCTTTTCCAATTTACCATAGCCTCCACCTTCTTGGGATCCATGGAAACACCTTCCTTAGAGATGACGTGTTCGAGAAAGGCAACTCTATCCAACCAAAACTCATACTTTTGTAACTTGGCATTCAACTTCTTTTCCTTGAGTGTTTGCAATACTAGCCTTAGGTGTTCTTCATGTGCTTGGGGGCTCCTCGAATAAATTAGTATGTCATCAATGAACACCACTACAAACTAATCCAAATAGGGCCTGAACACCCGATTCATGAGGTCCATGAAAATTACATGTGCATTTGTCAGATGGAAGGGCATGACCAAGAACTCATAATGTCCATACCTAGTTTTAAAGGTTGTCTTAGGCACATCTTCTGCTCTTATCTTTAATTGATGATAACCAGAACGAAGATCAATCTTTAAAAATATTTGTGCCCCTTGTAGTTGATCGAATAGATTGTTAATCCTCGGTAAAGGATATTTATTTCTTATTGTCACCTTGTTCAACTCCCGATAGTCTATACAGAGCTGAAAACTACCATCTTTCTTCTTTATGAATAGAACCGGAGCACCCCAGGGAGACACACTGGGTCTAATAAATCCTTTATCCAATAATTCTTGCAATTGCTCTTTAAGCTCTTTCAGTTCAACCAGAGCCATCCTGTATGGAGCTTTGGAGATGGCTCTAGTTCTCGGTATGAGATCAATGGAGAACTCGATTTCTCTATCAGGAGGTAACCCTAGCAGGTCATCGGGGAAGAACTCTGGAAACAAGTTCACAATAGGAATGTCTTCTAACCTGAGTTCCTACTGTTGTATATCTATCATTGCCTCCAGGAACCCTTCACAACCTTTCCTGAGGAGTCACCGGGCACTAAAAGCTAAGATCACCCTCCGCTGAGAGGTTAACTTGCTACCCATAAGGTCAAACTTTGGCTGGCCAGGGACCCGAAATCTCACCATCTTTTTGAAGCAATCAATGGAAGCATGATATGCCGTGGCCAATCCATTCCAAGAATCACATCAAAGTTTTTCATATCCAAAACCATTAAGTCTGCTTTCATCTCCATACCTCCGATGTCTAATTTATAGTTCTTGCAGATTCAGTTAACCAAAATGACATCCCTACTTGGAGTAGAAATATAGAGATTAATTTCTAGAGGTGTTGAAGTCAACTCATTATTTTTCCTAATGGGTATAGCTAATATGAAAGAATATATGGCACCAGCATCAAACAAAACATAAACACTACTAGAAAATAATCTAATCATACTTGTCATTACTGAATTAGAAGTGTTGGCATCCTGCTGAGTGAGAGCGTACACCCGTCTTTAGGTTCCCGGCTTTTGCTATCCTCCTTATTGATGTCCATCACGAGATGCTTGGGGTGCTTGATACCGTGACCCTTGAACGCTATGACACACAATAACCTTGTGACCCTCCTTGCCACATTTGTAGCATTTTCCTCCTCGCCAAGTGCAATGGCGCTGATAGTGAGGTCCACCGCACTTATAACACTGAATCTCATCCTTTTGTTGAGTCTTGTCATTTGGAGCAGCATTGTCAACCTTGTCTTTGCACCAATGTTTTTATTAGATTGACACTGATATCATCTTGATTTGGATCTCTTCTTCAAAGCTTTTTCTCTCTCTGCTTGAGCAACTTCCAACCCCCTTTCTATTATCAGTACTTTGTTGACGACCTCCTTATAAGTGGGTAGCTCGAAGGAAGTCACCTGTTGTTAAATTCTACCTCTAAGTCCATTTTCAAATTTTTTAGCCCGGACCCCTTCATCTGCTATCAGTGTCGAGGCATACCTTAACAGTTCTTCGAACTTTGCAACATACTGAGCAACTATCAAGCTACCTTGTTCCAGACGGTCAAATTCTCGAAATTTCCACATCCGAATACTCTGAGAAAAATACCTCTCACAGAAAACCCTCTTGAAATCTGCCTAGGTAAAAAGTACATCATTCGGTCCCAACTTTTCGAGCTCCAGCTCCCACCAAACGGCTGTCTCATCTTGCAACAAGAAAGTAGCGAAAGTAACCTTTTCCTCTATCGGGCACCTCAAGGCCTGAAATACTTTCTCAACAGCTTTCAACCAACCCTCGACTTCCATGGGATCCAACGTTTCCTTGAATACTGGTAGTGCATATTTCTTGAAATCTATTAAGATTATTTGATGTTCTTATGGGATCCTAGCTTCCGACTATCGTTGCAGTATTCCTTGTTGTTATATTGCAATAGTTGCTCATGAACTGTTGCTGTATAAGTTGTTGTTGCTATTGTTGTTGTTGTTATTGTGCTTCCATTAATCTCAATGTATCAGCTCTCGCAATAGCTTGTTGCACCAATAGTTGCATCAGCTAAGAAAGGCCAACCTGGTCCCCAGGCTGAACTTCAGGTCCTCCTGGAGTTCCTGTTTCTACGATCCCAATCTCCGGGGTGTTATTCATGGGATTGGGCATTGGTTCCTATAGATGCTCATCATTATCAGGTAAGATCCCAGCATCTTCTTGCTACTCCAAGGGCTCCCAAGCACTTGATCCGTCTGCAAATCTTGTGGGCCACCTAGCATGTCCACGCCTGCCACCATGCACCATGGAAGTCCTATACCGGTCATTGTTAGTATACAGCTAACACTTAAATGATCAAAAGTATATTACATTATCTACTCCACCTAAGAATCAACCCACACTCTCAATAAACTTATACCCTAAGATCCTACAACCTAGTTTGCTTTGATACCACTCTGACATGCCCCGAATCCTACACCCGAATCGGCTACGTGACCGGCCGCACGACCCTAGATTTTATCCTAGAGATCATGCTAAGCCCAGGTACACAGTAGTCACTTCATTTAAAATTACAGTAATTATATCAATATTTTTTAAATAAGTTAATAATAATTAAATAATCCATTTATTCACATCAAACTACTAAATGGTCCAATGATTCACAATAAGTATCAGTAACCAAAAAATAATCAAAACTAACTATACTATCTAAACAATGTTGATGTTCAGTTTCACGCCCAGCCCGATCCTTACTATGCATCCTGAACCTTTGAAAAAAATCAAAAGGTAAGGAGTGAGCTTTACAGTCTAGTAAGGTTTCCATACAATCACATCAGTAATAATATAATTCTGGAAATAGCAAGAATATACTAATATCATATCATGCAATCAAACAACTCAAATATATGTATAACAAAACTTTTTTGTAAAATCATGTTTTCTTTTTATGTTTCAATTTAATCATCCTTCTTCTTTAGGATTTTGGACTAACCATGGTCATGCTTCAGCCCATGACTGGTAATCTCAATGTCACACTTTAGCCTATAACTGCCAAGCTCATTGTCACACTTCAGCCTGTGACGGGAATCTCATTGTCAAACTTCAGCCTGTGACTAGCAATCTCATTGTCACACTTCAGCCTGTGACTGGCAATCTCAGTAACCACGATCCCGTGGCATGGCTAATCCAATTACCTCATTCTTTTGGTTATCACTTTATCAATTCATATCATGATGACAAACCATGAAATCTCAAATTTTTCAATGACCGGTACCACGATCCAAACCATCAAAAATAATTTTACTTGATAAAAATACGATATACAGGAATATAATTAATAACCATAACAATTATATTGTCCATTATGCAAAATCAAACTATACCATGCAAAAATAAATCATGCATGTCAATATTCACGTATACGGATCAAATCATGTTATATAAAATATATATATACAACTGGTGATCAAGTCCAGAATCATTTCCTGTTCAAAAGGCTGATCCCCTACAATAATAAATAATTTTATTCAAATCCAAAATCCTAACTTTACGAATTTCGAAAAAAAAAATTTCCCGATCCTCTCTTCCATAATAATATATTATTATTATTATTATTTTATTTTCTCTCTTCTCTTCTCTCTCTTCATCTTTTCTCCCTTCTCATCTTTTTTTTTTTCTTTTTTCCTTCTTTTCCTTCTTTTTTTTCTCCTCTTCTCTTCTCTTTGTTCTTCTCTTCTCCCAAACTCCTCCCTGGGCTCTTCCTTAGCTCAGCCGAACCACCTCTCCCTGATTGCTGGTGGTGGCCATGGAAAGTGGTTGCCGAGAAGGGCTTGACAAACCAGAGGCGGATGGCGGCACGGCCACCGGCGATCCACGATCCCAAAGCAAACAAATCGAAAAAAATCAAACAACCTGAATAAATCCTTCCTAAAGTTGAATAAAAAACTCACCGAATGTTTGAGAGTTCTCGGTCACCCGTTAGAGAGGATGACGGCATGGAAGGGACTCAATGGGGCGACGATGTGAGGGATTTAAAGAAAACCTACTGACGGTCTCCTTGTCGCTTAGGAAAGGGAGATGATTGAAGTCCTAGTCCATCCCAAACATGACGCCAACAGAATCCCTTTCCTCCTTGACTTCCTCCGACAACTTTTCGAGCCGGATAAAGGAAGAACAATCTCCCTTGTCCGACTCCGCCTCCCCTTCTTTTTTTTTCCTGCGATCCAAGTCGAAACCGGTTAGACCAACCAACTTCAGCCCAAAAAGCCCACATCTTACAGTTGAACCATCCAATAAAGAACCAATATTAGAAAAAAATATACTGCTATCCCTGCTTGATTGAAAATTTGAAATAAAAAAATTTGACTATTAATTATGATAGACCGACTAACAACTTTACCATTTTCAATTTAAAAAATTATTTTTAAAAATATAATAATATTTTTGTTGGAAGATTCAAGATATGCATGATAAAATAATTATAGTTAATAATTTCTTATTATTAAAGCAGTAATAATAATGTTCTCCCCAGCCACCATCCTTGTAGGGACTTAAATCTATTATAAAGATACCTTTAAATCTTTTCCAGTTTGTTAAAGCTTGTCTTATGATAACAAAATACTCTAAAAGGCCCCCTAATACGCTGGGGGGGGGGGGGGGGGGGGGGGGGGGAGCCCCACTTATACAGCTCAACTCAATGGATTTTGATCAACTTGCAGCAATCTGAACAGCCACGTTCTCCAATTGAAGTTCACTAATACCCAGTTGTAGGTATCTGAATGCACACGTCAGCTTCCTAAAGTGAACACTTCTTGCATCAAATCATGCAATACACTTAACAGCAACAGAATCGAGAGATGGGGAAAAAAAAGTCATACAATGCAACTGCTATATGTTACAATTTTCTTTAGAAGTACGATTGCAGGGGAAAGGTGTGACTTTTAAAGCAGCACAAAACCCAGAGATTGGCGATTACAAAGTTTTTTTTACCAGAAAAAAACTGCATGACAATAAGTACAAATTGTTAATTATCACAGATAATAAACAAGCAGGGGATACATAAACAGGGCCAGCAGTGAGAGGACATTTTCTCCAAACCTGCGGACATATGACACTCGCACGGCACCAAGGATGCGTACTCTGGATAAATATATTCCGCTTTCTAAGACTGAGAAAAGGTGTGATCGATCGCCTTCCCTAGCCTGCCAACCAGCCCTATCAGAACATCCTGGTTCCATACTTCCATCTTTGGCTAAAGATAACAGTGTCATCTTATCAACCAGACCAACGACTCACTCACATTGCATACACTATCTCCCCACTGCTGTCCACATCAAGCTCGGGATCAGAGTCAAGATCCTCCATGTCATCATCGATGTCGAGGCTCCCCGTCAAATATTGGTTGAGCCCACGAGTTCCAGCTGCTGGGATGGTTGCCTCAGCAATAATCTGCATTATCTCGTCTATGCTCTGCATGGGTTGGTCGGGCTCCTCATATTGGTTGCTCATGGTGTTGTCATCCATCAGGTCAGCAGGAAGGTTCTTCAAGAACCACTCATGGTTTCGTATCTCAGGGATTGTTATCCTCTGCAGTCTTAGTAAATTTACAAGATGGTTTTCTACCAAAACTAATGAAGTCAAAAATCAACAAAAACGAATTGACCCACTTTGTGCCAGTGATTTTTGCAACTTATGTATTCTTAACAAGTAATGACAGCTAAAAAAATTTAATCCACAGGTAGGAATGCCACTAGCAGCTACTTGACTCGTGTCATTCTCTCTAATGAAAATGATTGGTGCTCCACCATTCAGAATTATGGAGATATTTTCCCAAAAGAATTACAAATGCAGATATTTTTATGATGCAAAAGAATTACGCACCCAAAGAAACCAAATCTGCTGATTGTTATGTTGCCAAAAGGGTGAAGGATGATGTTTGACGGTGGAATAATGCAAAATATATTAGTTAGACAGAGATAAGAAGTCTAGGAAACCCATTAATCAATGACTGCACGAGGACACACTCTGCTAAGTCAGTCTTAATTTTTAGTCACAGTTCTATGTTTTTTCCTAGGTTGCCTGATTCTTCCACGCCCTTCAATACAAATTCAAATCCTCCCAAGGGAGAGCCAGTGTAGTTTTTCCTTGCACAAGCCCACATAATCCAAGTCAATGTCCATCACCATAGAGGCAACTACTATGTTGTCTTTAATATTATCCATTTTAAAGATCTCCCTATGACTTTCTAACCTAAAAAAGCAAGCCACGGGGTTTTTGATCATGCTGGCGCCACTGCTTGAATTGCCCCCTTTTAGCACAGCAAGGAACAGTTAAAATAAAAATATGCAACAACCGAATTTTGAGCCACAGCCTACACAACAGCACAAGCGGTACTAGTTCAGATTTGCATGCTTTCACTGTCTGACAAACTTAACCTAATAGAACTAGGCATTTACAAAAGGATGGAGTACTTACCATAGCAGGATTGGCAACAAAAATCCTTGAAATTAGGTGTCGGCACTCAGGAGATATGTGGACATAGTCAGGAATTGAATACTGAACTCCTAATATACGCTGCAAGAGGAATTCATTAGGTCAGCCGATATTTGGATAGTTAAATGATGAAGTGTGTAGAAATTACAACCATACCAGAAGAGTAATTCAGAATATTAAAAAAAAAAACCTATACCTGTATTGTCTTCCGAAAGTTTTTGGGATCTTCTGGGTCCTCAAAAGGATATGCTCCCACCAACATCACATAAAGAGTCACTCCACAAGACCACACATCAGCAATCTGCAGTGTATTAAAAATGCTCAATATCATAAGAAGAAAACACAACTTTCGGCGCTGAATTATGTTATCTTTTACAGTTTAATCATACAAGCAATTATTCATCAACACTCGGTTAAAAAATTATATGATACAGAAAGCATATGCTCAATGTAAGTGACTACATCAACCGAAGCCGGGTAAAACACAAATAATAACATGGAAATGGTTAGGTCTTTCAACAACATGTACTCAAATGGTCAACATACAGATGTGAACTACGGTGAGGAGCAGGGAAAACAATTACACAATATTTTTATATAACTAAAATAAACCTCATTGTAGATATTAAAGAACAGAATCATGATACTACAACATACAGGAATTCAAATAACACCAAAGCTTGGTGATAGATGCTACCCTTGCCTTTCAAAGAAAGCACAAGACACGGTAAAACAGCTACGTTATCAATATCTTAATTACATAGCACATTACAACACCCAGGAACTTCATTTCAGTTATGATAATCTTTCTATCTCACAAATGATTCACGCTATCCAATGGGGATAAAAAAAACTTTTCACCCATTTTACGAGAAAATACAAAAATATTATAGCAGTTGTCTCAAAGCATCATGTATGACATGACCAACATTGGCTTGCACTTGTTATGGAGGTTCACCAGGTCAACTCTACATTACTGTCAAAGGGCAAAATGCCATCTCCAATTCCAGATTGGATCCACTATTTCAATGCACGTGCTCAACATCACCATCCAGCCTCCCACCGCCACTGAACAATCATCCACACTTATCAACCTCAACCACCACCTAGCCCCAATCTATCAGTGACCCAATCAGCATCTTTCTATCCTATAGCAAACAAATGAGGTATAGAATTCCTCCGAAGAAACATATTCCATTTCCTCATTTCTAGCTACTTAGTCATCTTCTGCTGGCTTGTGCCAGCCGGTACTGGCACCCAGCATGGGACAGTACAGCACTTATTAATTATTCTTGTAACATATGGATTGGGTACCAAGTTCTTTTTTATCTTTGAAAAAATGGCAAGGCACAGCATGTGCAAGCACAATGCAAACCCACTAGCACAAGAACTGATATCCTTAGGTCCTTAGTACTTATCATGCTAAAAGAACATTCAAGAGTTCCTCATTACTAGAATCATTGCTATAAATTAATGTGCTATCATGACCCCATACCCCTATCACAATTACATTTGATAATTAATAATCTTCTATAATTAAAATAATTCAATGAGGCAAAGAAGGGAATAGCTACAATAGATAAGGAAAAGTATTGAAGTCCCTCATAAAAGTTAATCAACTACTAAATTATACACTTGGGATGACTTGGCAAATTCGTATGCAGTTGCAATTTACTTCAATTGTAAGAATGTAGGTAATTCTGGACCTCTAATTTAGTCCCACATAAAGCTTTCTTAGCAGGTTTTGCACAGGGTATGATAATATTATTTTCACATTGTTGTACCTTGGACCAAGAAGGTATCTAATCCTAACACGGCAAAGGAAATTTTGATGCTTGCCTTAAAACCTTTCTCAGGTGAAACTTTTTCAGAGAGAACTCTAGGGCATATTGCGGTTACATAAATATGGTACTCCCATATTCTTAACACCTGCAGTATTTTCTACTGCTGGATCTTGTTCCTCGGATTATCTTAACTCAAGAAAAAATGGCCTAAATTTGAACTTAAAACCTCTTTGATGAAATTAAACAATTCTAATTAATTATTACAATTGCATTTTTCAGCATCAAACTGATCTAATATGTCATACATGCATCTTTACCCCATCAAGCATGTGCAGATAATGCACTTGAAACAATCTATTGTCCATTGATATAAGCATTCACGCGGCCATATAACATGGAAAGAAAGGATAAAGAAGAAGATGGTGACATGATTTCCACCATAAAGGACCACTTGCGGTCCGTAGAGCAAAATTGTATTTTCACACTTCTGGGGATAGAGAGACACTTGCACATACAGGACCAACCTATTTCCATCCTGATAAACATTAGTAACATGCTCTAATATACATTAACAAGTTTTTAGCTCTACTATTTATAAGAAAAATCTGAAAAACTATCCTAGTATAGGGTAAAACTCAATTTACATCTAAAAGACCCAGGATATGAGATTCTTATCAAAAGAATTCACAGACCAGTAATATTTTAACATCTTCATATATTGCAGGCAATAATTTGTATAAAAGTTCTTGTATCTAAGCATAAAGACCAAGCTCAGATTGCAGTTTTGTAAGCATTAACCAGTAAGGAACCATAATTTTATTGGACAATTTGAAAGCTGCACTAAATTATGGTCTTCACAGAAACTGTGTGATGTGGCGGGATCGCTGACATGGAGTCCCCTTTGGATCCAAGTGGCAGCTATGCTAGCAGATTTTGCCATGTCAACCCCTCTCTTCGAGCTCCTCCGTCGGGCGGCTCCCCCAAGGTCGAGCCCACCTCGGTCGAAGTCGAGCTCCCTCTCTTCGAGCTCCTCCGCTGAGCGGCTCCCCCGAGATCAAGATCCCTCTCCTCGAGCTCCTCCGCCGGGCGGCTCCCCCGAGATCGACCCCACCTCGATCAAAGTAGAGCTCCCTCTCCTCGAGCTTCTCCACAGGGCGGCTCCCCCGAGGTCGAGCTCACCTCGGCCGAAGTCGAGCTCCCTCTCTTCGAGCTGAATGCTCTTCAGTGGAAAGGTTTACCGGCTCGAGGCTGTCCCACTGGCCAAGGCCGACCGCATCTCAAAAGCCGCGGGCAGAGAGAAAGAAATGCCACTACATCCATTGAACGACAGCACACTACCCAAGGCCTACGAAAGGGAAGCGTGCCGACCTACAGAAGAACGTCCCCTCAGAGCACCAAGATCTCTTCCACCATTGTTTATACCAGTTAGGAAAGAGTGCTCTAGTCGAGGCACTGCATTCTCGAGCCGACCATTTGCACCACCCGAAAGAAGAAAGCCATGCCAGGGGATTCAAACCTAGGAGCAGCTGCCCCCGAATCGAGACTTTGCCAAATTTTTCCAAGCATAGCAACCCGCCAGGAAGTCAGAAGCCACCACATAACTCCTTACCATGAAGGGAGGGGGCGCCGGGGCACGACCCACGGGGCGCTGCCGGTCGTTGACCTTCGAACACCCCCATAAGGGGAAGAACCCAAGGTGGGTAACAGAGAGAATCCATGGTTTACAAAGTATGTCCTAAGTAACTTCGAACGAGATAAGAAAAAGTAGCCAGCGAGGGAGCAAACAAGTGAGAGCGCTCTGAGACTACCGGAGAACTCATCGGAAGAGTCTCAATGGACACAGCCACCTTTGCTCAAGCCTTCCTTCTTTGCTACAACTCCCACTCTACTCTTTTTTTAAAAACTCCTCCGAACGTGGAGACCGCACAAGGATCCACAGAGAAGAATCTGTTCCCCTAGATCGCCCACTAATTTGATCGTCAGAGTGCTCCCGTCAGGATCCCAGTCCGGGTCTCCTTTCTTTTGCAGGACCGGGTACACATGCTGAATTCCAGGTAAGGAGGCTGACGTCCGGCGCAACCTAGAGCTGCAGGCCACGGCGGTATAGGCAGCAACACTGTGGTTGCTAATTATATAACAAGGAAGACATATTCAGTATATGAGATAGAAGAAAGGAGGTAAGTTAGCTTATGAATCCAACTCTAATAAGGCTGCCTCCTTTATCAAAATGATCTATCAAACAAAGCCACCACTAAATAAAGTGAAGTAAATATATTGGTTCACAAGACAAGCTAATTAAAGAAGAAAGTCTTTTGTTAAATTTGTCAGTCTGAACATGCATGGCACTTCGAATCTAAAAAGACAAAGTGGTTCTTCAACCTTTACAAGTATAGGTTTTTCGAAATTGCAAAAAATCTAATGTAGAAAACAAAAAACAATAGTAATAACGATGATGATGACAACAATAAGCACCAAAACATGCAATATCACAATTTCTCCTCAAGGCCATCTGAAAATGTGTTCTTTGGATTGGCTACACATGGAAGGCATAGTTGAAAAATCAAGCAAATTTGAAAGAAAGATTGGATTCTAGTTCAGCCAACGAGCATTAGAACTGGAGGACAGATGCATTAGACATTCTCAGTAATGGTTCACTCTGATGTAGGCACATCCATCATTGGGTTCAACATGCAGTTATGAAGTGATAAAAATCTAAAATTGCACCAGAATCGCCAGCAGAAACAATAACAGATTAAATTCAATTACATGCCCCTGATGAAATTATTGTAATTTGTGAATCAATCGGTCCAGATTTAATGAATTGACAGAGATACTAAGCTGAATTACACAATGAAAGGAACACATTCTGAAAAACTAATTTACCTTGCCATCATACTCCTTCTTGAGTAGCACTTCAGGAGCAATGTATGCAGGAGTTCCAACAGTTGACTTTGGTTGTGAATGCAGAACTGATGACTGATAATTAAATAAGTAAAGGTTACTCTGAGCTAAAAGTTCAGAGTGAGAACATAAACAAAAGCATAAATATAATGATGTATGCAGCTGATTTCTATCAGAACCAAACTTCAAGCTAAAATTGGCAATGTAATCATGTGTGTGCAAGTCATAAGATCATTGCTTGTCAATCAATGCAGAGACTGGACAATGAACTTTAAAATATGACTATTAAGGTACAACATAGGTCAGTAATCCATGTATTCCCCAGTGGCCTAAGGACATGTACCTTTGAATACCCAAAATCACATATCTTCAGACGAGGAGCCGTGCTTCCATCCAACAAGGTGTTCTCCAGTTTTAAATCACGGTGACATACTTGCTTGACAACAAGAAAACCCCCAAAAAATTTTTAAAAAAAATCATATGTGATAATATAGAAGAAACCAACAGAAACAGAAGCAATTCACATTAAATACCATAGAGTGGCAATAGCTAACTCCTGATATAAGCTGCTGGAAGAAAAAGCGGGCCTGCAAGGAAAGGCAAAATAAAAGACCAGATTAAGAAACAAGTCAGAAAAAATGAAAGGAAAATCAAGTATCAGCTAAACTTAAACCTCATCCTCGCTGAAGCGACCAGCATTGCATATGCGCTCAAAAAGCTCACCACCAGAAGCATATTCCATAACAATAGCCAGATGAGTTGGAGTCAGAATAACCTAAAGAAGGATTTCAGCACAGCAAGGCTGAATGATGTTTCCCACTACTATCCAGAAAAATGTGAATAAAACTTCAAACTTAAAAATATACCTCTTTGAACCTAATAATATTAGGATGCCTCAAAGACCTGTGGTTAATTATCTCTCGCTGAACATTTTCATCTATCTGCAGAAAACAAGTATAGCACCATATTAGGATAGCACAAATGGTGCAGTTGCTCAACATGCTGGCAGGACTTAACATTCATGTATTGAATGTAAGATCATCAAGAATACATCTTGCATCTAGACACCATTAGAAAAAGTATTTATCAACCAGACTACAGGCTGTTAGCAAATAAATGAGGCCCTTGGTTCATGCAGTCGTATTATCTCTCTTTCTGCTTAATCTATTAGTTCTGGTCTTCCGGATGCCAAGAATGTGGAGGTTTTCTTACTTCATTAGAAAATTAAAAAATCAACACCAGTCACAGATTTTCAAGGATGAACTCTATTCAATTGATTAAGAAAAAAATTAGTAGCCAAAAACTCATGTCGCAATTCATGGTTTTTGCTGCAAGGAACAGCAGGAAATAGAAGTTTTAGAAAAGAATGGAAAACTTCCAAATTAACAGCTGTTGCTCTGCAGTCCCAAAAAATGCTTTCACCGTGAAAGGAAACAGGTTCTGTTAAATTATGTCAACTTCAACAGTTTCATAATATCATGCTAATAATGTATGGCAAAAACCCATTAATATGTCTTATCATAGAGGAGCCTCACTTAGAATAAATTCCGACATTTAATGGCCGAAGGATATTTACACCACTGAAAAGTTTGTCACTCATTTTGCAAGATTCATTAATTTTCTCACAGCCAGGATATTATTACTTGTCCTTCCAAAGAATTTGTGGAAACTAAACAAAAAGTACTAAAACAAAGTGATAAATAGTTTCTACAACAAATAAAACTGCCTAAGTGGATGACTCATTGCACATGATACTAGATCTTACCTTCCATTTTGAATCCAAATTTATCAAAGTCATGTATCGTTGTTATTATGACTAATAGAGCATTAATCTGAAACCACCAGCACCTAGTTTTAGGCTTTTGGAGTAGGAAAGTAGCTTATACTCAAGGAAAAAACCGAACTTACAGGCTGAAAAACAAAACGGAAAACTTCTACCCCGCACCAATTGATCCGGTGTAACAAGAGATGATTTTTGGTCGATGAATTATGCCTACCATGATGAACTATGTCAACTTTAACAATATCAGAATCTCGTACTGTAGATAAACAGTAAAAACCCGTAAATCCAATCACACCTATCAACGGTGTGACAAAAACACAGCAAACCCCTCGAATCTTAGACCTGAATAAATTCTCGAAATAAACATTAGTAAAAGATTTTAGCTGGTGACTGGAATTTCAACAAAATTTAACCTCTGTTATGCATGATTGATAAAAATTCTCCACAGTTAAAACTCACTGAATTTCTGAAGAAAACCCAAGAAAAAGAAAGGAAAGATGGCAAAATTAATAGGGCCCAAAGCTGATAATGAAGCAAATACACCAAAACAGAGTGAAAGATTCAATCTTCATGCAGAAAAATCTAACCAACGACGAAAAAATCACGAACTATACAAAGAAAAAAGTTAAAAAGACGATCCAGCCTTTCAAATGGAATGCCCAACCGACCTTCTCGCCCCGCTCGATGTACTTCACCGCCACCATCTCCCGGGTCTGCTTGTCCCTCATAAGCCTTGCGATCCCGAAGTTCCCGGACCCGATGTCCCTCACCAGCTCGTACCGGTCGCTGTCGTGCATTATCGGCAGATCCATCCCTGGCCCGACCGTCACCGCAGCCCGATCCATGATCCCCTTCTCCTGTCCCTTTTCTCACATCACCACCCCTCCTCCACGCCTCTCTAATACCCCTTCAGCGGTCCCCCTCCCACAGCGCCGATCGCCTGCGATCGTGGCGCCGCGCCGGCCGCTCGATCCGATTGGACCTGTGGATCAGAAAGCCGACGGTGGGTGGCCGATAGAGACTGTCTCTGAGCTCCCACCCCGTGACGCCCTTCTCTCTCCTCCACCTCGCTCTCGGCCTCAGATCTCTCTCGCTTCTTTCCCCTTTTTATCGCCTTTTTCTAGGGATAGGGTTTGGGACTGGGAGGAGCTTCGGCGACGGCGAGAGCTCACTCGTGACCGCTTTTTACTTTCTCTCCGACTCTCCGCGAACACCCCGAGTGAAAGAGAGAGGGACACAACGTTAAGGCAAGGGGATATTATCCGGCCCTTCGCTGACGAATTAAATAAATATCTAAAAAAGGACCGTCCCTGAATTACGAAACTGCCCTTCAACTAATTATCCCCCGCCCTTTCATCACGACCGTGTGATCCACATCGTACGGAGAAGAAGAGTTGACTCGAACGAGAAATGGTTCAGCGCGGTGAGCGGAGCGTGGATCGGATCGCACGGCTACGATTTTTTTGTCCGTTTTTAATTCGCCGTGCAGTTCGAGAGAACCCGGCGGGTGAAAAAACCGGGTCGGAGCGGTGAACGGAGTGTTTTTTTTTTTTTTTTTTTTTTTTTTTAATGATGAAAAAAAAAGATAGCGGGTTTTATCCCGGTGTAGCTCTTTATAACAGGCCTCCATCCCACTAGACCATATTCGATTCGGACCGCAAGTTTTTCGCATGCCCTCCCCGTCAACTGGATGAGTACATCAGCCTAGCTCTACTACAACGCCGGAGTTCCGACCGCGCAGTCCTCTAGTCACGTGCCCTAGATTTAATCTGAAATTTAATCGAGTCACCTGCAGGATCATTCCTCGAACCCGTGACTAGTAAAAAATATACAAGAACTGCACCGTACCTTAATTGACCGCACTACCAACGTAGTGGGAGCGGTGAACGGAGTCACCCGCGAGAATTGAGAAATGAGTGTTACGTCCCCTCCGCTTATACTGGCTGGGTCCTTTTTTCGTGGCTTGCCTCGGAATTCTCCCGTGTTGTCAGACGGGTATGACGTGATGTCGTGCCGTGAATGGTATGCCTTCTTTATTAGATATCTGGGGAAGCTTCCACAAGCCTTTGACATTCCTTTGATTTGCCCTTCCTGGAAGGACGGCAGGGCCTCGACTGTCGCGCCGTTGCTCTCGGGAATCGTGCTCCCTGATGTCTTTTCCCTGGTCGTACAGCAAGCTGGTGGGGGGGCACAGTGCCTTGATGTGGGCTTCCCTTCTTCCTGGGGTGAATGGCGGCCGTGGGCATTAATAATGATGTGGCGGGTGCTGTCGTACGGTCTTCGGGGGGCCCGCCACCATCTTCGGATGGGAGGTGCTGCTTCCTCGGCGGTTGACGTCTTGACTTGTGTCGGGGGTCGAGCTGGAAAGATGGGACCCGCTCGCAGGAGATCCATCTCGCGGCGACTCGGCTGTGCGGAGAGAGGCCGAGCTCAGCACCAGACTAGAGGGGCCCAGCTTTGACCGAGCTCGAACTGGCTGAGGTGGCTGAGGTGCGCCCAGGCCAGGGGACCCGTTCTTGAAAGGGGTCCCGCGTGGCGGAGGAGGCTTGAGCTCGACTCCGGACCGCGGGATCCAAGCTCGGGCTCGGAAGGTCTGCCTCTGGTAGGATTTGAGCTCGGCTCCGACCTAGGCGTCCCGACCTGGCGGGTACCGACCTGATAAAGGACGGAGCCCGGCTTTCGACGGGCAGCCCCGCTGGCATAGGGGGCTCAGCTCAACGAAGGGGCCCGTGGTGGTAATCTCGCGTGGCATCCGATGGAGGTCCTTTGTCAGGCTCCTTACTCCACGTCAGCGACCTGGTCACATCATCTATGAATAGTATGATTCTAATCTAAAAAATTTAAACCTAAATATCATCAAGATCAAAATCAATTATATTTTAATTATAAAATAATTAATTATAATTAATTAAAATATAAATGATAAATAATAAATAATATTATTTTTAAAATAAATTAAAATATACAAATAATTATATTTTTACTTTTATATTAAAAATAAATTTTATATAAATTTTAAATTATAATTTAAAGATCTAAATAAATGTTATTTTAAAAATACCAAGCAAGATCTAAATTTAATAAATCTAGATCTTATTAAAAAAATAGAATGAATTTAATTTTAAAATTTAATTAAATTCATATATCTCTTAAAATAAATTAGACCAGATCTAAATGTATTGAATTTGTTTAGGTTACGATTAATTAGATGTATTTATAATTTTATTTTGGAATGATGATCAAATGGTGATAAGTATTTTTATATAATATTTTTGAAAGTTTTATAGTTATGTAGTTTTAAGTTAAAAAAAAAAAAAAAGAAGAAGAAGAAGAAGAAGAAGAAGAAGAAGAAGAAGAGAGAAGAAGAAGAAGAAGAAGAAGAAGAAGAAGAAGAAGAAGAAGAAGAAGAAGAAAGAAAGAAAGAAAGAAAGAAAGAAAGAAAGAAAGAGAGAGAGAGAGAGAGAGAGAGAGAAAGGGATAAAAATAAAAATAAAAAAAAAAAAAGAAGAGGAGGATAAAGGAGATGACGCGAGTCTGCAAGGGCGTGGGGACACCGCGAGCAGTTTTTCCCGACCCCATTATGATGGCGGCTAAGATTTGTGGTGGTCCAGGTGACGCTAATGTCCTCCCAAAATGGTCGGAATTTCGAGAAATGAAAAACAGTTATCATTTGTGCGAGAGGAAAGAGGGCTGGGTTGGGACCACCATGTCAACTGGGTCACGTGAGATGGGTCTGCACTTCACTCGAGGTGCACCGTGGATGCCGGCGTGACGAGGAGAAAAATGCCACGGCACCTCGGGAAAATGATTCGAAAAAATTACTCGGGTTCCTTGCACCAATCATTTTGCTCATTAAATGGCACAGCGCGGCGAGAAGGATTGCGGATTGGGTGAGCGACTTATTTCAGTCCTCTTTTTGAGTTACTAAAACAATTTTGCATTGAGGAATAATTTGGAGATGAGTAGTTGACTAATTGCAATGAGAAAGTTGCAGGTATTAATGAATGTTGAAATAGGGATCCTACTAAGAAAAAAATGGCAAGAGATAATGGTATGAAAGGATTTAAGAAGTCGGAATTGCTGGGTTATATTGGGAGTCCAATTTTAGAATTATGTTTTGTCTCCTTTCTTTTCCTGATTGGGTAGCTCACCTTGAAACAATAGCCTGCGTTGTTTGATGATGTAACATGGAGCCTAAGATGGAATGTGTTGGAACTAGGAAAGAGAGAACATATCTTTATATTATTTTTTAAAATAATATATTTTGTCTTAATCATATTAGAAATATTACTACAATCCTATTAGAAGTAATATTATCCTGTACTCTATTTAAAGGTCTCTATTTAAGGATCTCTATGATCCTGCCTCCTTGTACACTGTACATCCACAGGCTAGCCCTTAGATCATGTGGTCTACATGCCGGTCCATAGACCAGATCCACAAACCAAAAAGAAAGGTGCTTCCTTCTTTTATGCCTTCACACTTAGGTGATTGCATCTCTTCCATGTTCTTCGCATTATCTATGTAGTAATCTAGATTTCTCTTTCTCATATTGTTGTCATTATTATCCTTAGCTCTTTATAGTGTCGCCTTCGAAACTACAGAAGTCACTCCTTTAGACACCACAATCAAGTTAATCGGTACTAATTATGTCCTTTGGACTTAGACGTTCCATTTCTTTGTTAGTTTTCAATACAAGTTGAAATACCTTACCGACACTCCTATTGCCTTCTCTTCCTCCAAGTACTCTAATAGCAAGATAGCGACCAGTTCTATGGACAAATGGTAGGACGATGATTATACAATTATTGTTAAAAAACTAGGACAAAGTTTCATGCATAATTTTTTTTATAACTAGTGAAAGTAAAATAGATCAAATAATTTTAATCATTAAAACATGCATTAGATTAATTCTAAAAACCTACCATACAGGATCATGATAAGATATGAAAAGAGTATAGATATTAAAAATAAAATCAGCATGCATCGATCTAACCTATACATGATGTAGATCTAATCTACAATCATAAATAGGATTGAATCCCATACCTCGTCATGGATCGATGAACACCATTACTGATGGATCATGGTAGAAGGTTTGGATATCACCTCGTAGCCATGTAGAGTATCCGGCCTCTACAAAAAGTGTACATGAATCCCCGAGAAATCACCTTCTCTAGAGTGCTAGCTCCATGTAAAGGCTATGGATGGCTAATCTAAAAATCTTTGAGTTTTTTTTATTCCTCCAAGAAGATGAGAAGATGAAGGATGAAGAGGATCAGGTCAAGAAAGAAAAAAAATCCAAAATCAATTTTTTATTTTATTTTCCTTCCTTTCTTTCTCTCTTCTCTCTAGGGCTAAGAAGGAAGTCCGACACTCAACTAGCTTTCACGTCCCACCCTTAATTTTTTTTATGGTGTTTATCCCCTAAAAACCCATGAAAATCCTTCTCTTATTCTCGTACAAACCAAGAAAAACCCAATAAAAATAGTAGTACGGGGATTAGGATAAGATATTAGGATAGGTTTAGAAGTTCTATTTAGACTAGGAGTTTAACTCATTCAAAACCTATCTAAATTAAATTCAAATCAACTAAAAAAAATTCCAAAATTTATCTAAACCTATCCTAACCCAAAAGGAATTAAGAGAAGGTATCAAAATAATTTTTTATGAAAAAATGCATTAAAAAATAAAAAATTAGTGGAGAACAAGGGGTGCATTATCCAATTTTGGCTCGATCAAACCAGATACAAAAAAATATTAAAACTTTTTTAAAAATTATTTTGACTTAATTCTAGTCAGAATGGATAATAGAGAGAGTGCTAATCATATTTTGGCATTGACATTCTTTGTGCAAAAATTCATTTTAGCATGGAGAACAAAGTGGCGCAAGAAAAAAAACTAGGTTCCTAAGTTTGACTTGGTCAAACTTAATTCTAATTTCGATTTAATTTGGTTTGACCAATTCAAATAGCTTGAACCTAATTTAATTAGGCTTCAATTAAAATTAATTAATCTGAGAATTAATTAAGTCTAAATCTAAATTAAATTAAAATTAAAAGTTCTTAGCGATTGGGTCTTCAAATAACCTAATCGAGTGAAATCTAATTGAACCAAATTCAATTAGATTTAACCAAATCATTTGACTCAATTAATCGACCTAATTATCAATCCAATTACTAATTAATCCTTCTGATATTAATTAATAATTAATTAATTACTGATTTATAATTTTTGTATAAGAAAATTATTGATCATATTTATAATTTTGCCACTAAATGATTCTTAATCATCGATCAACCATCATGATCAATAGGAAACTTCTATTATATATGACCTCGTAGGTTCGAACTCTAAGCTAGTAGCTTAAGAATATTCCTTGAACTAATTGATGTGACCATTTAGTAGTGGTACCCAACATCCGGATTGGTCGAATGATGGCAAAGCAACATTCAAGAACCCAGGCTATAGTTACCATATAATTCATCCTTTTGATCTAATACTCAGGATAAATTCAGAGTCTACTACCAACTTTGAATAAATACATCAAAATGTATCTCAACCTGCTAAATCCTGTGACTCCTTACCAGGATTATCCTAGCCTAGGTTTTGTTAAATTAAAATACTATCGAGATTTATCCCAGTAACTTGGAGTGGTCAATCCCTTCTTGACTCAACACCAACTTAACAAGTACTTAACTACACCTAGAAACCTTCCATCACTGGATTAGAAATCCAGGTAGTCCAGCACCAAGGTATAGTGAGTTGCTTGTGAAGGCTCAGGTAGGCAACCCAAGAGGGGGGTGAATTGGGTTTTATAAAACTTTTGTGCTATTTAAAAGAGTGAACTAAAGCAAGTATGTACGAATGCAATTCAAGTGCTTGTATATTTCAAATAAATGCAGCGGAATAAAGAAATAAAAGCATAAGGAGAACAATCACACAAACACAAAGATTTATAGTGGTTCGGTGCCAACCAAGCACCTACATCCACTCCCCAAGCCACCCTTGGGAATTTCACTAAGTTTGGTTTTTATAACTTAGGCTCACCAACAACCTTTACAACTTGTTTTGTCTTCGGGCTCACAAGTCAAACCCTAGTTGGTTTCAATGCTCACCAACAACCACCCTTGGTTTTACGGGATAACCAAGAACCTAAACAACTTGTTTTGGCTTCGGGCTCACAAGTAAAATCCTAGTTGGTTTCAAGGCTCACCAACAACCACTTTGGTTTTCAAGGCTTACCAAAAACCTCTTTGGTTTTTCAAGGCTCACCAAAAATCTTAAGTAAAATAATATAAGAGCAAGTATAAATGAATATAATAAAAGCTTTCTAAAATAAAGCAAATATCTCTTTGAAGCCCTTGATTGTTGATGAAGATCTTGTCTTCAAGTTGATGAAGCCTTTGATTGATGCTTGAGGATGTGAACTTTGGATACTCTCTTTGAAACTTGGAAGCTTGAAGGCTTGAACCACTCAACTCTTGAATCCTTGAAGAATATTCAAAAATCTCACCAAAGGATTACTTCTCCATTTGATTTTTGATGTTTATATAGCCTCCCGACACTTAAATGACTGTTTATAGCCATTAGGGAGGAAAATATGGCCATTTGAAAGCAAGTTGGAGAAGTTCTGCAATCCAGAAAACTAGCCATTACTGTTCAAGTGTTGACACTTCACCTTCAGATATCGATAATTTAGTTTCAAGTGTCGACACTTCATTCTCCAGGTGTCGACACTTCACTTTCAAGTGTCGACACTTCAGCTCCAGGTGTCGATACTTGACTGAAAGTGCTTTCTGAAGTTTTCTGTTTGTCTCAGGCCTTGAGTCAACACTTCACTCTTCAAGTGTCGACACTTGATCCTCAGGTGTCGACACTTCATTTCCAGGTGTCGACACTTGCCTGTGCCATTGCTGAAACATCTTCAAATTGAAACTTTAACCTCTTCAAGTTCTTCCATATTAATTCCAAAATCCATATACTTGATTTTTCATTAATTTAAGGACTTTTTCAATTGAAATACAAGCATTTCTTCATTCAACATGGATGAGTACTAAGATCTGAGAAATATACTTAAAACATAATTAGTACTCATATATACTTAAATATTTTATCAATCATCAAAATCAAGACCAGAGTCAACAGCTTGTCAAGTCACCGTGATAATCTTAGGTTGGAGGGACATTTATACCCATACCCTTTCTGTGAGACACACTTGATAGTAGAGTACTTTATAGAGTTGGTCACTATTTAGTGATATCTACTCCTACACTTACATGTGTGCCATATCAATGTCTCCACACTCCTTGGTTAAGAGGACAACCAACCTATATAGTGCAAATGACCTATTCTTGATAATTATTATTATCTTAAGTAACAACATATTATTTGATCATTAATCATTTTAAGAATCACTCGATAAGTCTTTCTTTATCAAATTAATGTAGTTCTAAAGACTTTAACATATTAGAGTTCACAGGAAGATGACAAATAATATTGAGCTACCAAAAATAATTTTTATTTCATTAATAATTCATATATATTACAAGATAGCTCAAACATCAACAACCTAGATGATTGGTTTTATGATACTTTCTTCAATAACTTCCACTTAGACTAGAACCAATCAGAATAATTTCATATACCCATCTTCTACTTGTGATCGTCAAACCCTTTGATTCTAAGGGCTTTAGTAAATGGGTAGCCAGGTTCCCCTTTCTGTCGATATTCTACAGGTCGATGTCACTTTGTTCTATAATCTCTCAGATAAGGTGGTAGCAATGCAGAATATGCTTGGTCTACCGATATGCCTTTGGTTCCTTTACTCGAGCAATGACTCTAGTGCTATCATAATGCAAAACATCTGGATCATGAATGGAGGGTGCCACTCTGATGGCTCCACCCAGTGATTTTGATAAATAACAAAACATTGAGTGCATATTGTATACTAATGTATATTTCAAGTTATGAGTTTTCAGGAAGAAAGCATCTCAAAATCTCAAAAATTTATGTTTCATGGCATGTCATGGCACGGAGCATTTCTCACAAATCTGGACATCCTCTTCATGAAAAAAGGGCATCTACATGTTTAATTATTATGTGTTTATGATTCATTTAAGTTACAAAATTTATATTTATGTTTTTGGAATAATTTATACTTGAATATAAGATTTTCAGTCTCAAGTGTCGACACCTGGAAAGTCAAGTATCGACACTTCAGCATTTGGCATGAACAAAAATTCTTGGCATGCCAAGTGTCGACACCGAAAACTCAGTGTCGACTCAAGGCCTGAGAATTTTGAAAATACAGAACTTTGCCATTTGAGAATTTTTGTGTCAAGTGTCGACACCTGTGCATCAAGTGTCGACACTTGAAAGTTCAAGTGTCGACACCTAGAGATCAAGTGTCGACACCTGACAGCCAAGTGTCGACACCTAACAGCCAAGTATCGACACTTGAAGCCTGACAGCTCTAACGGATCTTTTTTTCTGACTTGCAGAACTTGCTTTTCAAGCTCCAAATGGCTATATCCGAGGTTCCAACGGTCACAAACTATTTTTTGGAAGGTTCTTTTTTTGGAAGGTTCTTGGTGTATTTAACCTCCACCAACCTCATTCTAAAAAGAATGAAGTGCATTGAAGTGTATTCAAGTCTATTCAAAAGCCAAAAAGCCTATATTCTCTCGAGTACTTCACATTAAAAGCCTTTTATAGTTTGATTCCTTGAAAAGCCTACAAGCTCATCCTTACATCATTCCAAAAGAGGCACTTTGAAGGATATTCCAAGGAAGAGTCAAGACAAAGCATCAACTTGAGCTTTAAAGATTCTATTCTACTCTTGAAGAGAGTTTGTTTTAGTTTTAAAATTGTATATCTATTTTTATATTATGATTTGACCTTGCTTTCAAGGGTGTCTTGAAAGAAGGTTGTTGTGGTTTGTTGGTGAGCCAAAGGGATAAAACCAACTAAGATTAACTTGTGAGCCCGAAGACAAAATAAGTGTTAAGGTTTGTTGGTAAGCCTAGGTGACAAAACCAACTTAGGTTTTGACTTGTGAGCCTTGTGAAAAATAAGTCAGCTGTAATCTTGTTTGGATTATAGTGAAATTTCTAAGGGTGGCTTGGGGAGTGAATGTAGGTGCTAGGCTTGCACCAAACCACTATAAACCTTGTGTTTGTATATGATTGCCCTCTTCCTCTCTTGATCTTTGATTATTGCTACTCACTTATTGTTTTCCGCTGCTTTCAATCTCTTGCATTGAATTTATCATTATTCACAAGCACCACTAGTCCTTCACATTATTGTTTTAAATTTGTTAATAGACCTAATTCACCCCCCCTCTTGGGCTCCATTTCTAGGCCACAAGTGGTATCAGAGCTCCGGTACTCTCTTGTAGGTCCAAGGATCTTGAGTAAAAGATCATGGCAGCCCCAATAGAAATGGGTATAGTTGAAGGTCAAGCTTCAAATCGTCCCCCACTTTTCAATGACATAAATTATACATACTGGAAGACACGCATGCGCATTTTTATTCAAGCTCTTGACTATAATTTGTGGAGGACAATTGTAAAAGGTCATCATCAGCCTACGATGTTGGTTAATGGCATTCTCACTCCAAAGATGGAAGATGATTGGGATGAGAATGACATTAAGCAAATCGAGCTCAATGCTAAGGCTATGAATCTATTATTTTGCTCTCTTAACCCAAGTGAATTTAATAGAATATCTAATTGTCTCTCCGCCAAGAAGATTTGGGATACACTTGAGGTTACCCATGAGGGTACACACCAAGTGAAAACTACCAAGGTTAACATGCTTATTCATACGTATGAAATGTTTAAAATTGAACCTACTGAGTCTATTAGTGAGATGTATACTAGGTTCACAAATATTGTGAATGGCATGAGAAGCCTAGGAAAAATTGTTTCTAACGGTGAACTTGTGAACAAGCTTCTCATGTCTCTACCAGCTTCTTGGGATGCAAAAGTAACAGCTATTGAAGAAGCCAAGGATGTTAACACTCTTCCACTTGAACAACTGTTGGGCTCACTGATGACCTACGAGCTCTTCCTTAAATAAAAGAATGTGGAGGTCGACAAAAAGAAGAAAGTAATCGCTTTCAAATATACTGCGAGAGAAGAATCAAGCGATGACTCCGAAGAAGATAATGAAGAAGATGAGACGGCTCTATTGGCAAGAAAATTCAGAAGGTTCATGAGGAAGAAAAGATTCAACTTCAAAAAGAAACCTCTGAAAGGTGAGCCAAGTAAAGAGAAGGATAAAGAAAAGGAGAAGGAGCAGCCTACTTGTTTTGAATGCAAAAAACTCGGCCATTTCAAGGTAGAATGCCCCTTGCTTAAGAAAAATAGAAGAAAGCTGAGAAAGAAAGCCATGATGGCAACCTGGAGTGAAAGTGAGGACTCCAGTTCTGAGGAAGAACAGCAGGAGGTGGCAAACTTCTGTCTGATGGCTGATCATGATGAGGTATGTTCCGAAACAGAAAATGAATTTACATTTGATGAGCTTCATGAAGTTTTTGACGAATTAGTCATAGAATTTCAAAAACTAAAATCAAAACATAAAGATTTAAAGAAGCAAAATTTGGATTTAGTCAAAACAAATGATAAGCTTTCAAGTGAAAATGAATGCCTTCTTCTTCAAAATAGAAAATTAAATGATAAGATTGTAGCACTTGAAAAAGAAAAAGAAGTCTTGAAAAAGAAAAGTTCTTCACTTTCAAATGAAAATTTGTCAAAACAAAGCAAACAAATTTTGGATGAAAACAAAAGATATAAAGAAGAAATTGAAAAATTAAAACCTTTTATAGAAAGATTTACTTATAGTTCTGAAAAATTGAATTTGCTTTTGAATAACCAAAGAGCAGTTTTTGATAAAGCAGGTTTAGGATTCAGAACTCATAAGAAACAAAAACTTTTTAAAAATTTCTTTGTGCCTGCATCTTCATCCATTACTTGCAACAAAAGAAGATTAAGTAACATTAAGAAAGTTTGGGTTCCGAAAGGAACCAATGCCACTAACCTAAAAGGACCCAAGATGGCTTGGGTATCTAAAGTCTCCACTTGATCTTTATTGCAGGTATGCCTTGCAACCAATAAGAGAAGAAGTGGTACCTTGATAGCGGTTGCTCAAGGCATATGACAGGAGATGTGGAGCAGTTCTCATCGCTCGAATATCAAAATGGTGGCAATGTAACTTTTGGTAATAATGGAAAGGGCAAAATTATCGGTATTGGTAAAGTCCATATCATCCCTTCTTCTTATATTGATAATGTCTTATATGTTGATGGTTTGAAACATAACTTTCTTAGCATTAGCCAGTTTTGCGACAAGAATTTTAAAGTTGTTTTTGAATCTTCTTTGTGCATTGTTTCTAGTTTAGATGACAATGGCATCAAGTTCATTGGTCATAGGCATGGCAATATGGTGTAGAATGTAAAATGAAACTATGCAACCCTAATGGAGATTAGCAAATGATTAACCAAGCAATTTCCTATTTGCATATAAACAACTCAACATAAACTATCAAAGAGATCTAGTGAAGAAGCTCGAAGGATCTAACATAAACCTAGTGATCGAGACTCTCAGAATAAGAAAGGAATAAGACCAGAAAAGAACCACGCAAGCCAAGCTAGGTCTAATTTAACATTGCAGACTTAATCAAAACTAGACATACCTGACATTGGCCCTTCAATTAGAATAGATTCACTCTTGAAGAGGTCTCCCGGATGACATGAACATAATACCACTGAAGGCCCCTCTTGTTTTCTGGATCTATGGCAAGTAAACCTTCCTCTTGAAGCCGGAATCTCGGAGAACCCTGCAACAAAGAAACCCTAAGATGAGTGACTTAACAAGCAATCAACTAGAGAAAAGAAAGAAGGGTGGAAGAGGCATTGAAGGAGATCCATCTTGGCGTCATGGTGGAATGCTTGAAGTGGAGTAGGTTGGTCGCCTTGTGATGATCTTCTTGATTCACCCTTGAACGCTGGAGCTAGTTTGAAGTTATGAAAGAAGAGGAAGTCTTTGGCGTTGGGAATGGAAGAAGGAAAGATTAGGGTTGGCATGGAGGAAGAGAAAGGCTAAGCTACCACATATACACATAGGAAAAAAAAAACACATAGAAGAAAAAATACCAACTTCATTCATTCACCATTTTCAATGGGGCATCCCATAGCCTAAATAGAAGCCTTACAACATTTTTAAAATTTGAAAACCCATAGGATTAGGAGGATTACAAGGGGGGTTGGAGGATATGGTGGCATTTGTTGCTTGAAATGTGGGGAGTTGGAGGATATGGTGGCATTTGTTGCTTGAAACTCCTTCAAAGCTTGACATGTGGTGCAAGGTGGGGACCACTTGATGAGGTGGCGGTGTCCTTTGGAGCTCTTGACATGTGGCATAAAGTGGGGACCACTTGTTGAGTTGGCGACATCCATTGGAGCTTTTGACATGTGGCACAAGGTGGGGGTCACTTGATGAGGTGGCTTCTTCTTGTCTTGATGCTTAATGGACTCATGGATTGGGCTTGATTTAACTGGACTCAACTCTCAATTGCAGGGTTAACTAAGATATTAAACCAGACCCAACATGGACTCGAAATTAACTACAAGATTATTTGGACTCAAAAAAAAAGAAAAATTACAGGACTTCTCTTTTGCTACTCCAACCACAAGGACTCAGACTTGACCTGAATTGATTGGAGTCTTTTCCTGATTCTAGTGCCCACATCACAATATTTATATGGTTGATCTTGATGATCTCCCTATTCAAAATGGTTAATGCCTAGTGGCAATGAAAGCCAAGATCGATGAAACTAGTTGGCTTTGGCATCACAGACTAGGACATGCAAGTATGCATTTAATTTCAAAACTTAGCAAAAAGAACTTGATAAAGGATTTGCCTAAACTCAATTTTGAAAAAGATAAGATCTGCAGTGCATGTCAACTTGGAAAACAAACCAAATCCTCTTTCAAACTAAAAAGGGAGTAATCTCTACATCTAGACCCTTGGAGTTGCTTCACATGGACCTCTTTGGGCCAACTAGAACATCTAGTTTGGGAGGTAAGAAGTATGGTCTAGTTATTGTAGATGATTTCTTACGATTTACATGGGTCATATTTTTAGCACAAAGATGAAACTTTTTCTGAATTCATTAGATTTCATAAACGAGTTTTGAATGAAAAAGGTGTTTCAGTCGTATCTTTGAGAAGTGATCATAGAACCGAATTTGAAAATGCTGATTTTGATAAATTTTGTATTGAAAATGGCATTCATCATAATTTTTCTGCACCTAGGACACCTCAACAAAATGGGGTAGTAGAAAGAAAAAATAGAACTCTTGAAGAAATGGCACGCACCATGCTTTGTGAAAATGACTTACCTAGATATTTTTGGGCGGAAGCTATAAATACTGCATGCTATGTTTTAAATCGAGTTTTAATTCGACCGATTCTAAAAAAAATACCTTATGAGCTTTGGAAGGGTAGAAAACCCTTAATTCATTATTTTAATATTTTTGGATGCCATTGTTTCATCTTAAACAATGGTAATGATAATTTAAGTAAATTTAATGCCAAATCAGATGAGGGAGTCTTTCTAGGCTACTCCACATCTAGTAAGGCATACAGGGTCTTCAACAGAAGAACACTTGTTGTTGAAGAATCCATACATGTGGTATTTGATGAATCTAACCAAAAATCTTCAAGAAAAGAATATGTACTCTCTGATGAAACAGGTAGCAAGAAAACTGAAAGTATAAACAACAATGAAGGGCTTACCAAGGAACAGAACGATGATCAAAACACTGAAGGAGATCAAGCACAAGGTGATGAAAACACATCAACAGTTGATCCATTACCAAAAGAATGGAGGTATGCTCATGGACACCAAAAAGAACTAATTATTGGTGATCCATCTAAAGGTGTAAATACTCGATCATCTCTTAGAAATATATGTGATTACTTAGCTTTTGTTTCTCAAATTGAACCTAAAACTATTAAGGAAGCTGAATGTGATAATAATTGGATAAATGCTATGCAAGATAAACTTAACCAATTCAAAAGGAACAATGTTTGGACATTAGTAGATAGGCCTTCAAACACTTCAATTATTGGTACAAAGTAAATTTTTCGAAATAAACTTGATGAAAATGGAGTAGTTACTAGAAATAAGGCTAGACTAGTTGCCAAAGGATACAATCAGGAGGAATGGATAGATTTTGATGAAACCTTTGCTCCTGTAGCTAGACTTGAGGCAATTAGGCTATTGTTGGCTTTTGCTTGCTTTATGAATTTTAAATTGTATCAAATAGATGTTAAAAGTGCTTTTTTAAATGGTCTAATTGAAGAGGAGGTTTACGTTAAGCAACCTCCTGGTTTTGAAAATTCTAAATTTCCAAATCATGTTTACAAACTTCATAAAGCTTTGTATGGATTGAAATAAGCTCCAAGAGCTTGGTATGATCGTTTAAGCTCTTTCTTGCTTAAAAATAATTTTATAGAGGTAATGTATACAAAACTTTGTTTTTAAAGAAAAAGATTGATGATCTCTTAGTAGTACAAATCTATATAGATGATATAATATTTGGTGCTACTAATGAATCTCTTTGTCAAGATTTTGCAAAGTTAATGCAGGATGAGTTCGAGATGAGCATGATAGGAGAACTAAATTTTTTTCTCGGACTCCAAATAAAGCAAACCAAAGAGGGGATCTTTATCAACCAAGCAAAATACACAAAAGAAATACTCAAGAAGTTTGGGATGGAAAACACTAAGCCTTTAGGTACCCCTATGAGCTCTACTTGTAGACTTGACAAGGATGAATCAGGTAAATCTATTGACCAAAAATTATATCGTGGCATGATCGGTTCATTGTTATATCTTACTGCCAGTAGGCCAGATATCATGTTTAGCATCTGTATGTGTGCTAGATATCAGTCTAATCCTAAAGAGTCTCATCTTTTGGCTGTTAAATACATACTTAGATATCTATCTGGCTCAATTGAAATTGGTTTATAGTACTCTAGAGATTCTTCATTTGAATTGATTGCTTATTCTGATGCTGACTTTGCTGGGTGTAAACTTGATCGTAAAAGTACTAGTGGAACCTATCAGTTTCTTGGAGTAAATTTGATCTCTTGGAGTAGCAAGAAATAGAATCCAGTTGCTTTATCAACGGTGGAAGCCGAATATACAGCAGCTAGAAGCTATTGTGCTCAAATCTTTTGGATCAAACAACAACTCGAAGATTTTGGCATTAAACTAACTAAGACACCCATAAGATGTGACAATACTAGTGCAATCAATTTATCTAAGAATCCTGTGCAACATTCAAGTAAACACATTGAAATAAGACATCATTTCATAAGAGATCATGTACAAAACTCTAATATTATTCTTGATTTTGTATGTACTGATAATCAGTTAGCAGATGTGTTTACCAAACCTTTGAGTTAGGATAGATTTTGTCTGATTAGAAGAGAGTTAGGTGTCATTGATCCATTCTCCTAGAACTCTCATAGTTTTAATTATGCCTAAGTTTTTTCACTCAAAACTACTTGCTTTAAGCCCCAAAAATTGTTAGATAGTTTCCTAGGTTTTTTGAAAATTATTCAGATTTTCTTAAAATTTTTCTTGGCCAAGTGTTGACACTTGGATATTGTCAAGTGTCGACACCTGACCAAGTATCGACACTTGACAAATACTAAGTGTCGACACTTGCGAAACAAAATCTATTTTTTAAAAGGCTGACCGAGGGTTTTATCCTTATTTTCCACCCGTTAATTTCAAGCAACAGTGGTCCCCCTATATCCAAATCCTCCCTTTTCCCATTTACCCCATCACAAATCAGGTATTCCCTCTTTTAATTCCATTTTATTTCCATTTTATTTCTCATTTTCCTTTTGTTACCGTCAAACCGTGTAAACTAGAATAGGGCTTTTTCGGCTATTCTTGAGGATTTTAACCAGATTTTCATAAGTTTTAATGGATTTCTAAAACTCCATTTAAGGGAATAGCAGTTTAATGGCATTTTTCTTGGATTTCCCATGATTTTTTGGCCGTTTTCACGCTTATTCCATCCGTTTTTTAGAAAAACATTGTTTGATTGATTTTGGACAGAAAAATTGGGGTTTTCATCTAAAATCTAGTGTTCTAAATTCATTTATTATTTTATCATTGTTTTGGAAAGATTATTCATGATGTTTTTGTGACATTTTCACCACTTTGCTAAAACCCTAATTGATTTAAACCCAAATTCCATGTGTTTTGGTATTTTGGCCTTACAAAATGTATTTTACAAAAGCTCAGATATGTTTTAACAACCAAAAACATTTTCTATATTTATTTATATGGGGTAATGTCATTTAATCAAAGTATAGTTTGTAAAATTCCCACCTTCAAACTGTCGGTAGATTTCCTAATTTTTTTTTTTTTTTGGGTATTTTACAACCCAAAATTGTTTTAATCCTAGTTTTCAAAACCTGTCTTAACACCTCTTAAGAAATGAACTTCTCCTTACCTCAGCCTGCAGCCAGTCCTATAGTTCTAAGTTTGATTGAACCTATCTTCCTTCTTTCTTATTCAGCTTGCTGTAATGGGTCCCAGGAAGAGACTTGCAATTAGGGAGAGATCTAGTCGTGGTGTAGAGAGGAGATCGAAGGCCAGATTTGATCCTGCACAGGCTAGCAGTTCTGCCACACCGAGTTCTCCCCTGCAGAGAGGATGGCAGGGAAGTTAGTAGCCTCTGAGAGAGTCGGCCTGGAGTGTTTTGATAGGCACCACTTTAGCTTACGACAGGTGCTCATTGATGCAGGTTTAGTACCATTCTGTACTATGCAGGAGAGGTACTATCCTCATCTAGTGAGGGAGTTCTATGGTGCGATGGACTGTCGACGACTTCTATGAACTACGACAGTGAGAGGTGTTCAGATTTCACCTTCTGTAGAGCTACTAAGCAGAGTATGGGAGATCCCCCATAGGGGAATCAGTATTTTTGTGGTGGATGACAGAGAGGCTGCTTTTAGGTGTATCCTCGAGCGAGAGGATGTTCGTGGTATATCTATAGTCACCGCGAACCAGTTATCTCTGGAGATGCGCCTATTACACCACATCACGACACGTATACTTCTGCCGAAGACTTGGAGGTTTGACTTCATCACTGAGAGAGAGTTGATGGTGATGACGAGTCTGATAGAGAGGAGGGAGATCGACCTTCCATCTTTGATGCTAGTTCAGATGCATGATGCCGCGACTCAGCACCGTCATTGTTTACCCTACGGCATGGCACTGACCAGGTTATTTAGAGCATGTGGAGTATCATTGGAGGGGGAGATCCCCAAGGAGATACTACACACAGATGTATATGATGAGAGGTCTTTGCACCGTATAGGGTATAGACTAGTCGCAGGTCGATGAGTGCACAGAGAGTCTGGCCAGGAGCCAGATGAGGAGGACAAGCTTCGAGAGGTAGAGGCAGGACCATCTGAGCCAGCAGTTTTTCCTCCTGTTGATATTCCATCGACACAGGCAGAGCATTCGACTCCTGATACTTCAGCTCCTCCGCCACATACTACTGGATTATCCTTTGAGGAGTACGCCAGAGAGCAGTTTACTAAGATCAGGGGTGAGTTGACTCAGCTACTCAGGGAGGTTGAGACTCTTCGAGCACATACTACCTCGGAGCATGCTGAGATCCGTAGGTCTATGGAGGAGGGCTTCACTCGTATTGAGGATTTATTGAGATCCCTTATACCTCCTGCAGCCCCTGCAGTTGTATCTTCAGATGATGATGAAAATGATGATGATGATGATGGTGATGATCACCAGAGCGACCATGCTGATACAGTTGAGGGTGGTGATCAGGCAATATGGATGAGGACAAAGCTACAGAGATTGTGGGCAGTGGTAGTGACAGTGATGGCAGTGCAGATGGTTTTGAGGTGGTCAGTCGCGATCCTCCCACTACCCCAGCTGCTCCTACTGACTTGGTTGATTCCACACCGGACTTTGTTACACCAGCTGATCTTCTCTCCCCCCTTCCACTAGATCATCTAGGGTTGTACCCGCTTTTGGTCCTTCTGGCCGCACTAGGAGTCATCGAGCTTTAGTACCTCCTAGGGCCTTAGCCACTAGATCTAGGATCAGTGCCCTATTTAGTCTTAAGATTCCATCTGATGAGGATTAGCCTCACAGATGTCTGTTGTATGTCTTTTATAGTTCATATTTGTATGTTTCTGATTATTGTATGACTCTGATGCTTTCTGTATGTTTCAGTTCTTACTGATGACTCAGCAAATTTTTGTACTGAAAACTTCTCTTATTTATTATATATTTCAGTTTAGTACTTATTATTTGTCTTGAGTGGTTCTGATACCTATCATATCTGATTCTCTACCATCTTTTTGTCTCCATGCTCATTGTGAGGGGGAGGTTATTTCCCTTTCTAATGATTGACAAAAAGGGAGAGAAATTGTAATGATTGTATAGATGCATAAATTATTGTGGTTCCACCTTGTGAGAACCTTTGAAATTTGTTTTAATTAGAAATATCTAATTGAGGGAGAGATTGATTCTTCCTAACTATGAAGATTATGTCTCATATGGACTTACATTCATATTCATGAATTATAACAGTTGAAGTTTGAAACGTAATGCTATTTTACTCAAGGTTTTGTCATCATCAAAAAGGGGGAGATTGTTGGCTCCACCCAGTGATTTTGATGAATAACAAAACATTGAGTGCATATTGTACACTAATGTGTATTTCAAGTTATGAGTTTTCAGGAAGAAAGAACCTCAAAATCTCAAAAACTTATGTTTCATGACACGTCATGCCATGGAATATTTCTCGCAAATCTGGACATCCTCTTCATGAAAAAAGGGCATCTACATGTTTAATTATTATGTGTTTATGGTTCATTTAAGTTACAAAATTTATATTTATGTTTTTGGGGTAATTTACATTTGAATCTGAGCTTTTCAGTCTCAAGTGTCGACACCTGGAAAGTCAAGTGTCGACACTTCAGTATTTGGCACGAACAAAAATTCTTGGCACGCCAAGTGTCGACACCCAGAACTCGGGTGTTGACACTTCAGCATTTGGCACGAACAAGAATTCTTGGCACGCCAAGTGTCGACACCCAGAACTCAGTGTCGACACCAAGTATCGACACTTAGGTTTCCAAGTGTCGACTCAAGGCCTGAGAATTTTGAAAATACAGAACTTTGCCATTTGAGGATTTTTGTGTCAAGTATCGACACCTGTGCATCAAGTATCGATACTTGAAAGTTCAAGTATCGATACCTAGAGATCAAGTGTCGACACCTAACAGCCAAGTATCGACACCTGACAGCCAAGTGTCAACACTTGAAGCCTAACAGCTCTAACGGATCTATTTTTCTGACTTGCAGAACTTGCTTTTCAAGCTCCAAACAGCTATATCCGAGGTTCCAATGGTCACAAACTATTTTTGGAAGGTTCTTGGTGTATTTAACCTCCACCAACCTCATTCCAAAAAGAATGAAGTGCATTGAAGTGTATTCAAGTCTATTCAAAAGCCAAAAAGCCCAAATTCTCTCAAGTACTTCACATCAAAAGCCTTTTATAGTTTGATTCCTTGAAAAGCCTACAAGCTCATCCTTACATCATTCCAAAAGAGGCACTTTGAAGGATATTCCAAGGAAGAGTCAAGACAAAGCATCAACTTGAGCTTCAAAGATTCCATTCTACTCTTGAAGAGAGTTTGTCTTAGTTTTAAAATTGTATATCTATTTTTATATTGTGATTTGACCTTGCTTTCAAGGGTGTCTTGAAAGAAGATTATTGTGGTTTGTTGGTGAGCCAAAGGGATAAAACCAACTAGGGTTAACTTGTAAGCCCGAAGACAAAACAAGTGTTAAGGTTTGTTGGTAAGCCTATGTGACAAAACCAACTTAGGTTTTGACTTGTGAGCCTTGTGAAAAATAAGTCAGCTGTAATCTTGTTTGGATTATAGTGAAATTCCCAAGAGTGGCTTGGAGAGTGGATATAGGTGCTAGGCTTGCATCGAACCACTATAAACCTTGTGTTTGTGTGTGATTGCCCTCTTCCTCTCTTGCTCTTTGATTATTGCTACTCACTTATTGTTTTCCGCTGCTTTCAATCTCTTGCATTGAATTTATCATTATTCACAAGCACCACTAGTCCTTCACATTATTGTTTTAAATTTTTTAATAGACCCAATTCACCCCCCCTCTTGGGCTCCATTTCTGGGCAACACACTCCAAGCTCAGTGATGAACTCCTGCAATCATATTGCTTCCTTTATAGTATCAGATGGCGCAATGTACTCCGACTTGCATATGGAATCAGCCATAATATATTACTTGGAACTTTTTCAGCAAACAACTCATCCGTTAAGGGTAAAGGCATAACCTGACATACTTTTACTATCATCCAATCTAACTGAAAACTTGAGTTAGTATAACTGACTAGTTTCAAGTCATTATCTCCATAAACCAACCATTGGTCCTTATTTATTCTCAAACACTTAAGGATCATTTTTATAACCTTTCGATAGTTCTTATCTGGATCAAATTGGTATCTACTCACTACTTTTAGTGAGTATCCACATTTGGCCATGTACATATCATGGCATATATAATGGATCCCATTACTGAGGCATATGGAATCTAACTCATATGCTCTCTCTCTTGAGGAGTTGTCGGGCTATTTTTCTTAGAAAGAGTAATTCCTTGATCTATTAAAAGAAAGCCTTTATTGGAATTTACCATGCTAAATCGCTTTAGCATAGTATCAATGTATGTTGTCTAGGATAAATGAGCAACCTTTTAGATTTATCCCTATAGATCTTTATCCCAAGGATGTAGGTTAGTTTTTCCAGGTCCTTCATAGAGAATTGAGATGATAGCCAAACCATTATTCCCTTTGTTGCCGTCCTCGTCGTCGCGCCCGTGCAGAGGATCAGCCGATCCTCCCTGACCGCCTGGCAGAGGAGCCTCCCTTCCTGCGAGAAGCCTGCAACAAAGGGGTTAGAGGACCCTGGCCGGGGATTCCGGCGAGGGGGCTCCGACGGTCAAGTCAGTAGACGACGTGGAGGAACAGACTCTCCCTCCCGATCCCCCTGGAGGGTCTCAGGCTTGGAGAGTTAACTGGTGAAGGGAAAGCGCCGGGGACCGGAAACTCGGCTGGGCCTGCCCGCTGAGCTCGCGTCCAGTCTTCCCTTCTCGGGATCCCTGGTTTTCTTCCTCCCAGCGAGGCCTTATGCCGGTCTTTCCTTCTTGTCCCCAGGCTCTTTGGCTTACCTCGCAGTCTTTGGATCCTTCCCTCTTTATCTCCCCCCGTCGTGCGCTCGTCCTTTTCTCCCTCGAAAACTCCTCCTCCCTGTCTTCCTTTCTTTTCCCTTTCTGGTGAAGGAGGCCAGGCGGCTTTCCGGCCTCGTCCGCCGGGCCCAGCAGGAAAAAGGCAAGGACAGAAGAGAAAAAGAGGGAAGGCGGCGCTGGCAGAGCGGCAAGTCGTCAGGCCTCGGGCTTCGTGAGGGTGCTCTTTTCCCCGGGCGTGGGCGCTATCCGTTTACGGGCCCTGTTCCGTCAGGATCGGGTCTCTCGACCGCGGGACCTGCCGGGCCAATGTAAGTGACGTTCCGCGTGCCGCCGCCCTCCGTACGGGATGCCATCTGGGGTCGGTACGGCCCGAGGGATGGCCTCGGGACCCGTCGCTTTCCCCGGGGGCCTCTCCGTACGAGCGGTCTGGCCTCGGCTGAGTTGGACCTATCTCCGGGGACCAATTGGCGAGAGGCGAGGGATCGGCCGACCTCGGCTTAGGTGGACCCCTCCTGGGTGGACACCTGGCGAGGCGGCAGAGGGTCGCCTGGCTTCGACCGAGGTGGGCCCGTCTCCGGGTGGCCACCTGGCGCAAGGCGAAGGGTCGGCCGACCTCGCACTAGGTGGACCCCTCCTGGGTGGACACCTGGCGAGGCGGCAAGAGGTCGCCTGGCTTCGGCCGAGGTGGACCCGTCTCCGGGTGGCCACCTGGCGCAAGGCGAAGGGTCGGCCGACCTCGCACTAGGTGGACCCCTCCTGGGTGGACACCTGGCGAGGCGGCAGAGGGTCGCCTGGCTTCGGCCGAGGTGGGCCCGTCTCCGGGTGGCCACCTGGCGCAAGGCGAAGAGTCGGCCGACCTCGCACTAGGTGGACCCCTCCTGGGTGGACACCTGGCGAGGCGGCAGGAGGTCGCCTGGCTTCGACCGAGGTGGACCCGTCTCCGGGTGGCCACCTGGCGCAAGGCGAAGGGTCGGCCGACCTCGCACTAGGTGGACCCCTCCTGGGTGGACACCTGGCGAGGCGGCAGGAGGTCGCCTGGCTTTGGCCGAGGTGGACCCGTCTCCGGGTGGCCACCTGGCGCAAGGCGAGGGGTCGGCCGACCTCGGCCGACCTCACTTGGGTCGTCTCCTTCGCGCGCGGGCGCAGATGAGTCGGTGGAGGAACCCCGCGCCGAGCTCGACCTCGGCCTGGGCGGTCTGCTCTCGGATAATCGTCGGGCGGCGCGATCTTGCCGACCCCAGCTTTAAGGGCGTGGCGCTGATTCTGGCGGGAAAACTCACACGTGGCTTGTTCGCATTCGGCGATACCTGAGCCTGGCCACGTCACTGTCACGGATGTAACAGTTGCCCCCCAGCCCGCCGTTCCGTCGGGGCATCGTAGAACGGAACGTCGGGATTAATTGCAGACATGACGTGGGGAGGCGAAGATCTTGCTTCATAATTGGCACGATCTTCACTCATCGTGGCTCGATGCGGCTGGAGACCAACGGGGAGTCGCCACGCGTCGTCCACTCGCCCGCAATCAATGCGTCACTTCGGGGCAGAGGCCGTTACTCTGCTAACGAGGCGTCGGTGTCGGGCGTGCGCCCACGTGGCGACCATCCAGTGGCCTGAGACGGAATGATGGGTACGGCTGCTGCCGGCTGAGTCTGAAAGGGAGGGGACTTTCCAGAACGAGGCCTTTTCCCTTGCTTCGTGGGCGGTTTGCTGCAGGCTAACAACTTCTGCTGCTTGCGCCCGCCTGTGCATTTTTGGGTAAGCGTCTTCCTCTTCTCTAGCCCTCCTCCTTCTCCTTCGATCATTCAATCCTTTTCTTCTTTTCTTCTCCATGGCGTGCCGTCGCCATGTTTCTTCTAATTCGGATGAGGCCGGTCCATCCCGGCCGAGGACTCCATCTTCTCCCTCCTCGGATGAGGAGGTAATCCCAGAGGAGGTCCGCCGGCGTTTGCAACCCGGGGGTGTCACCATTGGCATCCCCAGGGAGATCCGGTCCCCCCGGTTGCACCTGCCGTGCCCCTCCGTTCACTTCCTGCTCTTGCTGCTCTCCCGGCTCCGCCGCTTCTTCCCGCCGGTCCCTCCGGTCATGCCTCCACCATGACCGAAGGTGATCTTTCTCTGCTCCGGGATGCTTATGGCATCCCGGGATCTGTCCATCTATTTGCTCCGCGGTCCGGGGAGCGTGTCACCATGAGTGGCCCCGGCCGTATTGCCTTCTACGAAGACTTCCTCCTCGGGGGTCTTCGTTTCCCTCTTCATCCTTTCTTCCTTTCCTTCCTCAGCCATTTCCGGCTCGTCCCGGCCCAGCTGGCTCCTAATGCCATCCAGGTCATCTTCTCCTTCATTGTCTTCTGTCATTTCCATGTGTTCGTTGCCCGTTTCTCGCTCTTCAGGTCCCTGTTCACCCTGAAGAAATGCTCCACCGATGACGGCTGGTGGTATATTTCACCCCGGCCCAGGTGTCTCCGGTTCGACATCCCTTCTTCGGTTAAGGGATGGAAGAACCGGTTTTTCTTTGCCTCGGTCGACGACGTCGACTGGGCCTGGAGCGAACCGGACCGGTCGCCGAACCGGAGTTCTCGGGTCGAGTCCGCGGACCAGGAGGCTTACTCCCAGCTCCTGAGTGACGTGGTCCCGCCGCTCGAGGTTCTGCTTTGTGAGCAGAATCTTTTTGAGGCCGGCATCAGTCCCATCCGGGAGACCGGTGAGATTCGGCTCTGCATTAAATTCTGCCCTTCCCCCCTCTCTCTTTTTAAGATTGAACTAACCTTCTGATTTCTCCACCTTGCAGGGATGAAGTTTTCATTGGAGAACTTGCTGGAAGGGGCTGCTCAGAGGGAGGTCGTTGACGTGGACGAGCCCGTGGCGAAGAGGGCTCGCACGGAGACGAGCCGGGAGGTCGCAGCGGCGACCGCGCCCGGCCTAGCCGCCGCAGTTTCTCTGCCCAGACCTCCTCAGGGCGGCGCCCTTGGCACCTCGGCCCCACGACCTGGTGGTGCAGCCGAGGGAGCTCCGGCGCCCGCCGCTCTGCCCACCGCCGGGCCCATTCCGGCCAGCAGTCCGGCGGCACCGCCAGTGGTGACCACCGGTCCGTCGGCTGCGGCTCCAGCAGAAGGGGCGGCCGTCGCAGGGATCGGCCCGAAGGGCCCAACGCCGGTAATCTCGCACCGGGACTCGGTCATCCTCGACCGAGGGCTGGCGGAGAGGGTGATGGAGTATGCTTCCACCGCCCGGGACCGCCGAGCTCGGGGCGGCCGGGACTACGCGGATGCGCTGCTCGGCATCCTGCCCCAGCTCTTCTCGGTAAGTCTGCTTCAGCTCTTCTTTTCTCTTTCAATCCGAGGCCTCCTGCCTCGGTACTGACATGTTGCTTTTGTCCTTGCAGATCGGGAACGACGTCCTCCTACTGAGGAACTACCTTGTGGGGAACGCCAAGCGGGACTCCGAGCGGGAGCAGAAGCTCGGAAAGCTCGCCGCCGATGTGAAGGACTTGGTGGACAAGGGGGCCGAGCTGCGAGCGGAGAAGCAGGCCCTCCAGTCCGACCTGGCGCGTTCCGAGGAGCGGAACAAGGAACTGGAGGCCTCCTTGGCGGAGGAGCGGACCTCCAACCAGCGCCGTACTGAGGAGGACACGGCGGAGAAGGCCCGCCTGCAGGCCCACTCACTGTTCCTGGAGCGTCAGCTGGACGGGGCCCGGCGGGAGGCGGCCATGGCGAAGGACCGGAGCTCGTACATCAACGGGCTCCTGGAGGCGGCGAAGCGGGAAGCGCTGGAGGCCATCCCCAAATTTCGGGCTTCCGACGAGTTTACGTCGGAAGTCCGGGAGGCCGCCGTGGACTCCTTCCTGAAGGGGTTCCGGATGTGCCGGGAAAAGGTGGGGGCCTTCTTCCCCCAACTGGACCTAAGTGCGGTCGTCGTCGGTGGCAGGAAGCCGGGGAGCGAGGGCAGGGCCTCCGGCACGACCCAGGCGACACTTCAGGTGGCACCCGCAGCAGCTCCGACCGACGACGCCGCGGCCCAGACACAGCCCCAGGAGCCGGTCGTCGTGGAGGTCGAAGAGGTGGCGTCCGCACCTCCGACGGACGGCGCCGACCCTGCGCCCCAGTGACTGTTGACTTGTACTTTTGCTTTCTGTGTCTTTCTCTTTTTTCTTTGGGGAGTTCTGGCCTGTCGGAGCTCCCTATTTGTACTGGACACTTTGTAATCCTTTTTCAATGAAGAGCACTTTTCGCAAAAACCTGTCTACTATTTCTAGTTCTTTCCTTTCTTCTTTGTTTGTTCGTTCCTGAGATGTCGGTCTGGGATACCTGAGACAACTGCGGGCCTGGTTCTTCCATACTAAATCGAAGGATGGGGTCTGCAAAACCGTGTTGCGGCAAAGCAAGAATCCTGAGCAGGTCCGACTTTGGGCTGCCTTCATGCTTGCGCGGACAGCACAGTTCCTGCACCATCTTCCGGGCCGAAAACTGGGATCCTCCGGACTGAGCTCGATGCCGCAGGCTTTCTCAAACCTTGCGCGGCTTGCTGAGCTGTGCTCCGGGCTTGCGCGGGCGAAGCGGATTCGGCGCCGCCTTCCAGGCCGAAGCCCAGGGTCTTCCGGACTGAGCTCGATGCCGCAGGCTTTCTCAAACCTTGCGCGGCTTGCTGAGCTGTGCTCCGGGCTTGCGCGGGCGAAGCGGATTCGGCGCCGCCTTCCAGGCCGAAGCCCAGGATCTTCCGGACTGAGCTCGATGCCGCAGGCTTTCTCAAACCTTGCACGGCTTGCTGAGCTGTGCTCCGGGCTTGCGTGGGCGAACTGGGTTCGACGCCACCTTCCAGGCCGAAGCCCAGGATCTTCCGGACTGAGCTCGATGCCGCAGGCTTTCTCAAACCCTGCGTGGCTTGCTGAGCTGTGCTCCGGGCTTGCGCGGGCGAAACGGATTCGGCGCCGCCTTCCAGGCCGAAGCCCAGGATCCTCCGGACTGAGCTCGATGCCGCAGGCTTTCTCAAACCTTGCGCGGCTTGCTGAGCTGTGCTCCGGGCTTGCACGGGCGAAACGGATTCGGCGCCGCCTTCCAGGCCGAAGCCCAGGATCTTTCGGACTGAGCTCGATGCCGCAGGCTTTCTCAAACCTTGCGCGGCTTGCTGAGCTGTGCTCCGGGCTTGCGCGGGCGAAACGGATTCGGCGCCGCCTTCCAGGCCGAAGCCCAGGATCCTCCGGACTGAGCTCGATGCCGCAGGCTTTCTCAAACCTTGCGCGGCTTGCTGAGCTGTGCTCCGGGCTTGCGCGGGCGAAACGGATTCGGCGCCGCCTTCCAGGCCGAAGCCCAGGATCTTCCGGACTGAGCTCGATGCCGCAGGCTTTCTCAAACCTTGCGCGGCTTGCTGAGCTGTGCTCCGGGCTTTTTGTTGAAGTCAGAGAAGAATGTTTGAAGCGAAGAAGCTTTGTTAAAGGAACTGGGAGCCTTACATCACTGGTAGTACATTCTCAGGTTCGAGGGGTTCCATGTCCGGGGGAACCTGGCACCTCCCAACTCTTCCAAGTAACATGCCCCGTGAGGGAGGGCTTCTGCTACCCGATAAGGGCCTTCCCAGTTGGGTGAAAGCTTGCCGCACTCTCGTGGCTGGGAGGCTTCTGCACGCCGGAGGACCAAGTCCCCGGGACGAAAAACCTTCGACCGTACTCGGGAGTTGTAATATCTGGCTACACGTTGCCGGTACGCCGCCATTCGGATTCGGGCCTTGTCCCTTGTTTCTTCGAGGAGGTCTAGGTTGAGCATCATCCTGGCCGGGTTTTCTGTCTCGTCGTATTGTTCCACGCGCAGCGTGGGTATGCTGAGCTCGATCGGGATGACTGCCTCGGCCCCGAAGACGAGGTTGAATGGGGTTTCGTCGGTAGCCGTCCTTGGAGTGGTGTGGTATGCCCAAAGAACGCTGGGAAGCTCGTCGGCCCACCTGCCCTTGGCTTGGTCTAGCCACGTGCGGAGGCCCTGAAGAATGGTCCTGTTCGTGACCTCAGCCTCCCCGTTGGTCTGGGGGTGCGCCACCGAGGTGAAGCGATGTTTGATGCCGAGGTCATTGCAGAAATCCTCGAACTCTTGACAGTCGAACTGGCGTCCGTTGTCGGTGACCACGGTGTGGGGGAGGCCGAAGCGGCAGACGATGGACTTCCAGAAGAATTTGGCGACGTTTGCTTCGGTGATTCTTGCCAAGGGTTCGGCTTCGACCCACTTTGTGAAGTAGTCAATGGCCACTATCAGGAACTTCCGCTGGCCGGATGCCGGCAGAAATGGGCCCAGAAGGTCCATTCCCCACTGGGCGAATGGCCATGGGGCTGAGAGCTGAGAGATCGGGTTGGAGGGTTGCCGCTGTACCGTGGCGTGGCGCTGGCACCGGTCGCATTTCTTCACGAAGTCAGCGGCGTCCTCCTTCATCGTCTCCCAGAAGTAGCCTTGACGAAGGGCCTTGTATGCCAATGCCCTGCCCCCCACGTGGTTCCCACAGATGCCTTCGTGAATTTCCTGGAGCACAAGCTTGGCTTCTGCGGGTCCAATGCACTTGAGGAGGGGATAAGAGTAGGACCTTCGATACAGCTGCCCGTCCATCAGGACAAACCGCACGGCCTTCTTCCTGATGAGGCGAGCCGCGTCTCGGTCTTCCGGCAGAATGCCGTCGGTGATGTACGCGGCGTACTTGTCCATCCAGCCGGGCTCCTGGCTGACCTGATGGACCCCCGCTGGTGCTTCGAGGCTTGGGACTTCGAGTCGCTCCACATGAGCGCGTCCCAGCATTGTGTCCGGCAGAGTCGCCAATTGAGAGAGAGCATCCGCGCGGGCGTTCTCCCCGCGGAGGATATGGAAGATGTTGAAGCGCCGGAACTTGGACGCGCCCGCCTTGACGAGCTCCAAATACCTTGCCATCTGGGGGTCGTGAGCGACATACTCCCCGGACACCTGCCCCGCCACGAGCTGGGAGTCCGTGAAAGCTCTGAGGTTGGTCACGCCCAGCTCGCGGGAGACCCTGAGTCCGGCGAGAAGCGCCTCGTACTCCGCTTGATTGTTTGTCGCGGGGAACTGGAAACGGAGCGCACATTCTGCGACGACCCCGTCGCCGTTGGCAAGGATGAGCCCAGCTCCGCTCCCTCCGGAGTTTGAGGCTCCATCCACATGGAGGATCCAAGCGTCCTCTCCGGGCTCGTTGGTGCCGACCTCCGTCGGCTGGGCCGAAGAGTCCTCCTCGGGCTCCTTACCCAGACCTGCGCATTCGACCAAGAAGTCGGCCAGCACCTGTGCCTTCATTGCCGACCTCGGCCGATATGTAATGTCGAACTCGCTGAGTTTCAGTGCCCATTTGGCCAATCGCCCCGAGGTGTCGGGTCGGCTGAGCACCGCTTTCAGCGGTTGATCCGTCAAGACGGCGATGGGATGCGCTTGGAAATAGGGCCTGAGACGCTGGGCAGACACTATTAGCGCAAAAACGAGTTTCTCGGGCGGGGAATACCTGAGCTCCGCATCCCGGAGGAGTTTGCTGGTATAGTACACCGGTCGCTGGATCCCGTGGTCGTCGGTTCGGACCAAGACAGAGCTGACGGCCTCCGGGGTAACGGCCAAGTAGAGGGTAAGCTCCTCCCCTTCCTCGGGCCTGGACAGCAGAGGTGGTGATGCGAGCGTCTTCTTCAACTCCTCGAAGGCCTGCTGGCATTCCTCGGTCCAGGCGAAACCGTTCATCTTCCTCAGCACCTTGAAGAAGGGGCGGCAGCGGTCCGCCGACCTGGAAATAAAACGGCTAAGGGCCGCAACCCGACCGGTCAGCTGCTGCACTTGTTTCTTGGAGGCTGGCTGCTCCATGTCCAGGATGGCCTGGACCTTCTCCGGGTTGGCCTCGATTCCTCTCTGGGTCACCATGAACCCCAGGAATTTTCCGGCGGAGACCCCGAAGGCGCACTTCGCTGGATTCAGCTTCATCTGGTGGCGCCGGAGGTTGCCGAACGTCTCTGCCAGGTCGGCTACGTGGTCCGAGTCAAGTTTGCTCATTACCAGCATGTCGTCCACGTACACCTGCATGTTGCGGCCTATCTGGTCTTTGAAGACTTTATTGACCAGACGTTGGTACGTCACCCCCGCGTTCTTGAGGCCGAAGGGCATCATCCTGTAACAGAAAGTCCCGCGGTCAGTTATGAAGGCGGTACGCTCTTCGTCCTCCGGATTCATCCGGATCTGGTTGTATCCAGAGAAAGCGTCCATGAATGACAGGAGACGGTGTCCCGAGGTGGTGTCGACCAGCTGGTCGATCTTTGGCAGAGGGAAGCTGTCCTTCGGGCAAGCTCGATTGAGGTCGGTGTAGTCCACGCAGATCCTCCACTTACCGCTGCTCTTCTTTACCATGACCACATTTGCTAACCAGCTGGGGTATTGGACTTCTCGGACGAAACCGGCGGCGAGAAGTTTCTCTACCTCCTCATCGATCGCCTTCTGCCTCTCCATGGCAAAGCTTCTCTTCTTCTGGCAGACCGGGCGGCTGCCTGGGTCCATGTTCAGGCTGTGCATGATAATCTCGGGCGGAATACCCGGCATGTCGACCGCCGACCAGGCGAACACATCGGCGTTGGCACGGAGGAACTCCAGCAGGCGGGTTCGTTCCTCTTCGGGGAGCTGGGCCCCAACTTGCACCGTCTTCAGGGGGTCTGAACCAAGGGGAAAGGAGAGCAGGCGCTCTACGGGCCCTCCCCTGGGTTCCTTTTCTCTTAGGTCGAGGTCCTCGACCTCGCGGGCGAGCTCTGCGCCCTTGATGCCCGGGATTGTCTGCAGGCAGAGCGGGACTGGCTGGATCGTCCCCTTCATTTCCCCGAACCCGAAAGGCGTGGGGAACTGCACCAGCAATCTCCTTGTGGAGATAGTGGCGTCTAGTCGGTTGAGCCCGGGATGCCCATGGATGGCGTTGTAGGGCGAAGGGAGCTTGACTACAGTGAAAGTTACCATGATGGTCGTCTGCCGAGGCGGGGATCCGGCGGTAACTGGGAGAGTGATTTCCCCTTCGACTCCGACGGAGTCCCCTGTAAAACCTACCAGTGGGGTGTGCACTGGCTTTAGCTGGTCGAGAGACAAGTTCATCCGAGAGAGAGCGTCATAAAAAAGTACATCGACCGAGCTTCCACTATCCACCATGATTCGATGTACAGGGTGTTTCGCGATGGTCATCTCGACCACCACGGCATCATCGTTTATATTGCCGCTAAATTCCCCTCCTTTGAAAGGAATTACATTCTCCAGGGTTTCCCGGGCTCTCTTCTCTGCTCGGCCAGATCCGCGTGAGATCATGCCCACGGGCCTCTCTGTTGGCCGGTTGTCGATCGCAGGGACAGGTGGCAAGGCCGCGAGCGGCTGCTTTTTGGAGGGAGCCTCGTTCTTGACGAACTTCCGGAGGTATCCCCTCCCGATCAGCTCCTCGATCTCCCGCTTCAGGTGGCGGCACTCCTCCGTGTCATGCCCGTGCTCGCGGTGGAATTGGCAGTACTTTGATTTGTCTCGGGCTGCCCTCGGGTTCTGAGGTGGAGGTCGGCGGAGATAACGCTCGCCCTCGATTTCCATAAGGATTTTGGCTCGAGGTGCGAGGAGAGGGGTGTACCTCCGCTCGGGGGCAGATTCGGCCCTCGGCCTTGGGTTCGGGCGAGGGTCGGCTGGTGGCCCGGGCCTCCGAGCTCCCGGGGCATCCCTCGGGTTCGACTTCTTCAAAATCTTCCCGTCCAGCTCTCGACGGGTGCGGTCGGCCTCCTCCGCTCGGATGTACTTGTGGGCGCGGAGGAGGAGCTCGGAATACGTCCTGGGCGGCTTCTTGTCCAGGGAATAGGTCAGGCGGGATGTCTTGAGCCCGCGCTTTAGAGCCAGCATAGCGACGGGCTCGTCCAAGCTGTAGATCTCCAGGGCCGCGGTCTTAAACCGGGCGATGTAGTCACGGAGCAGCTCCTGGTCCTGCTGGCGGACGGAGAAGAGGCTGTCCACCTCCCTTGGCACCTTTCGACAAGCGTCGAAATGCACCACAAACTTTCCTTCCAGCTGCTGGAAGGAGCGAATGGATCCGGGCTCGAGACGGGCGAACCAGACTCGGGCGGCCTTCCGAAGGGTTGCAGGGAAGGCGATGCACAGAAGGGCGTCGGTGGCACCCTGGACCCTCATGAGGGCTTTATAACCCTCCAGGTGGTCCAGGGGGTCGGTGGTCCCGTCGTAGGGGTCCACCTGCGGCATGCGGAACCGTTTCGGGATTGGTTCCGTCTGGATCTCTTCGGAGAAAAGGGGGCGGGAGTCGTAGCCCGCCGGGTCGGCTGACGAGTTCTGCAGGTCGACGAATCGCTGGGCGAACTCCGCCAACTTGCGCTCGTGTTCCTCTAGGCGCCTTTCGGCCTGGCGCCTGATGGCTTCGTCGGTGGAGTCTTCCACCGAGACTGCAGGTGAGGGAGGCGCCGATTGGTCTCGGCGCGGGGTCCGGACCCGACGTCGCTTGCTGCGATGCGCCGTTTCGGCCCCATCGGCCGGGGATCGACTCTCGTGATCCTCCGAGCCGGAATAGTCTTTCTTCGGGGGAGCTTGGCGGCTCTCTCGGGGGTAGGAGATGGCTTGCGGATGGGACGGCATGCCCTGGATTGAGCGCAGGCTCCCACGCTGTCCCGCGACCCGGGCCGCGGGGGTCCCTGGCTGCGGCTGAGTGGCCAGGGACCGTTGCTGATGCTGGAGCTGTCGGACCGCTGAGGTCAAGGTCTGCAGCTGCTGGACGATGGCTGCAAGGGATCCGTCCGCCGGGGTAGGCTGCTGCAGAAGAGGAGGGGGAGCGGGAAGCTCCCGTTCGGGGGTGTGGCCCCCTGGCGGGGAGTGGGCTTCTCCCACTCGGCTGGTGGACGCCTCGCGACCACGAGTGACCACCATTGTTAGGGAGCGTGATACCTGCAAAAAGCTAGTTCCCACTGGGGGTTAGTGCCCTGCCCCCCTACCTGGTGCGCCAATCTATTGCCGTCCTCGTCGTCGCGCCCGTGCAGAGGATCAGCCGATCCTCCCTGACCGCCTGGCAGAGGAGCCTCCCTTCCTGCGAGAAGCCTGCAACAAAGGGGTTAGAGGACCCTGGCCGGGGATTCCGGCGAGGGGGCTCCGACGGTCAAGTCAGTAGACGACGTGGAGGAACAGACTCTCCCTCCCGATCCCCCTGGAGGGTCTCAGGCTTGGAGAGTTAACTGGTGAAGGGAAAGCGCCGGGGACCGGAAACTCGGCTGGGCCTGCCCGCTGAGCTCGCGTCCAGTCTTCCCTTCTCGGGATCCCTGGTTTTCTTCCTCCCAGCGAGGCCTTATGCCGGTCTTTCCTTCTTGTCCCCAGGCTCTTTGGCTTACCTCGCAGTCTTTGGATCCTTCCCTCTTTATCTCCCCCGTCGTGCGCTCGTCCTTTTCTCCCTCGAAAACTCCTCCTCCCTGTCTTCCTTTCTTTTCCCTTTCTGGTGAAGGAGGCCAGGCGGCTTTCCGGCCTCGTCCGCCGGGCCCAGCAGGAAAAAGGCAAGGACAGAAGAGAAAAAGAGGGAAGGCGGCGCTGGCAGAGCGGCAAGTCGTCAGGCCTCGGGCTTCGTGAGGGTGCTCTTTTCCCCGGGCGTGGGCGCTATCCGTTTACGGGCCCTGTTCCGTCAGGATCGGGTCTCTCGACCGCGGGACCTGCCGGGCCAATGTAAGTGACGTTCCGCGTGCCGCCGCCCTCCGTACGGGATGCCGTCTGGGGTCGGTACGGCCCGAGGGATGGCCTCGGGACCCGTCGCTTTCCCCGGGGGCCTCTCCGTACGAGCGGTCTGGCCTCGGCTGAGTTGGACCTATCTCCGGGGACCAATTGGCGAGAGGCGAGGGATCGGCCGACCTCGGCTTAGGTGGACCCCTCCTGGGTGGACACCTGGCGAGGCGGCAGAGGGTCGCCTGGCTTCGACCGAGGTGGGCCCGTCTCCGGGTGGCCACCTGGCGCAAGGCGAAGGGTCGGCCGACCTCGCACTAGGTGGACCCCTCCTGGGTGGACACCTGGCGAGGCGGCAAGAGGTCGCCTGGCTTCGGCCGAGGTGGACCCGTCTCCGGGTGGCCACCTGGCGCAAGGCGAAGGGTCGGCCGACCTCGCACTAGGTGGACCCCTCCTGGGTGGACACCTGGCGAGGCGGCAAAGGGTCGCCTGGCTTCGGCCGAGGTGGGCCCGTCTCCGGGTGGCCACCTGGTGCAAGGCGAAGAGTCGGCCGACCTCGCACTAGGTGGACCCCTCCTGGGTGGACACCTGGCGAGGCGGCAGGAGGTTGCCTGGCTTCGGCCGAGGTGGACCCGTCTCCGGGTGGCCACCTGGCGCAAGGCGAAGGGTCGGCCAACCTCGCACTAGGTGGACCCCTCCTGGGTGGACACCTGGCGAGGCGGCAGGAGGTCGCCTGGCTTTGGCCGAGGTGGACCCGTCTCCGGGTGGCCACCTGGCGCAAGGCGAGGGGTCGGCCGACCTCGGCCGACCTCACTTGGGTCGTCTCCTTCGCGCGCGGGCGCAGATGAGTCGGTGGAGGAACCCCGCGCCGAGCTCGACCTCGGCCTGGGCGGTCTGCTCTCGGATAATCGTCGGGCGGCGCGATCTTGCCGACCCCAGCTTTAAGGGCGTGGCGCTGATTCTGGCGGGAAAACTCACACGTGGCTTGTTCATATTCGGCGATACCTGAGCCTAGCCACGTCACTGTCACGGATGTAACACCCTTTATTACAAAAATATTATTCTCAATTAAGAGAATATCATCCATATACAAAACAAGAAATATAATTACTAAACCATTATCCTATTTGTATATGTAGGGCTCTTTTCCGTACTTAATGAAGCCATACATTTTGATCACCTTTTCAAAATGCATGTTCCAACTTCAAGATTCCTGCTTCAATCATAAATAGATATTTAAAGCTTACACACCTTTAATTCATACATGGATGTGAACCATTCAGGTTGTATCATATATACTTCTTCTTCTAACTCTCCTTTAGAAAAATGATTTTGACATCCGTTTGCCAGATCTCAAAATCAAGATGCGTTGTTATTGCAAGCATAATCCTAATGGACTTGAGCATTGTCATGAAAGAAGACCTCTCATCATAGTCAATACTTTAATGCTGACGATATCCCTTGATAACCAGATGGGCTTTATAGGTTTCCACCATCCCATCTACGCCCCTTTTCTTTTTGAAAATCCACTTGCACCCAATGAATTTTATCCCTTCAGGTAGGTCAATGAGTGTTCATACATCATTGATTTTCATGGACTCCATTTTAAATTTTATGGCTTTAAGCCATTTTTCAGAGTTGGAACTCCGCATCACATCTATATAGGTGATCAGATCCTCATTATTTTCATTAAGTTCAACAGGATTACCGTTCCAAACCAAGAAATCATAATATCTATTTAGTGACACAGTATCCTACTGGATCTTCTTAAGGTTGCATCTATAATAGACTCCAGATCGATTGAGTTGGTTCAGTTAATTATGTCGGTTCTTCTACCTGTCAAACTTCTTCAAATTCAATCTTAGATGTATTAGTTCCTTCCTCGAGAAACTCTCTTTCCAAAAAGACTGCCTTATTACTAATAAATGATTTGTGTTCATTAGTATGGTAGAAGAAATAATTCTTAGTTTCTTTTTGGTACCCTATCTATAAATATACAATTATCAGACCTAGGCCCAAGCTTGTCTATTTTGAAACATTTGACATAAGTTGGACATCTCTAGACCCTAAAGTGTAAGAGTATCGGCTTACGCCCAGTCCATATTTCATATGGAGTTTTATATACAAACTTACTAGGAACTCTATTTAGAATGTAACAAGCCAACTATAATGTATATCCCCAGAAGGAGATAGGAAAACTCGTAAACTTCATCATGGACTAAACCATGTCTAACAGGATTCGATTCTTCCTTTCAAATACTCCATTATGCCGAGATATCCTGCGAGGAGTCCATTGTGACGGAATCTCATTCTCTTCCAAATATGTCATAAATTTATTGGCAAGATATTTACCTCTTCAATCAGATTGAAGGGTTTTGATATACTTGTCAGTTTATTTCTCTATTTCATTACGAAATCATTTAAATATCTCAAACGACTCAGACTTATGTCTTATTAAGTAGACATACCCATACCTCGATAGTCATTAGTAAACGTGATGAAGTAGTGATATTCACCTATGGCTTAAGAGTTCATGGATCCACATATATTAGTATGTATTAGACTCAGAACCTCAGTAGCTCTTTCACCCTTTCCAATAAAAGGTATGTAATACCTAGTATTAAAAAAATAGGGAGGAGAGTCGACATAGGGGACTCTGTCCCCTACTTGACCGAGTGCAAAACATGCCAGGAAAAGCGATCGAACTGCTGTAGTTGGCTAGCAGAACACCAGTGAAGCATCGGGGGTGGTAGGAGTCTCGAATGGCTAGGTCTATCCATGAGAAAACCAAGGATATCTCCTCCAAAATCTCCTCCAAAACCCCTCTTTAAATATTGTCCCACATCACCCTCCATGGAATGGGAATCATAGCTCCTTGTCTTCGATCACCTCGTCGTCATCACACTTCACCATTAAGGCTTTCTTTTCCTTTGTCTTCTATGATTGGGATCGGTTGTGGTGGCAGTAGGGGTGAAGGCCATCCATTCTTGGTGTCCTACTGATGGACGAATCGTCGATAATGGCTACACCACCCCGACCTTCTTCTCCATCCAGCCACATTCTGATAGATCATCACCCCTCCTTCAGTCCCCATCCCTAAGATGTAGGAGGTTTGTTCGAGCTAAACCAGGAAGAGAGTTGGAGAAGAAGAAAGAAAGAAGGAAGAAGGAAAAAAAAAAGAAAAGAAAAAAAAATAAGAAAATAAAGAAAAATAAAGAAAGGGAAAAAAATGAGAGGAGGGAGGGAGAAAAGAGAGAGAGGAGAGAGAAAAAAGAGAAAAAAAGAGAGAGAGGAGAGAGAATGAGAGAAAAAAGGAGAAGGAAGAAGAGAAAAATAAAATATAAAAAAATAATAAAATATGAACTAATTTTTTTAGTGATTAGGTCAAGATCTAGACTGGACTAATAGTCATTTTTTTCTATGCTAGCTTATTTTAGATAAAAATTAATTACATGATTAATCTTGTTATGGTTTTTATCTTTATTGTCGATAGAACAGTATCAGAGTTGAAACTCGAATAGGCCATATAGAGTTCTTTTAGGTAAGTTATCTTGACCTCTAGTATTATATACTAACTATGCTCTATGGTATGCTGTGAATGTTATGGAATGTTAAATATGTTTAGCATCAATTGAGCTATTTTGAATTGCATAAATTATGATGCTTTTAGTGTTAACGCTCTCTAGTCCGACTATGATCACACGAGGACCTAGTCTCCTTCTATGTCTCTAGTGGGGCGATCACTCGTACATGACTGATGAATGGTATGTGTAGTCAGGAGCTAGTTTTCTTTTAGATTTTATCATGGCACATGCTGAGTATGCATAATTTCTCATGTGATATCAGAGCTAATTTCCTTCCAGGCCTCCAATGGGGCAATCACTAGCATATGACTAGTGGATAGTATGTATAGTCAGGATCTAGTCTCTTTCAAAATTAGCTATGGACCGATCATGGCCATAATCAAAGGAACTAAGAGAATAAAGTAAAAATGATTGGCCATCCATAGTTATATTGTTTGATAATTGAATGTGCATATTAATATGATGTTACATTTTATTTTATCATGAGCTGGTTATTCTGTTGTGTATGATTTATTTATGTTTGCAAATTATTATTAGCATATTTATGCATATATTAGAGATGATGATAACTTACTAAGCCTATAAAGTTCACTCCCTATTTTTTATATTTTTGTAAAGATCCAGAGGATCAATCGGACTTTAGGACCCATTAGTGAGCAGCTATGGTTTAGGTGTTAATCTCTTAGTTCATGTTTTATCTTAAATTTTAGTTGAACTTTGTTTATACTGTATCCTAGATTTTTAGTTAAATTTTTATCTACTTGTTTGTTTTAATGAAAAACTCTAGAAATAAATAAATAAATAGTAAATTTATTTTCTATCACTACTTGATTATTGATTAGTAAGATAGGCCTTGTAGTTCTATTGAAATTGAAGTCTTAGGAGATGCAGCCGTCTGTCGTATGCCTGGCTCGGGCATTGGATTTGGGCATGATAGATTTAATGATATCAGAACAAAGGTTTAAGATCAAGATAATTTAGTTAGTAAGAGTGGGATAGAATTAGGATTTTGGTTGAATATTCTAGAATAATTGTTGATAATAAAAGTTTATTTAATTTTCTTTGATAAGTATATGTTATAGTTCCAAGGATTTTACTAAGTATAGAAGGCTTGCACGAATAAAGCATTGGATTAAACTCTCCTAGCTAAATTTTTAGAAAAATATTATCGAGGCTAGACAATGGATATATGAATGTATATTTTGAGTTATATTATTGATTAGTTTACTTTGGAAGTCTAATGTTGATATAATTACAGACTATAACATAAATGATTAAAAATCAACATGATGATTATTAAGGCATGACAGAATAATATCGAAGCTTAGATTATGATTACTTGGAACATGACATAAGTGATTAGGATATAATTTGAGTAGTATTAAAATTTAGATTGTGATCACTATGGACTGTGACTTAAGAGATATTTGAACTTAGTATTATGATTAGTTGGGATATGACAAAAGTTGTAAGAATGGATTTAAAGTTTAGATTTCTAATCCATAGATATTGTGCATAAAATCTGGCATATAATTAGTGCAAAAAAAAACATGATTTTTGACTCTAATATAAGTAGTAAGATTGATCTAGGATGAGTGTAAAGGACTAAATGATTTATATTATTTGATTATGATAAGTAAGTATATTATGGATATTGAAGAGCTGAATAAGATGTGTCTTTATCTTTATAAATAGGTTTGACCAAGCTTCAGAAATGTTAGCCTAGAAATATAATATGTTATGTTATGCTGAATATATTGTTCAATTATTAATTAAATAATTTTGGAAACTTAAACTTGATGTGAATGAAGATTATGATCCATACGAGTTTTATTGTTAATTACTGGATTATAAATTTTGGGATTATTGCAAGATGTTTAGAATGTAGGTTATGAAAGGATTTTATGATATTAAGAAAGACAATTTTTCGATGAAGCTGTATGGGGATTATTATTGAAAATATATAATAGAAAATGTATTTGAGATAATGCATAGATTTGTAATTTGCTATTAGCGGATTAAATGATATTATATGGACATGGCATGCACATTTTGGTTGAATCTTTGATAGCTTATTGATAGAGATATAATTTCATATTTTATTTCTCCCTATATTTAGTATATTTGGTATATTTATTGCCTCATTGTGATGATTAATGCATAAGTTTATATATAAGGCTTAATTTTTAGTATTATGTGATTTCATCCTTCTTAGTTCTTGTAGATTTTTGATGATCTTAACAATTGAACCGGAAGAAATGGTCTATAGTGAAGTTGAAGGGGACATCCTAAGATTTCCAGAGAGCTATGGTGCATTAAGATTTGAATTCATTTGGGCCTCCAAACAGTGCTTAAAACTCAGATCTAGAAACTGGAATGTCTGTCCAAAGGCTGAAGCTTTGAAAGGGAATATTTTGAGCTTCCAAGGGCCAAATGATGTGATCCAAGGGCCTAAATTCAAGTGCATTCGATGAGATACAATTTTTATGGAGAGCCCAAGGCCTAAAAACATGGCTATCATATCAAAATTTGGCGCCGTTCGAAATAAGTTCTATTAAGGATGTTGCTGGTTGGTTGTAGGAATTGGTTTTTAGGTGGTTGGGTTGAACGGAAGTGTTTTTTTTGTTTGGTGGAGAAACTACTGAGAGACTAGGGTGTCTTTGGTGGGAAGCAAGAGTTTCTTTGGCTGTGGAGAAAAAAAAGAACAGAAAGAAAATAAAAAGAAAAGCTAGGTTGCAGCAGGAGGTTTTCTTCCTGAGCGGGATCTTGGGAACTGCTAGTTGAAATAAAGATTTCTGGCTAGTTGGAACCATTAGAATAGAGCATGAACGGCCAGTTAAAGTAGTCAACTAAGAGAACCAATCCACGGGAGGTCTTGTGCATACCACTGAATGGCTAAAGGGTTCTCTTCGCATAACTTGACGGCCACCAGTGAAGTTGGTTCAGAGAAGTAATACAGGTTGAACCATAATTAAACCAAGCACCAAATTTATGGAACGGAATGAATCGTAGAGGATTAGGAGGCTCGGATTCATGAAATAGAGAGCACTGGGCGATCCTTATCTTATCGAAATTTCAAAAGTTTTCAAAGGTTGAAGCCGTATTAACTAAAACTTGGAGCGGACGCGTAATAGGTTGTTGAGGCAGTCATGGAACAGAGGGGTTTTGTTGGGTTTGTTGGGAGACGATGAAGATTTGATGTGAGGAGCTAAGAGCTTTCGATAGAAGAGAGGAGGCAGAGAAGGGAATTTTCTTGGTTGCAACAGAATAGGACGAGCTTTATTTCTGTTAGAAGAAGAGGACCAGCTCTGTTTTTTGCTAGATGAAGAGGACGAGCTCTGTTTTCTACTATGAATAGGGAAGGAAATCATATCAATTTCATGTCATTTTTATTTCCTATGATTGAGTAATTTCTTTGTTTCGATTCAAGGGACAGCTAGCTATGTTAGCATGATTGTGAGGTTAGATTTGTTAATTTGATTTTATTCTCTTGCTGAATATCTATGTTTCTTTGTTTTTATTGTTGATTTATTGTGTAGGTTAATTGATTAAGAGGCCTATTAATTGATTGTCTACATAATTGATTACTAAACTAAGTTTTTAATCTGTAATTGTTATGTAACTTGGTTAAAGAAGTATTTAGGCAAAATAATTATGATCCCAGTTTTCATTGTTATATAAAAGGAAACATAGAATGGATTAAATAATTTATGCTTGTCTAATTGTTATTCATTCTTTGCTTCATCCTAGTATATAATGCTATCAATGAATTCATGAGGATTGCTTAATACCAATTGGTTCATTGATAAGAATTTAATTTGGATGTTTGACTTGAATTAATGAACATAGGGATGATTAGACTTATCTAGCTCCTGGATAAGTTCTTGGTTAAGTATTCAAAAAGAAAATAATATATTTACATACGAATGATCAATCTGCAACCTAGCATTGAAACCCCTTGAATCGAACTTAAATTGAATTTGAATCAAATCTAAATTGAATTAAAGTTTTCTCTTAATACATAATTACTTCTTTAATTTCATAATTGTTCAAACCTCCCCGGTCTAATTTTTAAATTTGATCATCATATTCAGTCTCTAGGGTTTGACCTGGACTCACTAATACTACAAAAAAAAGTTAAAAGAATTAGTGGGATAGTAGTTAATTTTGGTGAATTCGACAAGCACCAAAATTTTGGTGCCGTTGTCGGGGACTGATTTTTTTTTTTTTAATCAAATTATGCATTCTTGTTGATTCTATAATTCAAGTTGGTGATTTTTAAATAAAATTGCCTTAATCATGTTTGTGAAGATTTGTGGTTTACAGGTCTCAGTTAAGCACTTTGATGATAATTTCTTGCTGGTTTATGGTTTATGACTCAAACCTCTCATTCGAGTGAATTGAAATTTGATCCAGAAATTGAAAGAACCCTGCATAGATTAATGAGAGAATCTAGGCAAACTTTGGTAGAGCAATCTTCAGCATCCTAAGGGTTATGTGAGAATATGGGGTGGCTAGGGCTTGATGTAGATGGGCATCTTAGGGTTTAGAGGAAGTGGAAAGAAAGGGGCTAGGGTTTGTTTGATAATTCATGCCTCACACCCGTTGACGTTCAAAGAGAATGAAGGCAATTGAAAAGAAACACTCAATAGTTTTTTTTCATTCATCAAAGTATATATATCGATATAAGAGAGGGTGGGGTGGGTATTTATAGATTCACCCAAGTCCCTGGACTCCCTGATAGACTAGGAGTATAAAACTTGAGGGCTAAGAAAACTTTCTTGGGCTAGGCTGTAGACTCCTTGCTGGGCTTGGAAGACATCTCCTTGGACCTGGTCAAAGCCTTGGGCACCAACTCCTGATGGACTGGGTCAAAGCCTGGGGTACCAACCTTCTTGGACTAGGTCAACGCTAGGGAGGGGGTGCCAACATGAATGGGCCTGGGAGGGGCGCCAACTGCTATGGGCCTTGGATTGGGGCACCAAGGTTTGGGATCTGGGGTGCCACTTCTTCATGAGCTGGGGAACCAAGGGCTTGGGCTCTGGGGTGCCACTTCTTCATAAGCTAGGGTGCCAAGGGCTTGGGCTTGACTGGGGTGCCTAGGTGCATGAAGTCTAGCTCTGGTTGAGGGGCCTGGTGAATCTCCTGGTCTGGTGACTCTCCTCTTAGTTCTTGTCTTGAATGAAAATTACATGGACTTAAAAAAGCCTAACTAACAAGACTCAAAATAGGTTGGATAAAATAAATGGACTCATGGGCTCAACTGAACTGACTAAACAGGACTCAAGGTACTTAGTGAATCCAATTAACTCACTTTATTACAAGATCAAGGTACTCATTGAAAAGAATTTGACTGACAATCCTAACACATGACTTAAAGATCTTCATTGAACCTTGAACTCCATGTCTGCTTCTAATGTCCTTATCAATTCTTCCAGGATGGGAGGAATTCGACCCTGTCGAGTAAAGGTCAATCTGGCTCTGGATATTGATCAACTGGACTGGGTTGAGGCATTGTGGATCCTCTCTAGTGATCCACGAGTCCTCAGATCTCGATCGACCTTGCCAATGAACCAAGTGGGTTGGTAGCCTTTGATCCGAGTACTAGCAGCTTGGTCGTCCAAGATACGCTCAATCTTTTTTCTCTTACAGGCTAATTTGCTGGTGGACACTCGAGGTTGGGTTCACTATCAAAGAATGGGTTATATTCAATAGGCTCAATGGGTATCATTGCTGACTCCCTATACTCAACTAAGTCTGAGATATTGAAGGTTGAGCTTAATGCCTAATTCGGTGGTAAATCAAGCACCAGGTCCAACTTTCTTTATCAATTTGATGGATCTAGCTCTACGGGTATGTAGCCTAATCATCACAAGATTTTTCTAGCGAACTCTTAGACTCTATTCGAGAATTAATCATGTTTTTATAAAAATCATTGCTCACATTAATCTTATGGTCAGTTTCCTTATGCCGATCTTGATGTGGGCACCAAAATCCGACAGAGGCTCTTCAACTCTTTGTGGATATCTAATTAGGGTTCCAATTTTTTGGATCTTGTAATAAGGCTTCAAGCCTAAGCATTGTAATTTTTTTTGTCATGAATTTAGTCTCAATTATTTTGTCCAGTACATTGACCAATGCGGTCAAGTTGTGTCCTGCATTGATTCCAGTCTGAGTCTGGGTCCAAGCCGGAGTGGTCTTTGAGTCCAGCTCAACTACTATTGGGCCAAGCCTTGAAGGACAATATTTTAGCCCTGGGGTGCCACTTCACCATCCCATGTGGTGTCACCTCATCTTGCCAAGTGGGCGGCATAAGTCAGATTTTTTTGGGCACCAAAGGGAGACACATCACTTGATCTTTTCCTCCCTTCCCTCCCCCCATCAAGCCACTTACTAAAGGATGCATGGGCGACCAAGGAAAGGTTGAAGACAAAGGCCTTGTCCCAAGCCCCATATCTTGTTTCTCTCCAAAGTTGGGTGGGCAACCAACGAAAGAAGAAAGACACAAGACTTGCTCCAAGCCCCATATCTTGTTTCTCTCAAAAGTTGGGTGGGCAACCAAGGAAAGAAGGAAGACACAAGCCTTGCATCATGCCTTCTTCCCAAAATGAAGATCAACTTTCCAAGTCCAAGGGTGCCAAGATCCTTCCTCCAAGCCCAATATCATGCCACGCCCAAATCACAAGAAGCTTTGGTCGGCCAAGGATAAGAATTGCATAATTTTTTTTGGATTTCAGAATTTTTTTTGGCGCCTTATCAAGGGAAGAAATATATTTTTCATTCAAATTTTGAAAGGGTCTTAAGGTGCCTATATAAAGGACCTTACCCCTTCCCTTGTAAAAAGAATGTTGATGAATGAAGAGAAAAGATTTGAGTGCTACTCTTCTTCTCAGTTGCCTTTGTTCCTTAAGAACGTCGATCTCTGTGAGGGAGCGCCTTCGCCTTTGGGCATCGAGAGGTGTGAAGCCTCAAGTTACCTTCTCTTTCGTGCAAGCCATCCTCCATCTTCGAGTTCGGAGTCCATCGGGGTTGATCCACCTTGGTGCCTAGCAAGAAGAACTCCATCCACCACCCAACTCAACTCTCATTCCTTCATTTCTTGTTTTCTTCCTGTTGAATCCTAACTCTTCCCTTGATTGCTCACAGGTCCTCCGGGTACCATGATTACGGAGTCAGTTTTCCTTGCCTTCGAGACCTTCGGACGGAAAGCCGGCACATCCGCGGGGGTTTAAGGCTCGATCATTCAGGCCGCATCTGCAAGAGCAAGTGAACTCAACATCGGGTGCTTCAGAGCTTTTAAGGTTTGCAACCCTAAAACTCCTAAGTTGATATGGATTCAAGAGCTAAATCCTATGGGGTTTCTCAATCCCAGGATCCTCTTCCTATCATTGTTTAGGGACTTACTTGCTAGTTTGAAGTCTTGTTATTGTAGAATCCTAGATTTACTCTTGTCTGTCTTCGAGAATCCTAAATCCATAAAAAAAACTAAAAAAATCACAAAGAACAAAATCGCTTGCAACATTCCTCTCATCTTATATCTAGTTAGTCCCGTATCATGTTTAGATCTAGTTAGTCTCGTATTGATTCGAGAGCTAAGTCCTACGAGTTTTCTCAATCTCGAGGTCCTCTTCCTATCCTTGTTTAGGGACTTACTTGCTAGTTTGAAGTTCTTGTTATTGTAGAATCCTAGGTCTACTATTGTCTGTCTTCGGGAATCCTAAATCCATAAAAAAAACTAAAAAAATCATAAAGAACAAAATCACTTGCAACATTCCTCTCATCTTGCATCTAGTTAGTCTCGCATCATGTTTGGATCTAGTTAGTCCTGCATCAGATCTCTAATCATGCAGTGCAAATGATGTAAAACAACTCCTATTGACATGCAGGCAAATGACCTATGCCAATGCCTAATGCAGGCAGATGACTAAACCCCTAACTACAATCGGGTGTGTGACCCTTGGTCAGGTGGGTGACATGCATATCATAATGATGCATGGACTCCTACTAAATTCCATAGGGTATGCTAGAAATAAGTAGCAAATTTAATAGGTTCAAAGAATGCATGTAGCTTGCTAACCTCTACAAAATGCAATCGAATGGTGAGAGAAACATAGGAAGCTTCGGGAAAAGGCAGGAAATAAGAAGTGGGTTCGGGGTTAGCCTGGTAGGGTAGGAAATAAGAAGAGGATTCGGGGATGACCTGGTAGGGTAAAATGTAAGAATTGGGTTCAGGAAATAGTCCTAAACTAATGAGGTGGACCTTAAGGAATGGGCATCGATCTGTAGGTAAGAAATGGTCCAATAGATGGAAGGATGTGTCATCAATCTCAAGGAAAAGATCCTTAACTGGGATTGTATAAGGGAACTCTTCCTGAGGGTACTGAATTAAAGAGACTACATCCTTACTAACTGTCTCTGGCTTCTGAGGTTCAGGACTAGGCTCTACAATTTGATTCTCTTCTAGGGCCTTCTCAGCTAGGGCAAGGTCATGGTCCTCTTCCTCTAGCTGCTCTTCATATTCATCCACTAAATCCATTTCAGCTTCATATACTTCTACTTTATACTCATTAGTGGATTTAGGATCTTTCTCTAATTGTCCTTCCATATTAGTTTCAGTCTGGGTGTGGTCAGGGTCAACTAACTCTAGGTTGGCTTCAGTCTGGGTATGATCAGGATCGACTAACTCTAGGTCTACACATGTACCTCTTCTTTAATATCATCCTGGTAAACCAATGGGGTACTAGGGATGGGTTGGCTAAGGGAAAGTGGACTAACACTAGGATCATATTTAGGGATACTAATCCTATGGGATTTAGGTCGACTAAGGAGAACCTGACTAGCACTAGGCTGATCCTATGGGTTATGGGTTCATTGGGCTCATAGGACAAGGGTACGTAGGGTCTGGGTTCGTAAGATCGGGGTTCATAGGATCTAGGTTCATAGGATTTAGATTCATTGTATCTGGGTGCATAGGAGCTAGGTTCATAGGATCTGGATAGGTACCTTTCCCTAAGATTTCTTTTCATGGCTCTCCAGGTAGTTATGGGCATTTCTCCTTCTAGTCTAGACATTCTCTCAAACTTATCCCAGTATATCCTAGCCTGACGAACTAACTTACATTTAGCAAACTTGAACTGACTTCCTTCAGACATTTCTTCCTTCTCAAATATCGATCCATATTTTTTTTCCAAATAAGATAATCCTCAAACTCAGGATCACCACCAAATTTAGGTGCTTCTAACATAATGTACCTAGTGGCTCTCTCATCATAATTGGGTCTCCTTACATTAAAATCCCAGATTGGTTTAGGGTGTGGGGCTCTCCTAGGGTTGGGTTCCATGAATGGGTCAGGGTATGGGGCTCTCCTAGCATTGGGTTCCTGGAATGGGTCAGGGTGTGGGGCTCTCCTAGGGTTGGGCTCTAAGAATGGGTCAGGGTATGGGGCTCTCCTAGGGTTGGGCTCCAAGAATGGGTCAGGGTATTGGGCTCTCCTAGAGTGGGGAGGTGTGGGCAGAGGTAACTCTAGTTTAGGTTTAGTATGGGCCTTTTTGGTTCTCTCTAGGTTTCCTAATTGTCCATCTATTTGATCAAACCTATGGTTCATTTGGGCACACTTATGGTTCATTTGGACAGACTTTTGGTTCATTTGGTCATACTGATGGTTCATGTGGATAGTCAATTGGGAAAACTGGTCATTCATGGTCTTAAGAAAGGTCTTAAGGCTGGGCTCCATGGTCACACTGGGTTGGGTTGGGGTGAGACTACTGATATTGGGGCTCCTAATCTAGGGGTCATGCAACAAGCACACAAGAGTTATGCGTTCTAGGGTTTGCTAGACCTAGAGCCCAAGTAGAGTGAGTCAACTCAACTTATACCCAACTCAATAACTAATCCTTCCACTGGCCAAGTAAGAGGTGGGGTGGTGGGAGGCTTCCCCTGCTTGTCACAGAGTCCTAATTAAAAATCACCAGTCCACTTAGGGCGCTTGCCTCTGGACCTCTAGCCTTAGACACCAGCTTCTAGTAATAATTGGAGGGTTGAATGTACTAGTTTTCTCACTAGACTCGAACCCGACCTGTTGGTATCCCTAAATCAATTAAGTTTCTAGTTGATTTTATTAGACTTGGGTTCGAATGCAGGATGGTTATTTTGGGCTAAGGAAAGGTGATCAAATCCTCTTCTAATCTGACATAGTAAACTTGCCCTTAAGTTAGTTTAATGCAAAATGATGCACACTCTTATGAACCCTAATGCAATATGGGACTAAAAATTTCAGAAAATTCAGAAAATAAAATGTTTAAATTTTTTTTCTGTATTTTATGCAAGTGACAAATTTAATTTCAGTTAATTAATGTGTAAACATGGCTTCAGTTAGGGGGGTTTGATGGTTGATTAAGTTTAACCTAAATTAAGCATGTAGAAAATTTCAGCAATATATACTTACAGTTCTTATGCTGATTTTTCAAGGTTTTCAAATCAGAAGAATTAAACTAAAATTACAAAAAATATAGGACTAATCAGAGAGTAATCGATGCAAAAATTAGAAAAAAATAGTGAGATTATGATGGAAAACCAGACCTAAGTTTTGACTCCTAATGCAGAAATCAGCATGCAGTTTTTTTTGTTAGGGTTTTCTCTTTACTGATTTTTATTTGTTTTCAGATCTGAGAATTTTAAAGAAATTACATAAAAATAGAGGACTAATCAGAGACTAATGTGTATGAAAATCAGAGAAAAATAGCAACATTTTGATGGGTAAACAGCCCTAGGTTTTGACTAGTTATGTAGGTTTCAGCATGCAGAAATTTTTCTAACCATGCAAGAACATGTCCTAAACTAGCTCTGATACCAATAAATGATGAGGTACGAACTCTAACATGATGCATGATGACATGAAAGAGAGGAACATAAAGAAAAATCAGATTAAAGGAGCAATGATTTATGCTGTTATTTTGATTTAGTTCTCGAAAATAGCTAAGACTAGGTTAGGGTTTCATGCAACAATTAAAATCCTACCCACATGCTATAAACTTTCAAAGAGATAAAAAAAAATTAAGGATCCTAGGATTAAGAAACACCTATTAGGTACATGTTCAATCTTCAAAACTCAGAGAAAGTGAGATGGGATGGGTTAATTTTACCTAGCAATGACGTTCTGGATGTCACAGAAGAGATCTCTCAACTCGGATCAGCGCCTGGACAAAGAGGTCGCTTCCCACGAATCCGTCAGCTTTTTATCAGATTAATTTGAGACAAAGAAAACCTTCATCTGAGGGTCGCTTCTCCAGAGGGATCCTGCAAACGTCATGGGTTAGGATAAAAGATGATGAAAAAAATTAGAAACAAGAAGTTGGAGGTGGAGAAGATCAGAAGAGGCGTTGGAGGCTGATCGGAGGCCTGGATTGATGTTGGACACCAGGGGCTGCTTGGTGGGGCAGTCTTGGAGATGTGATGAATGCCTGGCTGCTTGAGGTGGGCATCTTGGAGTGGGGAGAGAAGGCCTGGCGATTAGGGTTTGATGGAGGATGAGATGTGGCAGCCTAGGTGAAGGTGGAAGGGGCGCCCAAGATGGAGGCAGGGAGTAGGCATCCTAAGGGTTATGGGAGAATATGGGGGGGCTAGGGCTTGATGTAGATGGGCATCTTAGGGTTTAGAGGAAGTGGAAAGAAAGGGCTAGAGTTTGTTTGATAACTTGGGCCTCACACCCATCGACATTTAAAGAGAACGAAGGCAATTGAAAAGAAACACTCAATAATTTTTTTCATTCATCAAAGTATATATATAAATACAAGAGGGGGAGGGGTGAGAATTTATAAATTCACCCAGGTCCCTGGACTCCCAGATAAACTAGAAATACAAAACTTGAGGACCAAGAAAACAACAACTTGTGGGCTAAGAAAACTCTCTTGGGCTAGGCTGCTTGACTCCTTGCTAGGCTTGGAAGACAACTCCTTGGACCTGGTCAAAGCCTTGGGCGCCAACTCCTGGTAGACTGGGTCAAAGCCTGAGGTGCCAACCTTCTTGGACTAGGTCAAAGCTAGGGAGGGGATGCCAACATGATTGGGCCTGGGAGGGGTGCCAACTGCTATGGGCCTTGGATTGGGGCACTAAGGTTTGGGATTTGGAATGCCACTTTTTGTTCCCAAGTGGTTTAGCCAAGAGGGGGGTGAATTGGGTATTTAAAATTTTTGACAAATATGTGCTTCTTTTAAAGTAACTTTGTGCGGCGAGAGATTTGAATTAAGTAAGAGATGTGGAAGCAAGTAGAAAGCACAATCGCACAAGCACAAACATAAGAAAATTTAAAGTGGTTCAGAGCAACCTCACTCCTGCGTCTACTACCCAAGATATCACTTGGGATTTCTACTATATTCACCCTCAAAATATAGCCAGATTGTTTTCATGGGTTCACAATCCAAACCCCAACTTGATTTTAAACCAGGATCACCAAAAATCCAATACACTGTTAGTTTTCATGGGCTCACTAATAACCCACTCTCGATTTTTAAAGACTCACCAAAAATCTTTACAAGCCTCAAGTTATAGCCCCTGCTGTACTTGGAACAACTCAAGTAAAGAGTTTAAAAACATAGCAACACTATGATAAATTGAACGTTGTCGGGTGGTTGCAGTTGTAACTCTTGAGAAGCCTTCTTGAATCCTTCCTTGAATGCTTTTAAGGCTTCTGATCTTCCTCAATAAATGCCTCAAGAATATGATGAGAGTTGGTGAAGTCTTGAGTACTTGCTTGAAGGCTCTCTTGAATATTCTCTCAAATGTTCATTAAAAGCTCGTTAACTTCTTCAACAAATATTCAAATCCCTTATAAATAGTCCCTTTAACTGATTTCAAGTCAATATAGCCATTGTAGAATGTTGGGATTTGAGATATGGCAGTTGGAGCACTTTTTGGATTCAAACAAGTAGTTCTGGAACTAGCCGTTATGCGCCTAGAACAGGTGCTCGAGTCGGCTCAGATGCTTCGAGTCGGCTTGGTTCCTCAGAACTTTTGAATCTTCACTCTAGTCGAGTTGGCTCTTTTCTATCAAGTCAGCTCGGGTTCTCAGTGCTTCAGAAAGTGAACTCTGGTTAAGTCGGCTCTTCTTCAACGAGTCGGCTCACCTGGCTGAACTTCTTAGAACTGATTTTTCTCACTCTAGAGGAGTTGGCTTGGTGAACTGTCGAGTCGGCTCGATTATCTGACTGCATGTTTGAGTCGGCTTGGATAACTATTAGGTCGGCTCACCTATCTGACCAAGGAAATGAAGCTCTGGACGAGTCAGCTCTTCTTCAACAAGTCAGCTCAGATGACTGCATGCCAAAAACCCTAGTGCCGTGCCATACTTTGAGTCGACTCTTCTACTTTGAGTAAGCTCGAGTGATATTTGCCAAAAACCTTCCGAACTTCTCCAGATAGCTTCCAAAAGCATCCAACTAGCTTTAAAGCCTTCCAAACTCCTTTAAATCCTATTCTAAGAAATTTAAACTAGAAAAATACATTGAATTAGCCCATTTTCATAAATACATAGGTAATTTTTCTTTGGGCTCTTGATTATATAATATTTATTCAAAAATAACTTGACTTATACTAGAATTGTAGGTAGAGTGTTTGTACATTAAAATCATCCTACAAAAACTTGTAAAACACTTGAGAATGGATAGTAATCAAATGCATGCTTCGATATTTTGTTATCATCAAAATCATTCCAGGGGTCAACAATCTTTCCCTTTTTGATGATGACAAAATACTGGGCATGGAAAAGCTTTATAGTTAAAAGTATATAAACACTTAAACGTATCACGATAACTTGTGTATGAATTAAAACTGATATATATCTATATGTATCAACCTGTGTCAAGGATGTATTGGAAAGTATCAGAGCTTATCAAAAAGTATCAGAGCTTTTGAATTAGATTCAATATGTATCAGAGTTAATAATTATCGAAAGCTACTTTTGCTTAAAATGCATTGAAGTCAATAAAGCATCAAGTTAGTAAAATGTATCAGTGCTATTGAAGTCAATGATGAAGCAAAGTGTATTAGAGTTAATGAAGTGTTTCAGAGCTAATTTCCATTTAGTATCAAGATGTATCAAGGTTAATTGAGCATTCAAAAATATCAGAGTTAAAAATTTTCTTTGATTTCCTTATACATCATTAATATTACTCCTCCTTTTTCATTCATTTTCTTGCACATTTCCATGCATCATACTATTACTCCCCCTTTTTGTCATTAATAAAAAAGGTTTATTAAGCATTCAATGACTTTTGAAATATAATGAGAAAATATTAACATTATTTAAGATAATTTCACCTTCTTATAGAATTTTTCAAATTGAAATCCTTCATTAAAATTCTCTTGAAGTGTTACTCCCCCTTTTTAGGTTAATTAATCAGATCATGCATAGAAACAATCAAAGATATAATAACAAGGAAGCAATGTACACATTGATTTGAGAGTAAACATTTTATTACTTTGATAAGAAGTACAAAATAACATTCCAGTACAATTGAAACAAAATGTACCAAAATGTAAAACAAGAAAATCATGAAATCTACTCTCCCTCACTACTAGATCCTACATCTAGGGGAGGCTCAGGTGCATATGTCCTAGAAGTTCTGATAGGAGGAGGGGGTCCTATAGTATTTCTGGTCCTGGAAGCTGGACCAGTCCTAGGCCTATGTAGTGGAGGATGTCTAGGAGGTGATGCTTTAGGTCTAGGAGTGCTCTAAGGTGGAGAGTGTACAAAGCTCCAGAAAGGTGGAAAAGTATGGTGCTCATCCTAGACTGTAGCCTCTGAACTCCCTCCTGAATGTGCTGAAGGGTTGCAGTCTGCTGAGCAACAAAAGTCTCTCCTGCTCTTCTAAGTCTGCCAATATATGAGCGGAGGTCTGTAATATCTGAGTGAAGCTCATCTTGCCCAATCTCTCGACTGTCTCGACTCCGAAAGTTAGCTCTCGTAGCTTTGTCATGAACTCCTGAAGTCCTGTCTCGATTGTTCGGCGAAGATTGCCAAACATCGATCGAAAGGAACTCATTAGAGTCTTGGAAAATTGAGAAAGCTACTCTGTAATAGAAACTTGAGCTGTAATCGGGGGTGCCAAAGTAAAAGGTCCTGGATGTGCAGGTGCATCTGATGGTGTGGTGCTGAATGTGCTAATGGAGTCCTGGGGCTACTGGTCTGTCCAACCTGTCCATGAAACTCCTCATTAAAAGAATCCCCACCAAAATCACTGGAGCCATTACTACTCTCATCATCTAACTCCTCTCTGGCAGTCTCTGTATCTGCAATGTGGTGCTCTGCCTCCTCATCCTCATCTAATGACTAGTGAACCACTCTCTGACCTGATACTTTCTTGGTCTAGATTCCCTCAACCTGATGGTAGCCCATCCTCTGTAGGGACTTCATTGAATAAGTATTAGTGTGGTGCAACAGTCGACTATCCTCACCCTCCAAATCAACTCCTAAATCTCTGAATAGAAGGGTAAATGCCATTCCGTAGGGTAAGCATGCCTTAGCCTTTCGGGCTGCATCCCGCATCTGAGCAAGCATAATGGATGGAAAATTGAGGGCCTCCCCCTCAATCATATGCCTCATGAAGACCATATCATGCTCACTGACCCAGTCGAAGCGATCGATCCTTAGTAAAAATATCCCGTTGATCATATTATGCAATAATCTCATCTCCAATGATAAGATATTAGCCCAAATAATTAAGATTTCATTAACATTTCTCCTCTCCAATATGATCCTCAAGGTTTTCTACTTGTCCTTTAAAACCAAATGATTTCTACCTTCATTAGGCATCCTTAAAACTCTGCCAAATACTTCTTCATTCAATACAATTCTTATTTCCTTAACATTTGATTCAATCCAGTTTTCAGTAAATGATAAATTTTCAAAAAAGTTTCTAACAAGACTTGGGTAGGTTGGTATATCTAAGGAACAAAAGTAATCCCAACCTTGACCTTCAATCCAATCTCCAATTCTCAGCCCTAAATTTTTAAGAAAAGTAAAGTCTACCTTCCTTCCACTAGTAATGGGCTGATTACCCATCTGAATAATTTGTCTTGGAGGTGGTGGAGGCACATTCCTTTCTTCTTCTTGCTGCTGAGCTTGAGTCGACTCCTCTTCTCTTCTCTTGGTCCTTTCCCTTTGTGAGCTTAATTTGGAGTCCAAGAAAGTATGTTAGTTCATCCATCAAGCTCATCTCAAATTCACCCTGCATAAGCTCAGCAAATTCTCTACACAGATTCTCATTAGTTGCATAAAAAATAATGTCATCTACATAAATTTGTACAACTAACATATCATTTTCTTTCTTCTTAATAAATAATGTTGTATCTACATTTCCTCTAACAAAGTTATTTTCAAGTAAAAATTTGCTCAATCTATCATACCATATTCTAGGCGCCTATTTTAATCCATAGAATGCTTTGTTAAGTTTGAAAACATGATTTGGAAGAGCATGATTTTCAAAACCTGGTGATTGTTCTACAAAAACTTCTTCTGAAATAAAATAATTTAGAAATGCACTTTTTACATCCATTTAAAATAATTTGAAATTCATATAACAAGCAAATGCAAGTAATAATCTTATGACTTCTAGTCTTGCTACGGGTGCATAGATTTCATCAAAATATATTCCTTCTTCTTGATTATACCCTTTAGCCACTAATCTACCTTTATTCCTAAGTACTTGGCCCTTTTCATTTAGTTTGTTCCTATAAACCCATTTAGTTTCTATAACAGGATGGTTTGATCGTCTATTTACTAGAATCTATACATTATTTCTTTCAGATTGATTAAGTTCTTCATGCATAGCCATCATCCAATTAAGATCATTTTCAGCTTCTTCTATACTATGTGGTTCTACTTGTGAAACAAAAGCTAGGTTATCATTTGCATCTCTAAGTGATGACCTAGTCCTGACACCTTATGAGGGATCACCTATAATCAAATCTTTAGAGTGTGAAGTTACATACTTCCATTCTCTCGGTAGATCACTTGATATTTACTCACCATTTCTTCTCCTTCTTGTGTTGGTTTGTCTTTTAAGCTCAAGTCCTCCATAGCTTTATCAATTGCACCTGTATCATTGTCAATGCACTCTTCTTTTCTAGAAGGTAAGGGATTAGATTCATAAAAAATAACATGAACAGATTCTTCTACTGTTAATGTTCTTTTGTTAAATACTCTATAGGCTTTGCTTTTGATTGAATAACCCAGAAATATAGCTTCATCAAATTTAGCATCAAATTTTTCTAGGTTATCCTTTCCATTATTTAATACAAAGCATTTACAATCTAATACATGAAAATAATGAATGCTTGGTTTTTTATTATTCCAAAGTTCATAGGAGGTTTTCTTTAAAATCAGCCTTATCAAAACATGGTTCAAAATATAGCAAGCAGTGTTCACAGCTTCTACTCAAAAGTATCTTGGAAGATTGCCTTCACATAATATTGTTCGGGCCATCTCTTTCAAAGTCCTATTTTTCCTCTCTACAATACAATTTTGCTGTGGTGTTCTAAGAGTGGAGAAATCGTGATCAATGCCGTACTCAGTACAATATTCATCAAAAAATTGATTTTCAAATTCTGTGCTATGATCACTTCTAATAAAAATAATCAAAAGATTTTTCTGGTTTGACACTTTCTTGTAAAATTTTTGGAAAACTTTAAAAGCTTCATCTTTATGTGCAATAAATAAAATCCAAGTTAATCTCGAAAAATCATGTACTATCACAAGTCCATATTTCATATCACCCAGCTTGTAGTCCTAGTTGGTCCAAATAGGTCCATGTATAGTAGTTCTAGAGGTCTAGAAGTGGAAACCATATTTTTTGATTTAAAACTTTTCCTAGTTTGTTTACCAAACTGGCATGCATCATAAATATGTTCAAAATCAACCTTGAATTTTGGTAAACCTCTAACTAGATCTTTGAAAATTAACTTAGATATGGTATGCATGCTAGCATGACCTAATCTCCTATGCCAAAGTAAGATAGACTCCTTAGTTTTAGCATTTATTGCCACTAGACTTGTACTACTAGACACGGCTAGATCATTCAAATCTACTATATATATGTTTCTAAGTCTATGACCAATGAGCTTAGTACTAGAATCAAGTGAGTTAGTTACAATGCACATTGAAGATTCAAAGACAACCTTGAAGCCTCTTTCACATAATTGACTTATACTTAGTAAATTGTGCTTCAGTTTGTCAACTAGCAATACATTTTCAATAAATGTGGAAGGGGTTATTTAATCTTACTAATGCCAATTATCTTTCCCTTACCATTATCACCAAAAGTGACCATTCATCCATCCTTCATTTCTAGGATGATGAATTATTCTTTGTCACCCGTCATATGTCTTGAACAGCCAATGTCTAGATACCATATTTTCTTTGTATTCTAGGCTACAAGACATTCCTGCAAAATAATCAAGTAGTTCTTTTGGGTACCCAAGCTTTCTTGGGTCCTTGCAGGTTAACAGGAGTGGTCCCTTTGGAAATCCAAATATTTTTAAATTTACTTCTAACATTTCTTTCAAATTGCATTCAAATACTTTGTGACCAATCCCATTTCATGATAACAAACAACTCTTGATGCAGATGTTGAAGCTCTAGATGCAAAAGATTTTGATATCTCAAAACTTTGATGCATGAAATTTAGGTGCTGAAAACTTTGATACATATGATTTTGATGATATAAACTTTGTAGCTGAAACTCTATTAGTATTTAAAGGGTTATAACCAATTCCAGCTTTGTTCTTTGACTCCCATTGATTGTTTAAAATCAGCTCAAGCCTATTTGAACTTAATGTTAACTTTTCAACCAATGGCTTGAGTTTTTCAACTTCCTTTTGTAAACCAATGTTTTCTTCAAGTAAACCTTTATTCTTTTCAAGATAATTATTCTTTTCAACTTGTAAAGCCATAAGCTTTTCAGAAAAGTTATTTAATTAATTTTGTAAAATCTTATTCTTTTATGAAATTTCATCTTTTTCTTTCAATAAAATATCTTACTATTTTTCAAAGCTTTAATTTTTAGACCAGTCTTTTTGTATTCAAATAATAGCTCATGAAATGTAGTATTTAATTCATCAAATGTAAATTCATCTTGAGGTTCGGGAGACATTACCTCATCATCAAGACCCATTAGACATATGTTAGCTATTTTTGTGGTCTCTTCTTCTTCATTTGAAGTTGACTCCTCACTATCGCTCCAAGTTGCAACCATTGCTTTCTTCTTCTTCTTTTTGTATACTTTCTTCAAATTAGAACAATCTGATCAGAAGTGCACTGGTTTCTTGCATTCGTAGCAAATGGGCTGTTGCTCTTTATCTTTATCTTTATCTTTTTCTCTTTCTTTATTGTATTCTCCTTTTTTTATGATATTTCTTCCAATATCTTTCCTTTTTCTTGACCATAAACTTCTTGAATCTCCTCACTACGAGTGCGATATCATCGTCTTTGAGTTCATCTTTGGAGGAGGGGCTTTCTTCATCTATTTCTTCCTCTATTTTCTTCAATTTTGCTGCAGCTTTGAAGGCAATTGATTTTTTCTTCTTTATATCGTCTTCACTTCTATGCTACATGGTCAACTTATTAGTGATCAAGGAACCCAATAGTTCATCCAGTGGTAAAGTGTTTAAGTCTTTCACTTCCTGGATAGCAGCGACCTTCGGATCCAATTTATCCGGTAAAGATCTCAAAATCTTTTGCATGAGGTCAGCATTAGAATATGTCCTACCAAGACTCTTTAAATTGTTAATAATATGTGTAAAATGTGAAAACATGGCAGATATAGTCCCATTCAGTTCCATCTTAAATAATTCATAACTATGTACATGAAGATTAATTTTTGGTGTTTTTACTTGGAAGGTTCCTTCATTAGTTACTTCAACTTTATCCCAAATTTCTTTTGCAAAAGTACAAATAGAAATTTGGTTAAACTCATTGGCATCTAAAGCGCAATATAACAGATTCATGGCTTTAGCATTCAGCTCACCCATTTTCATGTCATGTTCATCGCATTCCTCTTCAGGTTTTGGGACGTCCATACCATCAACCTTCTTCATGGGTGTGTGAGGTCCTGTAAGAATAATCTTTCACAATTGAAAATCTACTGCTTGAATGTAAATTTTCATTCGGGCTTTCCAATAGGTGTAGTTAGTACCTGTGAATAGTGGAGGCCTATTTATGGATTGGCCTTCAGCCAAAGACGTACTAAAGGGATTTGCCATTAATCTTTACTCTAAGTATAATTCAGAGACACTGTTCTGATACCAGTTGTTGCCTAGGTGGCTTACCCAAGAGGGGGGGATGAATTGGATATTTAAAATTTTTGACAAGTATGTGCTTCTTTTAAAATAACTTTGTGTGGTGGTAGATGTAAATTAAGTAAGAGATGCGGAAGCAAATAGAAAGCACAATCACACAAGTACAAACACAAGGAAATTTATAGTAGTTCGGAGCAACCTCGCTCCTACGTCTACTACCCAAGATACCACTTCGGATTTTCACTATATTCACCATCGAAATACAACCGGATTGTTTTCACAAGCTCACAATCCAAACCCCAACTTGGTTTTAAACCGGGATCACCAAAAACCCAATACACTGTTAGTTTTCACAGGCTCACTAATGACCCACTCTTGGTTTTCAAAGGCTCACCAAAAACCTTTACAAGCCTCAAGTTATAGCCCCTGCTGTACTTGGAACAACTCAAGTAAAGAGTTTAAAAAATAGAGCAACACTATAACAAACCGAACGTTGTCGGGTGGTTATAGTTGTAGCTCTTGAGAAGCCTTCTTGAATCCTTCCTTGAATGCCTTTAAGGCTTCTAATCTTCCTTAATAAATGCCTCAAGAATCTGTGAAAGTTGGTGAAGTCTTGAGTGCTTGCTTGAAGGCTCTCTTGAATATTCTCTGAAATGTTCATTAAAGGCTCATTAACTTTTTCAAAAGATGTTCAAATCCCTTATAAATAGTCCCTTTAACTGGTTTCAAGTCAACATAGCCATTGTAGAATGTTGGGATTTGAAATATGGCCGTTGGAGTACTTTTTGGATTCAAAAAAGTAGTTTTGGAACTAGCCGTTATGTACTTGAAACATGTGCTCGAGTCGGCTCGAATGCTTCGAGTCGGCTCGGTTCCTCAGAACTTCTGAATCTTCACTTTGCTAGAGTCGGCTCTTTTTTATCGAGTCAGCTCGGGTTCTCAGTACTTCATAAAGTAAACTCTGGTCGAGTCAGCTTTTCTTTAATGAGTTCGCTCACCTGGCGAAACTCCTCAGAATTGATTTTTCTTACTCTAGAGGAGTTAGCTCGGTGAACTGTCGAGTCGGCCTGGTTGTCGACTGCATGTTTGAGTCGGCTCGGATAACTATTGGATCGGCTTGCCTGTCTGATTGAGGAAATGAAGCTCTAGATGAGTCGCCTCTTCTTCAACGAGTTGGCTCTTCTTCAACGAGTCGGCTCGGATGACTGCATGCCAAAATCCCTAGTGCCATGCCACACTTCGAGTCGGCTTGAGTGACTTTTGCCAAAAACCTTCCGAACTTCTCTAGATTGCTTCCAAAAGCATCCAACCAGCTTTAAAGCCTTCCAAACTCTTTTAAAACCTATTCTAAGAAATTTAAACTAGAAAAATACATTGAATTGATCCATTTTCATGAATACATAGGTAATTTTTTTTGGGCTCTTGCTTACATAATAGTTATTTAAAAATAAACTTGACTTACACCAGAATTGTAAGTAGATTGTTTGTATATTAAAATCATCATACAAAAACTTGTAAAACACTTGAGAATGGTTAGTAATCAAATGCATGCTCCAATATTTTGTTATCATCAAAATCATTCCAGGGTTCAACACTTCTTCATGAGATGGGGTGCCAAGGGCTTGGGCTCTGGGGTGCCACTTCTTCATGAGCTGGGGTGCCAAGGGCTTGGGCTTGACTGGGGCACCTAGGTGCATGAAGTCCAGCTCTGGTTGAGGGGCCTGATGAATCTCCTGGTCTGGCGACTCTTCTCTTGGTTCTTGTCGTAAATAAAAATTACATAGACTTAAAAAGACCTAACTAACAAGACTCAAAATAGGCCAGATAAAACAAATGGACTCATGGGCTCAACTGAACTGACTAAACAAGACTCAAGAGACTTAGTGAATTCAATTGACCACTTTATTATAGGAATCAAAGAACTTATTGAAAAGAATTTGACTGACTTTCCCAACACATGACTTAGAGATCTTCATTGAACCTTGAACTCCGTGTCTGCTCCTGATGTCCTCATCAGTAGACTTGGCCAAAGATTGGTTGTACTACCTTCCATCTGGTTCTATTGATTCATGGAATGAGATGAAGTGATTATTTTTGGAAAAATATTTTCCTGCATTCAAAGCTACCAACATAAGGAAGGAGATATGTGCTATTCAGTAAAATAATGAAGAAATGTTGTATGAATTTTGGAAGTGATTTAAGAGATTATGTGCTAGCTGCCCTCATCATCAGATTAGTGATCAACTCTTGATTCAATATTTTTATGAAGGTTTGCTACCAAATGGATAGGAGTATGATTGATGCCGCTAGTGGAGGTGCCTTGGTAAATCTAACACTGGAGGTGCGAAGAACTTGGTTTTTAACATGGGTGCGAATTCTTAACAATTTGGGACATGAATGGATCATACACTTAAGAGAGCAAATGAGGTAAGCCCATCTTTCCTTGAGCAAAGAGTAGAAGAACTAACCTCTCTTCTGCATCAATTTGTCATAGGAAATAAGCAGCAAGTCAAGGCATGTGGTATTTGCTTGATCACGGGTCTTGCTACAGATATGTGTCCAACTTTGCAAGAAGGAGAACCAGTCCAGCAAGCAAATATCATAGGTAGCTTTCCAGGGCAACCCTAGCATAAATATGACCCATATTCCAACTCATACAACCCTAGATGGAGAGATCATCCAAATTTGAGCTATGAAAACCAAGCTACTTAGAATCAGTACCAACCTCTATTTCAAGCTAGGCAGCAAGCAAATAAAGGTCCAAATATGTCACTTGATGAGATTGTTAAGGTGCTAGCAACCAATACACAACAATTTTAACATGAAACAAGAAACATCATTCAAAATTTGGGGAAGCAAATTAGTCAGCTAGCAACATCAGTAAGCAAAATTGAGGCTAAAGACTCTAGAAAATTGCCCTCCCAAATGATCATAAACCCACATGAAAATGCAAGTGCCATTACACTACGAAGTGGAAAAGAAATTGAAGCTTCCACTCAAAAACCTCTAGAAGTGGCTAAGAAAAATCAAGTGTAGAAGGAGGCTGAATTTGATGCTGGAAATTTCCCTAAGGTAAAACCTCAAGCTATAGTGCATAATTCTACTAATTCTATTCCTCTTCCTTTTCCTAGTAGGTTATCCAAATTTAAGAAGGAAGATCAAGAAAGGGAGATCCTTGAGACTTTTTGGAAGGTAGAAGTAAATATTCCTCTATTAGATGAAATCAAGCAAGTCCCAAGGTATGCAAAATTTTTAAAGGGTTATGCACTATGAAATGGAAGACAAAAGGTAATGAGAAAATCAGTGTGGGAGAACATGTGTCAGCAATGATTCAACATAAGTTACCTCCAAAATGCAAGGATCCAGGTACATTTACAATTTTGTATGATTGGTAATACTAAGTTTGAACATGCCATGCTAGATTTAGGTGCATCCATAAATGTTATGCCACATTCAATCTATGCATCTCTGATTTTGGTTCCTTTAAAAGAAATAGGTGTAATTATCTAGTTAGTTGATCATTCTAATGCATACCCTGAAGGGATAGTTGAGGATGTTTTAGTACAGGTGAATGAGTTGATTTTTCCTATTGATTTTTATATTTTAAATATGGAAGACAATACCTCTCCAAATCCTGCTCCAATTTTGTTAGGAAGGCCATTCCTCAAGACAGCAAGAACAAAGATTGATGTTCATGATGGTACCCTTACCATGGAGTTTGATGGGGAGATTGTAAAATTTAATATTTTTGAGGCAATAAGATATCCTAGTGATAACCAATCTATATTTTTTATTGACATAGTGGATGTGTTTGCATATGAGGCATTTGAATTGACAGATATGGATGAGTTGGAGATGGTACTTAGTCAAAGTTTGAGGGAGTTTGATCTAGCAAAGCTACTAAGTCCTGAAGTTGAAGAGATGATTATGGCATTGTAATCATTGCCTTTGGTTTCGAAAAGGTATGATATTTGTAAAATTGAGTTACTACTTGTCTACTCAAATTTGTTACCTTCTATGGTGTAGGCACTAGATTTGGATTTGAAACTCTTCCTGATCATCTGAAGTATGCTTATTTGGGAAATGATAAGACATTACTAGTTATCATCACAAAAGATTTGACCATAACAAAAGAAGAGAGGCTTATGAGGGTGCTAAGAGACACAAAACAACCATTGGATGGACAATAGCAGACATCAAGGATATAAGTCCGTCAACGTGCATGCATTGGATTCTGTTGGAAGATGATGCCAAACCAAGCTGAGAAGCTCAAAGGAGATTGAACCCTATAATGATGGAGGTGGTAAAAAAGGAGATTTTGAAGATGTTGGATGTAGGAGTCATCTACCCAATTTCAGATAGCAGATGGGTAAGTCCAGCTCAAGTTGTGTCGAAAGGTCTGGAGTCACGATGGTCAAGAATCAAGATAATGAGCTTATGCTAACAAGAATTCAGAATGGATGGTGCATGTGCATAGACTACCGAAAACTAAACTTAGTGACAAGGAAGGATCATTTTCCTGTACCATTCATTGATCAAATGCTTGAACAGTTGGCAGGTAAGTCTCATTACTATTTTCTTGATGGATATTCTGGTTATAATTAAATTGTGATTGCACCCGAAGATCAAGAAAAAATGACATTTACATGCCCATTTGGAACTTTTGCATTTAGAAGGATGCCCTTTGGACTTTGTAATGCACCAGGAATATTTTAAAGATGCAAGGTGAGTATTTTTTCAGATTTAACAGTAAATTGCATTGAAGTATTGATGATTTTACTATGTATGGCGACTCTTTTGATACTTGTTTGGATAATCTATCTCATGTTCTAGAATGTTGCATTGAGACAAACCTTGTATTGAATTTTGAAAAATGCCATTTTATGGTAGAACAAGGAAGTGTCTCGGGTCACGTTGTTTCATATAAAGGTATTGAGGTAGATAAGGCTAAGATTGATTTAATTATGAATTTATCTTATCCCATAAGTGTGCAGGAAGTGCATTCATTTCTTAGCTATGCAGGTTTTTACAAAAGATTTATCAAGGACTTTTCAAAGATTGCCCTACCATTGTCTAGATTGCTGCAAAAAGAAGTACCCGTTGAGTTCGGCCAAGAGTGCAAGGAAACTTTTGATAAGCTAAAATCTGCATTAATCGCAGCTCCCATAATTCAACCTCCTAATTGGACTTTACCATTTGAGGTAATGTGTGATGCTAGTAACTATGTAGTAGTTGTTTTAGGGCAACGAGCCAGCAATCGACCTCATGTGATTCATTATGCATCCAGAATACTCAACTTAGCTCAGTGCAATTATTCTACAACCGAAAAAGAGCTTTTAGCTATTGTATTTGCATTAGATAAGTTTCGATCATATTTGCTTGGTTCTAAAGTTATTGTATTTTCTGACCATGCAGCTTTGAAACATCTCTTGGCAAAGGAGTCAAAGCCTAGGCTGATCAGATGGATTCTTCTTTTGCAAGAATTCAATTTGGAAATCAAAGACAAGAAATGAGCTGAAAACCTAGTTGCTGATCATTTGAATAGACTAGTGACAAAAGAGAATCCTGAACCATTGCAAGAATTCTTTCCTGATGAGCAATTATTTGCTTTGCAAGATATGGCTCCTTGGTATGCTGATTTGGTAAATTATTTGGTGAGTAAGATCTTACCTAATGACATAAGTGATGGGGATCCAGGGCAGGTCCAGGTTCTTTTTCTATTTTTTCTTATTTTCTCAAATTTTTTTTTATTTTTCCTATTCCCGCTATTCTATCTATTCCCACTATTCCATCTTTATCCCAATCTTATTCCTGATTTATTCCTATACTATTCCATCTTCTCCCGTGAGTTTTAAAAACATCTTCCAAACCCTAGCCTCCATCCCCTCCGACCCCAGATCCGGGCTGCCCGACCCCCGGCCGCCCCTGCCGGACCGTCGTCGATGCATGCCGGCCCCCGCCCTCCCCGGAGAAGCCGCGCCCATGCTCGTGGGAAGACAAACGGATGCAAGAGGCATCCGTTCGCCCACCTGCGGCCGTGTCGCCCTGCACCACCGCCGGCCTGCTGCCCGCCGCCGTTCCCGCCGGACGCGGGCGTGGGTGGCGGTGGCGGACCCTACCGGAGACGGGCAGCAGGCCAGCGGTGGTGCAGGGCAGCACGACTGTAGGTGGGCGGGCGGACGCCTCTCGCGTCCAATCATCTTCCCACGGGCGTGGGTGGCGACTTCTCCGACGAAAGCAGGGGTCGACGAGCGTCGGCGACAGTTCGGCTGGGGTGGCCGGGGGTCGGGCGACCCGGATCTGGGGCCAAAGGGGATGGAGGCTAGGGTTTGGAAGATGTTTTTAAAACTCACGGGAGAAGATGGAATAGTTTAGGAATAAATCGAGAATAAGATCGGGATAAAGATGGAATAGTGGGAATAGATAGAATAGCGGGAATAGGAGAAATAAAAAAAAATCTGAGAAAATAAGAAAAAATAGAAAAAGAACTTGGACCTGCCCTGGATCCCCATCAATAAGTAGAGCTAAAAAAGATAAAATCAAGAGTGAGGCAAAATATTATATATAGGATGATCCATACTTGAGGAAATAATGTTCGGATTAGATTATTAGGAGAGGTGTACTTGATTATGAAGTCTAGTCCATCCTTGCCTTTTGTCATGCTTATGCTTGTGGATGTCACTTTGGACCTATGAGAACAGCTAGGAATGTGCTAGATAGTGATTTTTATTGGTCTACACTATTTCATGACTCTTATGTATTTTGCAAAGCTCGTGAACAGTGTCAAAGGACTGGAGGGTTAACCCATAGGAATGAGATGGTACAAACTCCTATACCGGTATGTGAAATTTTTGATGTGTGGGGTATTGATTTTATGGGTCCATTTCCTTCATCATTTGGTTTTGTTTTTATATCGCTTGTAGTAGATTATGTTTCAAAATGGATGGAAGCAAAGGCCACCAAAATTGATAATTCCAAAACTATTGCAGGTTTGGCATACCAAGAGCAATGATTAGTGATCAAGGAACTCATTTTTGCAATCGAGCGGTAGAAGCTTTATTGAAGAAATATGGTATTTTTTATAAAACATCTATAGCAACCCCAAACAAATGGTCAAGCTGAGATATCTAATAGAGAAGTAAAGTTTCTTTGAAAAAGACAGCAAAGCCAAATAGAAAAGATTGGAGGCTCAGACTTGATGAAGCATTATGGGCATACAAGACAGCATATAAGACACCTATTAGGATGTCTCTGTATAGGTTGATCTTTGGTAAGTCGTGTCATCGTCCTATTGAGCTGGAACATAAGGCTTATTGGGCGGTGAAGAGTTGCAACATGGATATAAATGAAGCTGGTGTGCGAAGAAGATTGCAATTGCAAGAATTAGAGGAGTTACGACTTGAGGCATATGAGAATTCAAGAATTTACAAGAATAAGACAAAGGTGTTTCATGATAACATGATTGTTAGGAAGCAATATGTGGTTGGACAGAAAGTTTTGCTTCATAATTCGTGACTTAAATTAATTCCTAGTAAATTACATTCTTGTTGGATTGGTCCCTTTAAAGTTACTAATGTGTTTCCTTATGGTATAGTTGAAGTGCAGAGCTTCGAGACTAACAAAGCGTTCAAGGTGAATGGATTTTATGAAGGTTTTAAGGAGCATACGATAGGTGAAGTGCAACTGAAAGATCCAGTTTATTCAGACTAAGGAGAACTGCAATGTCGGGCTAACGACGTTAAACAAATGCACTGCTTGGGAGGCAACCCAAGGGTGGCCAACTAGCCATGATCAGATTTACATTTTTTATCCCTTCTCTATTTATATTTGTAGGCATTAAATCTATTTTTGCCTTTTCTTTGCATCTAGGACTTTGCATTGAGAGTTAAAAATATTTTTTTTAAAAAAAAGTATTTGAGTGTTTTTAAGATGTTCCCCAATGATGTCTACGGATTCATGAGCTATAAACTTAAACTATATTGAGATAAGTATCATAACATGATTGAATGAATAACTTACATATTTAGGCTAAAAGTTGACTTGAGCTTGATTTTGGAATGTATTAACTTATTTTGGTAGACCAAAAACATGTTTGGGTGAGCTTTTGAACCTATATATGTACATGTTTTCATTGTGAGTGTGTTCATTCATACTAGGTTACTCTAGAACTTGCTTGTAAATGCTAGTCAATGTTACTAAATTCACATGCACACATAGAAATGACAATGGCATATACGATTTTACATCACTTAGCTTAAATGGCCAACTTTGAATCAATTACATTTAAGGAACCCACTTTGAGCTTTTAAACTCTTTTATTGATTAAAACCTTTATTTATGAGCCTTGAGCCAATTTATTTTCCTTATATTTTACCTACCTTAAGGGCTAGTAGAGCATTGAGGTTTGTTTGATGGGTTTTGAGATAAGAATATATATTGAATAGGTGTAGGGGAGCTACTATTGATTGTTATACCTCTATCTTGAAAAATGAAATACAATGGGAGTAAGATGTTCTTGCTATGTTTCAATGTCTCTTTGCTGAAAAAAAGAAAAAAAGAAAAAAAAAGAAAAAGAAGAAGAAGAAGAAGAAGAAGAAAGAGAAGCAGAAAGCTATGGTTGGTGAGATGGTGGGGAAGATCACAAATGTATCACTAGGATCCCTGGCAACAAGTTCAGTTCAAGAAGTCCACATGTCTTATCAATTGTGCACAGTGTCATATAGACATAAGCTTTCTCATCATGAACATTTTCAGCCTATGTAGCAAATGAGAAAAAAAACTAGAAAGTTTGAATATTGGAGCCTTTAATGTCTTAATTTACCCAATTTATATCTTAATGCACTATTAGTTTCTTGGGTTTTAATATTATTATCCCTTTTGATTCCTACCCTGAACCTAAGCCCCATTACAACCCTGATTAAAGATCATTGGATCTATGTGTGACAAGTGACACAAGTGATGGAGATTGGATGAGCAAGCAAGCCTATGGTAGTGATTTGGTTTGAATTGAATTTTAAGTGAAAACGTTTCAATCCTTTAAACACTTGAGTGAATTAAGAGTGACCTATGAGTTTCTCTCAGACATAATTAATTGCTTTTTAAATGAAAGTTTCTTGTTTCTTTCAGTTTAAATTTGTTAAGTATATTTAATTTATATTGTGTTATGTTATTTGAATTCTTGATTCTATTTAAGAACTATGGTATATAATATCTGTAAGGTGTTATTGGGGAGATTTAGTGAATTGTGAGTTGTGTCTGAGTGTGTTTAGTTAATTGTCTAGCCTAGTTTGCTCGAGGATGTGCAAAAGTTAAGTATGGGAGAATTTGATAGAGACATAAATCCATATTTTATTTCTTCCTATATTTAGTCTATTTGGTATATTTATTACCTTATTGTGATAATTAATGCATAAATTTATGTATGAGGCTTAATTTTCAGCATTATGTGATTTCATCCTTCTTGGTTCTTGCAGGTTTTTGATAATCTTTTCAATCGAATTAGAAGAAATGGTCTTCAGTGAAGTTGAAGGGGACATCCTAATCTTTTCATAGAGCTATGGTGCATTAAAATCTGAATTCATTTGGTCCTCCAAACAGTGCTTCAAATTCAGATTTGGAAACTGAAATGTCTATCCCAAGGCTGAAGCTTTGAAATGGAATATTTTGTGCTTCCAAGGGCCAAATGATATGATCCAAAAGCATAAATTCAAGTGCATTCGATGAGCTACAATTTTTATGAAGAGTCCAAGGCCTAAAAACGTGGCTATCATATCAAAACTTGGTGCTGTTCGAAACAAGTTCTGTTGAGGATGTTGCTGGTTGGTTGCAGGAATTGGTTTTTAGGTGGTCGGGCTGAACGGAAGTACTTTTTTTGTTTGGTGGAGAAACTACTGAGAGCCTGGGGTGTCTTCGATGGAAAGCAAGAGTTTCTTGGGTTGGAGAGAAAAAAAAGAACAGAAAGAAAATAAAAAGAAAAGCTGGGTTGCAGTGGGAGGTTTTCTTCCTGAGCAGGATCTTGGGAACTACTATTCTGGCTAGTTGGAACCATTGGAACCGAGAGTGGACGGCCAGTTAGAAGAGTCGGCTAAGAGAACCAATCCACGTGAGGTCATGTGCATACCATTGAATAGCTAAAGGGTTTTCTAAGCATAATCTAATGGCCACTAGTGAAGTTGGTTCAGAGAAGTAATACATGCTGAACCACAATCAAACCAAGCACTAGATTTATTGAACGAAATGAATCGCATAGGATTAGGAGGCTCGGATTCATGAAACAGAGAGCATTGGCGATCCTTATCCTGTTGAAATCTCAAAAGTTTTCAAAGGTTGAAGCCATATTAATTAAAACTCAGAGCGGATGTGGAATAGGTTGTTGAGGCAGTCACGGAACAAAGGGGTTTTGTTGGGTTTGCTGGGAGACCACGAAGATTTGATGTGAGGAGCGAGAGCTTTCGACAAAAGAGAGGAGGCAGATAAGGGAATTTTCTTGGCTACAACAGAATAGGACGAGCTCTATTTTCTGCTACGAATAGGGAAGGAAATCATATCAATTTCATGTCATTTTTATTTCTCATGATCGAGTGATTTTTTTGTTTCGATTCAAGGGATAGCTAACTATGTTAGCATGATTGTGAGATTGGATTTGTTAATTTGATATTATTCTCTTGCTGAATATTTATGTTTCCTTGTTGTTATTGTTGATTTATTGTGTAGGTTAATTGATTAAGAGGCCTATTAATTGATTGTCTACATGATTGATTACTAAACTAAGTTCTTAATTCGTAATTGTTATGTAACTTGGTTAAAGTAGTATTTAGGCAAAATGTTACGATCACAGTTTTCGTTGTTGTCTAAAAGGAAACATAGAATGAATTAAATAATTTATGCTTGTCTAATTGTTATTCATTCTTAGCTTCATCCTAGCATGTAATGCTATCAATGAATTCATGAGGATTGCTTAATACCAATTAGTTCATTGATAAGAATTTAAATTGGGTGCTTGACTTGAATTAATGAACATAGGGATGATTAGACTTATCTCTTATGTTAGCAGTTTTGGATTATATTACTTGATCTTCCATATATTTGTTGAAGATTATTGGGTATGTTGAACTCTAAGTTAAATTTAAGATCTATGAGAAAATTTAGATTACCTTGCTATTGATATTGCATTGAGTGAAGAAATGGATATTAGGAGACTTATATGAGTTTAGCTTATAAGAGGCAAAATTTCAAGTGGTTGTTAATTGATGTTAAGAATTAAAGTAAAATTGTTCTATGAGCAATAGTATGATCGATCCTACTTATAAGGATATTGACTTAGAGTCATTTACTTTATTAGAGTTAATATTAACTTTTCAAGAGAAAATTGATCTACATTGTCTAACTGAATTATCAAGGAAAGTATAAATAGTTCAGACTTGGACTAGAATTATTGATGTCTTGAATGGATGGTACAATTTTAGGCAAAGACTTTAAACGTAGAAAGTGGATCATGGTTTAAATTTGATGTGACATGCACATGGCCTAGTAAGGATAAAAAACATTTAATAGTTTTGGCTTCATTTTATTTAAAATATTTGAAGGTTAGATTTTATTGTAAAGTGGTATCCTTGTTAGAAATTTACCTAATAAAATTAGAGGATTTGATAAATTATATCAGAGTGCATAGTGAAAGTGTGGTGGTTTAAAATTATTTAAAGTTGGACAAGGATATTGATTCTTTAACATAAGAGTCATGAGGATTGGGTACCTCCAAAGTTTAAAATCTCAAGCAAGCTAATTTCAAGGATGAGATTATTTTAAAGGAAAGAAAATGTAATACCTAATATAAAAAAATAGGGAGGGGAGTCAAAATCGGGGACTCTATCCCCTGCTTGATGAAGTGCAAAACATGCCGGGAAAAGTGGTTGAATTATCGTAGTTAGGTAGGAGAACACCAACGGAGCATCAGGGGCCGGCAAGAGTCTCGAATGGCTAGGTCTATCCGTGATAAAACTAAAGATATCTCCTTCGAAACCCCTCTTTATATCTCATTCAACATTGCCCTTCATGGAATGGAAATCATATCTCCTTGCCGCCGATCGCCTCGCCATCATCGTGCTTCATCGGTAAGGCTTTCTTTTCCTTTGTCTTCTATGGTTAGGATTGGTTATGGTGGTAGTACAGGGCAGAGGCCATCCATTCTCAATGTCCTGTTAATGGATGAATTGCTGGCAACGACTGCATTGCCCTGACCTTCTTCTCCGTCCAACCATGTTTCGGCAGACCATCACCCCTCCTTCGGTTCCCATCCATGGGATGCTAGAGGTTTGTTTAGGCCAAACCAGGAAGGGAGCTGGGGAAGAAGAAAGAAAGAACGAAGAAGGAAAGAAAAGAAGAAAAGAAAGAAAAAAGGAAAGAAAAAAAGAGTGGAGAGAGAAAGAGGAGAGAGAAAAGGAGAGGGAGAGAGGAGAGTGAAAAAGGAGAAGGAAGAAGAGAAAAATAAAATATCAAAAATAATAATAAAATATGAACTGATTCTTTTAGTCATTTAGGCCAAGATCCAAACTTGATTAAGAGCCATTTTTTTCTATGCTAGCTTATTTTTGATAGAAAATTAATTATATGATTAATCTTGGTAGGATTTTCATCTTTCTTGTTAATAGAGCATTATTAGAGTGAAACTCGAATAAGCCATATAGAGTTTTTTCAGATAAATTATCTTGACCTCTAGTGTTACATGCTAAATATGCTCTATGATATATTGTGAATGTTATAAAATGTTAAATATACTTAGTATAAATTGAGCTATTTTGAATTGCATAAATTATGATGTTTTTGGTATTAACGCTCTCTAGTTCAACTATGATCACATGAGGACCTAGTCTCCTTCCAGATCTCTAGTGGGATAATCACTGGTACATGACTGATAGACGATATATGTAATCAAGAGCTAGTTTTTTTTTGGATTTTGCCATGTCACATACTGAGTATGCATGATTCCTTGTGTGATATTAGAGCTAGTTTCCATCCAGGCCTCCAGTGGGGTGCTCACTGGCACATAACCGGTGAATGGTATATATAGTCAGGATATAGTCTCTTTTGAGGTTAGCCATGGATTGATCGTGGCCATAGTCAGAGGGATTAGGAGAGTAAAGTAGAAATGATTAGCCATCCATAGTCGTATTGTTTGGTAATTAAATGTGCATATTAATATAATATTGCATTTTATTTTGTCATGAGCTGGTTATTCTGTTGTATATGATTTATTTATGTTTGTAAATTATTGTTGATATATTTATATATATATTAAAGGTGATGATAACTTACTGAGCCTGTAATGCTCATCCCCTGTTTGCTATATTTTTGTATAGATCTAGAAGATCAATCGAGCTTTGGGACCGGTCAGTATGGAGCTAGGGTTTAGGTTTTAATCCTTTAGTTTATGTTTTATTTTAAATTTTAGTTGAACTTTGCTTACACTGTATCCTGGATTTTTAGTTGAATTTTTATCTACTTGTTAGTTTTGATAGAAAACTCTAGAAATAAATAAATAATTAGTGAATTTATTTTCTATCATTACCTAATTGTTGATTGGTAAGATAGGCCTTGCGTTTCTATTGGGATTGAAGCCTGAGGAGATGCGACCATCTATCGTACGCCTGGCTCGAGCATCGGGCCAGGGCCTGACAAGGTGACTTAGTCATCTTTCCAAGAAGATAGGATTCGCATGCCAGTAATGATTCAAAATCATTGACCTCGAGGATTTTCTCTTTAGATAATTTAGCTTGAGTCATCAACTTTCAACTTCTTGGTCTGACCTGGCTTAATCACTAGAGCACTTTGCACCCTTTTTTGTATTTTTTTTCCTTTCTTAAAGGAAAGATGCCCTATCGAACCTTTCACTATATTCATTAACTCCTTTATGGAGCTAATGATCCTTCTCATAAGTCTGAAGTAACCCCAAAGACTATGATAATTTATTGCAAGCCTAGTCATTCTATAATGATCAAAGAAATCTATGTAGGACTTTGACAAAGATTTGAGGATCACTTCCTTCCCTAGCCATTCATCAAGGGAAACTCAAGTTTACTCAAGCGCTCAATTAGTTCGATCATGTATAATACATGATCAGTGACCGAGGCTCCTTTCCTTATCCTTGTGTTGACAATAGTACAAAATATTTTGTACCTTTCAACATCATCAATATTGCCAAAGGATTCTTTCAACACTTGAAGTATGTCCTCCAGCTGAGCATCCTCAAATTTATGATTCAATTCATTATTCATGGATACCTGCATAATACAACGAACCGTGGCTCGGTCACTAAGCCACTTCTGGTAAGTGTCTTGACTACAGCATAAGCATTCTAAGTAGGCTCCTCAGGTGCCAGATCTGTTACCTTGTATAGGACCCATTCATGCTCCAGGACTATTTGTAACTTTCAATACCAGCTATCAAAATTGGGTCATATTAATTTTTCATTGTCTAGCAATGAATGGAGCAATAAAGTAGTGGCCATATATTTCTGAAAGGAGAACAAGATCTAATTAGTATATGAATCATTTAATCCTAAAGACTTGGACTTTAGTCCAAAGGTTCTCTCACTATTTTTGATCAAATTGATAGTCTCTACTCCAATTCGAGGAATTGCACCAATTTCTTAGTAGGTACTATAATCCAACAGATTGCATATGAGCCTGACTTTGGTCGACTAATCCATGTGCATCTAAAGATAAGTTCTTAACCAATTTTTCTCTAAAAAACTTGTGGTAATAATTTTGCCCCAGGAGCTAATTGTAAGCCTTTGGGATACCACTAGAAGTCCTGATTTGGTCCAACCATTAACATGACAAGACTGAGTGCTTCTAGCCAATAATGCCTAAGCTTGACTTTGGCCCACCAAGCTGACCATCATTAAAAAAGAAGTCACTAAGTCATTATAATATGAATAATAATTCCAATAGCCAGATGAGTACCAAGTCTTTGGTCCTCTAATGATCATCTTAACTATTGGATTCATTATCACTCTCTTAATAGGAGGCCATACTCAATTATCTCCATAATTTTGTCACATAAAGGACCTAATAATTTTAGAGAATTTAATTAGAGAAAAGAGAAGAAGATATGGACTAATCAACAATCCTTCCACTAATTTCATCAAGTGACGAGGGTCAAATCATATTAGTCTAAGGACACCTAGATCAATTAAACTGATCTTCTTTACTGGCCTGGGTTTGCTCAAATAGATGAGTTATCTAATCAAAATCTGATGGACTAAATTAGCCAGGTAAGTGAGAATGATGGGAGGGTTCCATCATTAACCTCTTTCCTTAGGCATCAACTAAGTTGGCAGATAAGAGGTAGCCCCAATTAATGACCACGATCAAATGCTAAACTTACCTTAAACATCAATTGGTTTATCAATTTCGATTAGACTAGCCTAAGGACTCGGGTCTAACCACTGATCCAGAATTAGGTCCATTTGATAATATGGACATAATCAACCTATCACTATAAAATTGATTTAGAGATCTTTTGACCTAAATCTAATTAACTTTTAGTTAGTTTAAATCAATTTCTCTAAGGTCTATATTAATCCAATTCTAATCCTAGGTCTAACCCAGCAATTTAACTTGATCCAAACTAATCCAAAATCCAAGTTTTATGAATTGACTTTTGACCTTTAATTCATAATTCTAGATCTAATCAACTCTTATTTTCAGTAATTAATCATGATTATTTTTCTAAAATTAGATATAATTATTTTTATATGCATCATATATCGATAAAATAATTTTAGATCTAGACTACATAGTTTAGTACAATTACAGAAATTAAGTCTACAATTTATGTTCTAAACATAAAGCTTGATGTAAATAACTGAATTTCAGATTAATAACAGCAAAATAATCAAGATTAAACTTTTAGAAATCAAATCTAAATTATCAAAATAATTTTAATAAAATTATCCTTTCACCTCACTTGTTCATGGGATATAATCATAAGCGGCACCCCTACATGCCATAAGAGATCCGATTGAATGGAAAGAGAGGGCCTTTAAACCCTACTTTTCTCCTATGATTGGACGGCCATGATGATCAACCCAATCCGAAGCAATTACTTGGATTAGTATTCAGATCTATATCAAATCAAATCAGTCAAGAACTTGGGGTTTTGATACCATTGTTGGAAAACTAGGCAGGGTTTTATGCATGATTTTTTTTTTATAACCAACGAAAGCAAAATAGATTAAAATAATTTTAATCATTAAATCATGCATTAGAATAATTTTAAAAATTTACCATACAGGATCATGATAAGATATGAAAAGAGTATAGATACTGAAAATAAAATTATCATGTATCGATCTAATCGATGCATGCTGTAAATCTAATCTATAATCATAAATAGAATAAAATCCCATACCTCCTCACGAGTCGATGAACAATCCTGCTGATGGATCATGGTAGAAGATTTGGACATAGCTTGTAGCTGCACAAAGTGTCCGGCCTTTACAAAAAGTTCACACAAAGTCCCGAGTGATGGGGACATCAAAATCCATTCAGGTTTTGCTTTTCCTTTTTTCAGATTTTTTTTATTTTAGTTTAAAAATATTTATCCCAACTATTCCACCTATTCCCGTTATCCTCACTTTATCCACATTTTATTCCTGGCTTATTCCCTGTTTATCCCTATCATCTTCAACCACCCAGAATCTCCATTTTTTAGGGTTTTTTCTTCCCGTTTGTCCTGGATCCACCACGCTCGACCTTCGGTGCCACCCCCGATAGCCGTCCACCTTCCGTCGTCATCGATCTCCTCTTGGGAACACCGGTGAATCCCATGGAACCGCCCATGGCCGTGCCCCCTACGGCTCCTCCCATGGCTGTACTCCCCTGCGGCTCCACCCACGTGCCCCTCTCCCCCGCGTCGCCATCCGCCGCTGCCTGAGCCATCATCCGCTGCTGCCCGAGCCGTCCCCGCCGGACCTCTGCCCGTGAAGCCATCTCCACACCTCCACGTGTCGCCCCTGTTCCATGGTCACAGGTCATAGAGGTGTTTTTTCTACACGGATCTCAGAGCAGAATAATTTTGCATGGATCTCAGAGTGCACACTTTTCAGAGTAAGAATTTTCTGCACAGTCATCAAGCCTGCACATATTTCATAGCAACTCAGCATGGATCTTGATGAATTTGGATTTTATTTTATTTATTTTAAATCTGGATGTATGGACCAGTTAGGAAATTACTTAAATTACTTTTAAATTATGATTAGTTTTATTTTTCACCATATGAGGAGGGTTGTGTTTGATTTTCTACCATGTTTTCAGGCTATAAACAAAGCAGGCTTGGGATGTCACTTTTTTTGGGCTGCATGCCTTGTATTCTTTTCTTGGGTCCCAAGTTTTGTAAGCCTATATAAAGGCACCCCCCCTCTTAAATATAATGATGAAGAATATGAATTTTTGAAAAGTGTGTTCTTGGTTCTATCTCCGTCAGGAGTGGCATGAAGCCCGTTTTTCCTTCACCTACGGGTGTCGAGGGGTGTGAGGCCCCAGTTATCTTCTCCCTTGCGAGTCCCCTTTATGATCTTGGAGCTTTTCCTTCATGGCCCTAGGTAGCGATTTGGATGGGATGCCCTAGGCTCTGCATGTAGTGAGATGGGTGGGACGTCCTAGACTACATATAGTGGGGTGGGTGAGATGCCCTAGAGGTGCGACGTCTCTCCGTGAAGGTAAGTCCCAAGTCCATAGAGTATCCATCTTTCTTGCCCCTACATATTTTTTTTGCCTTTTTGACCATAATCACAGGAGACTTCTCTGCTCTCCAATGATCCTCCTAGCTAGCCCCCCTTTTATCCCGCATCACCAAGAAATTATCTTTCCTAGAGTGCTAGCTCCATGTGAAGGCAATGGATGGCTGATCTAAAAACCTTCAAATTTTTTTTGATTCCTCCAAGAAGATGAGAAGATGGATGATGAGGAGGATTAGGTCAAGGAAGAAAAAGAAATCCAAAACCAATTTTTTTATTTTATGTTCCTTCCTTTCTTTCTTCTCCCTGGTGTCAAGAAGGAACTCCCACACTCAAATAGTTTTCATACCCCACCCGCAATTTTTTTATGGTGTTTCTCCTCTAAAAATCCAAGAAAATACTTCTCTTATTCTCATGCAAACCAACAAAATCCAATAAAAATAGTGGCCTGAGGATTAGGATAAGATGTTATGATAGGTTTATAAGTTCTATTTGGACTAGAGTTTGACTCATTCAAAATCTATGCAAATTAAATTCAAATCAATTCAAATAAATTCTAAAATTTATGTAAACCTATTCTAACCCAAAAGAGAATAAGAGAAAGAATCAATACAATTTTTTATGAAGAAAAATGAATGAAAAAAATAGAAAATTCATGGAGAACAAGGGGCACATTTTCCAGTTTTAACTCGGTCAAACCATATACAAAACAATACTAAAACTCCTTTTAAAAATTATTTTGACTTAATCCCAATCAGAATGGATAATACGGAGGGTGCTAATCATATTTTGACATTGATATTCTTCATGGAAAAATTCATTTTAGCATGGAGAACAAAGTGGCACAAGGGAAAAAAAACTAGGTTCCTAGGTTTGACTTGGTCAAACTTAATTCTAATTTTGATTTAATTTGATTTGACCAATTCAAATAGCCTGAACCTAATATAATTAGGCTATAATTAAATTAAATTAATCAAAGAATTAATTAAGTCTAAATTTAAATTAAATTAAGATTACATTTTTTGAGCGATTAGGTCATCGAATGACATAATCGAGTGAAATTTAATTAAACTAGATTTAACTAGATTTGAGCAAATCATTTGACTCAATTAAATGATCTAATTAAAAATTCAATTACTAATTAAGCTTCCTGATATTAATTAATAATTATTTAATTAATGATTTACAACTTTTGTATAGGGTAAATTATTAATCCTATTTATAATTTTTCCACTAGATGATTCTTAATCGTCGATTAGCCATTATGATTAATCAAAAATTTCTATTGTGTGTGATCTCATGGGTTCAAACCCTAAGCTGATAGCTTAGAAATATTTTCTAAACTAATCGATGCAACCATCTATCAATGGTGCCTGACGTCCAGATAGGTCGAACGATGGTAAAGCAATATTCAATAATCCAGGCTATAGTTACCGTATAATTCATCCTTTTGACCTAATACTCAGGATAAATTCAAAGTCTATTACCAACTCTAAATAAGTGTATCCAAATGTGTCTCAACCTGCTAAATCCTATGACTCCTCATTAGAATTATCCAGGCCAAGATTTTGCTAAATTGAAACATTGTCGAGCATTTACTCTAGCAACTTGGAGTGGTCAATCCATTCTTGACTCAACACTAACTTAACAAGTACTTGACTATACACAGAAACCTTCCACTATTGGATTAGAAATTTAGGTAGTCCTGTATCAAAGTACAATAAGTTGCTTGCCAAGTCACCGTGATAGTCTCATATCAGAGGGACTATATACTCATACCCTTTCTGTAAGATACTCTTGACAGTAGAGTACTCCATAGAGTTGGTCACTATTCAGTGAGATATACTCCACTCACCTGCATGCCATACCAGTATCTCCATCTCCTTGGTTAAGGGGACAACCAACCTATATGGTACACAATGACCTATTCTCAATAATCGTTGTTATCCTAGGTAACAACATATCATTTGGTCATGAACCGTTTTAAGAACCACTCGATAAATCCTCTTTTATTGAATTAATGTAGTTCTAAGTACTTTAATACATTAGAATTCACAGGAAGCTGACAAATAGTGTTGAGCTGCCAAAAATAATTTTTATTTTATTAATGATTTATATACATTACAAGATAGCTCAACCATCTATAATCGAGATGATTGGTTTTAGGACACCTTTTCCAACAGTTATCACTTGACTTTGTTCACTTACTCAATTCTAGACTTGATAAACAATCTTCTTGATTTGTTATGTTTGTTTTCTTAGATCACTCTTGGATAGAAAAAGGGTATAGGTGTTAGATCCTGTACTCGAGATGACTTTGTTTCGATTGATGTTACTTTCTTTGAGTTTGTCTCATTCTTCTCTCCTTCTGAGACTTAATTAGAGTCTTTGTTCGGACCTCTTCTTCCGATACTAGCTCCATCCCTATAAGGTATTCCTTTCTTGGATCATGAGCTACCTATGGATACTCTACCAATAGTTTCTTCTATTTTGCAAGATTAAGATACCTTATACCAGTTCATTAGATCAGCTCATAGACAACTTCACCAAAACTCTCAACTCCATTTAGTTTTCTACTATATGTTCCTGAAGGTGAAAAACACCTACACCTAGCATACATTATGCAACAAACAGGGCAGAGAATATACATTTTAAAATATTTTTAAGACATGCATAGCGAAAGGCTTAGTAGATAGATCAAAACCATCTACCGATCTGCCCATAACAGGATCTAGTATAATAACCAGCATGCAAATAAACATTAAAGCAAGAGAAAACATAAAAGTACCATACCTTTTCCACAACAGAGAAGCCAAGGAAGTGCTGTGAGAAGGAGGGCGCTCGAGCCACACACGCATCTGGCCTCTACAGGATGTCCACACCTGGGCTCGACTTTGATCAACTCCCTCAAAGTGCTAGCTCTTCGAGATCCATGGGCTGAACTTCTTCTTCCAAGAAGACAAGAAAGGGAGCAGGAACCCCTTACCAAAACCTATTTCCCAAGACCTAGCTTGATTGCTAGGTGGCTCACACCCAATCCCTAAACCTCTCACAAAACCCTTCTTCTTCTTCTCTTTTCTTTTCTCTCTTGCTGTTCATGTATGTGTAACCCCAGCAGCCACTACAAAGACCTCTATTTATAGGAGCTGCCATGAGAGGGAGAAGAAGGAAGGAGGAGAGATGGAGGGAGAGAATGGGAGAGAGGATCAAGGCCATTCCAAATGGATCCAACCCATTAAGGTAAGTATGACTTTCATACCAAATAACCTTGGAGCCAAATCTGGTTTGAATTCGAAATTCAAACCAGGTCAAAACATGCCTAAAAAAATCCTCCACAAAATCTTCCCAAAAAACTGCTCGTCACAGGAAGTGTCGACACTCAAAAATTGCCAATTGTCGACACTTCACCAAGTGTCGACACCTACAAAAATTCAAGTGTCAACACTTGGAGCAAAGTCAACCAAATTGACTTCAGGTGATGGAAAACAATTCTCAATTGTTGATTAGCCCAAAAGATCAGATAGAAATCCTATATGGTGTGTCACCCCATAGGTTCGAACACTAAACCGGTAGTACTGGAACATTTTCAGTACCAGTCAAAGTTCTCATCTATCAATGATATCCGACGTCCGGATAGGTCGAAGATGCAGAGCACCTCACAAGAACCTCTGGTATATGGTTGCCGCATAATTCATCCCTTTGACCTTATAATGCTCAGGATGACCTAGGGTTCGACCGCCAACCCTAATTTGGTCTATCCAGATCATGTCTCAATCTCACAAGTTCTGTGACTCCTCATAAGAACTACCCTGGCCAAGGTTTTGCTGAATTGAGACATAGTAAGTCATTCACTCCAAACTATTTGGAGAGGTCAATTCCATCTTGATCCACTACTGCTCCATAAGTACTTGACTGTACCCAAAAATCTTCCATCACTGGATAAAAAATCCAGGTAGTCCGGTACCAAAGTACAGTGAGTTGCTTGCAAGCTGCCATGGTGACCTCAGGTCTGAGGAACACATATACCCATATCCCTTCGTGAGAAACCCTTTGGCAGAAGGGAGCTCCGCAGATGGTCATATTCAGTGAAATGTCATACACTTCACTTGTATGTCACACCAGTGTCTCCACACTCCTTGGTTAAGAGGACAACCAACAAATATGACATACAACAACCTATACTTGATACATCGTCATCCTATAACAATGTATCATTTGGTTGTGAACCAGTTTAAGAACTATTTGATATATCCTCTCTATATCAAACAATATAGGTCTAAGGACTCAATCATACAAGAGTTCATTACAGAAAAATGTAAAATGATGGACAGCCAAAAATAAATAATTTTTTATTTATTATTAAAAATTTATATACAAATATAAAATAGTACAACCGTCTACAGTCTAGACAATTGGCTTTGGGACATAATTCCCAACTACTCTCACTTGGACTAAAGCCAATCAGTACAGAATGTCATTCTCATTTTCCATTTACAATAATCAAACTCATGAACTTCGACGGCTTTAGTGAAGGGTTAGCCAGGTTCTCCTTTCCATCGATCTTCAGAAGGTTAATGTCACATCGTTCCACGATCTCTCGTACAAGGTGATATCGCCGCAAAATATGCTTTGTGCGGTGATGAGACTTCAGCTCTTTGGCTTGAGCAATGGCTTTAGTGTTGTCACAGTACACCGGAACAGGACCATCCAGGGAAGGTGCCACTCCCAGCTCGCCAAGGAACTTTCATAACCACACAGCTTCCTTCGCTGCATCTAATGCTGCAATGTACTCTACTTCGCATACAGAGTCTGCCACAGTAGGCTGCTTGGAACTTTTCCAACAGATAGCTCCTCCGTTCAGAATAAAGATAAAACCTGACATACTCTTGCTATCATCCTTATCTGATTAGAAACTGGAGTCAGTATACCCCATAAGTTTCAAGTCATATTCTTCATAAATTAGCCATTGGTCCTTAGTATTTCGTAAATACTTAAGGATGGTTTTAACCACTTTCTAATGAGCTTCACCTAGGTCAGACTGGTATCTGCTCACTACACCTAGTGAGTATGCTATGTCTAGTCTAGTACATGTCATAGCGTATATGATAGAACCCCCTGCCGAAGCATATGGAATTCTACTCATGCTCTCTCTCTCCTCAGAAGTTGTCGTACAATTCCTTTTGGAGAGATCAATTCTAGTGCCTCTTGGGAGATAACCCTTCTTGAAATTTTTCATGCTGAACTATTTCAGCACGGTGTCGATGTACGTAGACTGGGACAGTCCCAGAAGCCTCTTAGATCTATCTCTATAGATCTTCATACCCAGTATGTAAGAGGCTTTACCCAAGTCCTTCATAGAGAACTGAGATGCTAACCAGACCTTTATTCCTTGCAGTGCTGCGATGTCGTTCTCGATTAAGAGAATGTCATCCACATACAGCACAAAAAATATAATCACAGAACCATTAGCCCATTTATAAATGCAAGGCTCTTCTCCATTCCTAACGAAGCCATATGACTTGATACACTTATCAAATCGCATGTTTCAACTCCTTGATGCTTGCTTCAGTCCATAGATGGACTTTTGAAGCTTGCACACCTTTGACTCGTTTATGGATGTGGACCCTTCAGGTTGTATCATATACACCTCCTCTTCCAGCTCACCATTCAGGAAGGCTATTTGGACATCCATTTGCCAGATTTCATAGTCAAAGTGCACCGCTAAAGCAAGCATAATCCAAATGGATTTGAGCATTGCCACAGGAGAGAATGTCTCGTCATAGTCAATACCATAATGTTGACGATACCCCTTGGCAACCAAATGGGCTTTATAGGTCTCCACCTGTCCATCTACGCCCCTTTTCCTTTTGAAAATCCATTTGCACCCAATGGATTTTATTCCTTCAGGTGGATCAACCGATGTCCATACATTATTGATCTCCATGGACTCCATTTTGGATTTCATGGCTCCTAGCCATGACTCAGAGTCAGACCTCTGTAATGCATCCATATAGGTGATCGGATCCTCATTGTTCTCATCGAGTTCAATGGGATCACCGTCCCAAACCAAGAAATTGTAGTATCTGTCCGGTCAGCTCGATACTCTACCGGATCTCCTTAATGGTTCTAGAGTGGGCTCTGGGTGTGATCTAATCATAACCGATTCTGTGTGGTCGTTTAAATATGTTGGTTCTTCTACTTGTTGAACTTCACTAAGTTCAATCTTAGCGACTATAGTTCCTTCACCAAGGAACTCCTTTTCCAAAAACATAGCCCTAAGACTGAAGAACAACTTTTGTTCCTCAGCTAAGTAGAAGTAATACCTTTTTGACTCTTTCGGATACCCAACAAATAGGCACCGGTCAGACCTGGGTCCAAGTTTGTTCGTTTTCAAATGTTTTACATAAGCCGGGCACCCCTAGACCCGAAGGTGTGAAAGTGTCGGTTTACATCCAATCCACATCTCATATGGTGTTTTACTAATGGACTTACTTGGAGCCCTATTTAGAATGTAACAGGCTGATTCTAAAGCATATCCCCAAAAGGATACCGACAGAGAAACAAAACCCATCATGGACCAAACTATGTCTAACAGGGTTCGATTCCTCCTCTCAGACACTCCATTTAATTGGGATGTCCCTGGAGGTGTCCACTGAAAGAGAATCCCATTCTCCTCGAAATATATCAGAAACTCGTCGGAAAGGTATTCACCACCTCGATCGGATTGAAGGGTTTCGATACACTTTCTAATTTATTTTTCTACTTCACTACGATATCATTTGAACATTTCAAACGACTCAGACTTATGTCTCATCAAGAAGATATAACCGAACCTCGAAAGGTCATCTGTGAAAGTAATGAAATAAACATACCCACCCCTGGCACTAACATTCATGGGTTCACATATATCAGTATGTACCAGACTCAGAACTTCTTTGGCTCGTTCACCTTTTCCAGTAAAAGGTGACTTAGTCATTTTTCCAAGAAGACAGAACTCACAGGTTGGAAGTAAACTATTTTTACTAAAATCGAGGAGATCCTCAGTTTTGAACCTATTTATCCTGTTCCGTTTATATGACCTAGCCTACAATGCCATAGGTATGCATCGCTGATATTATCTATCCTAGGGCATTTGCTAGACGTGTACATTACACTAACAGGTAGTGATAGTACATAGATGCCATCACGCATTTGTCCATTCAAAATTATAGAACCATTCAAAATGATTTTACAAATGTCATTCTTTATTAATAGTTCATAACCATACATGGCCAACTGGCCTACAGAAATGACATTCAAAATGAAAGAAGGACAAAAATGACACTCATTCAAAATGACAGTACAGGACTCAAAAACAAGTTTAAGGATTCCCAATGCTAGAACTGGAACTCGGCTTCCATTTTCCACGTTCAAGAACCTCTCATCATCCTCGAATCTTCTACTAACTTGAAGTCCTTGCAAAGAATTGCAAATATGAATTGGACTTCCTGTATCCAATACCCAGTTAGTAGTATCGCAAACAGAGAAACTACAAGGTGTTATCATATAAATACCTTGTCCAGGACCATCCTGCAGCTTTCTCTTCTTGGACCTGTTCGGATCAAGGGACGCAATATAAAGAGGACAGTTCCTCTTTCAGTGTCCCTGCTTCTTGTAGAAGAAGCACTCTGCACGACTCTGATCAGCCTTCACTTTCTTGGCCTGACTGGGCCCAGAAGCACTAAACACCTTTTTTCCTTTATTCTTCTTCTTCCCTTTCTTAAAGGGACGACGCCCTCCCGAGGAACCTCCCACTAGACTCACCACCCCTTTATTCAACTGGTGGTCTTTCTCAAAAGTCTGCAGCAACCCCAATAGACCGTGATAGTTGAGTGTAGGCTTATTCATTCTATAATGATCGAGAAAGTCTAGATAGGAGAAGGGGAGAGAATTCAAAATCGCATCTTTCCCAAGCTATTCATGCAAGAGACAGCTGAGCTTGCCCAGGCACTCAATTATCTCCATCATGTACAATACATGATTAGTGACCGAGGCACCATCATGCATCCACGCATTGTAGATAGCACAGGAGATCCTGTACCTCTTAACATCGTCTGGCATCCCGAAAGACTCCTTCAACTTTTGAAGGATTTCTTCCGGCTGGGCTTCCTCAAACTTGTGACTGAACTCATCGTTCATCGTAGCCAACATGATGCATCAGATAGTGATCCTGTTAGAGAGCCACTTCTGATAAGTGTCTCTGACCGAACCCCGAGCATTGGCAGTAGGGATCTCAAGTGTCGGATTCAATATCACATATAGGATCCGTTCATGCTCCAGGACAATCCTGAGTCTTCGATACCAGCTATCAAAGTTGGATCCATTGAGCTTCTCGTTATCGAGAAGAGACCAAAGTGACATGTTGGAAGACATCTGAAAGAAAAACTAAAACTAATTAGTGTATATGAATAATTAACCTAAAGACATGGACTTTAGTCTAAAGGTCCCTCCCAGTATTTTGCACAGATTGGTAGCCTCTACCTCCAATCTGAAGAATTACTTTAATTCCTTAGTGGGTACTAGAGTCCAATAGACAACACATGAGCCCGACTTGGACCAGTCCGCCCATGTGTGTCTAAAGGTAGGTTCTTCAACCGATCACTTTTCTAAGTAACCTCTAGTTATTGGGTTTTGCCCCAAGGAGCACTTCAATCAGCCTTTGAGCCTCCTATTGAAGGTCCTGGTTAGGTCCAACCATTAACATGACAAAATTCAATGCTTCTAACTAACGAATGGTCAAGCCCGACTTTGACCGGCCCACCTAACCACCATTAAGAGAGTCGCACTGAGCCATCATATTAGGAGCAACAATTCCAATAGCCCGATGAACACCCAATCTTTGGATCTATCGATGAACACTGAACTAATGGACACATTACTATCCCACTTAATGGGAGGCTAGGACTTGGTTATCTCTATAACTTTATCCTTTTAAGGACCTAATAATTTAGAGGATTTTAACTTAATGTGATAGATGAAGAGAAGAGAAGACATGGATCAACCTCCCACTGACCAAATCAGCAATTTAGGAGGGTTACATATAACAAATGATCCATGGGCACCTAAAATCAATCAAGAGTGATTAACCTTGGGTGATAAGGGTTAACACGAGTCAATGAGCTATCTAATCAATCTTGATTGACCACATTATCCAGGTAAGTGAGATAATGGATTGGATTCCGCAATTAACCATCTTGCTTAGACACCAACAGAGTTGGCCAGGTAAAAGGTAGCTCCAAAGAACCATGATCACAATGCCAAACTTACCTCGACACCAATCGGTTCATCAAACTTGATTAAACTAGCCTAAAGACCCGGGCTTTCCACTGAGCCACAAATTAGATCCATTTAGATTATGGACTAATCAATCTAACTATTAGATAGATCTAGAGAAGAAATCCTAACTCAACCTTTGATTAGATTAGTTCTCTAACTTGTCCAATGAATCTAAACTAAGGTCTAACCCAATCAAGGACCTAATAGAAGCTAACCCATGACCCTTAAGGCTTATTAAAATGACTTAAGATCTTTGAATCACATTCCTAGAATACTTAGTCAATCTTAATTCAAAATTAAGTTCAATGGCCTTTAATAAATTAAAACAATTTTAATTTATCATGTAAAATAATTTTACAATAAATTCAAAATTTAAATTCACTATTTACAGTATTTTCTGTAGCCAAGTGTCGATACTTCAAGAGCAAGTGTCAACTCAAGGCCTAAGATAGGGAATAGAAAACAGAACATATTTTCTGGCACGCCTCAAGTGTCGAAACTTCAAAGTCAAGTGTCAACACTTTAGAGTCAAGTGTCGACACTTCAGAAGCAAGTGTCGACACTTCAACCTGTCTCAGAAGAAAAATAGAAACCAGATCTCAGGAAATTTTCCCATGAGCCGACACTTCAAGGGCCAAGTGTCGACTCACAGCCTGAGACAATGAAAAAACAGTGATTTTAAATTCGATGTTTCTCCAAACATACAATCAAAACCGATTAATAAAAACTTTTAGATCTCATCTAAAGTATCTTATGATCATGATATTAGATTAAAACATTTTTAACCTACAAAATTTCTTTCTTCTTATTTTCTTTTTCATGAGTCAATCACAGTGGCATCCCTACATGCCATAGGAGATCCCATTGAATGGGAAGAGAGGGTCTTACAGCCCTACTTCTTTCCTATGACCGGACGGCCTAGTGAAGCACTCAATCCAAGTACTTAAGAAGAAAGGAGATGTTATTAGCATGCTAGCATCATTATACTACAAAATGAACCTGGCTCTAATACCATTGAAGGTGAAAAACACCTACACCTAGCATACATTATGCAAGAAATAGGGCAAAGAATATGTATTTTTAAATATTTTTAAGACATGCATAACGGAAGGGTCGGTACATAAATCTAAACCATCTACCGATATGCCCGCAACAGGATCTAGTATAATAACCTAGCATGAGAATAAACATCAAAGCAAGAGAAAACATAAAAGTACCATACCTTTTCTATAAGAGAGAAGCCAAGGAAGTGCTATGAGAAGGAGGGCGCTCGAGCCACACACGTGTCTGGCCTCTACAGGATGTCTACACCTGGGCTCGCTCTGATCAACTCCCTCGGAGTGCTAGCTCTTTGGGATCCGTGGGCTGAACTTCTTCTTCCAGGAAGACAAGAAAAAGAGCAGGAGCCCCTTCCCAAAACCACTTTCCCAAGACCTAGCTTGATTGCTAGGTGGCTCACACCCAATCCCTAAACCTCTCACAAAACCCTTCTTCTTCCTCTCTTTTCTTTTCTCTCTTGCTGTTCATGTATATGTAACCCCAGCAGCCACTACAAAGACCTCTATTTATAGGAGCTACCATGAGAGGGAGAAGAAGAAAGGAGGAGAGATGGAGGGTGAGAATGGGGGAGAGGATCAAGGCCATTCCAAATGGGTCCAACCCATTAAGGTTAGTATGACTTTCATACCAAATAACCTTTGAGCCAAATCTGGTTTGAATTCAAAATTCAAACCAGGTCAAAACATGTCCAAAAAAATCCTCCATGAAATCCTTCCAGAAAACTGCTCGTCACAGGAAGTGTCGATACTCGAAAATTGCCAAGTATCGACACTTCACCAAGTGTCGACACCTGCAAAAACCCAAGTGTTGACACTTGGAGCAAAGTCAACCAAATTGACTTCAGGTGACGGCAAACGATTCTCTATCGTTGATTAGCCTAAAAGATCAGATAAAAACCCTCTATGGTGTGTGACCTTATAGGTTCGAACACTAAACCGGTTGTGGTGTGGGCACCAGACCTCTGATTAGGGTTTCAATTTTTGGGTCTTGTAATAAGGCTTCAAGCCTAAAGCATTGTATTTTTTTTTAGTCATGAATTTAGTTTCAATTGCTTTTGTTTTAGGCTTGTACATTGACCAATTTGGTCAAGTTGGGTCAATGGGTTCCGTACTTAGCTAAATTGGTTCTAGTCCGAGTCTACTGGAATATTGGGTCCAAGCCTATTTGAAGGAGTGGTCATTGAGTCTAGTCCAATTATTAATGGGTCAAGCCATTTCCCACGCCTAAAAGGATGCCACCTCAGCCCTGAGCACCACCTCACCCATCCTATGTGGTGCCACATCATCATGACAAGTCGGCAGCCCAAATCAAGAGGAAATGTAGAATTTTGGATGCCATCAACCCAAGTGGACACCATCCCTTGATCCAAGCCTCCCTTCCCTCCCCCTATCAAGTTTTCTCCCAAAGAAGGGTGGGAAAAAAAGGAAGGTCAATGGGAGTTGAAGATTTGTGAGGACATGTTCCTTGCTTCAAGCCCCCATATCACGCCTTCTTCCCAAAGTGTTTGATCAACCATGGAAGAAATTCAAAAGTCCAAAGGCACCAAGACAAGATCCATGCTTAATGCCCCCATATCAAGTGTTTCTCCATAAAAGCTTGGATGGTCAAGGAAAGAAGCAATGATCAAGTGTGTGCCCATGATTCTTGAAGACATGCTCCCCTCCTCACTCCCCCAAATCAAGCACTCTACCATTTCAAGGTCGACCAAGAGAGGATTCCATGGAGAAAAATCTGATTTTATGGTGCCATCTTCATGAAGACTTGTAATATTTTTCATTCAAATTTTGAATGAGTCTTAAGGTGCCTATATAAAGGGCCTTACCCCTCCTTTGTAAATTGATTGATGATGAATGAAAAAACACAAGTTTTTGAGAGCCAATTCTCTTTAGTTGCCTTCGTTCATTAGGAACGTCGATCTCCATGAGGGAGCGCCTTTGCCTTCGAGCATCGAGAAGTGTGAGGCCTCGTGTTACTATCTCTTCCACAACTCCATCCTCCAACTTCGAGCCAAAGTCCATTGGGATCATCCAACCGGGCGCCTAGCAAGAAGAACTCCACCATCACCACATCAACTCTCTTTCCTTCATCCCTTGCTTTCTTTATTGAATCCTAACTCCCTTCTTGAATGCTCGCAAGTCCTCCAGGTGACATGAACATGGAATCGGTTGCCCTTGCCATCGAGACCTTCGGACAGAAAGCCAGCGCATTCGCGGGGTTGACTGCTTGATCATCCAGGCCACATCCACGAGAGCGAGTGAACTCGGCATCGGGTGTTTCGGATCTTTGAGGTTTGCCACCCTGACTCCTAAGTAGATATTGATATGAGAGCTAAGTCCTACGGGGTTTCTCAATCCCAAGGTCCTCTTTTTATCCTTGCTTAGGGACTTACTTGCTTGCCTGAAGTTCTTGTTAGTATAGAACCCTAAATCTACTCCACTTGTTTTCGGGAATCCTAAACAAATCTTTAAAACCCTAAAAATCACTAAACAAAAATCACTTGCATCATTCCTCTCATCCTACATCTAGTTAGTCCCGCATCAATTTTGGTATCAGAGCCAACAGCGGACTATAGGATTTGCTTCGTCTTCAAACTCGATGGAGTCAAGTTCTTCACGCTACAGGAGAATGATGGGGGACTCGAAATCCATCCAGGTTCTCTTCATTTTTTTCCTAGATTTTTTATTTTATTTTACATTTTTTTTATTCCAGCTATTCCACTTATTCCTATTTTATTCCATATTTATCCTTGTTTTATCCCTCTGCTATTCCTGTCTTCTTCTTCCTTAAAACCATCGCCTAAAACTTTTTTTTCCACTACTGGTCCAAGATCTGCCATGCCCGACCACCGGCGACCCCCACTGACGGCCATCCACCATCCCCGCCGCTGTCGCCGCCCCTGCCCACCACCACTGACCCAACTGCTAGGTGGAAATTCATAATGCAAGTTGATTTGGAGTTTGAACTGGTCTCTGTTGAGCTATCGAGGACTGGGTTTGAGTAGGAATTCTTGCAGCTTGATTAAGTGTGCATGCTTGAAGTTTAAGAAGAGGGTCTCCCTGCATTAGCATTTGGTGTTGGTCCTCGAGGTTTGATGGATTGCTTGTTTTGAGTAGCAGGAGACCCACTATTGCTTTTGGGGATAGGTTCATAGCGCCTTGGCCCTCTCCCTCTCATAGACTTTGGTGCACGGTTTTGGTTGCCACCATCATCATAGTAAGCACGAGATCTGCTACCCCTAGCATACCCACGATCACTATGCCCATGGCCTTAGCTCGAGATGCCAATATCCAGATGGACCTGCTTCAAAACCTTGAAGATGGAGATCTTGTAGGTCTCACTACCCTTCTTCACTGCCTCTTGGGATGACTTCGTCAAGCTCTGGACCGACGACCGCCCCCCAGCATCCACACCTTTTGCGAGCATCCGCACTGCGTCTACGCCGCCGTTTGCATCTCCACATCCATCTTCGGCGACCGCACCACCTGCAGGATGTGATGACCGCTGCTAGCCCCTGTGATCCGCTCAAGCTGGAGGTTGGGATCGCTGGAGTAATTCCCGATGTGGTCGATCCCGTGGTCATCGCAGATCACCTCCCAGGATTTGGCCATGATCTGCGCCCAAAACCACACCAGATCCATGCGCACTACCCACGGAACGTAAGGGCTGCCGATCTCCCCTGTTCCACGGTCACAAGAGAAGACATGCACAGATTTCAGAGCAAAAGAACTGGCATGGATCTCAAAGCTACAGGATTTAGGATTTAAAAAATAAAATAAAATAAAATAAAATTTTTATGTATATCCTACTTGGTTCCTAAGTCTTGTAAGCCTATAAAAAGGCATCCTCCTCTTGTAATAAATCAGTTGACAAAATGAATTTTTGAGGATTTTTCCACTTGTTTGTGGTTCTGGGCTGAGACCCGTTTGCCTTTATCCTTCGGGATGTCAAGGAGTGTGAGGCCCCAATGCCTTTGCTCCAGCGAGAGCGTCGAGGAGTGTGAAGCCGCTCCAAGCTATCAGTGTCGCCATGCATGATGGCGGGGTGTGATCTCCAAGTCATCAGCGCCACCGTGCATGAAGGCAGGATGTGATCCCAGATAAGGTCTTCCTGCCAAACAGCTAATGAGGGGATGGAAGCCCTAGGTACCTTTTTCCCTTCCATTTCTCTGTTTCCCATCGGATCTAGATCCTAGGTTCGAGTTTCATTCCTATTCCCCCTCCATATCCCCATCCTTCCTTCACCACCTCCACCAAGAAAAAAAAAACTGAAAACTAAAAGAGTCTAGCCATTTTAGGTTTTTTTTTAGGGGTCATTCTATCCTAGTCCCGGGAGGCTTCTTAGCCCTCCCATGATCCTTGGCTTGCTTTAGGTCTTTCCCATTTCTGAATAACCCCAGGTTTCTTCGTTTTCCGTCCCGCATTATTTTTTGATATCAGAGCATGGTTAGGACTTAGCGCTTCTTAAGTACCTGGATTAGGTGCTTCACCAGGCCGTCCGATCTTAGAAGAAAAGTAGGGTTTCAAGACCCTATCTTCCCATTCTACAGGGATCTCCTAAGGCGTGTAGGGGTGCCACTATGATTGACCTTCAAAGGGGAATACAAGAAGAATAGATTTAAAAATAATAATAAATTGCATCATTAGATCTCATTGTCTTTTAATTTCTGCATTTTTCCCTTTCCGAATATGGTCTGTTGTTTCTAGTATTTCTGTTTGTAGAAATCTCTAATTTTTTTGATTTTTATTTTGTTAGATCACACATAATTGATAATATTTTTGATAATTTGCTCAGATTTTATTGCAGCTTTTAGAATTTCTACATGCCGGAATACTACCTGAGAAGAAATTCTGTCCTGAGAATTTTAGCAAGTGCATTTTCTTATGTTTTCATTTCTTGGATAGTTTAATTTGCATTTAGCTTCATCTCTTGTCATTTTCTTTATCTCATTTCTACTTTCAGCCATCAAAAATAAAAAAAAAAATAATAATTTAGAGACATCTCATTAGATCATTTTGCCGGCCATCATCCTCATAAATCATCTTAAGGGCAGCATATGACATAGGGTCAGGATTTCATTACCTATCCCTAGCCCAAAAATCACCACCCGGCATATCAAACCCAACCTCTAATTAAAATTGAATAGACACTTAATTGCTCTAGTGAGCTAGGGACACCCACGAAGTCGGGTCGAACCAAGCATCAAGCTAAGTTAGACAACTTGATTGTGTGTGCTTGAGTAGCTGGTGTCTAGGCAAGTGGTTCAGGGACAAGAGCCCGAAGGAAGGTGGGTTGGTTCGCTTACCTGGCCAATTTCAAATTGGTGTCTAAGGCAAGCAAAGAGGAACCTCCCCCAACCTTACACTTACCTGGCCAGGTGCCAAGTTACTACCACCAAGATTGTCTTCTTGACCTAACATTTTGTTTGATCTCTTAGGTCTAGCAAACCCATAACGTCTTTCATTGTGTGTTGCATAATCAGGAGTCCCCTATCACCCCCATCATTCCCAGTCAAGTGAACTCATGGAAAACACCCACGAGGATCAATTAAGGGTCATGACCGATCAGTTAGCTAGGATAAACAAAAGGCTTGATGAGTTTGAAGATAGAATTGGAGCCTTAGAAAAGGACATTAAACTATCCATCGAGCCTGAGTCTGAGTCACCTCCCTATCCTAAGGAATACCCTTAGCATGATCCTTTCTTAGAGGCTGAGCCAGAAGATCAATTGCTAGAAGAGTATGAGGGAGAGGAAGAATAGTTTGAATCTGAGGACCTATTAGGAGTAATTAGGTGCATCCTTACCCAGGACATAGTGCAAGAAGATTGGCGTAGGACTATCATCCTACAAGCCTTTGTCAAGTTAAGGGATAAGGTATGTAAGATCATAGTTGATAGTGGGAGCTGTGTCAATGCCATCTCTTTAAGTACTGTCAAAGCCCTAGGATTGACCCCAGTTCCTCATCCCAACCCTTATAAGGTCTCATGGATAGACTCGACTTCCATACCTATCAAGTCTAGATGCCAAGTTTTGATCAAATTACAATCATATGAGGAAGAGATTTGGTGTGATGTCCTTCCCATGGGAGTCAATAGCAATATCCTAGGTCAACCCTGGCTTTACGATCATGATGCCATCCTTTATGGTCGGACCAATACTTATGCCTTTAGTCACCATAGGAAGGAATTAGTAATCAAACCAATTCAGCCTAAGGACCAGGTTAAAAGAGAATCAAGTAGCCTTAAGGAAGAGAAGCCTGGAGTCACCCTGATTAAGTCTAAGGATTTGAAGAAAGAGGTTATTGAGGAAGAATCCTTTAACAAATTTCAGGAAGAAAAGGTTGAACATTCTGAGAATTTAAATGAGAAAACCCCTGAGCCCATTGAAGTCTTTAAGTATGAAAAGGTTGAACCCATTGATAATCTAGAGAAAGAAACTCCGGAGCCCATCAAAGAATCCAAAGAAAATATCTATGAGCCAAGTTTAGTAGAGGAGTATGGTGAAGATGGGCCCAAGGTTGAAATCATTGAGAAATCAAAGAAAAAAGATCTTGAACCCACAAAAGAATTTGAAGAAGAAATGATCGAGCCAGGATCACATTTAGTAAATGAACATGAGGGTTCGCCAGTCTTGTCCACAGAAGGAGTTCAGGAACAAACCCTTAATGAACCGACCCAAAGAGAACATCCTCAAGAGATAGTTGAAGCCCTGAAAGGATTTGAGGATGTACTTCCTGATGAGTTACCTGATCAACTTCCACCCCTGAAAGACATCCATCATACTATAGACTTGGTCCCAGGATCTTCTTTAACAGACCTTCCTCACTGTGGGATTGACCCTAGCGAGCCCCAAGATCTACCAGAACATGAGGACCATATGACACCTATAGAATAATGTCCAAATTTTAAGGTCATCCTGAATAACCAAGGTATGTTTCATGTTTCCCATAAGCCACCCCATGACTCCGATTCTTATTTCCTACCCTTCCCTGAGCCTTCTCACATTTCTAGAGCCATGGGATTACATTTTGCTGAGATTTCTAGGTTGCATGAATCCCTAGAGCCCATCCCATTTGCTAGCTAATTTTGGTATACCTTATGGCATTTGCTAGGGATCCATGGTAATTTTTCTTGTGCATACTAGACCAGAGTCAAACCTAGAGAGTCAGTAGTCTGTTAGGTTTAGACCCTAGGAGCCCAATAAAATCTCTCTCAATAGGAATGCATAGTTGAGTCTGCATTTTGCATTATACTAGAATTCTGCATTAAGTACAAATTCTAAAATAATTTGACTGATTCCCGAAAGAGAACTAAAGAGTTTGATCAAAGGAATTCTATAATGATTAGGCTTAGGCCTGAACAGTTTCCACCGAAAACCATTAAGAAACTTCATGCTCGTGGAGCTAGCCCTTTTAGAGTGATAAAGAGATTTGGCCCTAATGCCTATGTGCTTGAGCTACCCCCGAATTATAGCATTAGCTCGACTTTTAATATCCCAGACTTAGTCGAGTATAGGGAACCAGTAAACATACCCAGTGAGCCATTTGGGCCTAACCTTTCTGGTGCGGGCACCAGACTCAGAAGAAGACTTCAGAGCTCCATCTGGATCTCTGATTAACCTTGCCCGAAGAATTAGGATTTTTGGTTTGTAATAAGAGTTGACTAGATCAACTCAATATAGCTTGAGTCTACATTACCTGCATTTTATTTTGTTGAGTCATGTTGACTCAGTAGTGGACTAGGGTTTCAACCAGGGATGTTACATTTTCTCCCAAGACCAGGCAAGTGGACACCACACTCCCAGCCACACTCCCAGTCCAGGGGGCGCCATATCCATATCCAGCAGCCTTTGGTCCCCACTCCACAGATGGCAACTTCCTTCTTTCATGCACCAGATAAAGAGAAGAGCACAAATCAAGGGGGCGGCCAAGACTTTCCCAAGTGATTCCAAGCAAAGAAGGGAAGAAGTTTTTCTTGGAAGAGAATATCAAGGGGCGCCCATTACCTGCCAAAAACACCTAAAACAAAGATTGGAAGAGCCTTAACTTAGGGAGGAAGAAAAGGAGGAGTCCAAAAGAGTTCATCCAGGAAAGGAAGAAAATTTTCTTGAAAAATTCCAAGCAAGGTGGCGCCATCTACCTGCCATTTATAACCCAAATCCTAATTTTTGGTATTTTGGCCAACCATATGTAAGGGATTTGCCCTAATTTGGAGATCCCCTCCTTTAATCCCACATGAAAAAATATGAAACCCTTCTCCCTTGTAAAGCATTATAAATTACATCCCTCTTGTAAGTTGAAAACAATCTATGAATGAAGAAAAAAATATTTTTGCTATTCTCTTGTGTTGAGTAACCTAGGTTTCTCTTCTTCCGCACTATTCTAAGTGTTGAGCTCCGTGAGGGGGTAATCCAGGTTCCATTGGAGCCTTGAGGAGGTGAGAGATCTCCATTTTTATCCAAAACCCTAGGTTAGCCACTTAAAAATCCAAAACCCTAGCCGCCCTTCATTATTTTCAATCCATCAAACCCTAGCTCCTTCCATCTCCCACGGCCTCTCTCTCTACAAGTCCAGGCCGTCCACCTTCATCCAGATCCAGTCCGGCTACTTCAGATCCAGAGCAAGTTCCAAGGAAAATCACATCAGCTTCCAGGAGAATCCAGTTTTCAGCAATTTCAATCTTCAAGTTCATCAACCTGGTAAATTTTTTCTTGACTCTCTGATTCCATCAATTGTTTTTCTTCTCTTCCAGATCTTGAGTTCAGAAGAAGCTAACCCGCCAAGGACCAGTATTGGAGGATCCATTGCGAAGATATCTGAATCCGAGGATCCAACAATCTGCTCGGGAGAGTTCTTCCACCAAAATCTGTGAAGATCATTGTCTGGTTAGGTAAACCATCTCTTCTCTTTATTTCTGTTCTGTTGAAAGTTCGGAGCGAAACCCTAGGTCTGGGAGTTTCTCAACCCCCAGCGATCCGTTGTTTCTGAACTACTCTGATAATTTAGTTTCCTTAAAATTGTGCTTTCAATTATCATATTAGTATCTTTCAATGTTAGGTTAACTTTTCTTTGATTTGAAGCCAACTTCTACAAACATATAAAACAACAAAAAAATTAGTTAATCTTAATTTACTTCCGCATCGCATCCATTTATTTGTTCTGCATCATTTTTGGTATCAGAACTCTCTGTTCTACATCAATTTTGGTATCAGAGCCCTGTCTAGGGTTTCTGTTTGATTGTTTGTTTGAGTTCCTCTCTTTTTACTTTGTCTGCTCGAAGTAGACTCCCCAGGACGTCCGGTCCTAGGAACGAAGCGAGGTGCAAACCTCCTCCTCCCATTCCACGGGGTGTTCCTAGGGCGTGTAGGGGATCCGTTGGGTTATAACTTCGTAGCAGGAATTGTAAACATGAAAGTGCTCTATTTTCAGCCCGTAATTACCCTGTTACAGGAATTATTTCTCACTACAGATAACTCCAAATTTTGTTATTTTTATTTTTCTGAAACCAGTATAATTGAAAATAATTTTCATAATTTTCTAATGATTTATTGGTTTCCGTGCAATTTCTGAGAATTAAATTACTGCAACTCTATTTTTGTATTCTGCCATCCATTTATTTTTGAGTGTTCATCTCTTAATTCATCTTAAGGGCATTTGAGCATCTAAGATAAGGGGAGGAGTTGATAACCTCTCCTTAGCCCAAAACCACCACCCAATCATTCGAACCTAAGCCTTTAATCTTAAAATTAATTAGACCTAATTTGCCCTAGTGGGCTAGGGACATCAACAAGTCGGGTCAAGGCTAGTGTTGAGTCAGTTTGTCTCGTTACTCTGTGAGTGCTTTGTATTCAGTATCTAGAACGGTGGTTCAGGGATTCCATCCCGAAGGGCTTCTATGCTGGTCCGCCTACCTGGCCAATCTCTGATTGGTGTCTAGGATTGGCATTCAGGGACCTAACACTCCCCTTACACCTGCCTGGCTGAGTCCTGAGTTACTACAGGCTAGCTTGCCACTCTGATTGGGCATCTAGTTTGGACTCTAGGTCTAGTGAGCCAGTAGTCGCTTTAGTCTAGTCACATTCTATGTGCTTGCTTGCATCATCATGTCTACCCGGAATGGAGTACCCTACCAACCTAGTCAAACCCAACCAGATTTAGAGGCCATGGTTAGAAATCTTACCGAAAGTAAGACCAAATTGAGTCAGGACATGAATGAGGGTTTTTCCCAATTTAGGGATCGAGTCCAAATACTTGAGAAACGTAGACATCAAAATTGGACCCCTAATCCAAAATTTAATAGGCCCCAACCTCACCCATGCCAGGAACCTAGGAGGACCTTATACCGTGATCCCGAACATAACCTTAGGAAGCCTAACCATGATATCTATAGTGTGGATCGTGTCTATGAGAGGTCCTTACAATATTCTAGACTAGTCACTCAACAACCCAAGTCTTCTAGATCAAACCATTTAGATCCACACCCATGCCCAAGTAAGGTCTCTACTAGCTTGAAACCCAGTGTGACCCAGGTTCCTATATCTCAAGAATGTTTGTTTTGTGGAGAAAGAGGCCATAAATCTAGTCAGTGCCCATGCATAGGACTAGCTTGTGCACAGCTAAGTGGTAAGAATCCTAAGGATGACATTAATGAGGGAGAACCCAAGCCTACCAATGAGGAAGAATAGTTAGGTATGACAAGCCTAGAATCAGTTGACCCGATTACCATTGACCCGAAACCCATTGAAGATGGCATCGAGGAAGTATATGATGCTGGCTTGAGTCTAGTTGATGAATATGAGGGGAAGAACTTGAAGAATGTGACATTGATACTATTGGTTCCTTACCTGAGGAGACCTTGGAAAGCAACCAACGGGTAGGACCTAGTTCAGAAATTCAAAAGATTTGTGAGAACCAGGTTCCTTTAGTCAAATACCCCCAGGAAGAACTCATAGTGTTAGCCCGAGCTATTAGTTCATACCCTCTAATGACAGTCATTCCCCAAGTACCAATTGAAGATCTTTGCACTGAACTGTTTAAGTTTGCCCACCCTATGGTAGATCCTCTCCTTAGGATGACTGAATCAAGCCTCTTACAATTGGACCTTGTCCCATGCTCAGCCACTAAGGTCTCTCCCGTAATCTCAGTTGGACATCCTTTTCTTGAGCGGATTGACTCACCCAGTCCTGTAGAAGTCCTCCTTATGGCCCCAGACCCCTTTCTTCGCATGACTGAGCTACCCTTCTATAGAGTATACCTTTCCTCACCCATAGGTCAAATTTCAAGTCTTGAGGTCATCATCCATAGACCCTTCCATGAATCATTCTTCAATCTAGTTCTTGAGAAAATGAATCACTATTTGCTTAGAGAACAAACTTTAACTGTTGCAATCACGTGTCCTAGGCTGCTTCCCGAACCATCTCTTGATCCATTCCTAGGAGTAGCAAACTTTTCCTTTCGTAAGGATGACCAGTTGACATTCATAGATCACCATTCAAACCTTCAGGTCACGACCTTTAGCCAGCAGGTAATTCGAGACTCCACCTCATATTTCATCCCTTTCTCTAGGACTTCCAATGCTTCTTACACCATCCAAGTATACTTTGTCGAAGTCTTTAGAGTAAACCACGTGTCAGAACCTATTAGGTTTGCCATCTACTTCTGGAAGACCTTATGGCACCTACTAGGCACCCATGATAAGTTTTCATGCTCTGCATGCCATCCTCCGACCCAAGGTCAAACCTAGAGAGCCTTAGTTTGTTAGGTTTAGACCTAGGGTTCCTTTGGAATAAAGTCCATTCTTTAGGAATGCGTCGTCAGTCTAGTTTAGTTTTTCTTGACCCTTTACTAGGCTTTGGCTCAGATTTTGGTTTGATTGAGAGCACCGGGAATTGGGATTTGTATTTTGTCCAGGACTAAACTTGCATATAATGACTCGATCAATAGGTCTACGGGTAAGAGTCCATTTGAAATTGTGCATGGTTACAAACCCCACATACCTCTTGACCTAGCTCCTTTACCAGTCCACACACGGGTCTCCGAGTCTGCCGAAGTTTTTGCACAGCATATAAAAGACTTGCATAAAGAAATTCAAGCCAAAATAAATTTAAGTAACGAAACTTATAAGAAATTGGCTGATTCTCAAAGGCGAGTCAAAACTTTTGACGAAGGAGACTATGTGATGATTAGGTTAAGGCCTGAACGGTTTCCTCCTGGAATCGTTAGAAAGTTACATGCTAGGGGAGCTGGACCATTTAGAGTGGTAAAGAGAGTAGGATCCAATGCCTATGTGCTCGAGTTGCCTCCAGAACTAGGCATTAGCTCTACTTTCAACATTACAGACTTAGTAGAGTACAGGGAGCCAGCTGTGATTCCTAGTGAGCCTTTTGAGCCTAACCCTATCATTGAGAGTGATCCCGACCCTGTGTGTCCACCAACAAACTGGCCTGTGAGGAAAGAGCAGATTAAAAAGATCCTGGGTGATCAGGTTATCTCTACTCGTAATTGAGGATACCAAAGGTACCTGGTCCGCTGGCAAGGAAGGCCAGATTCTGATGACTCTTGGATCTCCCGAGAAGAATTACAAGAATTGGACCCAGACCTCTTGGAGAGATACCAGAGCCAACTTGAGCCTTACTCGACAGGGTCGAGTTCCTCCCACCCTGGGAGAATTTGTGCGGGCACCAGACTCAGAAGAAGACTTCAGAGCTCCATCTGGATCTCTGATTAACCTTGCCCGAAGAATTAGGGTTTTTGGTTTGTAATAAGAGTTGACTAGATCAACTCAATATAGCTTGAGTCTACATTACCTGCATTTTATTTTGTTGAGTCATGTTGACTCAGTAGTGGACTAGGGTTTCAACCAGGGATGTTACATTTTCTCCCAAGACCAGGCAAGTGGACACCACACTCCCAGCCACACTCCCAGTCCAGGGGGTGCCATATCCATATCCAGCAGCCTTTGGTCCCCACTCCACAGATGGCAACTTCCTTCTTTCATGCACCAGATAAAGAGAAGAGCACAAATCAAGGGGGCGGCCAAGACTTTCCCAAGTGATTCCAAGCAAAGAAGGGAAGAAGTTTTTCTTGGAAGAGAATATCAAGGGGCGCCCATTACCTGCCAAAAACACCTAAAACAAAGATGGAAAGAGCCTTAACTTAGGGAGGAAGAAAAGGAGGAGTCCAAAAGAGTTCATCCAGGAAAGGAAGAAAATTTTCTTGAAAAATTCCAAGCAAGGTGGCGCCATCTACCTGCCATTTATAACCCAAATCCTAATTTTTGGTATTTTGGCCAACCATATGTAAGGGATTTGCCCTAATTTGGAGATCCCCTCCTTTAGTCCCACATGGGAAAATATGAAACCCTTCTCCCTTGTAAAGCATTATAAATTACATCCCTCTTGTAAGTTGAAAACAATCTATGAATGAAGAAAAATTATTTTTGCTATTCTCTTGTGTTGAGTAACCTAGGTTTCTCTTCTTCCGCACTATTCTAAGTGTTGAGCTCCATGAGGGGGTAATCCGGGTTCCATTGGAGCCTTGAGGAGGTAAGAGATCTCCATCTTTATCCAAAACCCTAGGTTAGCCACTTAAAAATCCAAAACCCTAGCCGCCCTTCATTATTTTCAATCCATCAAACCCTAGCTCCTTCCATCTCCCACGGCCTCTCTCTCTCTACAAGTCCAGGCCGTCCACCTTCATCCAGATCTAGTCCGGCTACTTCAGATCCAGAGCAAGTTCTAAGAAAAATCACATCAGCTTCCAGGAGAATCCAGTTTTCAGCAATTTCAATCTTCAAGTTCATCAACCTGGTAAATTTTTCCTTGACTCTCTGATTCCATCAATTGTTTTTCTTCTCTTCCAGATCTTGAGTTCAGGAGAAGCTAACCCGCCAAGGACCAGTATTGGAGGATCCATTGCGAAGATATCTGAATCCGAGGATCCAACAATCTGCTCGGGAGAGTTCTTCCACCAAAATCTGTGAAGATCATTGTCTGGTTAGGTAAACCATCTCTTCTCTTTATTTTTGTTCTGTTGAAAGTTCGGAGCGAAACCCTAGGTCTGGGAGTTTCTCAACCCCCAGCGATCCGTTGTTTCTGAACTACTCTGATAATTTAGTTTCCTTAAAATTGTGCTTTCAATTATCATATTAGTATCTTTCAATGTTAGGTTAACTTTTCTTTGATTTGAAGCCAACTTCTACAAACATATAAAACAACAAAAAAATTAGTTAATCTTAATTTACTTCCGTATCGCATCCCTTTATTTGTTCTGCATCATTTTTGGTATCAGAGCTCTCTGTTCTACATCACTTTCATTTGAGAGCGAACCCGACCCAGAGTATCCACCTCCAATTTTACCTGAGAGAGGAGAGCAGATTGAGCGTGTCCTGGATGACCAAGCTATCACCACCCGGGGCAAAGGTTATCAATGTTTCTTGGTCCGATGGCAAGGCCGACCTGAGTCCGATGACTCATGGATTACCCGGGAGGACTTGCAGCACCTCGACCCCGACCTTCTGGAAAAATATCAAAGCCAAATCAACCCTTACTCGATAGGGTCGAGTTCCTCCCATCCCGGGAGAATTGGTGTAGGCACTAGACCTCTGATTAGGGTTTCAATTTTTGGGTCTTGTAATAAGGCTTCAAGCCTAAAGCATTGTATTTTTTTTTTTAGTCATGAATTTAGTTTCAATTGCTTTTGTTTTAGTCTTGTACATTGACCAATTTGGTCAAGTTGGGTCAATTGGTCATGTACTTAGCTAAATTGGTTCTAGTCCGAGTCTACTGGAAGATCGGGTCCAAGCCCATTTGAAGGAGTGGTCATTGAGTCTAGTCCAATTATTAATGGGTCAAGCCATTTCTCATGCCTTGAAGGATGCCACCTCAGCCCATGAGCACCACCTCACCCATCCCATGTGGTGCCACATCATCATGACAAGTCGGCGGCCCAAATCAAGAGGAAATGCAGAATTTTGGATGCCATCAACCCAAGTGGACACCATCCCTTGATCCAAGCCTCCCTTCCCTCCCCCTATCAAGTTTTCTCCCAAAGAAGGGTGGGCGAAAAAGGAAGGTCAATGGGAGTTGAAGATTTGTGAAGACATGTCCCTTGCTTCAAGCCCCCATATCACGCCTTCTTTCCAAAGTGTTTGATCAACCATGGAAGAAATTCAAAAGTCCAAAGGCGCCAAGACAAGATCCATGCTTCATGCCAACACATCAAGCGTTTCTCCATAAAAGCTTGGATGGTCAAGGAAAGAAGCAATGATTAAGTGGGAGTCCATGATTCTTGAAGACATGCTCCCCTCCTCACTCCCCCAAATCAAGCACTCTACCATTTCAAGGTCGACCAAGAGAGGATTCCATGGAGAAAATCTGATTTTATGGCGCCATCTTCATGAAGACTTGTAATATTTTTCATTCAAATTTTGAATGAGTCTTAAGGTGCCTATATAAAGGGCCTTACCCCTCCTTTGTAAATTGATTGATGATGAATGAAAAAACACAAGTTTTTGAGAGCCAATTCTCTTTAGTTTCCTTTGTTCATTAGGAATGTCGATCTCCGTGAGGGAGCGCCTTCGTCTTCGGGCATCGAGAGGTGTGAGGCCTCGTGTTACTATCTCTTCCACAACTCCATCCTCCAACTTCGAGCCAGAGTCCATTGGGATCATCCAACCGGGTGCCTAGCAAGAAGAACTCCACCATCACCACATCAACTCTCTTTCCTTCATCCCTTGCTTTCTTTGTTGAATCCTAACTCCCTTCCTGAATGCTCGCAGGTCCTCCAGGTGACACAAACATGGAATCAGTTGCCCTTGCCATCGAGACCTTTGGACAGAAAGTCAGCGCATCCACAGGGTTGACTGCTTGATCATCCAGGCTGCATCAACGAGAGCGAATGAACTCGTCATCGGGCACTTCGGATCTTTGAGATTTGCCACCCTGACTCCTAAGTAGGTATTGATATGAGAGCTAAGTCCTACGGGATTTCTCAATCCTGGGATCCTCTTTTTATCCTTGCTTAGGGACTTGCTTGCCTGAAGTTCTTGTTAGTATAGAACCCTAGATCTACTCCACTTGTTTTCGGGAATCCTAAACAAATCATTAAAACCCTAAAAATCACTAAACAAAAATCACTTTGTTGACTCTGGTGTTGATTTTGATGATTGACAAAATGTTTAAGCATATATGAGTACTAATTATGTTTTAAGTGTATTTCTCAGATCTTAGTACTCAACCATGTTGGATGAAGAAATGCTTGTATTTCAGTTGAAAAAGTTCTTAAATTAATGAAAAATCAAGTATATGGACTTTGGAATTAATATGGAAGAACTTGAAGAGGTTAAAGTTTCAATTTGAAGATGTTTCAGCAATGGCACAGGCAAGTGTCAACACCTGAAAATGAAGTATCGACACCTGAGGATCAAGTATCGACACTTGAAGAGTGAAGTGTCGACTCAAGGCCTAAGATAAACAGAAAACTTCAGAAGGCACTTTCAGTCAAGTGTCGACACCTGGAGCTGAAATGTCGACACTTGGAAGTGAAGTATCGATACCTGGAGAATGAAGTGTCGACACTTGAAACTGAAGTGTCGACACCTGAAGGTGAAGTGTCGACACTTGAACAGTAACGCTAGTTTTCTGGGCTGCAGAACTTCTCCAACTTGCTTCCAAACGGTCATATTTTCCTCCCTAATGGCTATAAACGGTCATTTAAGTATTGGGAGGCTATATAAACATCAAAAATCAATTGGAGAAGTGATCCTTTGGTGAGATTTTTGAATATTCTTCAAGGATTCAAGAGTTGAGTGTTTCAAGCCTTCAAGCTTCCAAGTTTCAAAGAGAGCATCCAAAGTTCACATCCTCAAGCATCAATCAAAGGCTTCATCAACTTGAAGACAAGATCTTCATCAACTCTCAATGGGCTTCAAAGAGATATTTGCTTTATTTTAGAAAGCTTTTATTGTATTCATTTATACTTGCTCTTACATTGTTTTACTTAAGGTTTTTGGTGAGCCTTGGAAAACCAAAGAGATTTTTGGTAAGCCTTTGAAAACCAAAGTGGTTGTTGGTGAGCCTTGAAACCAACTAGGGTTTTACTTGTAAGCCCGAAGCCAAAACAAGTTGTTTAGGTTCTTGGTTATCCCGTAAAACCAAGGGTGGTTGTTGGTGAGCCTTGAAACCAACTAGGGTTTGACTTGTGAGCCCGAAGACAAAACAAGTTGTAAAGGTTGTTGGTGAGCCTAAGTTATAAAACCAAACTTAGTGGAATTCCCAAGGGATTCTTGGGGAGTGGATGTAGGTGCTTAGTTGGCACCGAACCACTATAAATCTTTGTGTTTGTGTGATTATTCTCCTTATGCTTTTATTTCTTTATTTTTGCTGCATTTATTTGAAATACACAAGTACTTGAATTGCATTAGCACATACTTGCTTTAGTTCATACTTTGCAAATAGTACAAAAGTTTTATAAAACCCAATTCACCCCCCCTCTTGGGTTGCCTACCTGAGCCTTCACACTTGCATCATTCCTCTCATCCTACATCTTGTTAGTCCCGCTTCAGGTAGCACTGGAATATTTCCAATACCAATCAAAGTCCTCATCTAGCAATGATATCCAATGTCCGGATAGGTCGAAGATGCAGAGCACCTCACAAGAACCTATGGCATATGGTTGCTACATAATTCATCCCTTTTACCTTATAATGCTTAGGATGACTAAGGTTTGACTGCCACCCTAATTTAGTTTATCCAGATCATGTCTCAACCTCACAAGTTTTGTGACTCCTCACAAGAACTACCCTGGCCAAGGTTTTGCTGAATTGAGACATAGTGAGTCATTCACTCCAAACTATTTGGAGAGGTCAATTCCATCTTGATCCACCACCGCTCCACAAGTACTTGACTATACCCAGAAACCTTCCATCACTGGATTAAAAATCCAGGTAGTCCGTCATCAAAGTACAGTGAGTTGCTTGCAAGCTGCCATGATGACCTCAGGTTTGAGGGACACATATATCCATATCCCTTCGCGAGTAACCCTTTGATAAAAGGAAGCTCCGCAGATGGTCATGTTCAGTGAAATGTCATACACTTCACTTGTATGTCACACCAGTATCTCCACACTCCTTGGTTAAGAGGACAACCAATAAATGTGACATATAACAACCTATACTTGATACATCATCATCTTATAACAATGTATCATTTGGTTGTGAACCAGTTTAAGAACTACTTGATATATCCTCTCTATATCAAATAATGTAGTTCTAAGGACTCCATCATACAAGAGTTCATTACAGAAAAATGTAAAATAATGGACAACCAAAAATAAATAACTTTTATTTATTATTAAAAATTCATATACAAATACAAAATAGTACAATCATCTAGTCTAGACAATTGGCTTTCGGATACAATTCCTAACAGTTCCAAGCTGGGCATAGTTAATATATACGCTCCAGCTTGAGAGGGAGTGTTAGGATTAAGAAAAGAGAAATTTATCCTTATATTGTTCCCAAGAACAACATACTCTATCTTAATTATATTATAAGTATAATTGCAATCCCATTATGAGTTATATCATCATGTACTATTTAAAGGTCTTTATGGTTCTAATTTTAATATAACAATCTTTTTCTTTCTCTTAACAAAATGCACTAGTGCATACCAATGCTACAATAGGTGAATGGAGAACCTGAGGACCCTACATCATTCATAGATCCTTATTTTATTTGCCAAGTAGTACTTAAGCATAATGATATAGGACAAATTTCATACCAATAAAATGATATAGAAAAAATTACATCCAACACGACATGCATGGCTACATAGTCAATCATAATTGCTTATTTCTATAGATCCTATTACTGCATAATCCAAACTGATTGATGAGGTTAGATTTGAGGTGAAATAAAGCTTGGATAGGATGATCATTATCGGGTCTAGACATTGGATCGAAACTTGCAAAAAAAGTCTAGGACTGATTTTCCAGCTGGGACCCTCCGATGCTCAAGTTAACTCAGCTCTGAGAATAGGAAAGCAAGCTGAGAGAGTGGTAGAGTGGGTTATGAATGAATGCCCCTACCTAGTATCTCCTTGCTAGTATTGAGCTCACTATGGTGGTTAGCTTTTCCTAGAATTGCATGCAAATCTTTTCAAGGATCATGATGAGGATTACAGTGAGGATCCCCGACGAGGATTGCATCACATGCTCATGATGTGGGATGGCCTAGCAATGGCCTAATCCAGCTTCTAACCAAATTTAGAATAGATTGAGCTTGAAGATCGAAGAATCATTTGACATGTTAGGAGCTTTCGAGATGGAGGTCGGACTTCAGGAGGCAAATTTGAATTCAACACATGTTAATTGATTCCGAGGTCAAGGTCTACAGCTTTGAAGTTGAGGTTGGACTCGATAGGGGTGAGTACCCATAATACTTGTCCCTTACTCGCAAGTCCAAGATAGTGCTTAGATAAAGAGAGTAAATATTCAAATCGAGGCTGGCCCCTTTTATGCATTTAATGCACCTCGAACTAGGATCCCTCATGTGGGTTTCTACTCGGCTATATGTCACCTCATAAACAAATCAATTTTTTCTAAATCCTAAGATTCAGGCCATAGAGGGCTTGGATCCATGGAAGACTACTTGGGCCAATAAGGTGGGGCAACATTTGGCAAGCATCAGAGTGGGGTAGCTGAATTGTCTTCATATCAGAGCTATACGAGCTCCTATAAGTAGGCTCCCTACCCCTCATTATCCACTTCTCACCTTTAATTTCTACTAGGCTCCCTACCCCTCATTATCCACTTCTCACCTAAACCCTAAACCCTATTAGGCAATTTTTAGTGATCTCCATTAGTTGCCTGGTCATCCAAGCATTTGAGTGTTACTGTTGGAATCTGAACTCTGAGCTTCAAGTTCCAAAGTCTAATCTCTAAGGTTGCTTGGCTGTTGTCATAGCTTAGTTCCCTATCCTTTAGATCTAGGATGGATATAGAGTCCACCATTAGTCGCTAGTCCTCTAGATCAAGCTTAAAATAAGGGTTAATTTGAGTCCTCATCCGACCACCCTAAAGTCAAGGAAAAGCTAGATTTCAGCCTATTCTACATAGCTTCTATTCTCACTCATAAGGACTTAGAAGTTTTTGAGTTTTAGTGCCAAATCCTGCAAGGTTTTCTCTCGAGGTCGTTGGTCCTAAGGATCAAATAGATTATCCTCTTCCTAGTCTACTTGGGTGTATGAGGAGTATCTCTGAGGTAAGCTTCGGATGCCCAAACCGTAACTCATAATAGAACTTTTTAAGTCTTTTAGGATAGCTCCCTATTATGTCATCCCAAACTCCTAGTGACTAATTATCGCATCTTTTTCCCATTGTTTCCTACTCAGTGCTCAGCTGACCATCACTATCTTCAAGGCATGCTTCATCTTTAAGAAGCACCTCAAAGAAGTGGGAGGTGGTATGTCTCCCCCAGACCTGGTTGATAACTTTGTTCGGGGGGCTTCTTCTGCCATGCATGGCTAGAAGGAGCAATTCTTTTTTGTATCAACTGAGTAGCTTTGGGGTTTCGATGCTTCATGGGGTCCACTTTAGCCATCAAAGAATAAGAAGCCAGTGCTCCAAGGTGCCGAGAGGGAGGTCCTAGAGTATATTTGTTGGTGAGTTTGTTGCTTTGGTTTCATCTTATCTTGGATTTCTCGATCTGACCTCCTTTTCAATTTTGCAAAAATGAGAGCTGAAGATCTAGAGGTCATCCATTGGTTGATCCAAAAGAGGAAAGCCCTTGCTAACACCTCGACACCGAAGAAGCCCTGAGCCGAGATAGTCCATGCTCAACCAACAATGGGCTCCTCTCAAGAATCGTCTCTGGCTAGCATGATGAGGCAAGAGCCTATAGGGGCACAGGATGTTCCCCCGATCAGGTTGACTCCCCCAACCAATGCTCCCCCATCATCTTTGGCTCCTTAGGTGTCATTGAAGATTATATCATGCCTATCGATTCCCCCTCCCATCTCGATGAGGTCCTCAATCGAGTTTGAGCCAATAGCCTTGGAATAGGAGAAGGGGCTTGAAAACACCAAGGTCACCTATTGATTGCTTCAGTCGATGATCTTCCCTAGTGACATCGACTCCATCAATCCATAGGTCCAGGGTACCACATCAGGGATTCTTATGAATCCCTCCTTCATATGAGTTTCATCCCCCTGCTCTTCTCTTCTCTTTTCTTTATTTTGCATTACTTATTGTTCTTCTTCAACTCATCAACCATGTGGACTATTTTGTTGGATTTTTCAAGGAGTCCAGGGATGTGGCTAAAGAGGCTGAGGCATGAGCAATGATAGCTGAGAAGAAGGTCACCAAGTTGGAGGCCTTGGAAGCTGCCAAGGCCAAGGCAAAGGAGGACCAGTCCAAGGTTAGCTAGGAGATCAAGTCCTTTAAGGTGAAGGACAAGGTGGCCAAGCAGTAGATTTTTGAGGTTAGAGCTCAAGCCTGGACCGATCTGGCCAATTCGTTACAGACCGTCACTGCCAAGTGGGAGAAGAAGCTTGTGGTAGAAAAGATCTAAGTAATGGAGGCCTTTCAAGCCTCAGAGGACTTTTGTGAGCTTGTGGTAGAGTTTAGCACCGAGGCCTTGATGGAGACATCAGAGGTCCCAGACTTTGGAAGAGGCATCTCAATCCTCTATGGTTATCAAATTAGAGTTTAGAATTTGAGTCCAAATTGTAATTAAGGTTTAGTTAATTTGAGTGAGTTCATTTAAGTTTTGTGGATTAGTCCATATGAGTCTTTGTATGGCCCCTGAGTCCTGTTTTGGGCCTTTCAATATTTAAGTCCTGTATTTGGATTTTGATCCATACTATTAAGGTTTGAGATTAGTTTTGGGTTATGTCAAGTCAGTTATGTCAGGTCAAGTTTTGAGTCATGTAAATTTTGAAGTTAAATTATGTAAGTGTGAGTCCAGTCTATTAAGTCCAATTTAATCCTTTAAAAAGAAGAAGACTCAAATTATTTTGAAGCCTATCAGCATAACACTCTAGTCATCCATCCAGTTGAGCCATTTGGGAGCATGAAACCATCAAGAGAGACCTGGAGGACATGTGATCCAGCTCGCTGGAGAGGAGAACAGCTGAAGAAGCCCTGAAGCCTGCCCAGCATTGAAGTGGGCCTCTCAGGGCCCAAGAGCAACCAAGAAGGCACCAACCCTTAGGGTTACCACCACTTGGTCGGCCACCCTTAGGGTCACCACCCTTTGGCCGACCAAGAGAATGAGAGGGAGAGAGAGAGGCCCAGTCAAAAGTGGAGAGAACTTGAGGGAGAGTTTGTATAGGTTAGGGTTTACTGTGAGATTACTCGTATACCCTTTCCTAAGCCCCAAGTTTGTAAGCCTATATAAAGGCCTCCCCTCCTCATGTAATTGGAAAAGAATTGATGAATTAAATTGAGTTTTCTCTCTTTGCTATGTATGTGCTGTGTGCGAGACATGTGCGAATTATTTTCTCCTTGTTCCTGCGCCCTGCTTCCATCCCCAACAACAAAACCCTAGCCGCCCTCCTTCCAAGCCTTGGCCGCCCAACACAAAACACTCTTCCCCTTGCTATTTTTGATTTATTTCTTCATCCCTACACCATTTTCTAACCCACAGATGGTGATTTGCATGTCCCTCAGTTCCTGCAAATCTGAGGATACCTTCTAATCAGCCTTCAGATTACCGAGCAGAAAGCCACGAATCCGTAGGGTCAAAAGGTTGCTTTTCCAGGCCCCATCCGGGAGCGAGAGTGATCTCTTCATGCATGATCTTCATCAAGCACTTCAATCATTCCCAGGTACACCCCCTTGACTCCCCTGTAGTGGTCTTGTAGAAGAGCAGGCTTACCAGGGTTTTCTTAAACCTTGGCGATCCTGTTTTCTCTAACTTTTAGGATTTATTTCTGCATGCATGACTTCTAAAAATTTCCTAGAATTCTTTGCTTTGAATTTTGGCTTGAAATTCGGGATCTAAAATCATAACTCCTTAGTTGATCACAAAAAATACTTTGCATGCATAAACAATCCCTCATCATTTGGTTCAAAGCATAGTTTAAGGCTAGTTTCTGCATCCTGTATCTCAGTATATGGTCTGTTATTCTTGTGATTTTTGCATGTAGGAAGATCCAAAAATCTTGATTTTTATTTTTCTGGATTTCTTATAATCGAAAGTATTTTTTATAGTTTTCTCATGATTAATTCTATCTATGTATTTTTTGCACGCCGGAATACTTCCTGAGAACAATTCTGCTCTGTTTTTCAGCAAGACAAATTTTAGTATGTTTAGGGTTCTTCCTGCATAATCTTTCCATATTTTAATTTTTCTACATATACCTGCATATTAGATACTTTTCTACATGTTTTATTTCTTGCCATATACAATATATATATATATATATATATATATATATATATATATATCAGAAAATACAAAAAAATATTAGAAACCCTAAGTTATATTTCCATATGTGTGCCATCATCCACATAATTTACCTTAAGGGCACTTTTACCATGTCAGATGGGGGGAGGATTTGATCACCTCTCCTTAGCCTAAAACCACATCCCTTGCATTCGGTTCCAAGCCTAATTTAAAATTAATTAGTCTTAATTTTCTCTAGTGGGCTAGGGATACCAACCGGTCGGATCCACCCTTTATGGGAAGACTAGTGCACCCAATACTTCTCCTATTACTGGAAGCTGGTGTCCAGGCTAGAGGTACAGTGTCAAATGACCTAAGCAGATCGGTGGTTCCTTAATTGGGTCCTGCGTTAAGCAGGGGGCCTCCCACCATCCTACCTCTTACCTGGCCAGTGGAAGGATTAGGGGTTGAGTTGTGTGTAAGTTAAGTCGACCCATTCTATTTGGGCTCTAGGTCTAGGTACCTATAATTGATTTGTTTGAGTCTTGCATGTACACTAGATTGGGAGCTTCATATCATCCACCACCTCCACAACCAGCTGAACCCATGGAATCCTACCTTGATGCTGTCCTAAAGACCTTGAGTGACCAGATGGCCCGATTGAATACCCGGTTAGACCAAATGGATGACCAGATGACCCAATCGAATGCCCAATTGACTCATAGATTTGACCAAGTAGATGTTCAACTAGGAACCCTAAAGAAAACCCGTATGACCCAGACTAGATCCAAACCTGAGACTCCAAACCTATGACCATAGATCCCATCCAGATCCTGCACCCACACCCTATAAGCCCAGTAGACCCATGACCTATAGATCCAAACCCATGACCTATGAGCATAATGAACCCATAGGCCATTGACCTGAATCCCATAGGATTAGTCTACCTAAATATAAGCCCAGTACTAGTCCCCTTCCCCATAGTCAACTTGAGCCCACTGGGATCAGTGCCCATAGTCAGAACTCAGATACTGGTCAGGTACTCCTTAGTCGACCCATCCCAGCTACCCCAATCACTAGCCAGTATTCCTTTAACCAAACCCCTCCTACCAAAACCCCTCCTACCACCCTACTAGTTCACCAGAATGATATTAAAGTGGAAGTGTATAAAGCTGATATGAGCTTAGTGGATGAGTACTAGGGAGAAGAAGAGGAGACATCTCTAAAAAACATAGAATTAATTGACCCTGTAGGTACCCAAGTAGAAACCAATCTAGAGGTAGCTGACCCTGACCACATCTAAACCAAAACCATCTTGGAAGAACAGTTAGAGAAAGAGGACCATAAGGAACGTAACCCTACTATTAGAATCATGCCTGAGGAGCTACTAGAGGAAAGCCTAATTATAGAGCCCAGTCCTAAAATTCAAGAGTCCAAGGAATTTATTAAGAACATGATCTCTTTAATTCAGTACCCTCATGATGAATCCCCTCCCATAGTTCCCATTGAGGACCTCTTCCTAAAAATTGTTAACCCATCCTTCCATAGCATGTAGAATTTCTTGCCTAGAGACATAATCCAATGTTCATACATTAAGGTCAGTCTCTTTAGTCCAGAACCAGTCCCAGAATCCCTTTCCTATTTCCTACCCTTCCCTAAGTCGTCTCATGTATCTAGAAACATTAGGTCACATTTTGTTGAGATTATCAGGTTGCATGAATCCTTAGAGCCCATCCCATTTGCTACCTACTTTTGGAAGACCCTCTGGCATCTATTAGGAGTTCCTGGCAAATTTTCATCTACATGTCACCCATCAACCACGACTCATGCCCCATGCCCAAGTTGTAGTTAAGACCTAATAAACCTCTTTCGATAGGAATGCATAATCAAGTCTATTCGGTGTTAGTATGAGTCCTTTGTGTCACCTGTTAGGAGTCCATAGACTCAGTTCAACTGTCCACACCTGCACTGAACATCGCACAGCATATGTATCAGGATATTAGACATAAGAGTAATTTAAGTAATGAAACATCTAACAAACTGGCTAATTCCCAAATAAGAGCCAATGGATTCAATGTAGGAAATTCTATCTTGGTTAGGCTTAGGCCTAAGAAGAAGTCTCATGCTCGCAGAGCTGGATCCTTAGAAGTGATAGAGAAGGTAGGATCCCATGTGCACGAGTTGCCCTCGGATTTTGGCTTTAGCTCTACCTTCAATACCACATATCTGGTTGAGTCTAGGAAACCGGTAGCAATTCCTAGTGAGGCCTTTGAAACTATCCCATCCATTGAGAGTGAGCCTGATCCTGAGTGTCCACCTATATTTTGGCCTAAGAGAGGAAAATGGATCGAGCGTGTCCTGGACGATCGAGCTACCTTGACCCGGGATAGCAGTTTTCAGTGCCACCTGATCCGTTGGCAAGTCTAGCAGGATCCGATGCTTTGTAGGTTACTCGAGAGGACTTGTTGCACCTCTACTCAAACCCTCTAGAGAGACACCAAATTCCATATGATCCTTACTCGACAAGGTCGAGTTCCTCCCATCCTGAGAGAATTAATGGGGACATCAGAGGTCCCAGACTTTGGTAGAGGCATCTCAATCCTCTATAATTATCAAATTAAAGTTTAGGATTTGAGTCCAATTTGTAATTAGGATTTAGTTAATTTGAGTGTGTTCATTTGAGTTTTGTGGGTTAGTCCATATGAGTCTTTGTATAGCCCCTGAGTCCTATTTTGGATCTTTCAATATTTGAGTCCTGTATTTGGATTTTGATCCATACTATTAGGATTTGAGATTAGTTTTTGGGTTTTGTCAAGTTAGTTAAGTCAAGTCAAGTTTTGAGTCATGTAAATTTTGAAGTTAAATTATGTAAGTGAGTCCAATCTATTGAGTCCAATCTAGTCCTGTAAAAAGAAGAAGACTCAAATCATGTTGAAGCCTGTCAGCATAACGCTCCTGTCATCCACCCAGTTGAGCTATGTAGGAGCATGAAGCCATCAAGAGAGACCTAGAGGACATGTGATCCAGCCCGCCAGAGAGGAGAATAGCTGAAAATGCCCTAAAGCCTGCCCAGCATTGAAGTGGGCCTCCTAGGGCCCAAGAGCAACCAAGAAGGAATCAACCCTTAGGGTTACCACCCCTTGGTCGGCCACCCTTAGGGTTACCACCCTTTGGCCAACCAAGAGAAGGAGAGGGAGAGAGAGAGAGGCTTAGTCAAAAGTGGAGAGAACTTAAGGGAGAGTTTGTATATGTTAGGATTTACTGTGAGATTACTTGTATACCCTTTCTTAAATCCCAAGTTTGTAAGGCTATATAAAGGCCTCCCCTCCTTATGTAATTGTAGAAATATTAATGAATTAAATTGAGTTTTCTCTCTTTGCTGTGTGCATGCTGTGTGTGAGCTGTGTGCGAATTATTTTCTCCTTGTTCCTGCACCCTGCCTCCATCCCCAACAACAAAACCCTAGCCACCATCCTTCCAAGCCTTGGCCGCCCAACACAAAATACTCTTCCCCTTGCTATTTTTGATTTATTTTTTCATCCCTACACCATTTTCTAACCCACAGATGGTAATTTGCAAGTCCCTCAGTTTCCGCAAATCCGAGGATACCTTCTGATCAGCCTTCGGATCATCGAGTAGAAAGCCACGAATCCGCAGGGTCAAAAGCTTGCTTTTCTAGGCCGCATCTAGGAGCAAGAGTGATCTCTTCGTGCACGATCTTCATCAGGCACTTCAACCATTGCTAGGTACACCCCCTTGACTCCCCAGTAGTGGTCTTGCAGAAGAGCAGCCTTACCAGGGTTTTCTTAAACCTTGGCGATCCTGTTTTCTCTAACTTTTATGGTTTATTTCTGCATTCATGACTTCTAAAAATTTTCTAGAATTCTTTACTTTGAATTTTGGCTTGAAATTCGGGATCTAAAACCCTAACTCCTTAGTTAATCACGAAAAAACACTTTGCATGCATAAACAATCCTGCATCAGGCCTACCTCATGGGAGCAATCGAGCTTCAAGCCAAAGTGGAGGCACTCTTTCCTATCCTTAACATTGCCTGACTGGATGCCAACAAGCAGCTCGAGGCACTGAGGTGAATGAGGCAGCGGTGACCAAAGGAACTCCTACTGAAGTGGCCATGGAAGGTCCTCCCCAGGCTCTAGTGGTGATCATCTTGGGTGCTCCGAGCTCTTCGGCCCAAGGGATTTTGCACCCTTAGACCATTAGGTTTTTCCTTTTTCTTATATAGGTGCTTGAATTGAATCCAAGCTCTTTTGGTTGAGGTCGGGCTCTTGTCCTTTGGCTTTTAGTTGAGGATGTTTTTGTATAGGCTTAACGCATTGCAAAAATTTTTGTAGTGATGAAATTTCAATGAACATTTACTTTGTTGTTGCTGAGCTTCTAGGTATGGTTGTCTTGTGATGATTTGAGGTAATACAAGGTCTGACCTTTGGACTTGCATTTTTTCCACCTTTTTACGTAATTTCAAGTGGTTTGAAGTGTAACCCAGGATGTTCGAGCTAGACCCCAATTGGCTAGCTCGAATCAGTGACTTGTTATTAACCTTTAAGTCTAGGATTTGCTTGGATATCTCTGAGGTGTTTTATTAGATTATAGCTCTGCCAATGTGTTCCTTAACCATTTGCATAGTTTTAAATCTTGGTTCAAGGACAAGTAGGTTAGCATTTTGTGTGAGGTCCCATTGGTTAATCCCTTCAAGTTTCATTAGACCTTTGCTCAACTTGTTCGAGGCATACAAGGAGGTCAACCATTTGCATAAAGTCCCAAAGATTAGCCCCTTCACGTTTCCTTGGGCCTTTGCTTGACTTATTCGAGGTGGGCAAGGAGATCGACTATTCATGAGAGGTCCCAAAGGTTAGCCCCTTTTCATTTATGTGGACCTTTGCTCAACTTGTTTGAGGTAGACAAGGAGGTGGACCATTCACATGAGATCCCAAAGATAAGCCCCTTCACATTTCTATGGGCCTTTGCTAAGCTTGTCCGAGGTGGACAAGGAGATCGGCCATTCGCATGAGGTTTCAAAGGTTAGCCCCTTCGTGTTTCTTTGGACCTTTGCTCAACTTATCCAAGATGGACAAGTAGGTTGGCTATTTGTGTGAGGTCTTGAAGGTTAGCCCCTTTACATTTCTTTGGATCTTTATCTAGTTTGTCTAAGGTGGACAAGGAGATTAGCCATTTGTGTGAGGTCCCAAAGGTTAACCCCTTTTCATTTCTTTGGGCCTTTGCTTAACTTGTTCAAGGTGGACAAGAAGATTGGCCACTGATCGAAGGTTAGCCTACTTATTCATAACACAAGGTGAAATGCACAAGGATCTCTTTATTGAAAATTGAGTTACATCACTGATAATAGATGCATAGATTTTTTGCATTTCAGGTTCAAGTGATCAATGCTATGTCCAAATGAAGAAGATGGTAGGTTCTAGGTTGTAGCATCTCATCTACCTGATAAGATCTTTCCCAATTTAGACTTAGCTTACTTTGCTCCCTGGATGCAATACTTCAATTCTTCCTCAGACTAGGTCTTCTATTTGGAAAACCTTTTCCTTTACTTTGGAGTTGTAGTAGTGGGCTACTTTTTGTTGGTAAGCTACCATGCAGAGTCATGCTCATTCCTTCACTTCGTCTAGAAGGTTTAGGTTAGCTCGAAGGTCAGATGAGTTATTCTCTTCATCAAGCCTCTTTATCTTATAGGAGGGGAGAATGATCTCCAGCGGTATAACAGCTTCAATCTTAAATGCCAACTTAAAGGAAGTTTCACTTATAGGGATTTGCTAGGTAGTTCAGTAGGCCCATAGCATATTATGGAGCTCTGCAATCCACCATCCTTTACTTAGTCAATCTTTGTCTTGAGTACCAGTAGCAAAGTTTGGTTTGTAACCTCATCCTCATTATTGCATTGGGGGTGTCCCACTAAGATCAGCTGACAAGTGATCTCCAAGTCTCTACAAAACTCTATGAATTTGGCATTATCAAATTGACATCCATTATCAATGATCATAACTTTGGATAGGTTGAACCTACAAATAATAGACCTCCATATGAAATCATAAGCCTTGTCCCCAGTAATAAGGGCCAATGCTTCTGCTTTTACGCACTTTATGAAATAATTGATATCAAGAAGTAGGAACTTCTTCTATGCAAGGGCAATCAAAAAAGGTCCAAGAAATCCATCCCTAACTGAGCAAATGGCCATGGGGAGGAAACCAATGCCAGTGGTGCAGTAGGTCATGCTATATATTTGAGTTCCTCTGACATTGATCACATCTCCTCACAAGGTCAGCTGCCTCCTATTGCATGGTCGATTAATAATGACCCTACCACAGTACCTTGTAAGCTAGTGCTCTTCCCCTAGGTGATTTTTGAAGATAACTTTGTGTCTCTTTGAGGTCGTAATTAGCTTCAAATGGTTAGAGGGACCTAAGTAGAGGCTGGGAATATTATCCTCTATAGAGCTTATCATTGACTATTAAGTACTTGGAAGACTAATACTTTAGCTTGCAAGCTTCGTCATGTTAAGCAGGTAACACACTGTCTTTAAACATTGCATCATGGGTCTATCTAGCTTGGTTTGGGCTAAACTTGAATCACCATAGCTTCTTCTATGCTGGGGCTTTCAAAACTTCAAAATACAAACTCTTATTCAGGTCTGACACTCCTTGTGTGGCGAGCTTTGATAAGATATCGACTCAAGTATTTTCCATGCTTGAGATATGCTCAAACTTTAGGGTAGCAAAGGCTAGGGTGAGGTCTTTCACTTTTTGTAAATATTTAGTTGGGTTAGGTTCCGTGCCTCATATTTTCCATGCACCTATCTGATGATAAGATGTGAGTAGGGTGAGGTCTTTCACTTTTTGTAAATATTTAGTTGGGTTAGGTTTCGTGCCTCATATTTTCCATGCACCTATCTGATGATAAGATGTGAGTCACTATAGACCTTTAGATGCTGAACTTTCAGGTCTCTAACAATCTTGAGCCCCATGACAATGGCTTCATATTTAGCCTTATTATTCAAAGCTTTGACCTTGAAGCATAGGGCATGTTCTGCCACTATCCCCTCTAGGCTAGTTATAGCCAGCCCTACCTCAGACCCTGTACTGCTTGACGACCCATCAACATGGAGGACCCAACACTCCTCATTGTTCTTGGCTCTGGGCTCTGCTTTGGACCCTCTAGGGTCAAGTTCAAATTCTTCTATGATTCTGCACTCTAGGATGAAATCTATCAATCCCTAGGCTTTATTGAAGGTCAGGGAAGGTATTTGATGTCGAACTCCCCTAACTTGATAGCCTACTTGGCAATCTAAGGTATCAAGTCAATGAAGGTCCAACATTTTGGGGAGGTCAGTGACAACTGCAATTATGTGTGCTTAGAAGTAGGGGCGGAGTCTTCAAGTAAAGATCAATAGCATATACCACTTCCATTTTTGCATACTTGGTCTCCGCATCATGAAAAACTCGACTGACATAGTAAACTATCATTTGAAGTACACCTTCCTGCCTGACTAGCACAAACCCAAGTGCTAGCTCTGACACTGCCAGGTACAGGTAGAGAACCTCATTTGTCTCTAGCTTGTTGAGCAATGGTGGCAACCCAAGGTACCTCTTATTAAAAAATATGTCCAAAAACCAATCATTCAAGTTATGGATGGTTGAGCTCATTATAATTTATATATTAATCATTATAAATAAAAATTATTTTTAGCAGTTCATCATATCTTGTGCATCTTCCTTTGAACTCTTTTATGATGAAGTTCTTAAAACTACTTCTATTCGCCAAAGAAGAATTTGTTGTGTAGTTCTTAAACTATTCATGATCGAATGATATGTTATTATCTAGAATGATAATGTTTATTGAGTATAGGTCATTGTGTGCCATATGGATTAGTTATCCTTATAACCAAGGAGTGTGGAGGTATTAGTATGGCATGCAAGTGAGTGTAGGTATATATTTCACCAAACATGACTAACTCTATAGGGTATCCTGCTATCAAAAATATCTCATAGAAAGATATCGGTATAAGTGTCCCTTTGACCTAAGTCACTACGATGACTTGCAAGCAACTTTTTACATTTTGGTGCTGGACTACTTATATTTCTAATACACTGCTGGAAGGTTTTTGGATATAGTCAAATACTTGTAAAGTTGGTGCATGAGTCAAGATGGGTTTGACCACTTCAAGATATTGGAAATAATGCTTTACTATGTTTTAATTTAGCAAAACCTTGGCCAGGATAATCCTTGTAAAGAGTCATGGGATTGATTAGGTTGAAACACATCTAGATGGACTATCTAAGAGTTGATAGTTCACTCTTAAGTCATCTTAAGTATTAGGTCAATGGGATGAATTATACAGTAACCATATGCCTGAGTTTTGAATGTTACTTTATAATCATTCAACCTATTTAGACATTAGGTACCATTGCTAGATGGTCATATCAATTAGTTTAAAATTTATTTCTGTACTACTAGCTTATTGCTCAAATCTATGAGGTCAAATACAATAGAAGTTTCTAAGTGATCATGATGGCTGATTAATGATTAAGAATCGTTCAATGATATAATTATCAATATGATTGATAATTAACCTAATACAAATATTATAATTAATTAATTAATTATAAATTAATTATAAAAGGATTAAGTAGTAATTATATTTCTAATTAGCTTAATTTGATTGAGCAAAAAGATTTAGGTCAAGTCTAATTGAATTTGGTTCGATTAGGTTTCACCCGATTAGGTTATATGATGACCTAATCATTAAGAAATTTGATCCTAGTTTGATTTAGACTTAGGCTCGATTAATTTCTAATTTGATTATGATCTAAATAAGCTAATTGGGATCTAATTGGATTAGGTTCAGGTATTTAATTAAGTTAAAACAAATTTAGTTTGATTTGAACTCAATTAGAATCGAATTAGGATTTCTATTCCTATCCTAGTGCCACCTAGATATTCTCTATCCTAACTCATTTTTTTCTATGAACTCTCCATGAAAAAAAATTAGTTTTTTCATCCTCCATTCCTCTTTTGATTAGGATTAGTTTAGAATAATTTTAGATAAATTTGAATTCATTTGATAGATTTCGAATAGGATGAAAACTCCTAGTCCCAATCTATCATTATCTCCCCTTATATCAATTCTCCATGCCCTATTCTTATTGAGTTTTCTGGGGTGTATTTGGAGAAGTATGAGAAGAGATCTAAAATCATTGAAAAAAATAAAGAGAGAGGAGAAGTGGGTGTGAGGGGTTCTTGAGTGCTGGGTTTTTTTAGGGAGAAGAAGAAAAATTGGTGAGGGTATTCCATATTTGTTCTTTCTCCAAACTCTTAATCCTCCTAGACATCCTCTTCTTGATCTTCTTGGAGGGTTCAAGAAGTCCGAAGGAGTCAAATCAGTCATCTAGAAGCCCTCACAAGGATCTAGTAGTCTGAGAAGGTTGATGCTTCAGGGCATTGTATGGATGATTTGTAGAGGCTGGACATGCTGTGCGGCTGCAAAGAAACTTGAAGAATCTTTTTCATATACCATCAGCAACAAAGTGACTTGTGTAGGATAAGATCGGATCTCATACATGTTGTAGATTAGATGCATCAATGAGATCTATGTATGATTTTTTTTCTACATAGAATATCATATCTAGATCCCAGGTAGAGTTTTTTAGATTTGATCTAAATGCATGCTTTCTATTTAAAATAGTTTTAATCTGATTTGCTTCCATTATAAATTAAAAAAAAAAAATACATGCATAAAACTCTAGCCGATCTCCAACAGGGTATTCCATATTTGTTCTTTCTCCAAACTCTTAATCCTCTAGACATCCATCTCTTGATCTTCTTGGAGGGTTCAAGAAGTCCCGAAGGAGTCAAATCAGTCATCTAGAAGCCTCACAAGGATCTAGTAGTCTGAGAAGGTTGATGCTTCAGGGCATGTATGGATGATTTGTAGAGGCTGGACATGCTGTGCGGCTGCAAAGAAACTTGAAGAATCTTTTCATATACCAGCAGACAAAGATCAGACTTGTGATTAGGTATAAGATCGGATCTCATACATGTTGTAGATTAGATATAAAACATGCATCAATGAGATCTATGTATGCTGATTTATTTTCTACATAGAATATCATATCTAGATCCCAGGTAGCGTTTTTTAGATTTGATCTAAAGCATGCTTTCTATTTAAAATAGTTTTAATCTGATTGGCTTCCATTATAAATTAAAAAAAAAAAAATATATGCATAAAACTCTAGCCGATCTCCAACACCTCTTTAGCTCATTAAATGCGATCTTGCACTTAGTTGTTGACTTAAATTCTTAGACTGTTTAAGAGCTCAAAAAAAGGGAAATTTTTTTTCAGTCGACCTCGATAGGAATCTGCTAAGAGCCATGATCCACTTATCAAATACTGCACCTCCTTGATGTCTGGATGGCACTGTCTCTTGTAGGGCTTAGATTTTCTCTGGATTGGCCTTAATCCCATGCTACGACACCATGAATCCCAAGAACTTACCAGAGGTAACTTTGAAGGTGCACTTGCTAGGGTTGATCTTCATCCAAAAGGGCATAGTGTATTGAAGGCCTCCTCTACGTTAGAGATATGGTGCTCAGCAACCTAGCTTTCTACCAATATATCATGGATGTAAACTCCATGTTCCTCCCAATCTATCCTTTAAAGATCTTGTTTACCAGCCTTTGGTATGTTACTTTTGCGTTCTTCAGGCCAAAAGGCATGACCTTATAATAAAACAAACCTTTGTCAGTGATAAAAGCCATCTTCTCTTCATCATACGGTGCCATGAGAATTTGGCTATAAACTAGAAAAAGGCATCCATGAAGGAGAGAAGCCCCTGACTTGAGATGGTATCCACCAACTAGTCAATCCGAGATAGTGGATAATTGTCTTTCGAGCAAGCCTTATTGAGGCCAGTGTAATCGATGTACATCTACCACTTTTCATTTGCTTTCTTGACAAGCACAACATTAGCCAGCCACTCTAGGTAGTTCACCTCTTTTATGAAGCCAGCTTTAAGCAATTTATCCACCTCTTCTCCAATTACTTTTTGTTGTTCAGGTGTGAAGCTCCTCTTTTTCTATCGAACTGGCCTACTTTTGGAGTCAACATTTAATAGTGTATAATCACCTCCGGGTATCCATAGTACATTAGTGGCAATCCAAGGAAAAACATCGATGTTGGTGCAGAGGAAAGCTACCAAATACTAGCGATCTTCCTTGTTTAGACATGAGCCAACTTGAACCACCTTGCTTGGATTAGATTCGATAGCTACTATTGGTGTTAAGTCTTTTGCAAGTTCTCCCCTTTGTTCAGTGAGCTGATCTCTGACCTTGAGCTCTTCCTGAGGCACCTTGGCTCACTTTGTAGGATTATCATGTAACATTCTCTTGCCAACACTTTGTTCCCCCTAACCTCACCAACTCCATTAGGGATGGGGAATTTGATCAACAGGTGATAGGTCGACACCATAACTTGAAGGGTGATCAACCTGGGCCGACCTAGTATGGCATTGTATATCAAAGGAATCCTCAACCAAAAATCAAATTTTGATAGCCCTCTACCTGGTGGCCCAACCTACTATCAAGGTTAATTAGATAACTCCCTCCACAGGCATGGTGGTCCTATAGAAACCGACCAAAGGGGAGTTCAGCTTCTCTAACCTATCATTAGATAATCCCATTTTAAGAATGAATTGTAGAATAAAAACAGAACTGAGCTTCCATTATCAATTAGAATATAGCATACATCATAATTTGTGACATTCATAGTGACCACAATAGGATCGTCATGTAGGTACTATACATCCTGGAGGTCAGCATCAGAAAAGGTGATGACCTCATTGATAAGTCTATTAAATATTCTAATTTAAGTATTAAAATATATATCAAGTGATTTTTATTTCAAAAAAATGATACTTTTACATTTCTTTTGTAGAAAAGGAGTCTATAGATAGAAAAGATCTTGATTCTTAGAATCCAATAGATTAAATAACATCCAAATCTAAGTTCAAATAAGTTTTAATCAACAAAAATATAAGTCCAACATAGATTTCAGAGCAGCCAGTCTACCATGGATCAGCCGGTCGGTCCACCCCTACTCCATAGACCGGCACTGTCTTAGTCATGAAAGAATTGTGCCCTAAAGCCAATCACAAATATTGTATCAGTAGCATTTTTGTATTCTCCTAACTCAAGATTGATATTAATAAATGTAATTTCTTGATTCGTCATATGCTGTATCTTGTATTTTAATTATAAGATTATGATGAATCCCATGGATTAGGATAATAATTTAGGATTATAGGGATAACAATGAGACCTAAAACTTATAAACCTTAATCTAGAATATTCTAGTCGTAGAATCATTTATCAAGGATCGATAAATCCGAATAGACTAGCACATCCTATGTATGCTCGAGGGAGAGTGGTTGGCCTCACGACCACTTATATAGTAACATTAATACAAGGATGTGTGGTGGGGACACATGAGGCACCAGAATAAGACAGAGGCTTTTCAACCCTCTGTAAATTGATCAATAATTTATGAGTCCATCTGTAATAAGGGCTTAGCTCATCTGAGTCCATTTTAGTTGTTATTTGAGTTTTTGAGTTGTTATTTCATTCTGTACTAGTCAGCTCATGTTGAGCTAGTTCAACCAATGCTGGTCAGCTCATGTTGAGCTAATTTTATTTTTTTTGAGTCCTATCCAAGCATACTGAAGACTCAAGACCACATCATACAAATAAAGACCAAGTCCAACAGATTGAAGACATGGAAGTTTAGCCCAAGTCCAACACAGCTTGAAGATTTGAAGATCCTAAGAGGAAAATCAGAAACCCTGATTCCTTGCAGATGCCCTCCAAATGCCTAGATTCCTTCCAGATGCCAAAATATATTTATATACCAAGGCATCCACGATTTTAGAGGTCCATCTGCATCCTAGCCCAAAGAAATCAAGCCCAGGCGCCAAGCCCAAGCCCCTAAGAAGCAAGATACCAGGGAATATTCCTGCTACCTGGCTACCAGGCCACCCAAGCTTCCAAAGGCCCAAACCCATGCACCTGGGCTCCTTTGGGCCAGCCCCTTGCTGCTCTTAGAAGCCCAACACATCCCCCTAGGTGTCCTTGGAGTGTTGGCCAAGTCAAGAGAAATTTAGGGATTTTTTCTACCTAAGTTTTCTTATTTTCTAGCTAGGGTTTGAGAGGGAAAAGGATTGTCATGTAAAGACTAAAGTGCCCTACTTGGAGCCCAAGGTTAAGGGTCTATTTAATGGACCCTAGCCTCTTGTATGAAGAAGAATTTTTGATGAATGAAAATCTTGAGTTCTTCTATAGAGTTGTGTGATACCCTGCTGTGTGCATAAAGGGGTTTGCGAGAGTTCTTCTTCCCAGTGCTGCAATCATCTTCCTGCTACCAACAAGCATCTCAGATCCCTGGATGCCCACTCCAAAAGAAGCCTTTTCTTGCTGTTTTTCCTTTGTTTTCTTGTTCCTTTGTGAGTTTTCTAACCCCTGACAGGTCGTTTGCAGGTCCCTGAGTCCCTATGAATCCAACGACTCCAACCAAGCCTCAATCGGATCACCGAGTAGAAAGCCAGGTATCCGTGGGTCTTTGGCTCGATTTTCCAGGCCGTATCCATCGAGGAATGAGAGACCCTTTTGCTGTGATCTTCACAGATATTGTCAGGTACACCCCTCTACCTCCAGTAGTTTTATGTAGGAGAACTTGCCCTAACCGAGACTTCTCAGCCCGGCGATCCTTCTTTTCTACTTTTCTAGGTCCTAATCTGCATGCTGATCTTCTAAAACTCATATAAAATTCCCTATAACTTATTTTAATCTAAAATTTGGGAATTAATCACTTAACCCCACATATAAAATATATAAAAAAATGCATGCAAATTAGTTCCCCATCATTTGATATCAGAGCTTAGATTAGGGCTTTTTCTGCAATTTTTTAGTCCGTATATGCTTTGTTTTTTAAATTATTTCTCCCTGTTAAAAACTCTAAAAATTTTGAAATTTATTTTTTTGGATTTAAAATAATTCAAAGTAATTTTATTAATTTTTTCATATTTTATTATATCTTGTGAATTTTTTTCTAGCCGAAATACAGCCTGCAAATTTTTGGCTCTATTTTTTTCAGCAAGACAAGTTTGGAAGTTTTAGGGTTTTATTAGCATTTTTTGCATATCTTTTATTTTAGTATATTTCCTGCATATTAGGCCATAATCTTCAAGTTTTCTTCTATTTAAAAAAATACCAAAAAAAAAAACATCTAAACCCTAATTGGAATCCTCATCTGCCTGCCATCATTGCATAATTTACTTTAAGGGCACTCTTGCTATATCAGATGGGGGGAGGATTTGATCACCACTCCTTAGCCCAAAACCACATCCCTTGCATTCGGTCCCAAGCCTTAACCTAAAATTAATTAGACTTAATTTGCCCTAGTAGGCTAGGGACACCAACTGGTCGGGTCCGGGCTAAGTGTTAGATCACTGTGTCAAGACTAACCTGTGTGTTCCTTGTGCTTGGTGTCTAGAATGGTGGTTTAGGGATTAATCCCAAAGGGCTTGTGTGCTGGTCCGCCTACCTGGCCAATCTTGATTGGTGTCTAGGATTGGCAATCAGGGACCTAACACTCCCCTTACACCTGCCTGGCTGAGTACAGGGTTACTATAGGCTAGTTTGCCACCCTGATTGAGCATCTAGTTTGGACTCTAGGTCTAGTCAGCTATAGTCGGTCTGATCGAGTCTTGCATGAGCACTAGATCAGGAGTTTCATATCACCCACCTCCTTCATAAATGTCTGAACCCATGGAAAATTTACAATCTCAAATAAAAGCCCAAGCTGATCAAATGGCCCAGATGGCTACCCAGATAACTACCCAGATGACCCAGTTAACTCAGTCTCGTATTCAAACCAATGATAGAATTGACCATCTTGCCAATAGGTTTGATCAGTTAAAAGTCCGGGTAGGGACCCCAGAAAAAAACCATGGGTCACAGTCTGAGCCAGATCATGATTCCCCTCAACCTAGGAGGACCCCAAACCCTGATCCATACCTTGAGGCTGAACCTAGGAGAGCCCATCATCCTGACCCAATCCCTAAGGTTAGTCCTAGAAGACCCAATCAGGATTTTGTAGACCAGGAAAATAGATACTATTTACCCACATCCTCTAAGCCTAGTATACCCACAACCTATAGATCTTATGACTCCAAATCCTATGAACCTAGAACCTATGAATCCAGAACCTATGAACGTAGATCCTATGACTCTAGATCCCATGATCATAAATCCTATGCACCCACACCCTATAAGCCTAGTAGACCCAACACCCAATATTCTGACCCATATAAGGAGTCCAACCCTAGGAGAACCCAATATTCTGACCCATATAGGGAGTCCAACCCTAGGAGAACCCAGTATTCTGACCCATATAGGGAGTCCAACCCTAGGAGGACCCAATATCCTGACCCATATAGGGAGCCCAACCTTAGGAGGACCCCATACCATGATCCATTCTTAGAACCTGATCATAGAGCTGACCCAAAATCCTATGACCCCAGATCCTATAATCCCATGACCCATAGATCTGCACCCTTGTCCTATGAGCCTAGAGAACCCATAACCCCTAAGTATCAACCTAGTACTAGTCATGCTTCCCCTAGTCAACTTGAACCCCATAGGATTAGTATCCCTAAATACGAACCCAGTAATGAGCCACTACCCTTATACAACCTGAACCTATTAGGAGTAGTACCCATAATCAGAGACCAGAACCTAACCAATTTCCTGCTAGCCGACCTTCTCCAATCATTCCTGAGATTCACAAGGCTTACATTAATGTGGAAGTGTATGAAGCTGATGTGAGCCTAGTGGATGAGTATGAGGGAGAAGAGGAGACACTTTTAGTAGATCTAGAATTAGCTGACCCAGTAGATACCCAGGTAGAAACCAACCCAAAGCTAGTTGACCTTGACCATATCCAACCTAAAGCTATAATGGAAGAACAAATAGAGGAAGAGAACCTAGGTACTACTACTAGAACCTTACCTAAGGAGAGCCAAATTATAGAGTCTAGTCCAAAAATACAAGAACCAGAAGAATTTATTAAGGACTTGATCTCTTTGAATCAATACCTTCAAGATGAGTCCCCACCTATAGTTCCCATTAAGGACCTCTTCCCGAAATTGGCGACCCATCCTTCCATTATGCAAACCCTGTAGATATAGCTCAACCTCGTAAGGTTAACCTCATTAGTCTAGGATTAGTTCCTGACATGCCTTCTTATATCGAACTTTATCTAACTAACCTTGAACCATTTTCCCTACCCTACCAAACTACTTCTGAACCCACTTCCTATTTTCTTCCCTTTCCTGACACCTCCAGCATTTCTAGGATTATTAGATTGCATTTAACTGAGATTAGCATACTGCATGCATTCATCACACATGTTAGGTTTGCATCTTACTTCTGGCATACTCTTTGGAATTTGCTAGGAGTTCACTGTAAATTTTCATGTGCATGTCAAGCTAGGATCAAACCTAGAGAACCTATAATCTATTAGGTTTAGATCCAAAGAGTTCAATAAAATTTCCTTCGATAGGAATGCATAGTCGAGTCTTTAGGTGTCATTATGAGTCCTTTGCATCATCTTGTTAGGAGTCTGCATGTGCCCAGCATGTTCACCACCTGCACTAATTTTGAAACAACTGGCTAATTCTCGAAGATGGATTAAAGAATTTGATGTAGTGGATTCTATCTTGGTTAGGCTTAGGCCTAAAAGAAGCTTCATGCTCGCAGAGCCGGACCTTTTAAAGTGATAGAGAAGGTTGGATCAAATGCCTAGGTGTTAGACTTGCCTTCAGATTTGGGCATTAGTTCTACCTTCAATATTACAGACCTGGTTGAGTATAGGGAACCGGCAGCGCTACCTAGTGAGGCCTTTGGACCTATTCCTTTTCATTGTGAGTGAGCATAACCTAGAGTGTCCACAAACAAATTTGGCCTGAGAGAGGAGAACGGATCGAGCGTATCCTGGACGATCAAGCCATCATGACCCAGGGCCATGACTATCAACGCTTCCTGGTCCGATGGCAAGGCCGGCCAGAGTCGGACGATTCATGGATATCTCGAGAGGACTTGCAATGACTCAACGCAGACCTTCTCGAGAGATATGTGAGCCAGTCTGACCTTCACTCGACAGGGTCGAGTTCCTCCCACCCCAGGAGAATTGGTGGGGACACATGAGGCACCAGAATAAGACAGAGGCTTTTCAACCCTCTGTAAATTGATCAATAATTTATGAGTCCATCTGTAATAAGGGCTTAGCTCATCTGAGTCCATTTTAGTTATTATTTGAGTTTTTTGAGTTGTTATTTCAGTTCTGTACTAGTCAGCTCATGTTGAGCTAGTTCAGTCCAATGCTGGTCAGCTCATGTTGAGCTAATTTTATTTTTTTTGAGTCCTATCCAAGCATATTGAAGACTCAAGACCACATCATACAAATAAAGACCAAGTCCAACCAGATTGAAGACATGGAAGTTTAGCCCAAGTCCAACCCACCTTGAAGATTTGAAGACCCTAAGAGAAAAATCAGAAACCTTGATTCCTTGCAGATGCCCTCCAGATGCCTAGATTTCCTTCCAGATGCCAAAATATATTCATATACCAAGGCATCCATAATTTTAGAGGTCCATCTGCATCCTAGCCCAAAGAAATCAAGCCCAGGCGCCAAGCCCAAGCCCCTAAGAAGCAAGATACCAGGGAATATTCCTGCTACCTGGCTACCAGGCCACCCCAGCTTCCAAAGGCCCAAACCTATGCACCCGGGCCCCTTTGGGCTAGCCCCTTGCTATTCTTAGAAGCCCAACACGTCCCCCTAGGTGTCCTTAGAGTGTTGGCCAAGTCAAGAGAAATTTTAGGGATTTTTTCTACCTAATGTTTCCTTATTTTCTAGCTAGGGTTTGAGAGGGAAAAGGATTGTCATGTAAAGACTAATGTGCCCTTACTTGGAGCCCAAGTTTAAGGATCTATTTAAGGGACCCTAGCCTCTTGTATGAAGAAGAATTTTTGATGAATGAAAACCTTGAGTTCTTCTATAGAGTTGTGTAATACCCTGCTGTGTGCATAAAGGGGTTTGCGAGAGTTCTTCTTCCCAGTGCTGCAATCATCTTCCTGCTACCAACAAGCATCTCAGATCCCTAAATGCCCACTCCAAAAGAAGCCTTCCCTTGCTGTTTTTTCTTTGTTTTCTTGTTCCTTTGTGAGTTTTCTAACCCCTGACAGGTCGTTTGTAGGTCCCTGAGTCCCTACGAATCCAACGACTCCAGCCAAGCCTCAATCGGATCACCGAGCAGAAAGCCAGGTATCCGCGGGTCTTTGGCTTGATTTTTCAGGCCGCATCCATCGAGAAACGAGAGACCCTTTTGCTGCGATCTTCACAGATGTTGTCAGGTACATCCCTCTACCTCCAGTAGTTTTATTATAGGAGAACTTGCCCTAACCGAGGCTTCTCAGCCCCGGCGATCCTTCTTTTCTACTTTTCTAGGTCCTAATCTGCATGCTGATCTTCTAAAATTCATATAAAATTTCCTACAACTTATTTTAATCTGAAATTCGGGAATTAATCACTCAACCCCACATATAAAACATATAAAAAAAATTGCTTGCAAATTAGTTCCCCATCAATGTGGATTCTCATTAGGTTATGAGTTCACTAAATTGATCCGATAAGAGAACATCTAATGGAAGTCTTACTTGTCAAAAAGAATGTTCTTTTAGTGGGAGTTATGTATGTGATCCTTAGACCTGAGACTACCATAATATCTCATGTATATGAACCCATGTTTTGGTGCATACTCATTCATGGCAATTAAGTCATGTACGGGATGCTTCTGGATATGGTGGATTGTGTATGAAGGTAATGAGTAGGTCAACAAGAAATCGATTACTTATAGTAAGAGAAGATGTTATCCCATGGATCTCATCGAATGATGACTTAGAAAGTCTTTGATCAAACTAGGATAAGATTAGATAGGATTTCTAATCTTTCATCGATCGAGTCTTCATTATCAAATTGAGATTTGAAAGGATTAAGGGCTAGGGTTTGACATTTATCCATGCCCATCACTTAATTGGGATAAAGGAAGATTAAAGGATTGAGTTGCATAGTAACTTTCCATTGGAGGGTATTTTGATAATTTTTACTAAATTTCTCATCTTTTGAATAGGCATGATACATTGCTAGACATCAATCATGTGTTGTAGGTTTTCATGAATCAAATTACATGGATTTATGAGTCAATTTGGAAATTGGTTCCAATTGGCAACTTGGGTTAGCTCGATTTAACCTAATTGGGTTAATCAATTTTGATTGGATCAAAACAGCTTGGACCTGGACCTACTGCTAGCTAGATGTAGAACCCAAAGGACCACACATATTAGGAATTGGCCAAGTAAGTCAATTGGATTTTAATTAGGGTCATGAGATCCTAATTGGCTAGCTAATTAACATACTAGCATATATTGGCTAAGTCCAACTCCTAACCCAATTGGATTGGATCAATTAGCTTGCTATTTTGGCTAACCAATTTAAGTAGAACTTAGATTGGGTTGAGTCCTAATTGGGGCAGCCTTAATCAACATTTATATGGAATTATTTGGAACTTTACCTTTGATTTATGATAGAGTCTATGTAGGAAAGGACTCTTAGTGCCATATTGACATGTGCCAAGAATAAGGTGCGCAGAAGGACTCTTGGTCCTTCTACCACTTAATCACAAATACCAGATAAACTCAAGGACCCTCTCCCTTATCTCCATGCCCAATTGGATGGGTGTTGATAGGTCAAAAGAAGAAGGAATTGGTGTGGAAGTTTGATGCGCACAATGAAGGGACGCATCCCTTCATTTTGGTGTAGATTTAAAATGCAGGAGTCCTTCTATTTGAAGGCTTCTATTTTCTTTGATATACCTTTTGGGATCCCACACCTCTTAGCCTTTATCTGACCGATAATTTTCTACATGGCAAGTGGGAAATATGACTAGAAAAATAAAGAGATACTTATATATCTCTTAGTACATGAAATGACATTTCATGATAAATCTTTTCATCCAAAGGACTCCTTCTTGAAGGGTCTTATCAAGGATTAAGAAAAGAACTTATCAGGCACCCCCTCTCTCTATAAATAGGCATCGATAATCTACTGCTAGATTCATCAAAAAGAATCCAAAAAAATAATCCAAATAGAGGTACTTTCTATTTTTTCTTCCCTTTAAGACAAGGCTTGTCCTTTTAAGACAAGACTTTCCATTTTAAGACAAGAACCTAGGAAGAGATATAGGAGGGATAATTGGATTTTGAGAAAGGATTCAGAGAGGTCTCTGAGTGTCCTACCGGAGGATAGAGGTTCCAGCAAAGGGAAAGGAAGAAAGGCTATCGGAAAGAGTCCTAGTCAAATAAGCAAGCTTGGTGGGAGTGCTTCCTTGGTCTGGTTCCTATGTGGATCACCTTTGGAGGGCATACACTTGTGTACCTTATGAAAATTAATAAGTATTCAAGGTTTTCCTTTATAACCCTAAAGTTATGATTTATTAGTTGTTATGGTCAAGTGGTCCTAGGGTTTAGGATTTCGATTGATTTGGGTTTCAAGAATGAAAATTTTGAAACCTAGCCTTCTATTGGACCTGCCAGGAACCCAACAATGGTATCAAAGCCATCTTGATGCATGCCATTAATGGTCATCTTAGTATTAATTGCTTGCTTTGCTATGACTCTTGCATTATTAGTTCATATTACATATATGATATGTTATATTCCTAGTAACTGCTTTGGATTGGGTTAGTCACCATGGCTGTTTGGTCATAAGAGCTAAGTAGGATTTAAAGGATCTCTCTTCCTATTCAATGGGATCTTCTATGGCATGTTGGGGTGCCACTGTAGCCTTATCCTATGAACAAGTAAGGTGAATGGATTGTTATTTGAATCATGCTATGGTTATGGATATTAGGGTTAATATGCTTATTTGATAGAATATGTGTCATGCTGGAATGGTTAATTAGGATGTGTTTAAGACCATCAAAGCTTTCATAAAAATTATATTTAGTCATAGTGTAAGTTAATCATGAAGCAAATCTGATCACGGTTTGATTAGCTGATTGGTGACTAGGCAAGTGGTTTTGGGAAGGTAAAGGAAATGATGTTTTTAATTGGTTATGTCATCTGACCTGACCAATTCATTTGATATCTAAGGAAAGCAACGGGGGGGCCCGCTCATCTCTTCCACTTACCTGGCCAATTTAGTCATATCTAGACCTTAAATTGGAAATGCTAATTAATTAAGCACACTACAAATTGCCTTCCTTCATGCCAAGCCAAATTTGTATCAAAACTATAGTAGATTTGTTGAGCAAACTCAAGGCTTACTATTAGGGTTTGATATATAATTTGACATGGTGCATTTTATGCTTTATAGTATGTTTGATAATGTTACTTTGTTGAGAAAACTCAAGGGTGACATTATTCAATCATGATTATATAAAATAAAGAGTCAGACTAAACTAAGATATTATGGTTTGTTGTGCAAGTATAAGGCTATAAGTGTCTTAGAGGCAAGTATTATATTGAGAATTATAAGAGATTCAATTAGAAAAGGAATTTCCTATCCTTAAACTTATAAATATTTGTTGTGCAAATACAAGGCATTTGTAAGGAATTAGGATCTCAACCCCACTAAAAAAATCAGATATTGGTTTCTCGTTTACCATAGTAGAGGATTATGGTATTCATAGAAAATAATGAGATATAATTAGATTTAAAGTCCTTATCTAATTATGGTTATCATCTTGAGTGGTTTACTTATGTATTGTTCTTGTTTGACTGTAGTTTTAAATTAATGGCTTCTACTCTTTCACTATGGGGCATATTAGATGCCAATAAATTGACTGGACCAAACTATGTGGACTGGTTGAGGAACCTAAAAATAGTACTTTCTCAAGAAAAAGTATCCTACATCCTTGATTCTCCAGATCTGGATCCGATCGAAGATGATATAATAGAGGAGGAAAAGGCCACTTATAGAATGTGATAGAATGATAGCTTGATTGTCAAGTGCATTATGTTAGCCTCGATGAGCAACGAGCTATAGAGGAAACATGAAGATATGGAACCCCAATCCATACTGCTCAATCTCAAAAAGCTATATGGAGAGCATAGCAAGATTGCTAGATATGAAATATCAAAATAATTATTTCGGGCACGTATGAGTGAGGGTTTGCCCGTACAGGTCCATGTTCTCAAGATGATTGACTTAATCACCCGATTAGGTCAATTAAACTTTGTCCTGGATGGGGAGCTCAATCAAGATTTGATCCTACAATCACTCCCAAATTCCTTCTCTCAATTCGTCATGAACTACCACATGAACAAATTGAACCTTTCATTACCAGAGCTACTTAACATGCTTAAGACAATTGAGAGCCACTTCAAAGGTGATAAGGCTCATCATCTTCTTCTAGTTGATGGAAAGAAGAAAGGGATAATGAAGAAGGGTATAAAGCAAAAGCTAAACCCGAAAAAGAGCATCAAAAAGGGAAGAAGGCAAAGAGGCATTCAAATGATGGATCCTATTTCTTTTGTGGCAAAAAGGGACATTGAAAGAAAACTGTAAGATGTACCTTGCAAGTATGAAGCAAGATAGTAGTGAACAAGAGGTTTGTTCATGATACAAACAAACTTATCATTGAGTTCTTCAACTTCTAATTCATGGATATTGGATATTGCATGTGGGTCTCATATCTGCAAGTCATTGCAGGGGTTACAGAGACCTAGAAGATTGAAGAAAGGTGACTTCAAGCTTTATAGCATGAGTGGAGAGGCCATTCATGCTGAAGCTATTAGAACCTACATGTTATTATTACCTTCAAGCAAGATATTGGAATTAAAAGATTATTATTACATTCCAAATATTGTTAGAAATATTATTTCTGTACCTTTATTATTAAGAAAAGGTTATGAAATAAAAGAAATGGTTGCTCCATTTTTCATTCTAATGACTATTTTGGAATGAGAAAATTTATGAATGGTCTTTTAATTCTATTGCTCAATGATAAAGTATTGCTTGTAAAAAATAAAAAGAAAAGAGAGATGATACCAATGAAACATTCCTTTGGCATTGCCGATTAGGTCATATAAGTGAGTCAAGGATTAACAAGTTATACAAAGATAATTTCTTTGGCCCTTATGATTATAAATCATTAGAAACTTGTGAATCTTGTCTCATGGGTAAAATAACCAAGTCTCCATTCACTAGATATGGAGAAAGGGCAACTGAGTTTTTAGGATTAATATATTTAGATGTATGTGGACCTATGTCAATATAGGCTAGAGGAGGATATTCTTATTTCATCACATTTATGGATGATTTATCTAGGTTCGGATATATGTATCTCATGAAACATAAATCCAAAGCTATTGATAAAGTTAAAGAGTATCAAAATATGGTTGAGAAATAAACTGAAAAAAATATTAAGGTCCTTCGATCTAATCGAGGAGGAGAATACTTATCTAGTGAATTTCTTAATCATCTTAAAAAAAATGGTACTCTCTGAATGGACCCCTCCATATACACCATAATTAAATGGTATAGCAAAAATGAGGAATCGTACTTTGTTTAACATGGTAAGGTCCATGATATGCTTCACAGATCTTCTAATATGGAGATATGCCCTAGAAACTGCTGCATATGAATTATACATGGCACCATCAAAATTAATACCTAGCACTTCATATGAATTATGGAATAGCAAGAAACCATGTCTTAAATATCTTAAGATTTAGGGTTGTCTAGCTTATGTTAAAAAGGAATTTAGACATAAGCTAAGTGCTAGGGCTAAGAAATATAGGTTTATTGGTTATTCTCAAGAGGGTATTGGATACCTATTTTATCATCCTACTGGATAAAAGGTTTTTGTTAGTAGGCATGCCATTTTCTTTGAAAAGAATGTATCTAAGAAGAAGTTAATGAGAAAATAATTGAATTAAGTGAAGTTTAAAATGAACAAACTCAAGTTCCTCAACTAGAAGTACCAGTTGATCAGGTACAACCACAACACACACCTCCTCTTCATAGGTTAGAGAGAGTGCGAAGTGCACCTCAAAGATATGATTTTATGATTAGAAACAATAATGAAACCAGTATCATTGAAGATGATGATCCACTAACCTATACAGAAGCAGTCTTGAGTAAGGACTCTGACAAATGGCTCAGTGCCATGAAATCCAATATGGACTCCATGTATGACAACCAGGTTTGGACCTTGGTTGACTCACCTGTGGGAGTTGTCCCAATAGGGTGCAAATGGATCTTCAAGAGGAAGATTGGATCAGATGAGCAAATATTAACCTACAAGGCTAGGTTGGTTGCAAAAGGTTTCAAATAAAAGCATGGTATTGACTATGATGAAACTTTTTTACTAGTTGCCATGCTCAAGTCTATTAGGATTATGCTTGCCATTGTTGCATACTATGATTATGAGATCTGACAGATGGATGTTAAGATATCATTCCTCAATGAGAATCTTACGGAAGAAGTCTATATGTCACAGCCAGAGGGTTTTATCTTAAGTGGGAGACCAAACCAAGTATGCAAGCTCAAGAAATCTATTTATGGATTAAAGCAAGCATCAATGAATTGGAACATTCATGTCGATAAAACTATTAAGAAATTTGGTTTCATCAAGAATATGGATGAGCCGTGTATTCATTTCGATAAAACTATTAAGGAATTTGGTTTCATCAAGAATATGGATTAGCCATGTATGTATAAGAAGATAAGTGGAAGTGCCATTATCTTCTTGGTCTTGTATGTCAACGATATACTTATCATTGAAAATGATATTCCAATGATGCAATCAGTTAAAACATGACTATCAAAATGATTTTCCATGAAGGATTTGGCAGAAACATCCTATATTCTATGAATAAATATCTATAAAGATAGATCTAAAAGGATGTTAGGGTTATCCCAACCCAGGTACATAAATTGATATTGAAGAGATTTAATATGGAGGGAAGTAAGAAGGGTTACTTGCCCATGAGTCAAGGCATACACCTATCTAGAAGAATGTCACCTAAAACTCTAGAAGAAAGAGATAGGATGAATAAGATCCCTTAAGCTTCAGCAGTAAAATCAATAATGTATGCAATGCTATATACTAGGCCTGATGTTGGTTATGCCTTAGACATAGTAAGCAGGTTCCAGGCTGATCTAGGAGAGGATCATTGGAAAGCTGTGAAAAATATTCTTAAGTACTTGAGAAGGACTAAAGATGATTTTCTAATATATAGTGGATCGGAGTTGAAACTAAAAGGCTATATAGATTCTAGTTTCCAATCTAATCTAAATGACAGTAAATCTATATCAAGGTATATCTTTACTCCAAATGGAAGAGCAGTGAGTTGGAAGTGTACCAAGCAACCAACTATAGCTGACTCGGTTACTAAGACAAAGTACATAGCTGCTAGTGAAGCCGCAAAGGAAGCTATCTGGATAACAAAGTTCATCATGGAATTGGACATGGTTCCTACTATACAGCAACCAGTGCCATTGTATTATAATAATAGTGGAACCGTTGCACAAGCAAAGGAACCGATGTCTCACCATAAGTCCAAGTACATCCTGAGACACTTCCACCTCATTCGAGAAATCATTGAAAGAAATGATATGGTGGTAGAACGAGTTGATACAAAGAACAACATAGTAGATCCATTCACTAAGGCACTTCCTCTACAGTAGTTAGATCGCCATCTAGATTGTATGGGTATTAAATACAAGGATGATTGGCTTTAATGCAAGTGGAAGATTGAAAAAATTATGCCCTGAAAACTAATCACAGTTATTGTATCAATGGCATTTTTGTATTCTCCCAACTCAAAATTGATATTAATAAAGATAATTTTTTGATTCATCATATGCTGTGTCTTGTATTTTAGTTATAAGATTATGATGAACCCCATAAATTAGGATAATGGTTTTAGGATTACAGGGATAACACTGAGACCTAAAACTTATAAACCCTAATCTAGAATATTCCTAGTCGTAGGATCATCGATTCGGGGATCAATGAATCTGGATAGACTAGCACATCCTATATATGCTCGATGGAGAGGGTGGTTGGTCTCACGAACACTTGTATAGTGACACTAATACAAGGATATGGATGCTCATTAGGTTATGGGTTCATTAAATTGATCTGATAAGAGAACATCTAATGGAAGTCTTACTTGTCAAAAAGAATGTTCTCTTAGTGGGAGTTGTGCATGTGATCCTTGATGAATGAAAAATTTCTTAAGTTCTTAAATTTCTGTGTGAGTTATGTAGTTTCTGTGTGAATTCTATGTGAAGGGAATATGTGTGATCCTAATCCATGCACCCTGCCTCCAAGGAACCCTAGCCACCAACCTTCTTCAACCTCTTGGCCACCCCTCATCCTTCCCTTCCTTCCCTTCTTCTTTTAACCTTCTAACCTCTTTCTTCTTGTTTTTCTAATCCTTGTTAGGTGCCTTGTAGGTCCCTCAGTTTTCACGAATCCAGGATTCCAGTTGACTAGCTTTCGGACCACCGGATTGAAAGCCGCGGATCCGCAGGGTCTTCAGCTTGATTTTCCAGGCCGCATCCAGGAGCGACGAGCGATCTCTTCACATAGTTGTCTTCAGATCCTTGCTAGGTACACACATTTGACTCTCCAATTATGGTATTGCAGAAGAACTAGCCCTACCAGGGCTTTTTAGCCTTGGCGATCCTTCGCTTTCACTATTTAGGGTTTAATTCTACATGCCTGTGCTTCTAATTTTTTCTAGAATTACTTACTTAGTTTCTTGGCTTGAAATTCGAGATAAAAACTCCTAACTTAATGCCTAATAACAAGAAAATAATTGGCATGCATAATTAGTCTCGTATCATTTGGTATCAGAGCACTTTTAGGGCTAATTTTCTATATCCTATCATCTGCATTAGGGGTCTGAGTTTTAGTCTATTTTGTTAACTTAAATATTGTATTTTTCATTGAAATCTGCATGGCATATTCTCTGTTCGGTCCTGATAATTTTAATTATTTTTAATTATTTTTACAGAAATAAAAAAGTTATAAAAATTTGTATCTTAGAAACCCTAACAGAAATTCTGAGTTTTCTGCACACAGTCTGAAACCCTAGGTATTGCATCATCATCCAAGTTTTAGTCTATATGAAATTTGGTAGGGATCATCTTCACTGATAATCTATGTTCTAAATTTTTTTGGAATTTCTTTATGCTCTGAAACTCGTACAACTACAGCATCAAAACAAACCCTAATTTTTGATTATGTGATTTCTGCACACCTGACTGAACCAAACCTAACTCACTTCCAAACCCCACTTCACCTAAGCCAATTTTGTTTGATAACTTAACCAACTCAAATTTAATTTGTCACCTCATAAAAAAATTTATTTTTTGTTTTATTTTAGATTGCATCAGGTTTCATTGTGTGTTCATCATTTGCATTAAATCAATCTTAAGGACACTCTCAATATCTCAGATCAGGGCAGGAGGTCATGACCTGTCCTGGGTCCAAAACAACCACCTTGCATATATACCCAAATCCTAACTAAATTCAATTAGCAACCTAATTTGCTCTAATGAGCTAGGGACACCAACAGGTCGAGTTTGAGTTGTGTGGGTAAACTAGTGCATTCAATTCTCCAACTATTACTGAAAACTGGTGTCTAAAGCTAGAGGTCCAGAGGCAAATGCCCTAAGTGGACTGGTGGTTTTTAATTAGGACCCTGTCACAGGCAAGGAGAGCCTCCCACCACCCCACTTCTTACTTGGCCAGTGGAAGGATTAGTTGCTGAGTTGAGTGTAAGTTAAGTCGACCCATTCCACTTTGACTCTAGGTCTAGCAAACTATAGTACATAGTAACCTTGTGTGCTTGACTGCATCATAACACCTTGACTGATTGAGTGCATGACCACTAGATTAGGAACCCAATACCAACGATCTAAACCCCAACCCAGCTTAACCATGGAGCCCAATTTTAAGTCTCTCATGAAGGCCATGAGTGACCAGATTATCACCCAAATAAATCAAATGAATACCCAATCCCAAAATCAGCTTGCCCAGTTGACCACCTAAATGAATTAGATGAATACCCAATTAACCATCCAAATAAATCAAAGATTTGACCAATTGACCCAAGCCAGTACCCAAACAAACCATAGGCTTGATCAAGTAGGAGACTAGTTAGGAACCCTAGAGAAAACCTGTAGGACCCAGACTAGATCGAAATCTGAGCCACCTTTGCCCACACCTCCCAACCCTCGGAGAACCTCAGAACCCAGACCCTATGTACTCAAAACCTATGAACCTCGATCCTATAACTCTAGATCATATGATTTTAGATCCTATACACCCTATAAGCCCAGTAGTAATCCACTACCCCTTAGTCAACCTGAACCCACTAGAAGTAGTGCCCATAATCAAAAACCAGGACCTAGCCAATTTTTTCTTAGCCGACTCTCCCCTACCACCCCACTGGTTCACAAGAATGACAGTAAAGTGAAAGTGTACGAAGATGATGTGAGCTTAGTGGACGAGTATGAGGGAGAAGAGGAGTTCCCTATAGAAGACCTAGAATTAGTTGACCCAGTAAATACCCAAGTATAAGCCAACCTAGAGTTAGCTGACCCGGACCACACCCAGACTGAACTTGTAATGAAAGTACAATTAAAGGAAGAGGACCAAGAGAAACCTAACCCTACTATTAGAATCTTACCTGAGGAGCCACTAGAAGAAAACCTAGTTATAAAGCCCAGTCCTAAAATTCAAGAGCCCAAGAAATTTATTGAGGACATGATCTCTTTAATTTAGTACCCTCAGGATGAATCCCCTCCTATAGTTTCCATTGATGACCTCTTCCCTGAAATTGTTGACCCATCCTTCCATAGCATAGACCTTTTCTTGCCTATAGATATAACTCAATGTTCATATATTAAGATTAGTCTCTTTAGCCCAGAACCAATCCTTGAATCCCCTTCCTATTTCCTATCCTTTCCTGAGTCTTCTCATGTTTCTAGAAGCATTAGATTGCATTTTGTAGAAGTAAGCATAATGCATACATTCATTGTGCATGTTAGATTTGCATCTTACTTCTGGTATACCTTCTGGCATTTGCTAGGAGTCCATTATAAATTTTCATGTGCATGCCAAGCTAGGGTCAAACCTAGAGAGTCTATAATCTGTTAGGTTTAGGCCCAAAGAGTCCAATAAAGTTCCTCTCAATAGGAATGCATAGTTGAGTCTACACTTTGTTAAGTGTCAGTACAAGTCACAGGTGCTTCATGTTAGAGATATGCATTAAGCACTAATAATGAAACATATAAGAAACTGGTTAATTACTGAAAGAGAGCCAAGAAATTTAATGTAGTGGATTCTGTCATGATTAGTGATGGGGGACGAATTTGATGAAATGAGTGAGTGAAGGTATGGTCTACTCACTTAGCATCATCATACAAGAATTTGAAATCCAGATATGGCCAAAATTATGCATAGAAGAGATGAAGAATTTCTTTCTGAAAACTAGGTGAGTAGAATTCTGAACGCCCTTGTGCAAGCTTTCTTTCAAGAAAATAAAAGGTAGGATCTAAGGGCATAGAATCCCTCAAACTAGGCTAAGCTACCTTTAAGAACCTCAGATCCATGGATCAAGAGGGTCTTCTTCCCAACAATGAAGAGGATCAAAGCTTAAAATAGAAGGATAGCACTCATCACTCAAGAATTAATGTCTAGGAACAAGATCTACACTCCCTACTTAGAACTTACCTTTGGAGCTTAGTCCTTGGCATGGAACCTTCATCATCAGCTTAAAACCATCAAGAAAAACCTTCAAATGATCCAAAGTAAGGTCGTGGTGATAAAGAATTGAAAGAAAATAAAGGATTTAACAAAGGAAAGTGAAGGGATTTGAAGAGGGTTGCTGAATTTTTGGACAGCACTTCTCCTCCTTCTTGATCTCCTTGGAACCTTGGTAGAATGGCTTAGGAATGAAACTTTGGGCCTCTCGCCCTCTCCCTAAAAGAGTGACCTAGCTCTAATATCTAGGGAACTAACACTCAAATTCAAACCAAATACTCAAACTCAAAGAGAAAACAATGGAACTTGGCAAGGTGGAAGAAGAACCAAACTAAGCTTTCATTCATTCATAGGCTTTTCAATTCTTTACGTAAGGGAGCCTTGGTCCTATTTATAGGCCAAGAAAACCAAGAAGTTATGGCAAAAGGGAGGATTAAGTGCTAACTAATCCATGTTTAGTTGGTAACTAATTACATTGAGAAGCTTCTAGGTAACTAATCCTAACAAGAGAAGAAACTAGAATCTCCATGTGGCGCCATCCTATTTTGCCAAGTGTCCTCATCAAAGCCTTCCATGTGTCTTCTAAGATTTAGTCTTCAAATACGCTTCAAATTAGGTGAATCAAATCATAGGTTGGTCGGCCCAAATGGATTGCTTGGAGTTTTGGAAAGAAAGGTCTTCATTAGTTGAATTTCTTTGGCTTGCTTGTCTCAAATGGAAATGGTCTTGACTTGCTTTATACAATAAGGGCGCTTCTTATTAAATGGGTGGAACTAGGAGCCTTCAAGATGCTTCATGAGGTTGGACTTCATCTCCATAATTTTGAGTGGAACCTGAAAAAAATTGGACTAGCTACAAAACCAGAGATTGTTAGCTTGCAACTTCTTCCTCTTACCAATGTCCCCATTAATTAGGCTTAGGCCTGAGCGGTTCACACCAGGAACCATTAAGAAGCTTCATGCTCATAGAGCTGGACCTTTTAAAGTGATAGAGAAGGTAGGACCCAATGCCTATGTGCTAGATCTGCCCTCGGATTTTGGCATTAGCTCTACCTTCAACATTGCAGACTTGGTTGAGTATAGGGAACTGGCAGCGATTCCTAGTGAGGTTTTTGGACCTACTCCATCCTTTGAGAGAGAACCTAACCCAGAGTGTCCACCTATAAATTGGCTTGAGAGAGGAAAATGGATCGAGCATATCTTAGACGATCAAGATATCATGACCCGGGGCAGTGGCTATCAATGCTACCTGGTCCGTTGGCAAGATCGACTAGAATTCGATGATTCATGGATTACTCGAGAGGACTTGTAGTGCCTCAACTCAAACCTGCTTGAGAGATACCTAAGATAGAGCGATCTTTACTCGACAAGGTTGAGTTCTCCCACTCCGGGAGAATTGGTACGGACACCAGAGGCACCAGAATAAGACAGAGGCCTTTCAACCCTCTGTGATTATCTGAATAATGTTTTAAGTAATTGAGTCCAATTTTGTAATAAGGGCTTAGCCCACTTAAGTCTGTATTTTGGTCCCTGAGTTTTATTTTGGGCCTTTCTGCATTTGAGTCCTATATTTAGAGTCATCCATACCATTAGGGTTTTGGATAAGTCAAGTTAAATTCAGTTGAGCCATTTATCATTTGGTGTCTTGTAAGTTAAGTCAGCTCATGTTAAGCCAATTTTGAGTCCTGTAAGTTTTTTTGAGTCCAATCCAGCAAGAGAAGATTCAAGACACTGATGGACCCCGGCCCGAATGATAACTTGCCAATTTCAAGGAGTCCCAGTCATATTTGGATGTGCCACCTTGGATTGCATGAGAAGGACCTTGAAGATCTTCACATCATCAGCCTGCTGAGAAGATGGAGCCTAGGAGAAATCCTAGAACCAGCCTAGCACTAAAGTGGGTCGCCCAAAGCACAACTCCTCATGAAAGGGCGCCACACCCCTTATGGTCACCTCCCTTGGTCGGCCATCTTAGGATCACCTCTTGGCCGACCAAGTCAAAGAGAGGGAGAGGGGACTTTGAGAGAAATTGGGAGAGGATGAGAACCTATTTTGGAGAGGAGATCTCTATGTATTTGTAAAGGAAAAGGATACATAGGTTTTTACTTGTATGCCCTTACTTGGAGCCCAAGCTTGTATGCCTATATAAAAGCCCCCCTCTCATGTATATTTTAATATATGATGAATGAAAAATTTCTTGAGTTCTCAAATTTCTGTGTGAATTCTATGTGAATTCTGTGTGAAGGGAATCTATGTGATCCCAATCCCTGCACCTTGCCTCCAAGGAACCCTAGCCGCCAACCTTCTTCAACCTCTTGGCCGCCCCTCATCCTTCCCTTCCTTCCCTTCTTATTTCAACCTTCTAATATCTTTCTTCTTGTTTTTCTAACCTTTGTTAGGTGTCTTGCAGGTCTTCAGTTTCCACGAATCTAGGATTCCAGTTGACTAGCTTTCGGGCCACCAGATTGAAAGCCATGGATCCACAGGGTCTTCAGCTTGATTTTTCAGGCCACATTCAGGAGAGACGAGCGATCTCTTCACAGATTCCTCTTCAAATCCCTGCCAGGTACACACCCTTAACTCTCCAGTTACGGTATTTCAGAAGAGCTAGCCTTACCAGGGCTTTTCAGCCTTGGTGATCCTTCACTTTCACTGTTTAGGGTTTAGTTCTGCATGCATGTGCTTCTGAATTTCTCTAGAATTACTTAGTTTCTTTGCTTGAAATTCGGGATACAAACTCCTAACTTAATGCCTAATAACAAAAAAATAATTGGCATGCATAATTAGTCCCGCATCAGTGACCCCCTCTTAGTTCTATTGTCTCCTGCTGCAGTTCTTCTCGAGTCACCACCACCCACACTCGCTATCCTGATGCTGGTCATCCCCATCATCGCCATCTCTTAAATCTCATCATTGGCTGCCTTCTTCCAACCAATCATCAATGACCAGAGTGGGGCAAAGTGGAGCAGTCTCTTATTGCGTTGGCAATCGATGGATGAAGATCCAATGGTTAGGAGAAAGCTGACTATTAGAAGGAATTGATTGCACATCCCACAGCTCGATCCATGCTCATCAAGGCCTAAAAAAGAAGATCTAATAGCCAGGATGGTCTTCGATCTAGGATGGGCTTTTAAACAATAGATTTGGCATAGAGTTTGGCATGATTTCAGTCCTGTGATATAGATTAGATGGTTGAGACATTTTTTTATGATATAAGGCCAATTTTAACCCATATTTACTCTAAATTGGACTCTATAAAAGGAAAACCTCAAGCAGTAGTCCAAGCATTAATTTTTGCAGCAAAATCTTATTTACTTATTCTTTGGTATTCTTGATTAGATCTTGTATTAGGCTTAGGAAGAGGAGAAATTATGGAAGAGATACTAGCAACAACGATGTATGGCTAGGCTCCTTTAACCCTGGAAGAAAATGAAACCTGTAATCAGGTTTTCAATTTCTCTTTTTGTGCTTAGATTTCATGCAATGAAAATTATGCTTTTATGTTACACATCTTGTATTTTTTTTTTTTTGATCGAGGTTTTGATCTAACATACACGGACTATACCCTTTATCAATGTGCCATGATCTCTGGATATAATACTTGCCTAAGAGAGATAGATCATAGTATGGTTGATTAAATTCCTAATCTTGTAATTAAAATTAAATAGTTTATACTCTAAACAGACAAGCCATGATCTATGGATATGGTCTGTACCTAATAAGAGATAAATTATACTAATATCCTATTTGTAATTATTATTATTATCATTGCAACATAAAAAAAGAAAATAAGACTTCCTTGTATAGTAGATTTGGATTCTTAGATTACTTCTCTTACTTGTTTTCTTTAATTAATCAATTTAGACTTACTTCCTTTCAAATCTATTATCTTTATTCCAATCTCTCTCTACAATCAATTCTCTTTACCTTCCTTCATGAAACAATTATCCTTGATCTCCAAGGATATGATCCCCACTCACCCTAACTATAGTAGTAAGTTAGGTTTTATGTTTGACCGCCCTACAATAAGTGATCAAATTTTGGCACCATTACCAAGGATCCAGGCATAATTGTTTAGCCAAAAAGTAAATAAAAATATTTTTTATTCTAGTTATTGTTCTCTTTAGTTTTATTGCTTTCTTTATTTTAGTTACCTTATTTTTAGAGTTCCTTCTATTCTTGTTAGCATATAAAAAAATTGCTTTGCTCTTATTCACAGCTTGACCCTAACCTAATTTTAGTTTTCCTATTAATTCAACTGCTTTAAATAATTGAAAAAAGAGACATCTTTTCATAAAACTTGATTAATTTAAGGAAATAAATAACAAATCATAAAAACTTTCTAACTTTTTTTAACACATTGTTTTATCTACATTGCATTCTCATAAAATACCTTAAGGGCATAAACCCCTATATAACATAAGATAGAGATTTCAATACCCTTTTTTAGCCTACAAATCACCACCCTTCATACTGCATAACCTAAACTTTAAATTTAAAATCAATTAGATATTGGCCCTAAGACATTCATACTTATTAGGATAAGGTATCCAGAAGAGTTGGACCAGGTTAAGATTAGCTAGTTGAATGATGTCTAGGAAAGGGGTTCGAGGATGTTGTAGCCTTAAAAGAAGGTGGTTCTTTAATTAGTTCCATTGACTGACCTGGCCAATTTAGTTGGTGTCTAAAGAAAGCAATAGAGGAACCCTCACCAACCTTATCCATACTTGGCCAGTTAACTAGTTAGTTTTTGAGTTGGAGAGCTCTAAGATGGCTTTAGTAGTTAGGAGCTGTCTAGATATAGGTTAACCCTAAGATAGAGAGTCCATTATTTGGCATACTTGTTCACTAGTGAAATTTAAATCTAATTAAAATACCCTTCTTTATCATCTCTAAATTTAGGACTCTTTAGGACTTATCTTTAGAACTCTCTTCTCATCTATCTCTCCTTTCCCTTTTTCTCTCTTCTTCTAAAAATTAAAAATAATAATAATAAATAATAAAAAAATCTAGCAAAATTATAACTTGAAAAAAGGAGTCTAGTCGATTAGTGAGAATAGATTTGAACCCTATCCTTAACCAAGAAAACTTAGAGTTAACCATGGAGGAAATTGGACATCCCTTAAGCCTAAGAGACTATTGCTACCTGATTGGATATGCCCAACAATCTAGCATTTGACTATCCTAAACTAATGCTACTAATTTCAAGATTAAACCTTAAATTATCAACATGCTTCCCAAATTCACAAGAATTGAGGATGCATACATTTTCATTAAAGAATTTAAGGAAGTGTGTGATACTATGAGAATACATGAACTCTCGAAGATACCATTAAACTTAGGTTGATTAATTTCACCCTTAAAAAAATGCCAAGAAATGGCTATATAGTTTGCCTACCCAGTCAATCACAACATAGGATGGCTTTATTGAAGCATTCTTGAAAAAGTTCTTCCCACATCATAAAACAACCAAGTTGAGAAATGAGATTATCCAATTTTATCAACTAAGGGGAGAGCTTTTTTAGAAATGCCTAGACTGCTTTAAGAACCTTTTGAGTTAGTGTCTATACCATGGGATAGAGACCTGGAGGCTATGCCAAACTTTTTATAAAGGTCTAAACCCAAATTTTAGAACCATGCTTGAGTTGATGTGCCAGGGCGATTTCATGCAGAAACCACCTAATGAAGCATAACAATTTCTAGAGGACTTGGTAGAAAAGAGTCTACAGTGTGAGAAAAATAAGGAATTTGAAAACACACCATCAAGAGATGGTATGCACCAAATATCAACATCCATAGCCGAAGAGGCTAAGATGGTATCCTTGATTTGTAAGATAGAGCAAGGCTTGGAACTCAAGGGACAAGCTCCTGTAAATCAAGTGAACCAAGTGCTTGCACATGTATGCAATGGATGCAATCTAGGATATGTAATAGAAGAGTGTCCCCACTTCATAACTGAAATTGAAAATGGTTGTGCACAGGTAAACACAACTTATCAAAGACCTACCAATAATCCTTATGCACCAACCTACAATCCAGGGTGGAGGAACCATCTAAACATTTTCTAGTCACAAGGCCCTAGTGCAAGTGGTCCCAACTTCAACCAACCTAACCCAAGGCCCAATCCTAGATGAAACAACCCACCAATCAATGATAATGAAAAGAGATTTAGTTCTTTAGAGAAAGCCCTAGAAACTCTAGCTAAATCCTGAGCTGACACCTACGCCATAATTAATAGCACCAATGCTATCCTGAATAACTTTATGTAGACCATGGGTCAATAGTTATCTTCCAACATCTAGGCTATAGCTCATTTAGAGATGTAATTAGGTCAATTAGCCACAACTATGAGTAAGAGAGAAAGGGATAAACTACCAAGTTAGCCAAAGGGTAACCTTAGAATTCTAAACAATCAAGGACCACAACAAGGAACCAAGATTAACTACTTGAATGCTATCCATACATTGAGATCTGGGAGACAAATAGGTAACCAGGTGGGTGCATCTAAAGAAGAAGAATTAAAAGATCCACTCTCTAAATAATTGACTGAGCAGGGTCAGCCCAAAGCACCTGAGGCATTAGAACCTAATATAACACCCAACCCACCAGCTAAGCCCTTCCTAGAATCTAATGAACCAAATACTAAGAGAAATAAAAATATCCAGGGTCACCCAATACCAAATACCAAGGGAAAGATCTTTTTTAAGCAAGTTAAAGTGAATATTTCTTTACTGGATATGATCCAACAAGTCCTAGCTTATGCTAAATTTTTTAAAGACCTATGTACCAAGAAGAAGACAACCAATGTATCCAAGAGAGCCTTCTTGACAACTAGTGTGAGCTCTTACCTGTCAAATACATGCTAGTGAAATACAAAGATCTAGGGTCACCCACTATTTCATGCATTATAGGGAACACACTCATCAATAGGGTAGACTTATGGGCCAGTGTCAATATATTACCATATTCGATATACTAACAATTAGGTTTGGAAGAACTAAAGTTCACAGGAATAACCCTATAACTAGTAGATCGATCTTTAAAAATACCAAGGAGAATAGTAGAGGATATGCTGATTAAAGTTGGTGACTTTTTTTACCTGGTAGATTTTGTGATGGGGCGACCTATGTTGGCTTGGAGGAGGAAAGAAGGGAGCGGCTAGGGTTTAAGAAAACTAGGGTTTGAAAGATAAACGGGCCTCACACCCACTCCCTCACGGAGGTCGATGTTCACAAGGAACAAAGGCAATAAGAAAAAAACATTCTATTTTTCATTCATCAAAAGTTCTTCATTACAAGAGGGAGGGGGTGGGTATTTATAGATTCATTAGGGCCCTTTCCCTGTCAAAGTGAGATTACAAGTTTGTATGGGGCAAGGAGTACAAGGTTTGAGTGGAATTAAGAGACTAAAGTCCTAGTAGAACTTGAATATTGAACTCCTTGTAGAACTTGGACATTGACTCCTCTTGGGCTTGGATTGCTTGACTCCTTACTGGGCTAGGATGAAATCCTCTTGGACTGGGTCAAAGGCCTTGGGCATCTTGAACTGGGTCAAAGTATGGGGCGCCAATCATGATTGGGCCTGGGAGGGCACCTTCTCTTGGTGGGCTTGGACTAGGGCGCCAATGCTTGGGACCTGGGGTGCCACTTCTTCATGAGCTAAAGCGTCAAGGGCTTGGGCCAAAGCTGGGGTGCCCTACCTTGAGGTCTTGGGTAGCAAGAAAGAGGCCCATGCGCATGAGCTGGGTAGCTGGAGTAGGGGCCCAAGCGCAGGAACTGGGGTGGTCTGAGTGGGGGTCCAGTGTCTCTCCTCTTGTATTTGACTTGAATGAAAATAAATTTTACAGGACTCAAACTGGGCCTAATTGACAAGACTCAAAATAGGCATAATAAAACAAATAGACTCATTTTCAGTACATAGACTCAATTGAACTGACTAAATATAACTCAATGGACTTAGTGAATCCAATTGACTCACATTATTACAGGACTCAATTAAAAAACTGACAGACTTTCCAAACACATGAATCAGAGATCTTCATGGAATTCTTTCTGCTCCTAATATCCACATCAATTCTCCCAGGATGGGAGGAACTCGACCCTATCGAGTAAAAGGTCAATATGGCTCCGGTGGGTCTAGGTTGAGGTGTTACAAATTCTCTCGAGTGATCCATGAGTCCTCAGATCTCGGTCGACCTTGCGAACGAACCAAGTAGGTTGGTAGCCTTTAATCCGAGTACTAGTCGCTTGGTCATCCAGGATACGCTCAATCTTTTCCTCTCATAGGCTAATTTGATGGTGGACACTCAGGGATTGGGTTCGCTCTCAAAGAAAAGGATTAGGTCCAAAGGCTCACTGGGTATCATTGCTGGCTCTCTATACTCAACTAAGTCTGAGATATTGAAGGTTGAGCTAATACCAAAGTAGGTGGTAACTTAAGCATTAGGTCCAACTTTCTTTATCACTTTGAAGGATCCATCTCTACGGGTATGTAACCTAATCATTACAAGATCTCCCTAGTGAACTCTTGGACTCTTTTCAGAAATTAACCATGTTGTTTTATAAATCATTGCTCATATTAATCTAATGATTAACTCCTTATGCAGATCTCTACATGCAAGTCAAACGGCTCAAACTAACATCTCATGCAAGCAAATGAATCATACCAACATGCAGGCAAATGACTTATACAAATACTGATGGACATCAACAAAAAAAAATATTTTTCAATTAATTTTGTTGATATTTTTTTTAGCTAAAATAGTGTACTTAGGATTAATGATAACCTTGGAATGAAGCCCACCAAACCCTTGAAGACAAAGACCAATTCATGAGCCAACTCATGAAAAAAGGCCGCCAGTCCCTTGAGTCGACTCAATCCAGATCAAGACCAACTTCAAGCATGCCCAAGTCAAAGCCCAAGCAAGTCAAGATACCACCTTTTGAAGCCCATGATGCCACCTCTTAGAAGCCCATTTTATTCTTCACATGGGACACATTTTGGGAGACATGAGAAACAACACATCAAGCATTTTGAGGGAAGCATGGGACCACTCTTCACTCACCCAACAACCCCCCAACCAACTTGCCAAGTGGGATGCCATATCACATGACACCTAGGGCTCTAGATCAGCAATTAGAAGCCATGTCAAAGCCACCTAGGTGCCACATAGCAAATTGTTACAACCTCTTACCTAGAAGTTGTTTCTTGTTGTAACTATGTAACCAAAGGAGTTAGATTTAACTAGAAATAGTTAGCTAACCTAATTTCACCTCCCCTCCTCACTTTGGGTGACCCCTAAGGCTATAAATAGGGTCCAAGGCTTCCCTTGTAAGACATTCCATGTGTGAATATTTTGAGAATTAATAAAGGTTTTCTTCTTGTTGAGTTCTATCTTGAGTTCTTCTTGTATGGAGTGATTTAGTTCTTCTAGTTGGAGTGATTTAGTCCTTTAAGTTGGAGTGTTTAAATTCATGTTTGAGAAGGGAGTGAGAGGTCCTTTGAGTACTTGAAAGGTGGAGTGCTCCTTGCTTGATCCAAGATCCAAGCATCATTTCTTGAAGGCGCCGGTTTCTACTTCCTTGTTTTCCCTTTCTTCTTCTTATTATTTACATTCCAATTTTGAGTTCTCCTTCCATGCCTAATCTCTGATTTGATGCAGGTTTTCTCTGATTTCCCAAGTCCAAGATGAAGGTCTCCAAGCCAAAGATCATGGCCAAGGTGAGTCCTAAAGATAGGAAGTGCTAGTCTTAAGGTTTAGACCTCAATCCTTAAGTGATGAGAGCTCCTTCTTCTACCAAATAATTAGCCATCATTGTTGGTAGGAAAACTCTTCCTAAGCTTCATTAGATCTGATCATTTGAAGGTTAACTTATCCTAGTAGTAATGGTTTCCTTGCCATGAAGATCTTAATCCTTATTTTGAACTAGATGTACATTGCGGGTCTTAAAAAAATAAATCAACTAGTCTCCTTATAAAAATTCTTTTCTTGGATTAATTTAGCTCATTTATTTGATAATTAATTGCTCAAGTTTGCTTGCTGGTTAGCTTGCTAAAACTTTCCATTCATTATTTTATTTTCGTCCCCCATCAAATACCTAATGGACTACAGACTCGACTAAACCCTAAACTATAACTAGGTTTTACCCTTGGTTGGTGGATGACATATAGATGAAAACTTGGCATGCACTCCTAACAGATTCCATAGGGTCCTCCAGAAATAGGATGCAAACCTAACATCCTCAATGAATGTATGCAACATGCTAACCTCTACAAAATATAATCGAATGTTTAGAGAAACATAAGAAGCTTCAAGAAAGGATAGAAAATAAGAGGTGGATTCAGGGTTAGCCTGGTAAGGTAGAAAATAAGAAAAGGATTCGGGATCGATTGGATAGAGTAGGATATAAGAAGAGGTTTCAAGGATTAGTCCTAGACTAATGAGGTTGACCTTACGGGTTTGATGTACATCTATAAGGTCTGCCTTATGAAAGAATGGGTGATTAATTTCTGGAAAGAGATCTTCAATTGGGATCAAAAAAGTGACTTTACCCTGAGGGTATCGAATTAAAGAAATTATGTCCTTAATAAGTTCCTCGGGTTCTTGAATTTTAGGACTAGGCTCTACAATTTGGCTCTCCTCTAGGATTTTCTCAGGTAAGCCTCTAGTAGCAATATCATGGCTCTCTTCCTTTAACTATTATTCCACTACAGCTACAGTCTGGGTATTCCCTAGATCAACTAATTCTAGGTCTTCCATAGGTGTTTCCTCTTCTCCTTCATACTCATCTATTAGGTCAGTTCCTGCTCTATACACTTCTTCTTCAATGTTATCCTTAGGAACAATTGGGATAGTAGGGGTGGGTCGGCTAAGGGGAACTTGGCTAGGTCCTGGTTTTTGATTAGGGATACTAATCCTACTGGTATTAGGTTGACTAAGGGGAAGTGGACTAATACTGGGCTGATATCTAGGGATACTAATCCTATGGGGTTGGGGCTGACTAAGGGTTATGGTCCCTTGGGCTCATAGGATATGGGCTCAGATTTATGGGTTATGGGTTCTTTGGGTTCATAGGACATGGGCTCAGATCTATGGGTTATGGGTTCCTTGGGTTCATAAGACATGGGTAATAGGATCTGGGTTCATAGGATCTGGGTTCATAGGGTCTGGGTTCATAGGGTCTGGGTTCATGGGTTCTGGGTTCATGGGTTCTGGGTTCATGGGTTCTGGGTTCATGGGTTCTGGGTAGGTACCTTTCCCTCATTTTGCTCTTCATGGCTCTCCAGGTAGCTATGGGAATGTCTCCTCTTTGTCTAATCTTTCTCTCAACATCCCCCCAGTATAGTCTAGCCTGACGGACTAACCAGAGTTTGGCAAACTTATATTTCTTTTCCTCACTCAACTCATCATGTTCAAAGTACTGGTCCATACCTCTTTCCCAATCAGTGTAACCCTTATAATCAAGATCGCTATTAAAAGTAGGTGCTTCTCTCTTATTATTCCTTATGGCTCTCTCATCTGGGTCCATGAAATCATAATTGGATCTCCTCGAACTAAGATCCCAGATTGGGTCAGGATGTGTGGCTCTTTTAGGGTTGGGCTCCAAGAATGGATCAGGGTGTGGGGCTCTCCTAGGGTTGGGCTCCCAGAATGGGTCAGGGTGCAGGGCTCTCCTAGAGTTGGGCTCCAAGAATGGGTCAGGGTGTGGGTCTCTCCTAGGGTGGGCTCCAAGAATGGGTCAAGGTGTGGGTCTCTCCTAGGGTTGGGCTCCAAGAATGAGTTAGGGTGTTGGACTTTCCTATGATTAGGAGATGTGGGACAAGCGGTCTCTAGTTTAGGCTCAGCACGAGTCCTACAGATTCTCTCTAGGATTCCTAACCGATCTCCCACTTGGTCAAACCTACGGTTCATTTGGTCATACTTATGGTTCATTTGGTCAAACCTATTGCACAGTTGGGCACATTGGTCATTGAAGGTCATCATTATGGTTTCTATAGTGGACTCTATGGTCAAGTTGGGTTGGGTTAGGCCTGATGGGGTTGGGCTCCTAATCTAGGGGTCATGCAATAAGCATATATAAAGCATTCTAAGGTTTGCTAGACCTAGGGCCCAAGTAGAGTGAGGCAACTCAACTTACACCCAACACAATAATTAATCCTTCCACTGGCCAGGTAAGAGGTAGGGTGGTGGGAGGCTCCTCCTGCTTATCACAGGAGCCTAATTAAAAACTACTAGTCCACTTAGGACGTTTGCCTCTAGACCTCTAGCCTTAGACAACAGCTTCCAGTAATAATTGGAGGGTTGAGTGCACTAGTTTTCTCACAAGACTCGGACCCAACCTATTGGTGTCCCTAAATCAATTAAGTTTCTAATTAATTTTAGTTAGGCTTGGGGTCTAATGTAGGATGGTTGTTTTGGGCTAAGGAGAGGTGATCAAATCCTCCCCTCATCTGACATAGTAAAATTGTCCTTAAGTTAGTTTAATGCAAGATGACGCACACACATATGAACCCTAATGTGAGATGAGACTAAAAAAAATCAGAAAAATAGAAAATATTTTTTTCTTTTGGTGTTTTATGCAGATGGTGAGTTTAATTTCAGTTAATTAATGTGCAATCAAAGTGGCTTGGGTTTAGGGGGGTTTTAATTGTTGGTTAAGTTCAGTCCTAATCTAACGGGCAGAAATTTCAGCAAGTTAGTCCTTAGGTTTCATGCAGATTTTGTTTTCTATTTTCAGGTCAAAATTATTAAAAAAATTACAGAAAAATAAAGGACTAAATAGAGATCTACTGATGCAAAAATCAAAGAAAAACAACAATAATTTAATGGGAAATTAGACCTAGATTTAGACTAGTATTCAAAATTCAGCATGCAGAATTTTTTGTTAGGGTTTTTTCTCATGCAGATTTCACCCTGTTTTTAGATCAAAAAATTACAGAAAAATTACAGGAATTAAAGGACTGATTATGTGGATGATTGATGCAAATAACTGGAGAAAACAGGTTCATTTTGATGAAAAAATAGCCCTATATTTTGATGCATATGCATATTTCAGCATGCAGAAATTCTAAACTATGATGCAAGAACATGCCCTATCCTAAGTTCTGATACCAAAGATGATGGGGGACGAACTCTAACTAATGATGGATGACATGAAAGGAATGAACATAAAGAAAAAAATAGATTAAAGAGCAATGAAATTTCAGATTTGATTGTTGTTTTGGTTTAGTTCCCGAAAACTATTCAAGACTAGGTTAGGGTTTTCATGTAACTGTTAGAGTTCTGTCTACATGCTAGAAACTATCAAAGAAATAAAAAAAAAAAAACTTAAAGATCCTAGGGTTAAGAAACACCTATAGGACATGCTCATCTTCAAAAACCTAGAAAACGAGAGAAGGGTTGGGTTAATTTACTTAGCAATGATTTACATAAAGCCATAGAAGAGATCCCTCCACTCAGATTGGCGCTTGGATGACGAAGCAGCTTCCCTATGGATCCGTCAAATTTTTATTAGTTGAGTTTGAGGGCGAGGAAGACTTTATCCAAGGTTCGTTTCTCCTGAGGGATCCTACAAATGTCAGGGGTTAGGGCAGTAGATGATTGGAAAAATATAAAACTAGGGATTGGAAGAAGATTGAAGAAGAAAAAAAATTCATCGATGATGGCGAATGGCTTGATGATGGAGGATGCCTAGCTTACAGGGGCTGCTTGGATATGTGGGGTGCTGGGGGCTTGGAGAGGGGTGACCTGGAGTGGAGAGAGAGGATCTGGCATCTACAGTTTGGAGGAGTTTTAAGGTGGTGGCCTAAGATTAGAAGAGGGTGGGGTGGCTTAAAGGAAGATGGTGATGGGCATCCAAGGTTATATGGATGGTGATGGGGCGGCCTAAGTTGGCTTGGAGGAGGAAAGAAGGGAGCGGCTATGGTTTAGGAAAACCGGGGTTTGAAAGATAAACGGTCCTTGCACTCACTCCCACATGGAGGTCGATGTTCACAAGGAACAAAGGCAATAAGAAAAACACTTTATTTTTTATTCATCAAAAGTACTTCATTACAAGAGTGAGGGGGTGGGTATTTATAGATTTACCTAGGGCCCTTTCCCTCTCAAAGTGGGATTACAAGTTTGTATGGGACAAGGAGTACAAGGTTTGAGTGGAATTAGGAGACTAAAGTCCTGATAGAACTTGAATATTGAACTCCTTGTAGAAACTTGGACATTGACTCCTCTTGGGCTTGGACTGCTTGACTCCTTGTTGGGCTGGGATGAAATCCTCTTGGACTGGGTCAAAAGCCTTGGGCATCTTGGACTGGGTCAAAATATGAGGCGCCAATCATGAATGGGCCTGGGAGGGCACCTTCTCTTTGTGGGCTTGGACTGGGGTTCCAATGCTTGGGACCTGGGGCACCACTTCTTCATGAGCTGGGGCGTCAAGGACTTGGGCCTAACTGGGGTGCCCTATCTTGAGCTCTTGGGTAGCAAGAAAGAGGCCCATGCGCACGAGCTGGGTAGCTAGAGTAGGGGCCTAGGCGAAGGAACTGGGATGGTCTGAGTGGGGGTCTGGTGGCTCTCCTCTTGTGTTTGACTTGAATGAAAATAAAATTTACTGGACTCAAACTAGGCCTAATTGACACGACTCAAAATAGGCCTAATAAAACAAATAGACTCATTTTCAGTACATGGACTCAACTGAACTGACTAAACAGGACTCAATGGACTTAGTGAATCCAATTGACTCACTTTATTACAGGAATCAATTAAAAAACTGACAGACTTCCCAAACACATGAATCAGAGATCTTTATGGAATTCTTGTCTACTACTGATATCCTCATCATGTCCTCATAATTAAAAAGTATGGAGATACTGGTATGGTATGCAGGTGAGTATAGGTATACATTATACTGAACGTGACCTACTCTATTGAGTACTCTGCTATCAAGAGTGTGTCATAGAAGGATATGAGTATATATATCCTTCTAACCTAAGATCACTATGGTGACTTACAAGCAACTTATTGTACTTAGATGTCAGACTATCTAGATTCTAATCCAGTGACGGAAGGCTACTGGGTGCAGTCAAGTGCCTATTAAGTTGGTGATGATTTAAGATGGGATTGACCATTCCAAGGTATTAAAAAAAATGCTCTACTATGTTTCAATTTAGCAAGATCTTGGCCAAGACAATCCATGTAAGGAGTCACAAGATTTAGTAGGTTGAGATATATTTGGATGCATTATTCAGAGTTGGTAGTTAACTCTGAAATCATTCTGAGCATTAGGATCAAAGGGATGAATTATACGGAAATCATATGCTTTGGTTCTTGAATTTTGCTTTTGTGAACATTCTACCTATCCGGATGTCGTGCACCGTTTCAGGAATTGGTTATTGTACCACCAACTTAGCATTCAAATATATGAGATCATATACAATAGAAGTTTCTAACCAATCTTGATGGTTAATTAATGATTAAGAATCATTCAATGATAAAATTATAAATATGATGAATAATTAACCTTGCATAAATATTATAAATTAATAATTAATTAATTATAAGAGAATTAATTAATAACTTGATTATTAATTAACTCAATTTGATTAAGAAAGAGGTTTAGATCAAGTCTAATTGAATTTGGTTATATTGGGTTTTACCCGATTAGGTTATTTGAAGACCTAATCGTTAAGGATTTCTAATTAATGTTTGATTCGAACTTGAGCTCAGTTAACTCCAGATTTAATTAAAATTTAATTAATTCTAATTGAGACCTAATTAGATTAGATTTAAATTGGTTAAATTAGTTATAACCAAATTAGTTTTGGTTCCTAACTAATTTTGGTCAAACCCTAACCTAGTCCAACTTATTTTCTTTTTTAAAAATTCTCCTATGCCTTAAGTTTTTTTCATGAATTCTCTATGAAAAAATAATTTTTTTTCATCCTCCCTCATTTCCTTTTAGATTAAGATTAGTTTAAATTAAATTTAGATTTATTTGAATTTAATTGAAAAAGTTTTATTGGAAATAGAACATCCAGTCCTATTCAAATAGCATTACCTTATCCTAATGTAATCCCTCCTCTAATTAGTAAAATTTTACTTCAGTTTTTCATCATAAATGCAACATTAAGAGGCCAATTATCATGTAAAATCTGAAGTGAAGTTACCAAGAAAATAAGAGGAAAAGGAGGTGTGAGTTTTGGATGGGTGTGAGAGGTTCTTTTGGAAGCAAGGGTTGAAAGGAGAGAAAATAAGAGAAAAATAGTAAAAAAGGATTTTTTGTTTTCTTTCTCCTTGATCTATACATCTTCATCCTCTTCTTGAATTTCTTGGAAGGCTCAAGAAAGTTCAAGAAATAAATTATTTTCGGCCATCCAATGGCCTTCGCATGGACTAATAGTCTAGGAGATTGATTGCATCAAGGCTTCATATGGATAATTCATAGAGGTCAGATACCCTATGTGGCTATAAAGTGATGTGGAGAGACCTTACCACATGCCATCAATAGTGACAATCATCAACCTGCAATCAGGTATGAAATTAGATTTCATATTATTTGAAAATTAGATCTACAGCATACATCAAGTAGATCGATATATAGTAATTTTATTTTCTATATTGCATATCAAATTACGATCTTGGTTAGGACTTATTAGAATTTTTCTAAATATATGTATTCTATTTAAAATAGTTTTAAAATAGATTCACTTCTACTATAAATTTATAAAAAAATTATGCATGAAATCTTAGGTTATTTCCAATAGCTAGTACCAAAATGCTAAGTTAGTCATCATGAATACAAGTGCTATAGATCATTAGATGAAATCTAAGGAAGTTTCTGATTATACTAACTACAAAGTTTGCTTCTAACACTCAATACTTAGTTAGTGATGCTAGCTAAACTCTTTTAACTTTAATCCTACATCTTCTTTCATAAAGGAGGATCTTAATGATACTAGTTATTAATTAATATTTATATTTATATTTATATTATATTGCTAAGGGATTATCAATGATTAAGTTAGGGAATGTGATAAGTCTATTAAATATTTCAATTTAAGTATTAAAATATATATATTAAAAAATTAATATTTTTATTATCTTTTATAGAAAAAGAATCCATAGATAGAAAAAGCTTATTTTTAGAATCTAACGGATCAAATAATACTCAAATCAAAATTCAAATAGGCCCATAATCAATAAAAATCCAAATCCAACATAGATTTTAGAGCAGTCGGTCCACATGGACCGGTCACTTAGTCTATAGCCCTTACTCCATGGATCGGCACCATCTTCTTCCTTGGACCGTGCCATCTCCTCCCCGTTCTATCTCCTCCCCGTTCCAAGTCATTTGCTACTTGATGCCTCCGCCACAAGCCACCACCGACTGTCCTCCTCCCCAACTATCGCTCACCAAGCTCTCGCTGCTGTCATGTTGCCGCACCATCGTGCTAGCCATCCTCTCTACCACCCTACCTTTCGAGAGACCATCATTGAGCACTCACCACCTCTCCCCTCTCCATTACTACCACCTATCACCTATCTGTACATCGTCAATAGCCTAATTCATACCCACCAAACCCATTGCTGCTTCTCTACTATTATTAGCTGTCGCCCCCTCTTAGTTACGCCGTCCTGCTATCATTCTTCTCGAGTCACTGCCACCTACACTCGCTATCCTGATGGCAGTCATACCCATCGTCACCACCTCTTAGATCTCACCATCGGCTACCTTCTTTCAACCAACCATCAACAACCATAAGGGGTAGAGTGGAGTGGTCTCTTGTTGTACAAGAAACCAATGGATGAAGATCCAATGGCTAGAAGAAAGCCAACTGTGAGAAAGAATTGACCGCATATCTCATAGCCCAATCTGTGCTCATCAACAACCCAAAAATGAAGATATAATGACCTGGATGATCTTTGTTTAGGATGGGCTTTAAATAGTAGATCTGGCATGGATATTGGCATGATTTTAATTCTATGATGCAGATTGGATGGCTAAAATATTTTTTGTGATATAAGGCTGATTTTTACCCAGATGTACTCCAAATTTGACTGGAAGAAAGCTCTCATCGATTTCTATAAAAGGAGGACCAAGCAGTAGTCTAAGCATCAATTTTTGTAGCAAAACTTTATTTACTTATTCTTTTGTTTTCTTGATTAGATCTTGTATTAGGCTTGGAAAAAAGGAGAAATTATGGAGGAGATGCTGGCAACAGTAATGTATGGCTAGGCTCCTTCAACCTAGGAAGAAGATGAAACCTGTAATTAGATTTTTTTTATCTCTTTTTGTGCTTAAATTTCATGCATTGAAAATCATGCTTTTTATTTTACACATCTTGTGATTTATTTTTTTATTAAGATTTTGATCTAACATACACAGCCTATATCCTGTATCGATGTACCATGATCTCCAGATATGATACGTACCTGAAAGAGATAAATCGTAGTATGATGGATTAAATTTCTAATTTTATAATTAAAATTAGATAGTTTATACTTTAAACGGATGAGCCATGATCTACAGATATAGTCTATACCTAATAAGAGATAAATTATACTAATACCCTATTTGCAAATATTATTATTATTACAATATAAAGAAAATAAAATAAAATATATTTACATGGTGGATTTAGATTCCTAGATTACTTCTCTTGTTTTCTTTAATTAATTAATTTAGACTTTCTTTCTTTCAAATCTACTCTATTTATTCCAATCTCTCTCTATAATCAATTCTCTTTTGCCTTCCTTCATGAAACAATTGCCCTTGATCTCGAGGATACGATCCCTATTTATCCTTGCTATAGTAGTGAGTTAGGTTTTATTTTTGACCATCCTACGACAAGCAATCACTCATCCTTAATCCTTTATCTCTTCCGAGTTCTTTGTCTACCTTGGTAATCCCAAGAGATCATGTGGACCTACCCAGTTGCATTCCTATTTTCCTAAGGACCCCCAAGCTAAGGTGGTTTGTCCCAGTCTTGGTCTTAGTGATGCTGCTGTATGTACGTCCTCAATCTTCCTTATCTAATGAGTGCTTTGATCTCATCCTTGAGTTGGTGGCATTCTTTAGTATTGTGCCTATGGTCACAATGGTAGCGGCAATACTTCTCTTGGTCTCTCCTATGAGGAGGGGCCAGCATCCTCCTTAATCTTGGTAGGTCATCTTGATATTCAATCTCCATTAAAATTTGCACTCCAAGAGCTACAAGCAAAGTGTAATTCATGAACTTCTGGGGCAAAGACCTAGATCGATGATTCTGCATCCTCCGACAAAGGAGGTAGAGGTTCAACGTCTTCCTCTATCATTTCAATGCCTATCCCTCCTATGGCTTGCTACTTAGTCATGGACCTCTTCCTCCTCCTCACGAGGCTTGTCAGGAAGAGGTTTGCCAAGTCGGGCCCATGTCTTTTTTGCATTTGCATACTTCTCCACCCTAGCAAACATCTTGGTGAAGTCTTTGGGGTACCTCTTCTCCAACAAGAAGAGAAGAGCATTTCTCTGGAGTTCACCCTTCAGGACGGTCATTACCACTAACTGGTCAAGGTTTCTAACCTCCAAAATAGTTGTGTTGAAGTGGTTGACGTACTCTCAGAGTGGCTCTACTTCTCATTGCTTAATACTAACCAGAGAATCAGAGCCTTGGCACTGCTTTCAGCAGTGACAAAGTGCACTATGAAGGACCTCCTAAACTACTTGAAAGAGTCAATAGAACTAGCTTAAAGGCTTAAGTACCAATATCGAGATGCATTTCATAAAGTGGATAGAAAGGCTCAGCGTAGAATGTCATCTATCACCTCATGGAGAAGCATAATTGCCATGAAGTTCTCCAGGTGGTCAACAAGATCTGAGGTCCTATCATAGGACTCCAATTATGGCATTGAACCATGGGGGAACAAGGTCTTCCATTATCTTTCTGGTGAATGGGGGCTCAGCATTGAAGCCAAACTCATCATCTAGTTGTTGAGGCCTGCTCTACAATGCTTCAATGCATTGTTGCATCTATCAGAACCTTCTCTCTGGTTCTAGGTCTTGCACTACATGAGTACCTTGGTTCCCTTGAGATTTCGTAGGGGTAGAATCTCTCTGAGATTGTGGGGTCGATGAGTGCCTAAGCAGCTTTAGGACAGGGCTCCTAGGTTAGGTATGTTGACTTTGAGCCTATCTTGGACTGTGACAAGGGGATGGTGGCATTGGTTAAGCTCAACTCCGATATGGTGGGTCAAACACAGGCCGAGCCATTGCTTCCTACTATCCACCCTGCACTGTGGTGGTCAAGGCCTAGATCTGGTTGACTAGATTATTGAATTGCTTGTGGGTGACCATGGACTCAGGCCGAGGTGGAGGTGGCTCCCGGACTAGCTCTGGGACCGAAACCTCCTCTCAGGAATCATCATGATGCAAGTTATTCGACACTCCTTTTCACCTCATCATGACAACTCTCTTAAAAAAAATGGGGACTAGCCCTTCCTCTAGCACCAATCTATTTTTATAGTATTCAAACTAGTGGATGCGATTGGATCTGAGATCGAATATGAGCTCAGATAGGGTGATTGTTGCTAGGTCCTGACACTAGGTTAAAACCTATAAAAAATCTTGGGCCAATTTTCTAACAGGGATCCTTTGATTCTCAAGTTAGCTTAGCTCTGAGAATAAGGAAGAGAGTCGAGAGAGTGGGGGTGGAGTGGATTGTGAATGAATGCCGTACTTAGGATCCCCAGCAATATTTATAGAGAGGGAGAGCTCACCATGACAATTAGTTGTTTATGGAAATTACATACGTAGCTCGATAAGGATCAAAATGAGGATCCCGATGAGGATTACGTCACATGATTGTGATGTAGGATAGCTTGGTAAAGGCCTAATCTGGCTTCTAACCAAGTCTGGCATGGATGGAATTCAGAGATCAAAGATCATCTAATGCATTAGGAGCTTCTGAGGTGGAGGTCAGACTTCATGAGGTAGATTTGAATTCAACACGTGCTAATTGATTTTGATATCAAGGTCGGTAGCTCCAAAGTTGAGGCCGAACTCGATATAGGTGAGCACCCATAACAGATCCCATTTATCAAGCACTCATATTGATACATCACTATAAAAATGAGTGACTAAGATTGACAGCATGCATAGACACATAATGATGCAGTGTAGAATATAATTTATCATGATATAGAAAACAAGTTATTTCCTAGTATTAATGTAGCATGCAGGGATTAGTGCAATTTGAGAAAAAATGATATGTTTCCAGTGGAGATACTCTGATGCTCAAGTTAGTGATCAGAAAATGCAAGGCCATAACAGCCAGAGCTAGAAGCCTGTGATAGTTTAGTAACTATGTGAGCAATCATGTGAGAATATTCAAGGCATACCTGGGCCATAGGTCCCACTTATCTACTTATAGGGTTACAAGGAATAACAAAATGTTATTGTGATGGTGTCAATATCTAACAGGCATAACAAACTTGGCTGAGGTGGCGAGATCCTGTCCCTAGTGTTTCAATTCAAAGAATCTTTTTTGTTACGATACCTAGGTTTGTTAGGATCATGTCTACCATGATTTGCATCAAGCTAGTTATAGTTGGCTAAACCGTTGGCTACCTGGATGATGAAACCGCAAGGTGGGAAGGGGGACTTACCCGTGTATCCAGGCCTGTTGGGCTAATACAGTCAACTAGTTTGCAGAGTTGGAATGAAGTCAATTAGATGATAGCTATCATTTCCTACTACTCTGCTTGGAGTCAACCAGCTAGCACAGACAAAATTAGTCCACCAATAGACCCTGCATTTAGCTAGTAAGGAAGCGGGCTAGTCAGCCTTATCACCTCAAACACAATTGTTGGTCTCATCGCATCAGGCCAAATGTCATGACCTGTCATGGATGGTGATGCAGCCGGTGGCTCGAGAGATCTTGGGGTCTATGTCAGCCGCTGTCACATCAGATGCCCTTGACTCTCGACTTCAGAAAACTCTACTTCTTGGTTATCTTCTGAATGGCGGGAGTAGTCAAACTCTGGGCTAACATGGGCCCTACTCGAATATTTGTGAACCCACAGGGTGAGAGGTTGCCAACTATCTGATGCCTCCACTTGCAGGAAAGAAAAATGACATGGCATGCTCAAAGGGTTTGCCTTTAATTTTCCTCAAAGGGCAGCTCACAAGTCTTTCCTCAAGCAATGATAGGTTGCAATGTTTCTCGAAAGTGATAAATCAAAATGATTCTTTCGTGCTTCCCGGGATCAAGAATTAAAAGAAGCCGGGATGGTCCTAAACATCATGAGTTCATGATCAAATGTGTGCCATGCATCAAGACTTAGGAGGATATATCAAGGTGAGTAAAATTGGGAACGTTGGAGCCTTTGTTTTTAAATGGGTACTTGATTCTTCCTTGAGAGTTTTTCTCCATTGACTCGAAGAGGGGTGTTTAGGAAGGAAAGCTGCAAACCTTAACCCATTCTCAGAAGTCCTCTCCCATGGTAGGTTGGTCTTCCTCCCTTTTTGCTCTTTACTCCCCATTCCCATCCTTCTTAGGTCTTCCTTAGAGCTCCCTGGGTGAGGTCATACGGAACGGTCCCTACCCTCACTTAGGTCTCTTCTTTCCCTAATACCATGAGTTTGTCTGAGGCTAATGAACACTCAATAAGTAACACCTCCAGTCTCCTGGGTCTAGAAGAACCATATCTATACAAGCTTGACCCTTCAGATCAAGAAGAAGAGGGATGCCCCTTTAGGATTGTATGGCAAACCAGTAGGTTCATGATAATTATATTATATACACATATAAAAACATTAATTTAATAATTAAACTATCTTTATTTATATTAAATTAATACTTTTATATATCATTTATAGGAAAGAAGATCGTCATTGCAAAGAACTCGATTTTTGGAGTCCAACAATATAAATGATACTCAAATCAGAGTTTAGACGGGCCCAGAATTGAATTTTAAAAATTAATAAAGGAAGTGCATGCATTTTAAAGTAACCGGTCCACCATGGACCGGTCACTGGGTCTACATCACACGAGTTGGTCCATAGGTGGCCATTGTCACCGGTCCAAGACCCATTCCTATGGACCATCTTTGCCATTTCACACCGCCCAGCTACCGGAAGCTATCGAAGTTGTTCCCCTCATCGCCGAGAAGCCCTCCACCATTGGAGAAGCCACCGGAGACCCTCCTCTGGCCATCCAATCCCTGTTCAGCCGCCATGTCATTCCTTTTTCTATTCGATCACCGGGAGTCATGGCCACTTGTCGTCGATCGGAGATGATCACTGATGACTCCCCTATCCCCGCTGTCTCCTTCATTGATTGGCCACCCAACACCTGTGCTCCACTCTACCATGTTCCCTATTGATTAGTTTGCCACCGTCACCCACTGCCACCCCCTCTCAACCCGAACCACTGCCATCAACCATCGTGTCTACTGGCTCACGCCGCTGCCATTCATTGCGATGGGGAGAAGCAAAATCCTAGTGGGAGACCCAGGGATCAAGATCCCACGAGTCTGGATCAGACTCTACTGCCAGAGAAGGAAGGGAGCAGCAATCACTCCATCACGATGCAGATCGGATGGCCTACATTTCTCCTTGTGATATTTAGCCGATCTGAAACTCAATTGAGTCCAAATTTAACCAGGAGGAAGCCCTAGATGAGCTCTATTTAAAGGACACCTGGGTTATAGAAGCAAGCATCTTGGAGAGAGAAGTATGGTATAGGGTAGGAGGTCCAGCTTTGGGTTACGGATTAGCCTCTGAGAGTGAGGTTTCTTAGAGGAGAAGCTATCTTCTATGCCATCTTTTTGCCTACACCAATCTCCAGATCAAAATCCAAGGAGGAAGAAGCAGAGAAAGCCAGTTCGCTTCGAGGAGTACGAAGGAAGAAGGGAGTTCATTGACCATCTTCCCGGCAAGACTGTGACGATCCACTTCTAGTCTTTGTTACTATTTTTTTTAGAGTTTTTCTTAGTTATTAAATTATCCTTTTCTTTCTTGTAATAGAATTCTCTTTTTAATTAATACAATATTTATTTTCATGCATTTTGAATTCCTATTTTCAATTTTATTACAAGTAGATGCTAAGATCTTATTAGTAGATCAAACGTACTACGTTTTTATTTTCTTCTACACTTATAGTTTCTATTTTTCCGAACTTTAAAATATTTTGTTTTATTTTATATAAATCAAAGATTTCAAAATTATCCTAAGTACTACCTTCTCCAAGGATTCAATCTGACTCATCCTTTCTACATATTTTTAATTGTATTTAGAAGTTGGTTAATTAAACTGAAAGCCACAGTATCTTAACAATAACATCGTAACCTATCTAGTTTTTGGGGCCATTATTGGGGAAGGCACGAACACTAATATTTTTGATCTCTTTGATTTTTTTTGTAAATCAGTGTACTATTTTTTTTTTTTTGTAGATAAAAAAGGCAAAAAAAAAAAAAGGAAAAAAAAAAAAGAGGAGAAGGAAATTTCTGCGATTTTGGTGAGATCAATCTTAACCCTAAATTAATTTCCTTTTTTTAGTTACTTCCAATTAATTTTTGCCTTTTTATATTAACCATTTTTTTTTCTTTTCTTTGTTTCCTTTAGTTAGTCACCTTTTTAAAAAAAAAACTACCTAATTTTTAGATTTGTTTTCTTTTTTTACTGCTATCCTTCATTTCAAATTAATATAAAAAAATTCTTTTGGGGGTGTCTTCCATTTAGTTAGTTTCTTTCTTTTCAAACTAACTTAAAATTAAAAAAAAATAGTTTCTTCCTATTTAAAATTATCCAAAAAAAGATTACTTAACTTTTTTGTTAACTGTCTTAAATACTAATTTGATTTCTTGCCTTAATTATAAAATCTATAGTTTCTTTATTTACTTAATCTAGTTTTAGTTTTTTTCATACCTAATTAACCAAGATTAAAAGCTGCCTTTTTTCTCTCCTACTTGAAATAACGTAATATAAAAAGAAAACAAACACACCACATAATACTTAACTAAAATAGAGTAACTAATTAAGACTTAAAAGCTTATTACTTGTTCGGGACATCTTCCTATTTTTGCATAGCATACTTCCATAAAATATCTTAAGGGCATTAACCCATAAACAACATAAGGTGGGGAGTTGATAACCCTTCCTTGGCCCACAAACCACAACACTGCATCTTGCATTGATCTAAACCTATTAACTAAAATCAATTAGACGTCTACCCCTAAGAAACTCGAGCTTAATAGGATAAAGCATCTAAAAGAGTTGGACTGAGTCAGGATTGGCTGATTGGCTGGTGTCTAGGAAAGGGGTTCAAGGATGATGTAGCCCTAAAGAATGATAATTGTTAATTGGTTCCGTTGACTGACCTGGCCAATCTAATTGGTGTCTAAAGAAAGCAACGGGGGGACCCCCACCAATCTTACCCTTAACTGGCTAGTTGATTAGTTAGTTTCTGATTTGGAGGGCTCTAAGGTTGCCTTGGCAGTTAGGAGCTGTCTAGATTTAGGATAACCCTAGGATATAGAGTCCATGTATGCTAACTTGTTTGTAAATAATAACAAACCCTAACTAATTCTTTTTCTCTCTTAGCTCTAGGACTCCTTAGGCCCTTTTTGTTAGAACTCTTCTCCTTCTTCATCTCACCACTTCTCTTAAAAAATAGTAATAATAATAAATATATATATAAATAAGTATTGCTCTGATCTAAAACTTTGATTACATATCCAAATAAATCAGAATAATCCAATAGATTGAATTAGTGCCAAGAGACCGAATCCTTATAGTAGAGCACCCTTTCTTCCGGTATACTAAGTTTATTTGAGTCCCACTCACTTTAAGAGTGAGTTTCCAACTGAGTACCAACATCTTGAGTTTAGGTATGACCAAGTTTATCAAGATCAAACCCAACTAGCCTATAGCTTAGAGGGTAACCTATACCTTAATGACTATATTTAGGTTAAGGGGCTCAGCTAAACTTTTCATGGCAATGACACCCAGTGGTTACCCCGGCAACCCAAGGATCTCTATTCATAGATACATCATATTATGATCAGCCCTATCTCTATCATCAACCTTCTCCAATTAATTATAGCCCATCATTTGAAGAGAAGGTTCAACAAGCACCATATCCATCTCCCCTACAAACCAACCTAGATATCGATAAATTTGCTCAATTTCAACAAATGATTATAGCCCAACAGCAATCTATCGATAAGCTAATGGATCAAACTGACTAACGATTAATTGAGCTTAATAAAGAGGAGGGAGGTAAACTACCTAGTCAATCCGAGAGTAACCTAAAAAGATTATACCTAGCTTAAAACTTTAATGACCCTCTAGCTTTTCTTGAACAATCAACTCTAGCTCCCAGGAATGAACTGGTCTTAGAACAACTCTGCACAACCATAAGGACCAATATAGATAATTTGGCTAAGGCAAAAAAATATATGGAGACATTAAACTTATGGGACAAACCAATTTCATCATTATCCCACTCACCTATGGCCCCATTCCCTAGTGCCTTAAAATCATCTATGCCTTTTAATAGGATGGGAGAACAAATTGATGTAATGATGGAATTGGTAGAGACTTTCCAAAAACCACAAATGCATGACTCAACAGACATAATTCCTTTCTAGGATTTGTTAGATCCTTGTCTGGCTCAATTAAGGGTAGATGATTTTCATGTAGATGGATATAGTACTAAAGTGAATAACCTAATACAAATACCCTACTTTGAAACCATCCCATTTGTGCTTGATAAACAACAAGAGCCATCACCTAGCCCATTAATAGCTCCTTTGTTAGAATTACCGCCTAATCTTGAACTAAAGCCACTTTCTGATGCACCCAGTGAAACTTTTCCAGTGAACCTTACTCAAGAAGTCCAACTCAGTGGTATTCTAAAAGCACATAAAAAACTATTGGATATGATATTACTAAAATGATGGATCATGATCTTAGAAATTTTATAATTGATTTCTCCATATTCGGCAGCAATTTTGAAAACTACCTCCAAAACCTTTCCATAATATTAAAATAATGTATGGAGATAGGGTTAGTTTTAGTCTGGAAGAGATGCCTACCTTTAAAATGGGAAGGGATATTGACTAAGCACATCATGCTCGAGAAGGAGAGTAGGATAGACCAACCCATAATTGAGAAAATTTTTAAACTACCACCTTCAATCTCAACCAAACAAGTACAACCCCTTCCTAGTTAACATATAAATTATAATATATTTTTAAATTTTGGAATAATATACTTGTCCAGTATACTTTATTGACTCGGGCTAATCATCATAGAGTACTATGAATGATTTTCTACCATGATGACAAGGCCTCTTGATTGGCCTTGCCTTTTTAATGTTATGAGGGATACATTAAAATAATTATCTATTAGACTCCCTCATAATATCCAGCTGAAGATGTTAAACCTAGCACCGGTTGGGAGGTGACCCAATAATCTTATTTTTTAGTATAATTACAGGAACTTAGACAAATGTATAATAGCCTGCACTTCACAAAGCCTTCTTCAACTCCCAAAGAACATTCACTCCTTGTGTACTCTTTTCTATTCCTTTTTACATGTTGCACCCTTTATTTTCTTTTTCATTGAGGACAATGTCGATTAAGTTGGGGGGGAGAATAACTAATTTAATTAAGTCCTCAAGTATGACTAGAAGTAATTAATTTTATATCTAAATGTTATCTTAATTTGAAGTTAATTAGACACCCTAATCAATGATTGATTAATGGCCTAAATAGTTTTGAAGATACTAAGAGGCAAATCACTAAGAAAACCCAACAAATGTAGGGATGACCAAGTAAATATTGGGAGTGATTCCAAAACTCTCTCCCTTCTTATCTCAATAAAGAATCTGCTTATTGAGAATAGGGGTGGCAATGTTGGGATATACAAAAAGTTCTTTAAAATATATATATATATAATAAAATAAAATTAGAGAGTTAGTCTAACCTCACAGCTCTTCTCGAACTCTTATTGAGTAACCAGGATCCTTCGCCTAAGTAAACATTGTGGTTCGCATCAAAAGGTGAGAAGATCAAGAGATCTATTAAGCAATAGCACCTACTAAGTAACCACCCCTTCGTCAAAGTAAACATGGTGGTTCATGTCAAAAGGTGATGATGCTAATGCTTAAGAGGTCAAGACATTACACTAAACTTCTTAAAAAAAGAAGAAGGAATGAAAGGACTAAAATGTAAAAAGGCAACAAACCTGACTTAAATTAAGTTAGAGAATTTAAAGAATAAGTTGGGAAGATAATAAGGAAGACCTCTAAAGGTTTCTATGGTCAACACTCAACTATTAATTGGGATGACTCGGTGATCCAATAAAGTACCTCTTTAATGGTCTGGCTAGGTATCAGCTGCCTTTAAGACTGTCTAAATTAACTTTCAGTACAAGGATGAGTATATATATATAGCGAATTCATCTACTTTGCTCGAGAATGAGCAAAGTTCAAGTTGGGGGATGTGATAATTATATTATACATATATATATAAAAGCATTAATTTAATAATTAAACTATCTTTATTTATATTAAATTAATATTTTTATATATTATTTTTAGGAAAAAATATTGTTATTATGAAGAGCTCGATTTTTGGAGTCCAACGGTACAGACGATACTCAAATTAAAGTTTAGATGGGCCCGAAATTCAATTTTGAAAATTAATAAAGGAAATGCATGCATTTTAAAGCAACCGGTCCACCATGGGCCGGTCGTTGGGTCTACATCATGCGAGTTGGTCCATAGGCGGCCATTGTCACCAGTCCATGACCCATTCCCGTGGACTATCTTTGCTATTTCATGCTACTCAGCCATCGGAAGCTGCCGAAGTCATTCCCCTCACCATCGAGAAGCCCTCCACCATCGGAGAAGCCATCGGAGACCCTCCTGTGGCCGTCCAATCCCTGTTCGGCCTCCATGTCCAATTCCTTCTTCTGTTCAGTCACTGGGAGCTATGGCCACTTGTCATCGGACGAAGATGATCATTGATGACTCCCCTATCCCCGCCATCTCCTCCATTGATCGGCCACCCAACACTCGCATTCCACTCTACCATGTTCCCTGTTAATTGGTCTACCACCATCACCCACCACCACCACCAGGCACCGTGTCTACCACCTCATGCCGCCAGCCATCCACTACGATGGGGAGAATCACAATCTCAGTGGGAGACCCAAGGATCGGAATCCTATAAGTCTAGATCAGACTCTGCTGCTAGAGAAGGGAGCGACAATCACTCCATCACAACATATATTGGATGGCCCAGATTTCTTCTTGCAATATTTAATCAATCTGGAGCCCAATTGAGTCCAAATTTGACTAGGAGGAAGCCCTAGATGAGCTCTATTTAAAGGACCCCTGGGTTACAAAAGAAAGCATCTTGGAGAGAAGAGTACAGTATAGGATAGGAGCTCTAGCTTTGGATTACAAGTTGGCCTCTAAGAGTGAGGTTTCTTAGAGGATAAACTATCTTCTATGCCATCTTTTTGCCTACACCAATCTTCAAATCAAGATCCAAGGAGGAAGAAACAGAGAAAGCCAGTTTGCTCTGAGGAGTACGAAGGAAGAAGAGAGTTTGTCGACCATCTTCCTGATGAGGCTATGCCGATCTACTTTCAGTTTTTGTTACTATTTTTCTTAGAGTTTTTCTTAGTTATTAAATTACCTTTTTCTTTCTTGAAATAGAATTCTCTTTTTAATTAATTCAACATTTATTTTCATGAACTTTGAATTTCTATTTTTAATTTTATTGTAAGTAGATGCTATGATCTGATTAGCAGATCAAATATGTCATATTTTTATCTTCTTCTATACTTTTAGTTTCTATTTTTTCCAACTTCAAAATATTTTCTTTTATTTTATAAAAATCAAAGATTTCAAAATTATCCTAAGCACTGCCTTCTCTATAAATTCAACTTGACTCATCTTTTTACATGTTTTTAATTGTATTTAGAAGTCAGTTAATTAAATTGATAGCCATGATATCTTAATGACAACATCATGGCCTATCAGTTTGACTTGGTTCTAACTCCTATGCAAATTCTAGCTCCTATTCTGATTCTAGCTCCTGCCCTGGTCCTGGCCCCTATCTATCTAGCAGTCATAGCATCGATGATGTCCACACCAACCATCCTTCATATCCATAGGATGTACAGAATCCTGGATCATATACGGATGCCTGCCATAGTCCGAAGGATAGGGTGAACTTTAGATCGAAAGGGAGAATTACCATATATGTAGCATTTCCTCAAGCGGGTCTTTGTTTGCCCCTCCATCCTTTCATCCTCACACTGTTCAACTAATACCATCTTGTCCAGACTTAGTTGACCCCGAACTCTTTACGAACTATTTATTATTTTTTGATTCTCTACCATTTTCATGGGATCATTTCCAAGTTTTCCTTGTTTAGATCATTCTTTATCCTGAAAAATCACTCAACTAAGAGAGCGTGGTGGTCTATAGCCCCTCATCAAGGGACTATTCGCTTTGATTTGCCATCTTTCATCAAGGGATGGAAGAGTAGATTCTTGTTTATTTTTCTTAAGGGGATGAATTCGGTTTGGAGTGACCTAGGCAAGTCCCCTAACTTAGTGTTATGAGGTAGTGCCTATTGACTAGGAGGTCTATGAGTAGCTCCTTAATTTAAAAGTCCTGAAAGAGGAGGAGTGCTATCAGAGCAAAATCTGTTTGAGGCTAGATACAACCCAGTACAAGCCTTAGGTGAGGGTTTCTACATCCCTTCCTAATTAGGTTGCTTATGGCTGATCAGACTTTGCATCTAGTTGTCTTATAGATATGAGGTTCTCAATGGAGGACATTAAGAGCACTAGCCAAAAGAGGAGTGCTAACTAGAAGCCTAGAAAGATGGCCGAGAAGAGGCTGCATATGGATCTGCCAACTGACTTGCCCACCACCATGCTGTTGCCCAAGGGAACTTTTGCACCTTATCTAGAAGGGATCTTGCTACCACCAGTGTGGAGGTGGTAGAGATCTCTTCATTGTTGCTGCCCATTTTGACCCCCACGCTCCCAGTGTCCCCAATTAGGCCTCAGAGCTTGCCTACTCCATCAGTGTCGTCCCCTACAGTGGATTCGAGCCTATCAATTTCTCCCCGACTGGCCAGACCATCATTACTCAAAGGGACTTACCTAGGAGAGAACGACATTCTTAGGTTGAGGGCAAATGTGCACTCGAATGCTTCCATTTTTCATGATAAGAAGTTGACCGAGGACTTACTTGACCACATTCTTCTCCCCTAGGACTAGAGGAAGTAGTGATCTTAGTCTACCAATAAGATCATCTCTGACTCCATACGTCAGTTACATGGGGTAAGTGTTTTTCCAAACTTTTATCCATTAATTTTTTATACATCAGGTAACTGATGGGTTTCCCTTTTCTTTGATAGCTTATCCATGATATTCTTGACATGAAGAAGAGATTCAGCAATTTTGAGGAGTTGATGAACACCTTAGAGGAGAGGGCAGAGCTCATTGAGAGACAGGCAAAACTCTCGAAGGGCTTATTGATTGCGAGCAAGGCCCGTGAGGCTAAACTCAAGAGAGAATTGCAAGCTTCTCGAGATGTCGCACAGGGGTTTGAGGCCCGGCTAAAGACAAGGGAAGAAGAGATCAGGCAGAAGTTCTCTGAGTAGGAGGTTCGGCTCACTGACGTGACTACCAAGGGCATATATTGAGAGTCCTTGGTTATGGTAGCCAACCAGAGGCTTGATGATGTGTATGCTATTGCCAAAGAAACTAATCAGAGGGCCAAGGAGGTGGAAGCTAAGGCTCAAGCTACATAGGAGAAAGCAGCCTTAATGGCTTCTCGTGTCATCAAGGACTTTAAGAAATCCAAAGACTTTAAGGACAAGGTGGGAGAGGCCATCCTCGATGCTTATTTGAAGGGATCTGCTGAGTGCAAGGCGAAGGTCTTAGCCACTCACTTTAGTTTGGATTTGAAGGATATCATTGTCGACACCGAGGAGCATGAAGAAGAGGAAGAAGAGGGAGGAGAAGCAACTAAGATGTCGGCCATGAAGAAGGTGGCGGTTGAGGTCAAAGGGGTAGAACCTGCCATTTCCACCACTAAAAGACTGGCAAGGTCCCATGCATGCTGTGTAAACAAGCCGGTATCGGAGAAGTCACCAAGGATGACATCGGTGAAACTAATAGCATTTAGGAGACTCTAGCCATTGTGATGGTAGAACTCCATGCAACCATGGACACTAAGGAGGTAGGTTCAGAGCTAGCAATCGACCTAGAGAGATTACCTACATCCTCCCTTTCCTTTTTCCTTTTGTTTTGTATAGAGGCATCGTCCCATTTTGTGAAGACTCCTCGATTTGCGAAGTCTTCTTTCTCTTGTAAAAACTTTTGTCAAGTAATGGAAAGATCCACTTTAATTTGATCTTGTGTCTATCTTTACATTACTTGAGCATGTCTCAGATTCTCTTTAAGGTCGACATATGTCACTATTTTTTATTGTTGACCAGTAGCTTGGTCATTGTGAATTTATCCTCATGACTAGTTCCTTAGGAAACCCGAAAATTGACTACAAATAGAATTATCGCCATCAACAACTATCAAAACTAATAGCAAGCCAGGGGGCTATTGAGCTTTAGCTCCCGATTAATTGGTTGCGTGGTCTTGGTAAGAAACTAGAGTTTGGATTTATTCCATGGCTAGTCGGCTGCATAATGCGATGCTGGTAAGCAACCCATCTTAGAAGTTAACCCATGGCTACTCATCATAGGGTGTGGTGTCGATAAGTGACCCATCTTTAAAATTAACCTATGACTGGTCAGTCATAGGGTACGATGCTAGTAATTGACCTATCTTGTTAGTTAACCTATAGCTAGTCGGCCATAGGGTGAGGTGCTGGTAGGCAACCCATCTTGGAAGTTAATCCATCGCTAGTTGACCTTAGGGTGCGGTGCTGGTAAGCGACCCATCTTAAAAGTTAACAATGGCTAGACAACCTTATGGGTATGGTGCTAGTAAGTGACCCATCTTTAAAGTTAACTTATGGCTAGTCGGTCATATGGTGCAATGCCAATAAGTGACCCATCTTGAAAATTAACCTATGGCTAGTTGGTAATAGGGTACGGTACTGGTAAGTGACCCATCTTGGAAGTTAATCCATGGCTAGTCAGCCATAGGGTGCGGTGCTGTAAGCAACCCATCTTGGAAGTTAACCCATAGTTTGTCAGTCATAGAGTGCGGTGCAGGTAAGCGACCCATCTTTGGAAGTTAATGGTTGTCCAGGTAGTAAGCAACCTAAGAGGGTGTGAATTGGGTTTTTAAAAATTTAAACTAAGTATGTGCTAAACTAATGTATTTGTGTAGCAATGTGAATGTGCAGAATGCAATCTAGATGTTGTGCTTTAAAAATAAAGAGCAATGCAAGAAAAAGAAATGAGAAGATAAAGCACACACACAAACACAAGAATTTTATAGTGATTCGGTGCACTCCAAGCATCTATATCCACTTCCCAAGCTACCTCTTAAAAATTCTATTATAATCTACCAAAGATTACAGCCAACTTATTTTCAAGGGCTCACAAATCAACCCACAATTGGTTATCACACTTAGGCTCACCAACAATCTTTCCCATAAGCCAACCCTAGGCTTGTATTCCAATACATGGATTGAAAGGGCCTAACCCCTAGTTTCAATAGCCTTGAAACTAGTAACAACAAATAAAGCCAAAAGTATAATTTTAAGCACAAGAAAAGCTCTCAAAAGAGCAAGAATAAAGTTGATAAAACTCTTCTTGAATGTATGAGTTGTCTTCTTCTTCTTGGAAGCTTTCAATGAATACTTTTGGATATTGATTTGAAGGCTCAATAGCAAGAATAAAGGCTTTTCACTTAGAATCTTTTTTTAGCTCACTCTCTTGTCTTTTTAATAGCTTTCTAAGATGATAGGAGTTGTCTCTTGTGTCTCTTATGTATTTGTTGCCGCCAAGATCGTCGTGGCCCATAGCTCTAACGCATTGGGTTCCTGCCGGGTGCTTGGCTCCCTGTCTCATGGTCGGCTTGTTCGCTCACTCGCTTCAGGGGTCCTGCAAGAAAGAGGAAAACCTCGGATCAGAGATTTTGGTGAAGGCACTCCAATGATCAAGTCAGTGGAACGATCGAGGGGAACAGAATTCTCTGTAGTAGAGAGCTGGGGGACACTCCATGTCAAGAGGGTGATAAAAGAGACGATAATTCTGAAATGGAAGAGTCTCTGTTGTTTTTTTACCTTCTTACCTCTGCTTACCTTTTCATGTGGGTCTTATATATGTGAGTAGATTCTTGTTGGCTTCCAGGTTCTCTCCTTTGAAGGAGGCTTTTCGTTGCCTGCTGTCGCCTCTCTGTCAGGCCGGTTTAATGCCTGAGTCTTAAGCCATAATGGGATGTTGTTTTTTTGAAGGAGGCCGCCCGGGTACCATAGTGCCTAGGATCTAGGGCCTAGGGTCCTGGTGCCCTGTTATGGAAGTCACAGTCTCTCAGTCGTGCAGTCATCGACATGTCGGTACACTACAAGGCTAGGAGCTTGGTGTTGTCTAGATCATGCAGATCATGCGCACGGTGCACCACAAGGGGCCTACGCCCATGGAAAGCCATGAGCCACCTCTCGGAGGCTCTGCATGATCAGGTACTTTCTCATCTTCATTTTGAATTCTAGCCTCTTTATGCCTTTGGCGGGAATCCATGCTCCTGCTGGTAGGAGGGCCTGCTTTGGAGGGGTGGACTCGACCTCGACTAGGAGCTGACCTCAAATGGGGGGCCCACCCAATAAGCCCTACCTTGGCTAGGAGCTGACCTCGTTAAGGCAGTCCATTCTGGGAGCATGAGCTCAACTCCGACCGGTAGCTGTGCTCGGTCAGAGGGCTCGCCTTGAAGGGATGGACTTGATCTCGACCAAAAGTTGACCTCAGACGGGGGGCCTGCCTAATGAGCCCTACCTCGGTTGGGAGCTAACCTCAATCGGGTGGTCCACCTCAGTTCTTCGTTATGTAGCCTTGCCCAAGTGGCGGGTCTCTTGCTACTATGGCCATCCGCAGGCTCTATGTCAGCGGATGTCGCCATGTCAGTCCACAAGCTCCAGGTCAACGGATGTCACCATATCAGTTTCCCCCCACTTCCAAGCCCAGAGAACAAAGAATCCGCTCGGGGCGAAGGGAGTAATGGTTGCGCTGGAATAGAGGGGGCGCGCCCCTTTCGTCACCAATGCCGGATGCACCGGTGTTTAGGCAATCTTGCTTCCATGCCATCTGGGTGTCGCCATGTCTTCTCTCCTAAAAGATGATTATTGATGACGCATCGGCTTTAGAAGAACTGCTCCAGGTTTGAAGTGTCGCTTTGGTACGTGGCATCTCTCGGTTAGCTTGGCACGAGACATGGCACACGTCTTCTATGGGCACGAATGTACAAGAAGTTTTCATATCAATGAAACCCCTTGGCTATCATTCCTCTTCTTTCTCTTTCTTTTCTTTCTTCTTCTTCTCCCCCACTTTTTTTTTGTTGCCCGGCTGCGGGCCAGGCGAAAGATGGTGGGGCTTGCTTGGAGTTCCCATCTGACATCCCCGAACTATGAGCTAGGCAATGAAATTGCTTGTCTCTGAGTGTCAGGCTTCATAAGTTTCTGGACTTGAAGTGCCGAGCTTCGGGAGTCTCCGAGCTTTGGTTTGGGGCACCAAGGCTCCAGGCTTGAGTATGGGGCATTGTGGCTCCCAGCTTTGGTACAGGGCGCTGTGGCTCCCGGCTTTGGTGTGGGGCGCTATGGCTCCCGGCTTTGGTGCGGGATGCTGTGGGTTTCGGCTTGAGTGTGGGGCTTTGAAAGTTTCCCAGCTTTTGTGCGGGGCGTCAGAGGTTCCCAGCTTTGGTGCGGGGTGCTGTGGCTCCCAATTTTCGTGCGGGGTGCTATGGCTCCTGGCTTGAGTGTGGGGCTTTGAAAGTTTCCCGACTTTAGTGCAGGGCATCAGAGGTTCTCGGCTTTGGTGCGGGGCGCTATGGCTCCCGGCTTGAAATGGGGTGGATGAGTTCCTACACAGGTGAAAAACAAAGTTACACCAAAAAGAAACTTTAATTTATTATGGAAGAGCCTTACGTTATTAGTGGTACATCCTTAAGTTACTGGCATTCCAGGTTCGCGTGAAGTAGATGCCATCAAGCTCGGTGAGGTAGTAGGCCCCGCCCGATAAGGCTTCGATCACCTGGTAAGGACCCTTCCAATTCGGGGAGAATTTCCCGCACTCTCCTGGTTGGGATGCTTCTGCTCACTTGAGCACGAGGTCGCCTGGGTGGAACACCTTAGGCCACATGCGGGAATTGTAATAACATGCGACTCGCTGCCAATAGGCCATCATTCAGAGTCGGGCTTTATCCCTTGTCTCATCCAGCAAGTCCAAATTGAGGAGGAGGCATGCCGGGTTTTCGACTTTGTCAAACTGCTCTATCCAGAGCATGGGAATGCTAAGTTCTACTGGGATTATCACTTCAATCCCGAAGACGAGATTGAAGGGCATATCTCTAGTGGCTGTACGGGGAGTGGAGTGGTAGGCCCACAGCACGCTGGGCAGCTCATCTACCCATCAGCCCTTGACTTTATCCAGCCTTGTATGGAGCCGTTGCAGGATGGTGCGGTTGGTCACTTCGGCCTCCCTATTTGTTTGAGGATGAGTCACCGAGGTGAAGCGATGGTGGATGCCAAGATTGGAGAAAAATTCTTTGAAGGCCCGATTGTTAAACTGCTTTTCGTTGTCGGTGATGACTGTGTGCGGGAGGCCTTATCTATAAATTATAGATTTCTAGAAGAAGGACTGGACCTTTGCCTCTATTATCCATGCTAGAGGTTCGGCCTTGACCCATTTGGTGAAGTAGTCGATGGCCATAATCAGGAACCTTCATTGACTGGATGCTACAGAGAAGGGGCCTAGGATGTCCATTCTATTGAGTCTCAGGTGGTGCATCCAAGATTCCAGGGGGATGGGCCAAGGTTTATGTTGGTCCAGTTTATCATGGTCACGCATGATGTATCTAGGGCTAGGAGAGTCGGGATGAGTCCTAAATGTTAGACTGAGTTTTGGTCAGTCTGGATATTAAAGTCGACTCAGTTCTGGCCAGAGTCAACTCTAATGGTTGGCACAGCATAGATGCAGGGAAGAGTTTTGCTGAGAGTAGGCTCGAACTGCTTGGAGTCAGCTCAGTATTGCTAAGAATCGGCTTGGATCACTGGAAGTTAGCTCGGTTCTGCAGAATAGGTAAACTGCGGTCTGGACGAGTCAACTCTAGGTCTGAGAGTCGACTCATCCAGAGTGCTTCCTACAACATGGAGTTGACTCAAAGGGTTCGAGCCGACTCGGATGACAGGATCTTTTGAATCACGTGTTGCCATGCCAGGAAGTTCCAGGGGGCTAGGTCCTTTGCTATCTAGGTATATATATATGTAAGTTGGGATGGTTATGAGTGAGGACAAGAGAGAGAAGGTCATTTTGTAACAGTCTAAGAAAATAATTGGAATCAAGAACTCTATCCGTTCTTCCAGATCTCATTTTTCTCCTTTCCTTCTCTTTCACTTCTCGATCAATCCAAGGGATTGATTGATCTTTGTTCGACCTGTATCCTACTGTGATCATCTTTGGATCACTGGCAGGGGGTCATTCGCGCACCTAAATTGCTTCCGCTGGGAGTGGGTTTGCCGGATCGTTCATCATTAATTATTCATCGGACGAGTTTCATCATCAATTTGGTATCGAGCAAGGTTGCGTGAAGGAAGAAAGATCTCTACATCCAAGAAGTGCTAGAAGATAAGATCTAGTAATATTGATTCTACTTGATTATATCAAGCAATTTCAAGATGGATTTCGAGAAGTATGATGGTAAGGAGAATTTTACTCTATGGCAACAAAGAATAAAAGACTTGCTGGTTCAACAGAGGATCTACAAGATCTTGGTGAGATAGAGACCAGAAAAGATCAGTATTGAGGATTGGGAAGAGCTAGAAGAGATTATTTTCAGCACCATCAGGATGTGTTTGGCATATCAAGTTTTGCCGGAGGTATGTACTGAGACTACGGCAAAGGGTCTTTGGCTGAGATTAGAGAACACATACATAGGCAAGAACATGACAAACAAGCTATTGTTGAAGAAGCAGTTGTATAGTCTGAGAATACCTGAAGGAGGAGACCTCGTTGCTCACATTCAGAGGTTCAACCAGGTATGTTCAGAGGTTATGAATCTGGATATAAAAATCAATGAGGATTGGGCATTGTTGCTGTTGTATTCACTCCCGAGATCATATGATGGTCTTATAACAACCTTGGTGTATGGGAAGGAAATCCTGATCTATAAAAAGGTTGTTGGAGTGCTCAGATCAAATGATCAAAAGAAGAAGATCTGCAAAGGAAATCCTAAATCAGAGGTTCTTGCTATGAATGAAAGGCAAGGAAGATCAAAGAAAAGGGTTAAGGGAAAATCAAGGGGCAGATCACAGTCTCAAGATAGTAAGAAGGGCTTGAAGTGCTTCAAATGTCATCAGCATAGTCACTTCAAAAGGAATTGCCCTCTTTGAAAGATCGAGAAAGGAAAGACCAATACTAGTGGTGCAAGTGTATCTAAAGGCAGTAGAGAATATGTACTAATAGCTTCAGATGGAACAGTCGATTGGGATAATACTTGGACATTGGATTCAGCGTGCTTTTATCACTATACCTCACATCGGGAGTGGTTTGATACCTATGATAAATCATTTGGAGGTAGTGTAAGTCTTGGTGATGATCACCCTTGTTCGGTGGCTAGAGTTGGCACCATTAGGCTGAGAATGTATGATGAAGTGATAAGGACTCTGTCAAATGTCAAACATGTACCAAAATTAAAGAAGAATTTGATTTTTTTGGGCTACTTGGAAGAGCAGGGTTATGCCTTCAATTATTGGTCAGGTAGTGGATGTTTGAGGATAACCAAGGGAGCATTGATGGTGATGAGAGGAAGAAGACTGAGCAATAATCTATACAAGATGGAAGGCTCAGTGGTGAATAATAGTGAGGAGGTGCTTACAGCAGCATAGGATGACAAGCTCTCCTACCAGTTATGGCACTATCGGATGGGTCACTTGAGTGACCGAGGGCTCACAAAATTAAGCAGAAGAGGAAACCTTCTAGTGCTGAAGAAAGATGGAAATGACCTATGTGAGCCCTGCATTTATGGCAAACAGTATAGGGTAAAGTTTACCAGTAGTACCAAGTTGAGTGAGGATGTTTTAAAACTAATTCACTCGAATGTATGGGGATCATACCTGTTTTATCCAGGAATGGAGTAAGGTATTTTGTTACCTTCATTGATGACTTCTCTAGGAAATTGTGGGTGTATCTGATGAGAGAAAAATCAGAGGTATTTGCCCGATTCAAAGCCTGGAGGGCTAAGGTAGAGAAGGAGACGGGAAAACATGTGAAGTGCCTTCGATCAGATAATGGTGGGGAGTACTCTAGTGAAGAGTTTAGGAATTACTATGAGGAAATTGGGATTAAATGTCATTACACAGTAAGAATGACCCCACAACAGAATGGTATTGCGAAAATGATGAATCGGACACTATTGGAGAAGGCAAGGAGTATGAGACTGCAGTCATCACTACCAAAAATCTTTTGGGGTGATGCTATTACTTTATCATGTTTTCTTGTAAATAGGTCCCCTCATTTCAATCTGGATGGAGGACTTCCAAAGAAAGCTTGGAGTAGGAAGAAGGTGGAGCTTGGTCACCTAAAGGTGTTTGGTTGCTTGGCCTATGCACATATGGTGGCAACTGAACGGAGTAAGTTGGACCCTAAGTCGAAGAAGATGATCTTCATTGGGTATCTACGGGGAGTCAAGGGTTACTTATTGTGGGATCCATAGTCTTAAAAGACAGTGATCAGTAGGGATGTCATATTTGATGAAAGGAGCATCTTGGAGAGATCGGGGAGTACGGATGGAATTGCAACTTCAAAGGTGAATAGCAGTGACTATCCTTCATAGGTGGAGGATAGGCCATCTGCATCAACTGGCAAGGGTGTTTTAGTTGAGGTGGAGTTAGGCAGGAAAGGTCTTCTTATGATGAAGGATCAGAAAGGAAAATCAGTTGTTCAAAGTGAAGTACAGGAATAGCCACAAACAAAAGATTTGTGGGACAATGCAAGTGGAGTGTCATTGCATAAATCTCAGCGCACAATCCGAAAGCCAATGAGATATGGCATGGATGAGAATATATCTTATGCTCTTATATCTGTGAATGGAGATCCAGAAACATTGAAGGAGGAAATGGAGAGTTCAAATAAAGAATCATGGATACAAGGCATGATGGAAGAGATGGAATCTCTCAGGAGGAACAAGACATGGCAATTGGTAGATCTACCTAAAGATGCTCATGCAAGTGGCTCCAAATGGGTGTTCACAAAGAAAATAGTAACTTCAAAGCAAGGTGGAGTGAGATACAAAGCAAGGCTGGTAGCAAAAGGATACTCATAAAGGGAAGGAGTTGACTACACTGAGATATTTTTTCCTGTGGTACGCCATACTTCAATTCGGGTGTTACTATCATTGGTGGCAGAACATGGTATGGAATTGGAGCAGATAGATGTGAAGACAGCCTTTCTACATAGAAGTCTAGATGAGAAGATCTATATGAAGCAACCTGATGGCTTCATAGAAATTGGACAGGAGGATAACGTATGTTTACTCTAAAGATCATTGTATGATCTGAAATAATCACCTCGCCAGTGGTATTGGAGATTTGATGCTTTTATTTTAAGCCTTAGGTTTCTCAGGTGTGAACATGATTGTTGTATATACGTCAAGGATGTGGATAATATAATGCTTTGTATCTACTTTTGTATGTGGATGATATGTTGATAGCTAGCAGAAGTATGAGTGATGTAAATCAGCTGAAGAAAGCATTATCTAAAGAATTTGAGATGAAGGATTTGGGTCCAGCTCAGAAAATCCCTGGAATGGAGATTTGCAGAGATAAATGCAAGGAGATTCTCCATTTGTCACAAGGAGGTTATATCAAGAAGATTCTTGAGAGGTTTGGGATGGAGAAGGCCAAACTAGTGGAGACACCATTACCAGGGCACATATTTATCTCTAAGATTCAAAGCCCCCAAACAGATGAGGAGAGAAAGTACATGGAGAGAGTTCCATATGCAAATGCTGTAGGTAGTGTTATGTATGATATGGTGTATTACAGGCCAGACATAGCATATGCCGTAAGCCAGGTGAGTAGGTACATGGCAAATCCTAGGAAGAAACATTGGAAAGCATTAAAGTGGATTTTGAGGTATCTACAGGGAACTCAAAAGCATGGACTGGTATTTGGTGGGCAGCCAGAAGGACAAGGAAGGAACTTCGAAAAGTTATATGGAGGTTCGGGTCCTTTAGAAGGGTATGTAGATGCAAGTTATGCAGGTAATCTTGAATAAGAAGGTCTACTACAGGTTATATCTTCTACTTACATGGTGGATCGGTTTCTTAGAGATCTACCTTTCAACCTATCACTGCTCTATCTATAATTGAGGCTGAGTATATAGGTATTATAGAGGCTACTAAGGAAGCACTATGGCTGAGGAGGCTAGTTGCTGAGATGGGGATGGAACAGTATATGGTGGTCCTGTACAGTGATAGCCAGAGTGCCATACATTTGACTCAGAACCCAATCTATCATGCATACACAAAGCATATAGATGTGAGGTACCATAGGATCAGAGAACTGGTGGAGGAAGGAGAAGTGGCACTCGTGAAGGTCCATACAAAGGAGAACCAGACTTATGCACTTACAAAGGCTCTACCAGGAGAAAGCTTCTATTCATGTATGTGGTTGATGGGTCTGAGGTGTCTGGTGTAATAAACTATAATCTTGGAGCACCGTGGTGGAGATCGTTGAGTCTCAGGTGGTGCATCCAAGATTCCAGGGGGATGGGCCAAGGTTTAGGTTGGTTCGGTTTATCATGGTCACACATGATGTATCTAGGACTTGGAGTGAGTCCGGGATGAGTCCTAGATGTTAGACTGAGTTTTAGTCAGTCTAAGCATTAGAGTCGGCTTGGTTCTGGTCAAAGTCAACTATAATGGTTGGCACGGCATGGATGCAGGGAGGAGTTTCACTGAGAGTTAGCTCGGACTGCTAGGAGTTGGCTCGGTACTGTTGAGAGTCGGCTCAGATCACTGAGAGTCGGCTTGATTCTATAGAACAAGTAAACTGTGGTCTGGACGAGTCAGCTCTAGGTATGAGAGTCGATTCGTTTAGAGTGCTTCTTGCAGCATGGAGTCGACTCAAAGGGTTTGAGCCGACTCGGATGATGGGTCTTTTGAATCACGTGTTGCCGCACCGGGAAGTTCTGGGGGGGCAACGTTCTTTGCAATCTAGGTAAAAATATATGTAAGTTGGGATGGTTATGAGTGAGGACAAGAGAGAGAAGGCCATTTTGTAACAGTCTAAGAAAATAACCGGAATCAAGAACTCCCTCCGTTCTTCTAGATCTCGTTTTTCTCCTTTCCTTCTCCTTCGCTTCTTGATCAATCCAAGGGATCGATTGATCTTTGTTTGACATGTATTTTACCGTGATCATCTTTGGATCGCTGGCAGAGGGTCATTCGCGCACCTGAATTGCTTCAGCTGGGTGTGGGTTCACTGGATCGTTCGTCATCAATTATTCGTCGGACAAGTTTCACCATCACATTCTCCACTGGACGAACGGCCATAGGGCTGATAGTTGGGAGATAGGGGTTGCCGGCTGCCACTGGATGCATGCATGGCACTGGTATTTGTTGCACTTCTTCACAAAATTGGCTACATCTTCTTGCATGGTTTTCCAAAAGTATCCCTACCGAATCGTCTTGTGGGCTAAGGCCCTGCCCCCCACATGGTTGCCACAAATGCTTTTGTGTATCTTTTGGAGCACGTAAGTAGCTTCTGAGAGCTTCAGGCACTTCAGCAAGGGCATAGGAATAGGACCTCTAGTAGAGCTGCCCATCCAAAATCATGTAACATGCTGCCTTCTTCTTGAGAAGGTCGGCCTCCTTTCGGTCCTTTGGCAAAGTGCCAGGGTGATGTACTTGATATAGGGATCCATCCAGCTGGCCTTGTTGGAGACTTGCTGGACCTTGGCCATAGTTTCGTAGCTAGGGGCCTCGAGACATTCGACGAAAGCACGCCCCAGCAAGGTCTCTAGCAGGGTAGCCAGCCTAGAAAGGATGTTGGCCCGGGCATTCTCTGCCCGCAGGATATGGGAGATGTCAAAGTGCTGGAGGGTCGATGCATGAGAGCGCACCCGGTCCAAGTACTTCACTATCATGGGGTCCCGTTGATGGGGACATCAACAAGAAAGAAGTTTTTGGACTAACTTACTTTTGTTTTGCAGTTAAAATAGACAAATCTAATAAAGGGTTTGAGTCCATCTTCTCTTTCAGCAAATACTTGAGCCGATTCATGAGTCGACTCAACCTAGATTCAAGCAGGGTATGAGGCCACTTCTTCAATTCCCATTTTTTCCATTTGGCGCCATCCATTTGAAGCCCACTTCCCTCACTTGGATGCCATATACTTGAAGCCCATTTTCCTTAATTGGTCGACACCACATCAAGTACCTTTTGGAGAGGAGGAAGGACACCACATTAAGAATTTTATGGGGAGACTGAAGCCATGTTCTATTATCCCAACAACCCTCCAACTAACTTGTCATGTGGGATGCCACATCACATAATCTACACCAGCAAATGGAGGACACATCATTGCCACCTAGGAGCCACATGTCAATTAGTTGTAACCTTCCACCCATAAATGGTTGTAAAAAAACTAATTCTAGTTGAACCACCTAACCAAGAGTTGTTGGATCCAACTAGAATTAGCTAGCTCATCCTTATCCCCTTAGTTCATCCTTATCCCCTCCCCTTGGACAAAATCCCCTTGGATTAAAAGCCTATAAATAGGATCCTAGGCCCTCTCTTGTATTCATTCTATGATTCATTCTACTTTGGATTAAATGAAGAAAGCTATCTTTCTTGTTCTAGTTCCCTATGTTCTCTTGTTTGAAGTAAAAAGTTCTTGAGTTTGAGAGATAAAAGATAGGTTTGAGAAGAGAGTGTGAGGTTCTTAAGTGAGTGTTTGAATGGTAGAATATCCTTGAGTGCTTAAAAGGTGGAGTACTCTTTGCTTGATCCAAGATCCAAGCATCATTCCTTGAAGGCACCGATTTCTACTTCCTTGTTTTCCCTTTCTTCTTCTTCTTGTTTCCATTCCAATTTTGAATTCTCCTTCCATGCCTAATCTCTGATTTGATGCAGGTTTTCTTTGATTTTCCAAGTCCAAGATGAAGGTCTCCAAGCCAAGGATTATGGCCAAGGTGAGTCCTAAAGATAGAGAGTGCTAGTCTTATGGTTTAGACCTCAATCCTTGAGTGATGAGCACCAAATAATTAGCCATCATTATTGGTAAGAAAACTCTTCCTAAGCTTCATTAGATCTGATCATTTGAAGATTAACTTGCCCTAGTAGTGATGGTTTCCTTGCCATGATGATCCTAATCTCTATTTTGAACTAGATCTATATTTCGGGTATTGTAATTTAGATCAACTAGTCTCCTTATAAATATTCTTTTCTTGGATTAATTTAGACCATTTATTTGATAATTAATTGCTCAAATTTGCTTGCTGGTTAGCTTACTAAAACTCTCCATTCATTATTTTAAATTCGTCCCCCATCACTCGTGCTTCATACTCACCGAATACTTGGCCCGCTAAAGCTATGAGTTTATGAAGACCTTTAGCCTCTTGATGCCCAGTTCACGGGATACCTTCAGCCCTGTAAGGAGCACATCATATTCTGCCTGGTTGTTGATTACCTTGAAGAGGAAATGATGTGGGACTGGTGGGGCTAGGGAGGATCTATCGGTGAGCCTAGAAGTCATTTAGATTATGGTACTTTTTTTCTATAATGGGGTGGTGAAGGAACAATGGAGGTGGAAGACAGAGGTCGGGGTTTTCATGAACTTTGGGACTCACACTCATGGAGAGATCTCACACCTCTAGGATATCCCACCTCACTAATGGAGCCATACAGAGAGAGATCTCACACCTCTAGGGCATCCTACCCACCTCACTAATGGAGCCGTTAAGGTGAATCACAAGGGACATGAGGGTGGTAGAGAAGGTGGAATGGGGATGACTGGGGCCTCACACCCCTCGACGCCCGAAGGTAAAGGCAAGACGGGCCTAAGACCACTCCTGATGGAGACAGAACCAAGAACTCTTTCTCAAAAATTCAACTTCATTACTATCCAATTACAAGAGGGGATGCCTTTTTATAAGCTTACAAGACTTAGGACCCATACATGAAAAAAAAAATTATTTATTATTTATTTATTTTATTTATTTATTTATTTAATCTTAAACCTGTAGCTTTGAAATCCATGCAAAGTTGCTTCTGCATCAGGATCTGTGCAACTCCATCTTCTGTGATCTTGGAACAGGGGATCGGCGAACAAGGCGGAGGGGAGCTGGGGCAGATCCGATGAAGATAAGGGAGATCCTCCACATCCAGGGTGGCCAATGTGGAAACTGGGGCCAAGTCCTATGAGGTGATCACGGGATCAACCACACTGGGAATTATTCCGATGATTCCGACCTCCAGCTCGAGCGAATCAATGTCTATTCCACGAGGCAAGCTACGGTGATGACGAAAAGATCGAGGACGAAATCACCGAAGGCGATGCCAGGCGAGCGGGAGGAGGAGGCAAGGAATCATCGACGATGATGGCGGCTAGGCGGTGGTCGCGGAGAGAGGGGTGTGGCACGGAGGTGTAGAGATGGGCTTCATGATTACAGGCGGTGTGGAGACGGCTTGATGAGTGGAGGAGTTCCCGGTTGCAGGCATGGCGGATACAGGCTTCACGGGCAGAGGTCCGGTGGAGATGGCTCGAGCAGCGGTGAACGGCAGCGCAGGGGAGAGGGGCATGTGGGCGGAGCTGCAGGGGTGGATGGCCTGGGAGGAGCTGCAGGGGTGCACGACTGTGGGTGGTTCCATGGGATTCGCCGGCGTTCCCATGAGGAGATTGACATCGGAGGGGAGGTGGACGGTCGTCGGGGTCGCCGGTGGTCGGGCATGGTGGATCCAAGACTGGTGGAAAAAAAAATGGACATTCTGGGTGATTAATGGAGGAAGAAGATGACAGGGATAACCTAGGGATAAGTTTGGAATAAAATGGGAATAGCAAGAATAGGTAGAATAGCTAGGATAAAATTTTAAACTAAAATAAAAAAGAAAAATCTAAAAAAAGGAAAAAAGCTGGATGGGTTTTAATGTCCCCATCAAGAAATACAGTGTGCATTCCATGACGACCCCATCAAGATTGGCAAGGATGAGGCTAGCTGCTTCCTCCTGCATTGGATGTGCTGTCCACATGGAGTATCCACGTCTCCTCCGCCAGGGTTGGGTCCTACCCGAGCTTGGCATGTTGGTCTACCTCCTCTGAACTTTCCTCAGCCTAGGTGCATTCCACCACAAAATCGGCTAGGACTTGGGCCTTCTATTCCTATTGCAGGTGATAGGTGATGTCAAATTCACTAAGTTTCAACACCCACTTGGCCAAGCACTTGGAAGTGTCGGGATGGCTCAGGATAGCCCTCAGGGGCTGATCAGTAAGGACGGCGATGGGGTGCGCTTGAAAGTAAGGCCTGAGACGCTGCATAGATGTTATTAGTGCAAAAATAATTTTCTGGGATCAGGTGTACTTAGTTTCGGCATCACGGAATAGCTTGCTGGTGTAGTAGACTGGCCACTGAGAGCCATCCTTGTCAGCACGAACCAGCACAGAGATGACTGCCTCTGGTGAGATAGCCAAGTATAGGAGGAGCTCTTCTCCGGGCTCCGGTCTGGATAGTAGTGGCGGTGAAGCAAGGAGCTTCTTCGGTCCCTCAAATGCTTCTTAGCATTCTTTCATCCAAGTGAAGTCATTCATCCTCCGAAGGACCTTGAAGAATGGATGGCAACACTCAGTAGAGCATAAGATGAAGCGGCTTAAAGTCGCGTGCACCCCGTTAGATGCTGGACTTCCTTCTTGGAAGTGGGATGCCTCATGTCTGTGATCGCCTGGATTTTCTCGGGGTTGGCCTCTATCCCCCTCTGGGTCACCATGAACCCTAAGAACTTTCCCACCGCCATTATCTTTTCCTTTAGGGAAGGATCCCTCGAGGATGATACAGGTTGGGGCCTTGTTGACTCAGGAGGAAAGAACCTGTCTGCTCAGCTTTCTGCGGGCTAATGCAGATATTTTTGCCTAGACCATCGCCGACATACTCGGTATCCCACCAGAGATGATAACTCATAGGCTGAATGTCGACCCCAATCATCGCCCGGTTTGGCAGAAGAAAAAAAGCTTCACCCTGGAACAATAGAAAGCCATCAACGAGGAGGTCGATAAACTTCTCACGACGGGCTTCATCCAAGAGGTACGGTATCCTGATTGGCTTGCTAACATGGTGATGGTTAGGAAAGCCTCTAAGAAGTGGAGGATCTGTGTAGACTACACCGATCTCAACAAGGCATGCTCAAAGGATAGCTTCCCCCTCTCCAAGATCGACTAGCTGGTGGATGCAACTTCAAGCCACAAGTACCTCAGCTTCATGGATGCATTCTCTGGATACAATCAGATCCGCATGCATCCCGGGGATGAGGAGTGCACAGCATTTGTGATCGATAGAGGTATATATTGTTACAAGATGATGCCCTTCGATCTTAAGAATTAGGGGCCACCTACCAACGCTTGGTCAGCACGGTCTTCATGAACCAAATCGGTCACAACATGCAAGTATATGTGGATGACATGCTTGTCATGAGCGGCCTGGAAGAAGACCATATCGCCGACTTGGTAAAGGCTTTCGATAACCTCCACCACTATCAAATGAAGCTAAACCCCGTCAAGTGGGTTCGATGGGTCCGCTCTTCGATTCTGGTGCTGCTGGATCGGGCTGGTCTATGGCAGGGCTGGAGTCCACTCCACTTAAGCCTGGGATGGTTTGCCAACAGCACTACATCAGCTGCTGGGACCCTCTCATCTCTTCGGTCCCCCATGGGATCAGGAACTAGATAAGGAGGCACTTCATGGAAATGGTGGCATCAAGCAGATTGAGTCCCAAGCATCCCAGGATGGCATTGTAAGGTGAGGGAAGCTTTACAGCAGTGAAGGTCACCAGCATGGTGCTTTGCTGGGATGGTGTCCCAGTGATTATTAGGAGCATAATTTCTCCCTCGACTTTAACTGAGTCTCCGGTGAAGCCTACCAAAGGCATGAACACCGGTCTTATTTGGTTAGAGAATAAATTCATCCTTGTGAAAGCATCATAAAAAAGGATGTCCGAGGAGCTCCCACTATCTACCATGATTCTTTTTACAGGATGTTTGGCTATCATCATTTCAATGATGATAGCATCATTATTTGGATTGTCTACCCCAGCTGACTCTTCTCCCATGTTGGAGAGTACATCATCACTCCCCTCTTTCCCCTAGCCCTCTTCAGGGTTTTTCCTGCCCCCAAGGATATCATCCTTATCGACTTCTCGGTGGGATGATTGTCGATGGCGAGGGGCCAAGGTCCTTCAGTTTGGGCTACAATGGGCACTCCCCTCTCCATATATTGGTCGAGGTAGCCGTGCTTGATCAGCTCTTCGATCTTCCTCTTTAGGTGGCGGCATTCCTCTGTGTCATGACCATAGTCTCGGTGGAAATGGTAGTAGTGGGATTTGTCCCGCCCAGCATATGGCTTCTGTGGTGGGGGTCGGTGCAGGAAACGCTCATCCTCGATCTCCATCAGGATCTTTGCTCTAGGGGCGAGGAGTGGAGTGAAGCTCTCTTCATTTGCAGGGTCAACCTTAGGCCTTGGCTTCAGTCATGGGACCTGCACCATCCTTCGAGTTGGGTGGCTGGAGGTCTCCCCGATGGCTTTCCTTTTCGGGGGCTTCTTGTCAAGGGAGTAGGTGAAGCGAGAGGTTCGTAGCCCCCTCTTCAGGGCTAGCATGGCGATGGACTTGTCAAAGTTGTAGATCTCCAGGGTGGCGATCTTGAACCGAGACACGTAGTCCCGGAGAAGTTTTCGGTCCTACATCGGATCGAGAATAGGCTATCAGCCTTGCATGGCACCTTCATGCAAGCATTGAAGTGCACCACGAACTTCCTCTCTAGCTGGGGGAAGGAGTCTATGCTCTCAGGTTTGAGTCTGGAAAACCAGACCCAAGCAGCCTTTCACAGAGTGGCTGGAAAGGCGATGCAAAGAAGGGCATCAGTGGCTCCCTGGACCCTCATGAGGGCCTTGTAACTTTTCAGGTGGTCCAGGATGTCGGTTGTCCCATCATAGGGGTCAACCTGCAGCATACGGAACCGACTGGGAATCGGCTCTTCTTGGACTTTCTTCAAGAAGGGTGGATGGGTGTCGTAACCTGTGGGCTCACTGGGGGATCCCTGAACTTTCATAAACCAACGGGCCAGATCCACCAGCTTGCGCTCATGCTCCTCGAGGTGCCTTTCTGCTCGATGGTAGATGGCCTCGTTAGTCGACCTCTTGATGGAGGATGCCGAGGGTGAGGGAGGGCCGGAGTGGAGGAACTCATGCCTGAGTTCCCAGCCATGCCAGTGCTGCTGGCGTGAGGGTGTACAGTGGTCCAAGGCTAGGGAGCGGCTCCCCCGGCCAGTCGGATCATGCGACGATCGCTTGTCGCCCGCCTGGTGGGCCTCCTGAGGGGGGATGCCGCATGTAGTGGCCCCTCCCAAAAGGATCGCAGGCTGGTGCGGGGATCGGCTATGTGAGCTGCTAGAGTCTCGGGCCGCTGTTGTGTTTCCAGGGAGCGATGCTTTTGGTGGAGCTGATGCACCACCATAGCTAGGAGCTGGACCTGGTGGGTGAGTATGGTGTACTGGTGGTTCGCCAAAGGCAGCTATGATGGAGCGGGATGCTCCCCCTCCGGGCATTGGTCACGCGATAAGGGGGGTCCCCTGCTCGATCGACGAAGGCTTCATGGGATCGCGTAGTCACCATCGGACTGTGGGTGTCTGCACGATCTTTCTTGCTCTGGGAGGGATGATGCTTTCTTCCGGTCCTTCTCTCCCCCCTACTTGGCATGCCAATCTGTTGCCGCCAAGATCGTCGTGGCCCATAGCTTTGATGCATCGAGTTCTCGCTGGGTGCTTGGCTCCCTGCCTCGCGATCAGCTCGCTCGCTCGCTTCGGGAGTCCTGCAAGATAAAGAAAAACCTCAGGTTGGGGATTCCGGCGAAGGCACTCCGACAATCAAGTCAATGGAATGATCGAAGGGGAATAGAAACCTCTATAGTAGAGAGCTTGGGGACTCTCCGCATCGAGAGGGTGATAAGAGAGAAGATAATTCCAAAATGGAAGAGTCTCTATTATTTTTTTACCTACTTACCTCTACTTACCTTTTCGTGTGGGTCTTATATAGGTGAGCGGCTTCTTGTTGGCTTCCAGGTTCTCTCCTTCGAAGAAGGCTTTCCGTTGCCTACTGTCACCTCTCTATCAGGCCGGTTCTACACCTAAGCATTGAGCCATAACAGGATATTGCTATTTTGAAGGAGGCCACCCAGGTACCATAGCGCCTAGGATCTAAGGCCTAGGGTCCCGGTGCCATGTTATGGAAGTCACAGTCTCCCAGTCGTACAGTCATCGACTTGTCAGCACACCCCAAGGCTGGGAGCCTGGTGTTGACCGGATTGTGCAGATCGTGTGTACAGCGCGCTACAGGGGGCCTGTGCCCATGGCAGGGCATGCGCCACCTCTCGGAGGCTCTGCATGATCAGGTACTCCCTCATCTTTATTTTGAATTCTGGCCTCTTTATGCCTTTGGCGGGAATCCACGCTCCTGCTGGTAGCAGGGTCCACTTCAGAGGGGTGGACTCGACCTCGATCGGGAGCTGACCTTGAATGGGGGGCCTGCCCAATGAGCCTACCTCGATTGAGAGCTGATCTTGACAGGGCAATCCATTCTGAGAGCATGAGCTCGACTCCGATCGGGAACTGTGCTCAGCCGGAGGGCTTGCCTTGGAGGGATGGACTCGACCTCGATCGGGAGCTAACCTCGGACTAGGGGCCTGCCTAATGAGCACTACCTCAGCTAGAAGCTGACCTCGGTCGAGTGGTTCGCTTCGGTTCTTCGTCATGTAGCCTTGCCCAGGTGATGGGTCTCTTGCCGCTGTGGTCGTCCATATGCTTCATGTCAGTGGATGTTGCCGTGTCAGTCCACAGGCTTCATGTTGATGGATGTTGCCATATTAGTATTCAATGAGTTTGGTGAGAGATAATACTCCAAAAACCTTCAAAAAGCTATTTTTGACCATTGGTGAAGAAAAACTAGCCATTTTGGACCATTTAAATCAATTTTGAACTTCTGAAAACATATTCATTACTATTATCAGATCCTGTGAGTCACCTATGAGTCAATACTTGGGTCGACACTTGGATCGACACTAGGTGTAATTCTTGAAATCCATGGTTCTGCTTCATTTCTGGTCTCAGGCTATGAGTCGACCTGTGAGTCGATACTTGAATTTGTGAGTCGACACTTGAGCCAATACTTGAGTCAGCACTTTGCAAAAGATCCAGGAATGATACTGTTCTGTAACTTTCTTATCTTAGACCATGAGTCAATCCGTGAGTCGACACTTAGGTCGACACTTGGGTCGATACTTCATTTGAGTCTAAAAATAATATTTTGTCCATTTCTGTTCTCAGGCCTTGAGTCGATTTGTGAGTCGACCTATGAGTCGCCACTTAGGTTAACACTTGGGTCGACACTTGGCATGCTGGCTGAGTTTCTTCGTGCCTGTCTTCAGAGATGTCGACACTTGCCTTCATGAGTCGACACTTGAGTCGACACTTGGGTAGACACTTGATCTGTGCCAATTCTAAAATATGTGCCAAACTTCAAAATTCTAAAAAATTATCCAATATACTTTCAATTTCTTCTTCATAAAGATCAAAGTGATCAATTTCATGGCTTTCCAAGGTGAGAAGACTTGTAAAACTTTGAAGTTCATCTTGCATTAATGTCAATAACTTTGATACTTTTGTGCAAAGAATTTGATGTACCTATGACCTAGAATTCACAACTCCAATTAAAACATTAGTACAAAACATATACTCAATATTTTGTTATTCATCAAAATCAAGGACCAAAGCCAACATTAACCTATGATTAGTCGGCTATAGGGTATGGTGCTGGTAAGCAACCCATCTTGGAAATTAACTTACGGTTAGTCAGCCATAGGATGTGGTGTTGGTCAGCGACCCATCTCGGAAGTTAATATATGGCTAGTCAACCATAGGATTCTTTGCATTACAGGAAGGCTAGGGGCCCTGTTGAATAGAGCTCCTTACATTCTTGAATGAAATAAGTATATTATTAATAGTACATTTAAAGGTTCTTTACATTCCATATTTGAGGAATCGAGGCCCCATCGAGCTTTTTAATTCAGCATGCCCCTAGTGTGTGGCTTTCGTAACCTAGTAAAGACCTTCCCAACTAGGAGACAACTTACCTTACTCAGTTAGCTTAAAGACTTCAGCACAACGTAGTACGAGATCCCTAGAGTGGAAGGCTTTTGGCCTCATGTGGGAGTCATGGTATCGGGCAACTCTTTTTTGGTATGCTGCCATGTAGAGGTGGGCCTTATCCCTAGTCTTCGCGAATAGGTCCAGGTTGTCTCTCAACTAGATTGAGTTACTTAGTTCATCATAGTGCTCGATTTTCATGGTTGGGAGGCCAATCATAATAGGTATTATTGCTTCAGTACCGAAGACTAGACTGAAAGAGGTTTCATTTGTCAAAGTCCATGGAGTGGTATGGTATGCCCATATCACACTGGAGAGTTCTTCAGTCCATCAGCCTTTGGCTTCATCCAATCTGTTCCGAGGTCTTGGAGAATGGTTCGATTTGTCACCTCCACATCCCTATTCGTCTAGGGGTGACCAACGAAGATGAAGCGATGTTAGACATGCAGGTCATCATAGAACTCTTTAAAGGTTTGATTGTTGAACTGCTTGTTGTTGTTAGTTACGACAGTATAGGGAAGCCCGAACTGGTAGATAATTGACTTCCAAAATAAAGCCTTCACTTTGCTCTCTGGGATATAAGCTAGGGGCTCTGCTTCTACCCACTTGGTAAAGTAGTCAATGGCAACGAGTAGGTACTTCCACTAGCCAAATGCTGGGAGGATTAATGGGCCTAAAATGTCTATCCCCCACTGGATGAATGGCCAAGGTGATGAGAGTTGGAAGAGTTGGGTTGCCAACTGCCATTAGATATTGGCATGTCGCTAGCACCGGTCGCACTTCTGAACTAACTCCATAGAATCTTCTCGCATGGTGAGCTTGTAGTACCGTTGCCTAAGTGCCTTATAGGCTAGGGATCTACCCCCAGGTGATTCTCACATATGCCTTCATGGATCTCCCTTAAAACATAGTCAGCCTCGTCTGGTCTTAGGCACTTCAATAATGGGTATGAGGACTTCTTATAGAGTTATCTGTCCAATAGCATAAACCAAGAAACCCTCCATTTCAGGAGCTTCACCTCTTGGTGGTCTACCCGTAGGGCTCTCTCGGTGATATATTTGATGAATGGGTCCATCCAACTCGATTCATAGATGACTTGTTGGACCTCTTTGGCTTTGTCAATACTGGGGGTCTCCAGGTAATTAACATATGCATGCCCAATGACACTGTTCATTGAAGGTCACTAGTCGGGAGAGAGTATGATACTGTTCATTGAAGGTCACTAGTCGGGAGAGAGTATCTATCCTAGCATTCTCTCCCCTCAAGATGTAGGCAATATTGAAGTGTCAAAATGTCGATGTGAGGATCTTCACTTTATCGAGATACTTGGCCATTACCAGGTCGCGAGCCTTGAATTCACCGGTGACCTATCATTTTATGAGCTATGAGTCGGTTAAGACCCTTAAGTGCACTTCGAGTTCTTTTACCAACTTCAACCCGGCCAGCAAGACCTCATACATAAATTGATTGTTAGTCACCTTGAACTGAAAGTACAACACATACTCGGTGACTATTCCTTCTGAGTTTATTAAGATAAGCCCTACTCCACTTCCTTATGAGTTCAAAGCATCATCCACATAGAGGATCCAAGTCGACCCTGCATCAAGTGGCTTAATAGGTGACCTAGCTGGCACCTCCTCAAGTTCGTCACCCGACCATGTGCATTCCATAAGAAAGTCAGCCAAAACCTGGGCCTTTATGGATGACCTCGAACAGTAAAAGATGTCAAGTTTGTTAAGTTTGATCATCCACTTCACTAGTCATTCAAAGGTGTCGAGCAAGTGCAAAATAGTCGTGAGTGGTTGGTCAGTGAGTATGATGATGGGGTAGGCTTGGAAGTAGAGCCAAGATGCTAGGCAGAGATGATTAAGGCAAAAATAAATTTTTTCAAGTTTAAAGTACCTAGTTTCCATGTCATGAAGCACCTTGGTAGTATAATAAATGAGCTTCTAGACCTTCTAGTCATCTACCCGGATAAGCATAAAGCTAACCACTTTTGTTGTGGTGCAAGGTACAAGAAAAGCTCTTCTCCACTTTCTGGCTTGAAGAGTAAAGGTGGCGAGGTGAGAAATTTCTTTAGTTTCTCAAAAGCTAGTCGACATTCTTTTGTCCATGTAAAATCATGCATTTTTCGTAGAATTTTAAAGAAAGGTAGGTAGTGCTTGGTTGATCTGGATATGAACCGACTAAGGGTAGCTACTCGATCAGTCAGCTACTGCACTTCCTTCTTAAAGGTTGGATGGTGCATGCCCAAGATCGCTTGGATCTTTTATGGGTTTACCTCGATGACACATTCGATGACCATGAAGCCAAGGAACTTACTAGCCATGACTCCGAATATGCATTTACTTGGATTCAGTTTCATCTTATGGCAATGAAGGTTATTGAAAGCTTCTTCTAGGTTGGTGATGTGATTGCCCTCCTAAGCACTCTTGACAAGCATGTCATCGATGTAAACCTCTATCTTACGACTGATTTGGTCTTCAAAGATCTTGTTAACCAATCGCTGATATGTGGCCTCTATATTTTTCAAACCGAAAGGTATTACTTTATAGTAATAAATACCCTTATCGATCATGAAGGTGATGTTCTCCTCATCTTCTAGGGCCATTCTGATCTGATTGTAGCCTTAGAAGGGATCCATGATGCTTAGCAACTTATACCCCGATATTGCATCAACTAATTGATTGATCCTTAGCAGCAAGAAGCTATCTTTTAGACATGCCTTTTCGAGATCTATGTAGTTGATGTAGATCTTCTACTTTCCGTTGGCTTTCTTAACCATGATGACATTAGCAAGTCAATTGAAATATTGCACTTCTTGGATAAATCCAGTGGCGAGTAGCTTGTCAACTTACTCATTGATCACTTTCTACCTTTCCAAAATGAAGCACCTCTTCTTTTATCGGATTGATCTACATCTCGGGTCAATGTTTAGCTTATGGATGATCACCTCTGGGGGGATCCTTGGCATATTAGACACCGACCAGGCAAAAATATCCAAATTGTCCTGCAAGAAGTCAAGTAGCTGATTCCTTTTATTTTGTAGTAGCAAAGTGCTGACTTGAATTGACTTCGTTAGGTCTTCCCCTAGTGGGAGAGAGAATAGCTATTCAGCCAGCTCTCCTTTCTTTTTAGGTTTCCTTTGGTCTAGCTATTCCATGGATGGCATCTCGTCAACCCTCTGCATCCTTGGCGCCATTTGATAACATTGTTTGGCCAATAGCTAATCCCCGCATATCTCATCAACTCTATTTTTAGTCGAGAAGCAAATAAGGAGGTGCTTAGTATAAATGATAGCATCTAGGAGGTTTAGTCTGGGCCATTTGAGAATGGCATTATATGCTAAGGGCAAGCAGACATCCATAAAAATTATGGGAATAATTCTTTCTTTAGGCGGGGTACCCATAGTGACTAGTAATATGATTTCCTCTTCTACTCCAACTAAATCTCATGTGAAGCTAACTAAAGCACAGAGACTGGTTTGAAGTGATTCATAGGCAGATTCATGCTAGCAAAAGCATCGTAAAAAAAGATATCCACAGAAGTTCCACTATCAATCATAATTCTTTTTATAAGATGATTTGCTATTGTTATTTCTACGATAACAGCATCATTATTGGGGTTATGAATCCCAACAAGATCCCTATTAGAAAAAAGTATTACCGTCTCAATTTTCTCTTCTCCTTTCAACCTCTTCGATGCTGGCCCTGCCCCCCAGGCAATCATGTCGACTAGTCTTTTAGTCGAGGCATTGTCGACCTCAGCTTGGGACCACTATTGGCCGAAGCTTTGGGGATTAGTTTGGGCTCCTCCATGCACATACTTTCCAAGATAGCCATGTCAGATGAGATTCTCTATCTCTCTCTTTAGATGGTGGCATTGCTTGGTGTCGTGTCCATAATTGCAATGAAACTGACAGTATTTCCTCTAGTCATGATTAGCCGACGATGATTCAGAATAGGAGACTGGTGGAGATATTGCTCACCCTCAATTTTCATTAGAATCTTGGCTCTAGGGGCTAGAAAGGGCATGTACTTATCATTCTTACCGACAAAGGCCGATGGCTTGGTATCCTATCTACCGGGTAAGTCTAGCTTCCCTGTCGAGTTTTTGCTAGGCTCTGCATAGGCCTGTTTCTTCCAAGGCCCATCCAACTCTCGCTAGGTTTGGTCCCCTTCTTCCATGTGGATATACTTCTACATGTGGGTTAGCAGCTCCAAGTAGGACTTAGGGTGCTTCTTGTCTAGGGAGTAGGTGAAGCAGGAGGTGCAGAGCCCCCTAATTTAGGGAGTAGGTGAAGCAGGAGGTGTAGAGCCCAATTTTCATGGCCAACATGGCCATCAATTCATCCAAATGGTAGACCTCTAGTGCGGCTAACTTGAATCAAGCCACATAGTCTCTAGATGACTCCCCGTCCTACTATCGAATGGAGAAAAGGTTGCCTACCTCTTGTGCCATCTTTCGGTAGGCATCGAAATATGCCATGAACTTCTTCCCAGCTATTTAAAGAAGTTAGTGCTCCTTGGCTCGAGTCAGGAGTACCATGCTCGGGTCTCTTTTCAGAGAGTGGCTAGGAAGGCAACACAAAAGAGGGTGTTGGAGGTGCCCTTAACTTGCATGAGAGCCTTGTAGCTCTTGAGATAGTCCAGTGAATCCATGGTACCGCATGCAGATCTGGCTAGGATATTCTGAAATGACTAGGGTTCGGTTCATCTAGGATTCGGTGGGAAAGAGGCGAACAAGATTCATAATCTATCAATTGGTGATCTCCACCTTTGAAGTTGGTAAACTAGTGACTGAGGTCGATCAATTTGCAATCATATTCATTAAGGTGCTGGTTAGCTAAGCACCGAACCGCCTCTTCGATCAACCCTTCTTCAGAAAAGCCCAAGGTCGAGGTAGATGAAGGCTAGGGGTGCCCATGTTTGGGCTCCTTCCCCGATTGTCGTTGTTGGTGAGAGGGGCCATCCTGACACAACATAGGGAACTGCATCTTATGGATGGTTCAATGGTGCTAAGATCTTCCACGAGAGATCCAGCGACAAGCTCGATAGGGTGAGGGAGATCGTTGATAAAAAGGGCCCTGCCAATATGGGGAAAGGGATCATCGACAAAGGGGGCCTGCTGATGGAAGGGCCTTCCCTGAAAGGATCGATTACTGGCATGACCAATGGCAATAGGAATGGCTGTGGTCCTTGGCTGTTGCTGTGTGGCCACTGATCGTTGCTGGTATTACAGCTCCTGGACCATCATTACCAGCATTTCAACCTATCAAGTAAGGATAATGAGCTGGTCCTGCTAGATCAGTGATGGTGGAGGCGATGGAGCTGGCGGTTCCATCTCTTGACTGCACCGATCATCGTAGCATAAAGGATTTCCCATGCGGTTGGTGAAGGCATCTTGAGTGTACGTCACCATCATGGTTTTACACTTTGACAAGTGGATGTTCGTCATGCCACTATTGCCTGCTTGCAATCATGAGCAACCTTAGCTAATTATCTCTTCCCCTTCCTGGCATGCCAATCTGTTGCTATCTATTTGCCATCACCAAACTCCGATAATAGAGCTGGAACACATTGGTCTTCTCTGGAAGGCACTAAGGATGTGCAAGGATCACCTTGCTCCGATGACTTGCAAAAGGTCCCTTGGGCCGAGGTTTTCGATAGGACACTTCAATGCTCAAGTTAGTGACCGGAAAACATGAGGCTACAGCATTTAGAGCTAGGAGCTTGTGGTGGTCTAGTAACTATGTGAGCAACCATACGAGAATGTTCATGGCATACCTGGGCCAGAGGTCCGTCTTAACTATTTATAGGGTTACATGGCATGATAGAATGTTGTTATGGGGTGCCGATCTCTAACAAGCGTAACAAACTTGACTGAGGTGGTGAGATCCTATTCTCTAGCATATCGATTCAAGGAATCTTTTCTATTATAATACTGGAGTTTGTTATGATCATGTCTACCATGATTTGTGTCAAGATGGTTGTAGTCGGCTAAATCGCCGTCTACCTAGGCAATGTAACCACAAGGCAGGAAGGGAGACTTATCTGTGTATCCGGGCCTGTTGGGCCAATATGGTCAACTAATTTGCAAAGTTAGAAAGAAGTTGGCTGGATGATAGCTATCATTTCCTGCTATTATGCTTGGAGTCAACCAACTGGTCAGTCTGGTCTAGACAAAATTAGTCCGTCAATAGACCCTGCAACTAGCTGGCAAGGGATGGCGGGCTAATCAACCTTATCATCCCATACATAATCGTTGGTCTCATCGTATCAGGCCAAATGTCTTGACCCACCATGGATGGTGATGCACCCAGTGGCCCGAGAGATCTCTTGGTCCATGCCAGTAGCCACCACATCATGATGGTGATGCACCCAGTGGCCCAAAAGATCTCTTGGTCCATGCCAGTAGCCGCCACATCATTTAGTTTTTAACTAGGCAGCCATGGTTCTAGAAAGAAAAGAAAAGGTTGATTTCACCAAGGGACACTGTAGAGGGGAAGCGATGGTTTCCATCTAAATTGCATCATTTTCATAATCAAATGCATTGACTATTATAATGCCAAGAATGGTTTGTTGTGACAAGGAATAGTGGGTCTTCGCAAATTGAACAATTTAATTGGACCGTGCTTGACAGGCAGTTATGTTTTTTTTTTTTTTTTTTGGTAAAAAGTCAAAACTGTATTAAAGTCACAAGTGGGTAATAATTATACAGTAATGCGCCAGAGCATAGAGAGGTTTCCAGAGCAAAAGACAAGCAGCAATAGGAATGGTACCCCCGTGAAACATGACACAAAATTGCAGTGCTCTTTAGGTAACTAAGATAATGAACAGGGATGCTTAGCAACAAAATACATCTAATAAACTCTTCAACCGAACCATGAGTACAGGAAGACCCAGAATGTCTGATTTGACCAAAAAGATGATGCCAACAAGATTTGTGCATAGATAAAATTTGATTCCAGGAACCTGAATATAACAAGGGATGATAACAAAATTCAAATTCATGGATATCCGACCCAGCCCGATCCAATTAAACCGAATAGTCAACGTTTTGACTAGATTTGGATCGGGTTTGGATAAAACCCGATTGCTTAACTTTGAATTTGGACCAGGACTGGATAGATATACACCCGACCCGAACCCGATCCAAATTATTTTAATATTTAAATATATATAATTAATATATATTATATTTTTATTTATTTTAGAAGTATTAAATTAAGTCTTGTTAAATTTTATTTATTTAAGATAATTTAAATTTTATTTTGAATATGAAACTAAATGCTATTGAACTAAAAATGCAGTTAAATTTTATTTGTTTAATATATATATGATTTATAAAATGGTAGATGATTTTAAAGTTGACAAAAATAAAAAAAATATTTAATATGACTTAATTGGATTCGGGTCGGATAAACCCGAATTATCCGATACCCATTGAAATGGGTTTGAATAAAGAAAACTCAGTCCCGATAGTGTTTGGGCCGGATTTGGATAGTTTATTGAGTACTTGGATTTGGGTTTGGATAGTTATGCACCCGGCCAGAACTCGGTCCATTATCATCCTTAAATATAACACTTGATAGATTGAGTATAAATTGTTCGGAGGCAATACTCCCGATTTGAAAATACATATAAAGCATTGGAAGAAGACATAATGAGATATATTGAAAAAAAAGTATCTAGAGTCTGGTCTCTCTCTTCTCAGTTATATGGCTGAACTTTCTCTATTGAATAACCATCTAGGTAGTAGCTAAGGTGGAATGGGTTGAGATCCCATGTTCTGCACATCCCAGGTTAGATGAATGATACCGTAGCCAACTCGAATAAATTTCAGAATTGGTCCTAAAGCCTAGATGTGGATGCATGGAATTGGCTAGGACTTTCCTGTCTTTATGGTCCTCCTAATGTTTAGATGTGACCGGGAAGACATACTCATTCATTCCACTTGGGATAAGATGGGGAAGGGCTAAGTCGTCTTTGTTGTTGTCCTGTATCAAATATTTTCCTGAATAGTGGGGGTTCGATTTGAAAATAAATATAAAGCACATGAAGAAGATATAATGAGATATATTGAAAAAAAAGTATCTAGAGTCTGATCTCTCTTCCCAGTTATATGGCTGAACTTTCTCTATTGAGTAACCACCTAGATAGTAGCTCAAGTGGAACAGGCTGAGGTCCCATGTTTTACACATTCTAGGTTTAAAGAATGATGCTATGGCCAACTCGAATAAATTCCAGGATTAGTCCTGGAGCCTAGATATGGATGCATGGAATTGTTTAGAGCTTTGTTATTCTTATGGTCCTCCTGATACTAAGATGTGGCTAGGATGATGTACTCATCCATTCTACTTAGGATGAGAAGGGGAAGGGTTAAGTAACTTTTATTATTTTCATGTGTCAAACATTTTTCAACAGAGTTGAGACCTTTATGATCATGCCCAAAAAGGATAGCTATGCTGGATGCCCTCCACCTATTAAAAAAACACTCTCTTTTGAGTCATCTACCTATTCACAAATATAATGCCACGGATAAAAAGACAACCGATGAGACCATATGGCAGCAGACTCAGATATTCAAACAGTTGAAATATAGCAAAAATTTACTCAGCAAAAAATAGATAACCACATAGCATGCTTTAGCAAAGAGAGATAACGACCACCATATTGGTGATAACATGGCATTGTAGAAAGAGGCCCATTTCCCATGCTTTCATAGTGCAACATCACCTTTGAGATTGGAATAATTATAATCCTAGTCAACCATCATTGGGAAGCAAATGATAAAATAAAAGGCACGACATTTCTCCCTTCAAGGTATACCAACGGGTAGTGAAACATAAAGGAGCACGCAACCCGAAGCCCGCATATAGATAAAATCATATAGAATGAAAGGGGACCCATAAACCTATTAACAAGAAGACCACGGTATTCAAGCAATCTGCTCTTAGGAAGTATCCGTTATGCCACAACAGTGCATGTATCAATCAGCAAACCCATCAGATATTTAGATTTTTCTACCTTACATGGATATTGGCATATCTCATCAGTGTGAATAATACTTAATACATCATCTAGGAGGGTCAAATAGTGGAAGTACTGATAACCAATCAAAAGGATAGAATTATACCGCTAAGACGGTAGCCTGGTTGGTAGAGACATTGCCTCACTATCAATAGATCGGCGGTTTGAGGCATGATCCCGCGTGTAACTCGATTAAATGTCAACGGTTCTAAGCATGATCCCGCGGATAACTCGATTAAATCCAGGATTTTTTTCGAGGCATGATCCCGTGTGTAACTCGATTAAATGTCAACTGTTCGAAGCAAGATCCCGCGGATAACTCGATTAAATTCAGGATTTTTCCTGGAGCTCTCGACAGTTGGCGTGAATGAGAGGTCAAGGTCTCCTCCTTTGCCCCCAATCTACTGGCCAGCGTCTTAGTGGTGTCAGGTTGACCTACTCACCATTAGAAAGGGAGAGGCTGCGCAAATCTGAGTGAATGAGAGGTCAGGGTCTCCTCCTTTGCCCCCAAGCGTCTTAGTGGTGTCAGGTTGATCTACTCATCATTAGAAAGGGAGAGGCTGCGCAAATCTGAATAAATGAGAGGTCAGGGTCTCCCCCTTTGCCCCCAATCTACTGACCAGCGTCTTAGTGATGTCAGGTTGACCTATTCATCATTAGAAAGGGAGAGGCTGTGCAAATCTGAGTGCCTCGTATCAAATATTACCTAGCGGGATGAAGATCTGCAGGATAGCTATACCGGGATTTATCTCTCCCTATTTCTTTTGTTTATAAAAAAAAAAAGGTTGGAATTATAAAGCCATAGTGGCCACTTGGCACAATGTCGCATCCAAATACGCATGAACCAAACATGACCTGCAAGCTGACAACCAACCACCCGGCTGATCTAACTAAGCATACATTGAGAGATCGGCTGAGGACAAGCTGGTTCAATATAACTGACCCCTCCTGAGATGCTGTTGAGTAATCCATCTCCTTCGAACTAGACTACAGGATAGCTATACCGGGATTTATCTCTCCCTATTTTTTTTGTTTATAAAAAAAAAAAGGTTGGAATTATAAAGCCATAGTGGCCACTTGGCACAATGTCGCATCCAAATACGCATGAACCAAACATGACCTGCAAGCTGACAACCAACCACCCGGCTGATCTAACTAAGCATACATTGAGAGATCGGCTGAGGACAAGCTGGTTCAATATAACTGACCCCTCCTGAGATGCTGTTGAGTAATCCATCTCCTTCGAACTAGACTACAGGATTCTTTCCGGATCATCCCAACCAGCCCCCAAATTTGTTGTGCCTGGATGGACAGTATTCAACCAAAACTCAACGATATAATTATGATAAGAAGTTTGAATCTGGACATTCTTAATCCCATATCTTGCAAAGAAAGCAAGACAATAGGCCATTCTAGTCAAGCAGCATGTTCTATAGCAGTTAAAAGGATTGAAAGGACATGCATCGAGGAATTGACAACCCCGGTGTTCATAAATATTCTTGCCATAATTTCAATAAAAGACCAGGACCGCAGCACGTAACTAGAGATTAAAACCAGCATTTCAGATAACAATCGAAACAACTGAGTATGACTTGTTTGATTAACAAATATCCTTGCTGATTCATCCATATTCATTTTCTTCTAAGGAAAGCAATCCCCCTGCAATCGACCAAGAGGATTCTTACTAAATCGGGGTCATTTATATTTTCCTGTGACCACTCATCAATATCCCTAATTAGCTGCTTGATTCGCTTCACGTAAGACACACTTTACATGACTGATCTTGTTGGTTGCTTGTCACTGCAGAATATCCGTTAGGATAGGTAACATCCCATTTTTTTGGGTACTCTTTTTTGATATCCATCTACTTACGGTCTCAGAGTCACCCTCTAACCAAATGTTGTGGAGCTGCTGATCGATGAGTAATTCTTTGTGCACCGCATGTAGTGTAGCAAATCCAGCATGGCCTGCACAGTACGCTCCTATTGATCCAAAAATATTCACTATAGTATGATGGGACAAAAGCTGAGATGACTAGCATTAATTGAAATTTTCGTCCAGACCAAAATATCCCTACGACATCCTAGTTCAAAATCTACGATACCATAGTTCAAAACCTACGACACCTTGGTTCAAAAATGACCTGAAACAGTATTACGACACCCTAGTTCAAAACTTATGACATCATAATTCAAAACCTACGACACCTTGGTTCAAAAATGACCTGAAACAGTATTACGACACCCTAGTTCAAAACTTACGATATCCTAGTTCAAAACCTATGACATCCTGGTTCAAAAATGATCAGAAACAGTATTACAACACCCTAGTTCAAAAGTTACGATACCCTAGTTCAAAACCTACGATACCCTTGCAAAAAATATAAATTAAAACCATAAACAGTATTACGACACCCAAGTTCAAAAACTACGACATCCTAGTTCAAAACCTACGACACCCCTGCAGAAAAATATAAAATAAAACCTGAAACAGTATTACGACACCTTAGTTCAAAAGTTGCGACACCCTAGTTCAAAACCTACGACACCCCTGCAGAAAAATATAAAATAAAACCTGAAACAGTACTACGACATCCTAGTTCAAAAGCTACGACACTCCAGTTCAAAAGCTACGACACCCCTGCAGAAAAATATAAAATAAAACCTGAAATAGTATTACGACACCCTAGTTCAAAAGCTACGACACCCCTGCAGAAAAATATAAAATAAAAGCTGAAACAGTATTATGACATCCTAGTTCAAAAGCTACGACATCCTAGTTCAAAACCTACAACACCTCTGCAGAAAAGGGACTGGAGGGAAGGGTATTTTGGTCTGGACAAAAATTTCAAATAAAAGCTGAATAGTAATTAATGCTAGTCACGCTCAGCTCCCATCCCGTCATGCTACAGTGAATACATTTGGACCAATAAAAAAGCGCGGTGCAAGCCATGCTAGATTTCCTGCACTGCACGCGGTGCATAAAGACTTTTTTGCTTATCGATAGCACTTCGAGCCCCCCACCATGCGGCCTGTAGCTTAGTAAAGGGAACAGAGGAATGCATTAGTCTTTTGCCTCCTACTCTTATCATCCTTCCCTCACGAGGAATGTGAAATATAGGTTTCCCATTTGTTTCTTTTGTATGCAATGATTCACGGGGAGAAATCCTTTGTATTACTTAATGATGACAAAAAGGGAGAGTAAGAAAGATAATATAAGTAACATCATATTCTCACATATTACTTAAGATAGGGGGAGATCTTGAATTCTCTTATCTTGATACTCTTTGAAACATTGCTCTATGAACTGAAAATCTCATTCATTTTCACTAAAATAAGTATATGAATCTTATTTGTTGTCAAATATGAAGATACGTCAATAAATTCAAATATTTTCAAAACTCTTGATACCATTCTAGTCAATTTTTGAAATCTATTTGCTTATATACTCAAGGTTTTGTCATCATAAAAAAGGGAGAGATTGTTGGCTTTAGCTCCTTAATTTTGATGAATAATAAAATGTTGAGTATATGTTTGGACTAACGTTTCAATTAGAGTATAAATTTCAGGCATTAGGCACATCAATTTCAAAAAGGTATCAAGTTTACTAATTTAAGAGCAAGAAGTTTCTCATGTTTGATTGAGCTTTTCACCTTGGAACATTATTGAAACAACTTCTTTGGCCTTTATGAAGAACCATCAAATGAATTAATGGACAAATCTTCAAAAAATTCAAGTTGGCATGCTTTCTTGGATGGCACAGAATCAAGTGTCGACTCATAGGGTCGACTCATGAAGAAAATTCAGAAGTTTCAGAAGACTGGCACACAAAGTTTCAAGTAGCACGTCCAAGTGTCGACTCATGAGGTCGACTTATACTTCAAGATCGACTCATGAGGTCGACTTATCGTCTGAAAAAAATTCTAGGACAGAACTCCAAGTTTTCTGGATTCTGCATCAAGTGTCGACTTATGAGATCAACTCACGCACCAAGTGTTGACTCATGAGGTCGACTCAAGGTCTAACAGCTAGTTCTTCATAATTTCAGAATTACTTCCAAACAGTTCCAAATGGCTACTTTTTGAATTCTAATAGTCTTCAATGGTCTTTTCAGTGGATTTGAGATATTTAATACTCACCAAACCTCATAAAGTGAAGAAGGAAGAGTGCATTCATAAGAGATAAACTCCAATCATTTGAAAAGACAAGAAGAGTGTGTTTAAAGAGATTCCCTTGCAAAAGCCTTCCATTTTTGAGTTATTAAGGTTTCAAGTGCTTGGCCATAATTGTGCATTCAAGAGATTCTAAGAAGAAGTCAACTCAAGCAATCAAGAGAGCTTCAACGATCTTCATTTCAGCTCATTCTAGGAGCTTTTATTGTGCTCTTTTATTACATTCTTGTTCTTACTTTGTTGACCTAGTTTTCAAAAGTTTTTGAAACTAGGTTATAAAGGTTGTTGGTGAGCCAAAGAAATAAAACCAACTAGGGTTTAACTTGTGAGCCCGAAGACAAAACAAGTTGTAAAGGTTGTAGGTGAGCATAGGTGATAAAACCAACTTATGTTTTAACTTGTGAGCCTTGGAAAACAAGTCGGCTGTAATCTTGGAGAGATTATAGTAAAATATCCAAGAAAAAGCTTGGGGAGTGAATGTAGGTGCCAGCTCTGCGAGCATGTTAGGGATTTGCATAAAGAAACTACATGCTTGCAGAGCTGGACCTTTAAGAATAATAAAGAGAGTTGGATCTAATGCCTATGTGCTTGAGTTGCGACCGGAGTAAGGTATTAGTTCAACCTTCAATATTTCAGACCTTGTGGAGTACAGGGAGCCAGCAACGATACCTAGCGAGCCCTTTGGACCTAACTCTTCTCTTGAGAGTGAACCCACCCCAGAGTATCCACCTACAAATTAGCCTATAAGAGAGAAAAGGATTGAGCGCATCCTAGATGATCAAGCTATCAGTACCCGGAACAAAGGCTATCAACGATATTTGGTCCGATAGCAATATCGACCGGAATCCAAGGACTCGTGGATCACCCGTGAGGATCTGCAGTGCCTCAACCTAGACATTCTTGAGTAGTATGAGGGCCGAGATGACCCTTACTCGACAAGGTCGAGTTCCTCCTATCCCAGGAGAATTGGTGGGGGCACCAAGATTCGACAAAGATTATTGGGCCCAATTTGGTTGACTAATTAGTTTTTTTGAGTCCTTAATAATGTGTCACTTATATTAGGTGAGCCAAGTTCTGTAATAAAGTCCATCAATTGAGTTCTATAATAAATTGAGGCAAGAAGTCCAATTGAGTCCAGTAAATCCTTTGTCTTAACCTCATAAGTCTAATTGAGTCCTGTAAGATTATTTTAGTCCAGTTTTGTATAAGAGAAGAATCACCAGACCAGAGCATCCACCAAGCCCTTCCAAGTCAGAGCAGATTCCAAGCACCAGGCCCCTATTTAAGTACTAGCCATGCTGCCCAAGGTGTGGGCCTTCATGCCGCCAAGCCCAAGTGGAGCGCCCCTTCTAGTTGGCACCCTACCCAAATCCCAGCGCCCAGGCCTTGGCGCCCTTGCTCCCTAGCCCATCTAGAGCTGGCACCCTCCCAGGCCTCTTCATAACTTGGTGCTCCATCCCAAGCCCCATTCCAAGTGGCACCCCAGCTAGCCTAAGCCCAAGCAAAGCTTCTTAGTCCAAGAAGGAGTCAACCAGCCCAATTCTACCAGGAGACCAGTCTTCCAGTCCAAGTTTAATTTGTGTTTTATTTCTATAAATACTTGTACTCCTATTTTGATAAGGAGAGGGACCTGGGTGAACCTATAAATACCCCACCCCTTTCCCTCTTGTAATCATCTCTTATTCATGAAATAAACTCTGCTAAATTTTCTTGTAAAAATTTATGTCCTCCATTTGGAGTGGGTATGAGACCCGTGTTCTTGTGTGTGTGTGCAAACCCTATCCACCCAGATACTCTCTCTCTTCCCTCATCCAAGCCACCCAGCCCTCTCTCTTCAAGCCCTAAGATGCCACAACCCTAGCCCTAGGCCGCCACCCTCCATCCTCCTCCATTGATCTGCCAACACCAAAGGAGGTCCAGTCCAAGCCGCCCCTTCCAACTCCATCCAGGCATCCCCTAGCCATCCCAGTCACCAGGAGCTTTAGCCCCTTCAGCCTTCAGGCCACCTCCCTCAGCCTAGGCATCCTCTTCCACTCTCAACCGCCAGCATCAGCAGCCCAGCTCTCATCTTCCTTCAAAACCCTAATTTTTGTTTTGTCTTCCTGTTCACTTTTTGATTAACCCTTGGCATGTGCAGGATCCTCCAAGTATTCACTTCCAAGGAAGAGGCCCTCTTAACCTCCTAGACCGATTGAAGAAAAGCTGACTGATCTATGGGATGACAGGCTGATCATCCAAGCGACAATCCAGAGTGTAGAGCAACCCCATCTTTGATAGGATCTTCAATCGTTGCCAAGTAAAGTCCTTCCCACTCCTAACTTCTAATTTCTTAAAGGTAAACTATCCTAACCGGGGGTTTCTCAACCCTCGAGGTCCTTTCTTTACTATTATCCTGCATGAGTTTTTTTGCAGGTACCTTAGTTCTTATCATTACTTATCTTCTTGCTAGTCTTATCTATTTTTCGGGACTTTAGCCTTCGAACTTAACTCTTAAAAAAATACAAAAAAAAAATTAGTTCACTATTATTTTCTGCATACATATCATCACTAGAGTCATCGCACATCAACGAGCCCTCCTGCTGAGGTAAGCTCCTAGCCGGGCCAAGCTCATAAGGTGAGCCCCCCAGCTGAGGTCAACTCCTGGTAGGGGTCGAGCCCGTGCCTCCAAGACAAGCCCTCCTATCAAGGTCAGCTCCCAGCAGGGCCGAGCTTATAAGGTGAGCCCCTCGGTTGAGGTCAGCTCCCGGTAGGGATCGAGCCCATGCCTCCAAGATGAGCCCTCCTATTGAGGTTAGCTCCTAACCGGGCTGAGGTCAGCTCCCGGTAGGGGTCGAGCCCGTGCCTCCAAGAGCCAGGACTCTGAAACAGGGCTTCACCCCCCACCCAGTGGGAGCCAAGGTTCATGCCAGTGGCATGAGGAGGACTAGTAGAAGTTCAAAATTATGGCGGGGAGGAGCCTGACCATTCATAGCCTATGGGAAGTGGTGCATGCCCTACCATGAGTGCAGGTCCTGCGACACACCTCATGCATAACCTACACAATGCAAGCTCCACCAGGTCTCCGATCCTGTGGCGTGCCACCACGTCAATGCCAGCACACCTGAAAGACCATAACCTTCATGATAGGGGGCCTACACCTTTCCGAAAAGGGGTATTCTGTTAAGGCCCCTAGCCCTGTGACACTCCGACGGTCCCCCCTAAAATGGAAATGCTCCATCAAGGCTCGAGGCTTGGCGAATGCCCAGAATGGGAGATTTTCTCTTGAAAGATCAGTTCAATAGGCAGGCGATAGCGAATAACAAAAAGTCCCAAACCTTGTCTGGGCCACCCCATCTATGTAAGATCAACTAGGGAGGTAAGTAAAAAAGGTAAGCAAAGCCGTAGACATGCTCTCGGGCTTTTCCATTATCTTCCTAGAATTCATATTATTTTTTTTCACCCTCTCAACATAGAGAGTCCCCCAAGCTCTCCACCACAGAGGTTCTGTTCTCCTCGATCATCCCACTGACTTGATCGTCAGAGTGTCCTCATTGGAATCCCTGACATGGGTCTTCTCTATTTTGCAGAGCCTCCGGATGAGGGAGCTGACGGAGAAGAGAAAGAGCAAGCACCCAGCGAGAGCTTGACACGTCAGAGCTACGGGCCACGATGATCTTGGAGGCAACGGATTAGCATGCCAGGTAGGGGGGAGAGCAGAGAAAACTAACTGGTTAAATACCGAGTCCCCTCGCTACGAGAAAGACATCCATGGAAACCTACAGTCCGATGGTGACCACACGAGCACGTGAATCCTTCGTCGACCGGGCGGGGGATCCCTATCACCACAGCATTTAGTGCTAGGAGAAGGAGCTCCCCGCTCCACCACCATCGCCTTAGGTGGACCCCTAGATCGCTGCACTGGCCCAGCAGGTTCATGCCCTAGCTACGGAAGTGCATAAGCTCTACCAGAAGCACCGATTCCTAGAAACTCAGTAGCAACCAGGAACTCCGGTGGCCCACATTGCCGATCCCCGTACCAGCCTATGATCTTTTCGGATGGGACCCCTGCATGCATTATCCCACCCTCGGGAGGCCCACCAGGCAAATGGAAAGCGATCGTAGCATGATCCGATCGGCCACGAGAGTCACTCCCCAGTCTCGGACCACTGCGTGCCCTCGCACCAGTAGCGTCAGCATGGTTGGGAACTCATATGAGAGTTCCTCCACTCCGTCCCTCCCTCACCCCTGACATTTTCCATGGAGGGGTCAAAAGATGAGGCCATCAGCCATCGAGCGGAGAAGCACCTCGAAGAGCATGAGTGCAAACTGGTGGATCTAGCCCACCGACTCGTAGAAGTTCAGGGTTCTCCTAGCGATCCCACGAGTTATGATACCCGTCCTCCCTTCTCCCAGAGAATCCAAGAGGAGTCGATCCCCAGGTATTCCGTATGTCGTAGGTCGACCCCTATGACAAGATGACCGATCCCCTAGACCACTTGAAAAGCTACAAGACCCTCATGAGGGTCCAGGGGGCCACCGATGCTCTCATCTTATCACCTTCCCGGCAACCCTGTGCAAGGCCGCTCGAGTCTGGTTCTCTTGGCTTGAGTTTGAGAGCATCGACTCCTTCCCCTAGCTGGAGAAGAAGTTCATGGTACACTTAGATGTATACAGGAAGGTGCCACGTGAGGCCGGCAGCCTCTTCTTGATCCGATAGCAGGATCGAGAGCTTCTCCGGGATTATGTGTCCCGATTTAAGACTTTTACCCTGGAGATATACAATCTCGACGAGTCAGTTATGATGCTGGCTCTAAAGAGAAGACTATGGACCTCCCGCTTCACCTACTCCCTCAACAAGAAGCCTCCGAAGACTTACTCGGAGCTCCTTCTTCGGGCATAGAAGTACATCCATGCCGAGGAGGTGGACCATACCAGGAGGGAGCTAGATGGGAGGCCACTAAGAGGCAGGCCATCAGGGAAGCATCTGCTCCCCCGACCCAGAAGATGGCACCGGTCCAACGGTCGGGGCCAAGACCCAGAATCGACCCTATTAAAGAAGAAAAGTTCACTTTTCTTCTTGCTCCCAAAGTGAAGATCCTGATAGAAATCGAGGATGAGCGCTTCTTACACCATCCCCCGTCCTTGAGGCCATCCATTGGACATGACATGTCTCGCTACTATTGCTTCCATCGGGACCATAGCCATGACACCGAGGAAAGCTGCCACTTGAAGAGGGAGATAGAAGAGCTGATCAAGCATGGCTACCTCGGCAAGTATATGGATGGAGGAGCACCCTCGGTGGATCAGAGCAAGAAGCCCCGATCTCTCACCATCGATAACTGTCCCGCTGAGAAGCCGGTCAGGATGATATCCTAGGGGGCAAGAAAAACCTCGAAAAGAGTTAGGGGAAGGGAGGAGAGTGACAATGTACTCCCCTGCATGGGAGATGGGTCTGCTAGGATGGACAACCCCAATAATGATGCCATCATCATCAAAATGACGATAACAAGGCATCCTATAAAGAGAATTATGGTTGATAGTGGAAGCTTAGTAAATATTCTTTTTTAAGATGCTTTTTCAAGGATGAGTTTATCTGCTAACCAAATAAGGCCGGAATTCATGCCCCTGGTGGGCTTTACCAGAAATTCTATTGGGGTGGAGGGAGAGATTACACTCTCAATAACTGCCAGGACTTCGCCCCAGCAAAGCACAGTGCTGACAACCTTCACCGTTGTAAGTCTCCCCTCACCTTACAATACCATCCTGGGGCATCCAGGACTCAACCTGCTCGATGCCACCATCTCCACAAAGCGCCTGCTCGTTCAGTTCTCGATACCGTGGGGGATTAGAGAGATGAGGGGGTCACGCCAATCGATCCCGCACTATATGTAAACCATGAAGGTGAAAAGCACCTACACCTGGCATACAATATGCAAGAAAAGAGGGTAAAAGGATATGCATTTTAAAACAATTTTAAAGCATGCACAGCGGGAGGCTCGATAAATAGATCTAAATGATCTACCGATATGCCCGCAACAGGAACTAGTATAAAGATCTAGCATGCATATAATATCAAAAGCAAGAGAATATATATAAAAGTACCATACCTTCATACCTCTGAGAGAAGTAGTGGAAGTGCTGTGAGAAGGAAGGGGGTGCTCAAGCCATACACGTGTCTGGCCTCTAGAGAAAATCCACACCTGGGCTCGACTCTGATCAACTCCCTCGGAGTGCTAGCTCTTCGGGATCCTTAGCCTATCTTCTTCTTCCAGGAAGACTAGGAGGAGAGCAGGAACCCCTTCCCGAAACCTCTCTTCCCAAGACCTAGCTAGAGTGCTAGGTTGCTCACACCCAATCCCCAGAACTCTCACAACCCTTCTCTATCTCTCTCAAAGTTTTCTTTTGCTGTTGTTGTAACCTCTGCAACCTATAGAATGACCCTCATTTATAGGTGCAGCTATGAGAGGGAGAAGAAGGAAGGAGGAGAGATGAGGGGCGAGAATGGGGGAGAGGATCAAGGCCATTCCAAATGGGTCCAACCCATTAAGGTAAGTATGACTTTCATACCATAAAGCCTTGGAGCCAAAACTGGTTTGAATTCAAAATTCAAACCATGTCAAAACCTGCCCAAAAATTTCCACGAAATCCTTCCAGAAATATGCTCGCCACAAGAAGTGTCGACACTCGAAAATTGCCAAGTGTGGATACTCCACCAAGTGTCGACACTTGCAAAATTCCAAGTGTCAACACTTGGAACCTGGTCAATCAAATTGACCTCTGACGATGTCAAACGATTCTCAATCATCGATTAGCCAAAAGATCATATAGAAATCCTCTATGGTGTGTGACCCCATAGGTTCGAACACTAAGCCGGTAGTACTCGAACATTTCTAGTACCAGTCAAAGTTCTCATCTAGCAATGATACCCGACATCCGAATAGGTCGAAGATGCAGAACACCTCACAAGAACCTTTGGCATATGGTTGCCGCATAATTCATCCCTTTGACCTCACAATGCTCAGGATGACCTAGGGTTAGACTGCCAACCCTAATTTGGTTTATCTAGATCATGTCTTAACCTTACAAGTTCTGTGACTTCTCACAAGAACTACCCTGGCCAAGGTTTTGCTGAATTGAGATATAGTGAGTCATTCACCCCAAACTATTTGGAGAAGTCAAATCCATCTTGATCTACCACCGCTCCACAAGTACTTGACTACACCCAGAAACCTTCCATCACTGGATTAAAAATCAAGGTAGTATGGTATCAAAGTACAGTGAGTTGCTTACAAGCTGCCATGGTGACCTCAGGTCTGAGGGACACATATACCCATATCTCTTTGCGAGCAATCCTTTGACAAAAGGGAGCTCCGTAGATGGCCACGTTCAATGAAATGTCATACATTTCACTTGCATGTCACACCAGTGTCTCCACACTCCTTGGTTAAGAGGACAACCAACAAATGCGACATACAACAACCTATATGTTGACCCCTAAAGTGATTTTGATGATAACAAAATATTGGATCATATATTTGGTTATCTAACAACTTTTCAAATGATTGACAAGTTTTTGTATGGCAACTACATTGACACGCCTTTTAATTTCTACAATCTTTAATGTTTTGTGTTGAGTTGTAAAGTATTTAGAATCTTGTAAAGAAGAACCCTACAAAAAGTTTCCTATTAAAATCAGATTAAGGGTTACTTCTAGTAGTCCTTCTTGCTTCAAGTCTTCTTTAATTTATTGTAAGTAGCCCTTGAAGAGGTCTTTAAAACATTGGACAAATGTTCTGGAAGTTTGAAGTTGATATGGCTGAAGAACCACCTTCGAGCCGACTGGAAGGACAACCCAACCGACTCTGGCACTGGCACTGAAGAGAAGTTCTCTGGCACACAAATCCAGCCGACTGGCACCAAGGCCCAGCCGACTCATCCAGAACAAGGTTGAGAACGTTTTGAGATTCTCAGGAATCCAAGCCGACTGGAATCAGATCCAGCCGACTCATCCAGAACTCAGTTGAAAATGGTCTGAGAAGCCTCTGAGACTCCAGCCGACTGGAATTCAGCCCAGCCAACTCGTCCAGTGTGAGATATTTTCTCAACTATGGAAGCTAGACCGACTGGCACTCAGCCCAGTTGACCCGAACTTCATTTGAGCCGACTCGAAGTTTGTCCGAGCTGACTGGAATGACGGGGTCACCTCCAACGGCTAGTTCCAGTTCTCAGTTTTTGAATTCCAAAAGTGCTCCAACGGTAACCTATCACCTTCCAATAGTCTACAACATTCAAAATCAAGGAAAGGTAGTTAAAGTCTCTATAAATAAGGTATGAAAACATCCTTAAAGAGTCTAATGAATTATTGAGCATTTAATAAACACTTATGGAAGTGAAGTGAGAGAGCACTAGAGCTTTAAAGTCTGCCTTCAATCCTGCAACCACTCTTACCAGAAGCTTGAAGCACCTTTTAAGGAAAGCAAGGAAGCCATTGAAGTGCATTGAAGAGCATTCTGTCGATCTTCACTCGAGCTGCATTGGCAACCACCCAGACAATAGAGTTTGTCTTTATTGTTGCTTTTTTATTCTATCATTTAGAATATCTGGGTTATTGGTAAGCCCTGTTGTAAAAACCAAATAGGTTTCTTTGGTGAGCCTTTAAAACCATAGTGTAGAGGTTTCTTTGATGAGCCTATCTAAAAACCAAAGTGTAGAGGTTTTAGGTGAACCTGTAAAAACCTAGCTTGGGTTTCTTTGGTGAGCTCGGTTTCAAAAACCAAAGTGTAGAGGTTGAGATTATGAACCTGTAAAACAATCCGACTGTATTCCGATTTGGAAGATATAGTAAAAATCCCGAGTGGTGAACTTGGATAGTGGACGTAGGAGCTGGGTTGCTCCGAACCACTATAAATCTGCTTTGTTTGTATTGTGTTTGTTTTATCTTTTAGCTTCTGCATTCATTCTTTGATTTACACAGCACCTAACCACTAATTGGAATTACTTGTGCACATACTTGCAAAAATTTTGTAATTCCCAATTCACCCCCCTCTTGGGACTAAGCCACCTGGACAACAGCTGGTATCAGAGCAGTGTCTCTGATTACTTGAGTTAAGATCGATGGCTCATCCCATGAGTACATCCTTGGCTGAGGGCCAATCAACAAATAGACCTCCACTATTCATAGGCACTAATTATTCATATTGGAAAGCATGAATAAAAATTTATATACAAGCTGTAGATTTTTAATTATAGAAGGTCATCTTGAAAGGGCCATACATTCCCATAATTAAAGTTGATGGCGTGGACATCCCTAAGCCTGAAGAGGACTGAGATAATCATGACATGAAGATAGGGGAATTGAATGCCAAAGCAATGAATCTATTATATTGTACTTTGGATGCTAACGAGTTCAACCAAATTTCCACTTGCTCATCAGCAAAGAAAATCTGGGATAAACTCGAAGTGACCCATGAGGGAACTTCCCAAGTGAAAACCTCCAAGATAAATCTTTTAGTTCATAATTATGAATTATTCAAAATAGAACCTTCTGAAACAATATCTGCCATGTTCTCTAGATTTACAGATATTATTAATGGTTTAAAAAGTCTTGGCAGGGTATACTCTAATGCAGATCTAGATCAGAAAATCCTTCGCTACTTGCCCGACAAATGGGATCCCAAGGTGACTACGATCTAGGAAGCCAAAGATCTGAACACTTTGATGCTGGATGAACTGCTGGGATCACTTATCACCCACGAGCTAACAATGCAACACAGAACGGAAGATGAGCAGAAGAAAAAGAAGACAATAGCCTTCAAAGCTGCTTCCAATTCAAAGAGGGATGATGAAGAATCTGAAGAAGAAAGCACCTCCTCCAATGATGACCTAGAAGACGAAGACATCGCTATAGTTATGAGGAGATTTAGAAAATTTATGGGAAGAAAGAAAGGAATTGCATGACTTTTCTGAAAAATTTGAAAAACTGAAAAATGAAAATCTTTCATATGAAAAGAAAAACAATGATTTACTTGCTGAAAATAATGAATTAAAAAGGAGGTTATAAAACTCAAGCCTTTGATTGAAAAACTCACTTTATCTTCAAATAAGCTTGAGCTAATTTTAAAAGAACAACAAATTTCTGGAAATAAAGCTGAAATTGGTTTCAACACTTCTTTTATAAATGGAATTTCAGCAACAACTTTTGTGAAATCCAAAACACTTGCTCAAAATACTTTATCTCAAAAGGTTTCAGCCACACCAAAAATTGTTTCTACTTCAAAGTCTTTATCATATATTCCTAAGAATTTGAGCAAAAATGCATACATTCCAAAAGGTTTAAAATCTGCATCAAGTGCATCAACTTTTAGAACTTTAAATTCTGTTTCCAACAAAAATTCTAAAGTTGTTTGCTATGCTTGTAAAAGAATATGACATAAAGCTTTTGAATGCAATAATCTTAGAAATGTCCATAAAAAAGTAAAAAAGATTTGGGTTCCCAAAGAAACCACCTCTGCTGACCTGCAAGGACCCAAGATAGCTTGGGTACCTAAAAGAATTCATTGATTATTTTGCAGGAATGTCTTGCAGCCCTAAAATTGAAGAAAAGATGGTACTTGGACAGCGGTTGCTCAAGACATATGACGGGTGACAATGACCAATTCATCACCCTTGAAATGAAAGAAGGAGGTATAGTCACCTTTGGAGACAATGGCAAAAGGAGAATAATCGGTATTGGTAAGATCAAAATAACTCCCTTTACTTTTATTGAAAATATTTTGCTAGTAGACAAATTGAAGCATAATCTTTTAAGTATAAGTCAATTATGCAATAAAGGCTTCAAGGTTGTCTTTGAGTCTTATATGTGTATAGGAACTAACTTTTTAGATTCTAGCAATAAGTTTATTGGACATAGACTCGGGAATATCTATGTGGTGGATCTTAATGATCTTGCCATGTCCAGTAGCCCTAGTCTAGTTGCAATGAATGCTAAGACCAAAGAGTCATGCTTACTATGGCATAGACGATTAGGTAATGCTAGCATGCATACAATTGCCAAATTAATTTCTAAAGATCTTGTTAAAGGCATGCCTAAGTTTAAAGTTGATTTAAATCATGTTTGTGATGCATGCCAAATGGGTAAACAAACTAGGGGGAGTTTTAAATCAAAGAATATAGTTTCTACAACAAGATCTCTTGAACTACTTCACATGGATCTTTTCGGACCTACTAGGACCACAAGCCTAGGAGGGATGAAATATGCTCTTGTGACAGTAGATGATTTTTCGAGATTTACATGGATTTTGTTTACTGCCTCAAAAGATGAAACATTTAATGTTTTTAGAAAATTTCATAAAAAGGTTTCAAACCAAAAGAACTTATCTTTGATTTCAATTAGAAGTGATCATGGAACTGAGTTTGAAAATCAATTTTTCGAAGATTATTGTACTAAATTTGGCATTGATCACAACTTCTCCGCTCCTAGAACACCTCAACAAAATGGTGTTGTAGAGAGGAAAAATAGGACATTGGAAGAAATGGCTCGCACGATGTTGTGTGAAGGCAATCTTCCAAAGTACTTTCGGGCAGAAGCGGTGAACATTGCATGTTATATTTTGAACCGCGTTTTGATCCGTCCTATCTTAAAGAAAACCCCCTATGAGCTTTGGAATGATAAAAAACCCCGATATTAGTTATTTTTATGTATTTGGTTGTAAATGCTTTGTGCATAACAATAGAAAAGATAATTTAGGAAAATTTGATTCTAAAGCTGATGATGCAATTTTTCTAGGTTATTTATTACATAGCAAAGCATATAGGGTTTTTAATAAAAGGACTCTTACTGTTGAAGAGTCAATTCATGTTGTATTTATTGAAACTAACCCTTCACCTTTTAGACAAAAAGAGTGCATAGATAATGATGCAGGTACATTGCAAAAAGGGATGGATGACTTGAGCATTCAAGACAAAGACACTCAAGATGGAGAAGAAATGGTAAGTAAGGATCACACTGATCTACCGAGGGACTGGAGGTATATTACATCTCACCCTAAAGAATTAATAATTAGAGATCCTTCACATGGTGTTAGGACTAGGGCTGCACATAAGGATACACATGATTACCTAGCCTTTGTATCATAAATAGAACCCCATAGCTTAGAAGAGGCTAAGACTGACCCAAACTGGATGATGGCAATGCATGGAATTAAACCAGTTTGAAAGAAATAAATGGCACATAGACCTAAGACCATCCAATTATAGGAACAGTTATAGGAATAAATTAGATGAGCAAGGAAATATTATAAGGAACAAAGCTAGATTAGTAGCTAAGAGATATAACCAAGAAAAAAGTATTGATTTTGATAAAACTTATGCACCTGTAGCAAGACTAGAAGCTATTAGATTACTGCTTACATTTGCTTGCTACATGAACTTTAAACTCTTTCAAATAGATGTAAAAAGTGCATTTATTAATGATTTTATCTCTGAACAAGTTTTTATGGAATAACCACCAGGTTTTGAAAATCATACTTTTCCAAACCATGTATTCAAATTAAACAAAGCATTGTAAGGTTTGAAACAAGCACCTAGAGCCTGGTATGATAGACTTAGCACTTTCTTAATTGAAAATAATTTTTCAAGAGGAAATGTAGACAAAACCTTATTTATCAAAAAGAAAAATAATGTCATCTTAGTTGTACAAATATATGTTGATGACATCATTTTTGGTGTAACTAACAAATCTCTATGTAAAGAATTTGCTAAGCTTATGCAGGGAGAATTTGAAATGAGCTTAATGGGCAAGCTAAACTACTTCCTTGGACTTCAAGTAAAATAAACAATGGAAGGCATCTTCATCAACCAAGCCAAATACATCAAGGAAATCATCAAAAAGTTTGGTATGGAGAGTAGCAAAACAATGAGCACACCCATGAGCCCAGCTTGCAGACTGGACAAAGATGAGAATGGATCCAATGTTGACCAAAAGCTATATAGAGGTATGATCAGATCCTTATTATATTTGACTACAAGTAGACCTGACATATTATACAGTGTATGTGTATGTGCTAGATTTCAGTCATCACCAAAAGAAATACATATGCTTGCTATAAAAAGAATAATAAAATATTTGAAAGGAACAAGTAATTTAGGAATTTGGCATTCTACTTTGAATTTGATTGGATTCTCTGATACTGATTATGCTGGTTGTAAAATAGATAGAAAAAGTACTAGTGGTACATGTCAATTTCTTGGGTTGAATTTAATTTCATGGCACTGTAAGAAGCAAAACTCCATAGCCTTGTCCACAGTTGAGGCTGAGTACGTGGCTGCCAGTAGTTGTTGTGCTCAAGTATTATTGATTAAACAACAACTAGAAGACTTTGGTGTATCACAATCTAAAATTTCAATTAAATGTGATAACACAAGTGCTATCAATTTGACAAAGAATCCAATTCAATACTCTAGAACCAGCACATTGAAATTAGACATCATTTTAATAGAGATCATGTTTCTAATGGTAATATTGTGCTTGACTTTGTGCCCAATGAAGATCAATTAGCTGACATATTTACCAAGCCACTCAATCATGATAGATTTGAGCTAATTAGAAGTGAATTAGGACTTTGTGATCCCTTCTAGATTCTTTAACTTAATTCCTTCAATTCTAAGGAAATTTCATCTAGAAAACCTCCTCAATTTATTCTATTTTATTGAGCCTTAATTTCCTTCAAAATTCTATTCAAAGTACTTCTGAATTGTGTTCAATTTTTTTCAAAACTCTATTTTCTCTGTTCGAGTCAACTGGATCTTGATCCGAGTCGACTGGATTTCTCTGAGAGTTTTGAACTTGTTCTGGCCTAGCCGACTCGAACAGTTTCGAGTCGACTGGATTTTTTGATTGTTTTAGGAAAGCTCTGGCTGAGCCGGCTCGAGCAGTCTTGAGTCGACTGGAACTTCGCGCCGATGTGTTTTGCCTTGGGCTATAAACCTTTTTCTGAACCGTTTAAACCCTATTTTATTTTCTTCAATGGTTCGTACCTCTCCAAGACCTTCTCCAAAGTCTTCCTTTCTCCCTTCCAAGCACTCCATTTTCTGGTTCTTCCATCTTTCCTAGCTATGGCACCCAAACATGCGACAGGGAAACGCTCAGTTAGGGTTGCTCCTTCGACTGAAAAAGAAAGAAGGTCCAAGAGAAGGCAAGAAGAGCCAAGCAGTGAAGAAATTGCAGAGGAGGCCACAAGAGAAGCTGCAACTGCTCCTAGCCAAGTGCCCTCAATGTCTACGCGTCCGGTAACCTCCGGCCGCCGAATTAATTTTGAGTTTATTAAGGGCATTGGGTTAAAGATAGGAGATTTAATTGAAGACCAAGGGTAGAGAAAATTTTGTTCATTGAATGGGAAGACCTATCCCTCTTTGGTTAGAAGTTTTTATGAGAACTTAAAACTAACCATGTGGAATCCACTGTCAAAGGGAAGAGGGTTATTGTCAATGAGGAGTCCTTGCATGAATTACTGGATATACCTTCTGAGGGACTGAGATTTTTAGTAATTGACAATAGAGAGAAGACTCTAAAAACAATTTTGAACAAAGAAGATGTGGGAGGAATTGGCACTGTTTTTGCTAACACCCTATCACTGGAAATGAGACTAGTTCACAATTTCATTTGTAGAATTTTCTTACAAAGAATTGGTAGGTTCGATTGGGTGAGCGAAAAGGATTTATGTCTCATGGAGCACATTCTGGAAAGAACTCCTGTCAATTTGTCATACATTATAATCATGCAGATGAAAGAAACAGTAAGAAAAGCTACATCCTCTCTGCCATATGGAATGATGCTTACATTGTTATTTAAATTCCATAGAGTCAATTTGGATGGTGAAGATGGATTAGAATTGCATCACACTGATATCTACACTTCTAAAACCCTTGAGAGAATAGGATATTTCCAAGTGGAAGGAGTGTGGAGAAAGAAAGGCACAAATGTAAGGGCCATTGGCAGCTCCAGTAGTAGTGAAGAAAAGGAAGAAAATGTAGTAGCTGGAACTTCTACACCTGTATCGGAGCCTGAGTCATGTGTACGTGAGCCTGCTGCTGTTACTGAGGAGACTAGAGCTTCGTCACCTATGTTTGATATGCCTACAGTAGAGTTTGAATTGCTTGCACCGAAGTTTGACCTGCCTTCAGTTGATGTTCCTTTACATGACTACCCTACTGCAGCTACACAGCCTCTAATTGTCCAAGTTCAGATTGAAGAACAATTGAAAAACTTGACAGAGTCACTGACAGGTACAATAACTGCATTATTTACTGATTTGAAATAGTCAGTGGATAGCATATTGGATAAATTAGAAGAGCATGTATCAAGTCTACAAGGAAAGGTTGAAACTATAGAAGCTTCAAGGTCAGCACCTAAGATAGACCTTCAGCCTATTCTGAATTGTATCTCTTCAAGTTCTGAAACAATTTTGAAGTCTGTGGATGCCACTTTGAATGAATATCAGACTAAATTAAAAGAGCTTAGAGGCAAAGTGGGAACTATTGTAGATACAAGAGGTATGGCAGAGGATTATACTAGAGGCATTGGGATCATAAGATCGGAGCTTGGCAGACTTCGAGAATTAGCTGAAGTCTTCATCAATGTCCAAGCAACTAAGCTTGTATCTATGTAGAAAGAAATAGGTGAAATGAAAGAGGCAGTAAATAAAGTACCAGTTAGCCTCAAGGACTTGGAGCAGCAGATGGGAGCAACTTGGATGGAAATGGTGTCTCTCAATAGCACTGTCAGTTCATTGGAAGTTATAGCTAGGACAAGACCATTGTATGATCCGCTACCCATTTCCACTAGGGCACCTAGTACCTCTGTTCACCCTAGGGCTCCTCCTCCACATGCTTCATCTAGTCGAGCACCTAGACCCGCTTCTTAGCATGGTGCCAATGTTCCTAGAGATGATTCTGATTAGACACTTTGTAGTTTCAGTACCTTTTTGGATGCATTTTGAAACTTTTGTGATGGTTGATGTACTGAACACTTTTTGACAGAAATGAAATGAACATCTTTTGATTATTGTGTAATGTATGTATTTGTATTTTCTTGTCTACACTTATATTTGTTTAAATAGAATTCTCTCTCTAAGCTGAGAAAGTGAAATTATCTCAAACAAATCTTGAAATTTTCTTAATCTATTCAAAATTCTGAGTTTACTTGTTTAACCTTTTTGATTTGTTGACAAAAAGGGAAAGAATCATAGAATATATGAAAGAAAAAGCTTAATGAAGCCTAATGAATTGCAATTGAAATTATTGAAATTTTAAAGTAAAGTTGACAGGGGGAGTTTGTAAGGCATTTTTGAATAAACTAATTTCTTGCATATTATTCTGATAAAATGTTCAAATGAATGTCAAAGGGGGAGAAAATTTATAGAAATCTTATAAACAGGGGAGATATACATCTTTAATTTACATGCTTTAATGATTACTATGATGCTCTCAACTTATTATATCTATCAGTCGATACTTAATGTTACTTGATACATACAAGCAATCAATGTCTGATATTTACAGTTTATGAACTTGATTTTGTACATAACTGTAAAGCACATACTGATATATATTTAAGATTGCAGTTGATTTTTAAACAAATGTAAATGCTTACATATTTGTAAATAGATTAGATTCTTTTCATGCCCAATGTTTTGTCATCATCAAAAATGGAGAGATTGTTGACCCCTAAAGTGATTTTGATGATAACAAAACATTGGAGCATACATTTGGTTATCTAACAACTCTTCAAATGATTGATAAGTTTTTGTAGGACAACTACATTGACACACCTTTTAATTCCTACAATCTTTAATGTTTTGTGTTTAGTTGTAAAGCATTTAGAATCTTGTAAAGAAGAACCCTACAAAAAGTTTCCTATTAAAATCAGTTTAAGGGTTACTTCTAGTAGTCCTTCTTGCTTCAAGTCTTCTTTAATTTATTGTAAGTAGTCCTTGAAGTGGTCTTTAAAGCATTGGACAAGTGTTCTGGAAGTTTGAAGTTGATCTGGTTGAAGAACCACCTTCGAGCCAACTGGAAGGATAACCCAGCCAACTTTGGCATTAGCACTGAAGAGAAGTTCTCTGGCACACAAATCCAGCCGACTGGCACCAAGGTCCAGCCGACTCGTCCAGAACAAGGTTGAGAACGTTCTGAGATTCTCAAGAATCCAAGCCAACTGGAATCAGATCCAACCGACTTATCTAGAACTCAGTTGAAAATGGTCTGAGAAGCCTTTGAGACTCCAGCTGACTGGAATTCAGCCCAGCCAACTTGTCCAGAGTGAGATATTTTCTCAACTGTGGAAGCTAGCCCGACTGGCACTCAGCCCAGTTGACCCGAACTTCATCCGAGCCGACTCGAAGTTTGTCCGAGCCGACTGGATTGACGGGGTCACCTCCAACGGCTAGTTCCAGTTCTTAGTTTTTGAATTCCAAAAGTGCTCCAACGGTAACCTATCACCTCCCAACAGTCTACAACATTCAAAATCAAGGGAAGGCGGTTAAAGTCTCTATAAATAAGGTATGAGAACATCCTTAAAGAGGCTAATGAATTATTGAGCATTTAATAAACACTTATGGAAGTGAAGTGAGAGAGCACTAGAGCTTTAAAGTCTGCCTTCAAGCCTGCAACCACTCTTACCAGAAGCTTGAAGCACCTTTTGAGGAAAGCAAGGAAGCCATTGAAGTGCATTGAAGAGCATTCTGTCGATCTTCACTCGAGCTGCATTGGCAACCACCCAGACAATAGAGTTTGTCTTTATTGTTGCTTTTTTATTCTATCATTTAGAATATCTGGGTTATTGATGAGCCCTGTTGTAAAAACCAAATAGGTTTCTTTGGTGAGCCTTTAAAACCATAGTGTAGAGATTTCTTTGGTGAGCCTATCTAAAAACCAAAGTGTAGAGGTTTTAGGTGAACCTGTAAAAACCTAGCTTGGGTTTCTTTGGTGATCCCGGTTTCAAAAACCAAAGTGTAGAGGTTGGGATTGTGAGCCTGTAAAACAATCTGACTGTATTCTGATTTGGGGGATATAGTGAAAATCCTGAGCGGTGAACTTGGGTAGTGGACGTAGGAGCTGGGTTGCTCCGAACCACTATAAATCTGCTTTGTTTATGTTGTGTTTGTTTTATCTTTTAGCTTCTGCATTCATTCTCTGATTTACACAGCACCTAACCACTAATTGGAATTACTTGTGCACATACTTGCAAAAATTTTATAATTCCCAATTCACCCCCCTCTTGGGACTAAGCCACCTGGGCAACACTATACTTGATACATCATCGTCCTATAACAATGTATCCTTTGGTTGTGAACCAGTTTAAGAACTACCTAATATATCCTCTCTATATCAAACAATGTAGTTCTAAGGACTCCATCATACAAGAGTTCTTTACAGGAAAATATAAATATGATGGACAGCCAAAATAAATAACTTTTATTTATTAAAAAGAATTCATATACAAATACAAAGATAGCACAACCGTCTACAGCCTAGAGATTGGCTTTAGGACACAATTCCCAACAACTCCCACTTGGACTAAAGCCAATCAGTACAAAATATCATTCCCATTTTCCGTTTACAATAGTCGAACTCTTGAACTCTGATGGCTTTAGTGAAGGGGTCAGCCAGGTTTTCCTTTTTATCGATCTTCTAAAGGTTGATGTCACCTTGTTCCACGATCTCTCGTATAAGGTGAAAGTGCCACAGAATATGCTTTATGCAGTGATGAGACTTTGGCTCTTTGGCTTGAGCAATGGCTCCAGTGTTGTCATAGTACACCAGAACAAGACCATCAAGGGAAGGTGCCACTCCTAGCTCGCCAAGGAACTTCCGTAACCACACAGCTTCCTTCGCTGCATCAGATGCTATAATATACTCTGCTTCACAAACTAAGTCCACCACAGTAAGCTGCTTAGAACTTTTCCAGCATATAGCTCCTCCATTCAGGATAAAGATAAAACCTGATACACTCTTGCTATCATCCTTATCTGACTGAAAACTGGAGTCAGTATACCCCACAAGTTTCAAGTTATATTCTCCATAAATTAGCCATTGGTCCTTAGTATTTCATAAATACTTAAGGATGGTCTTTACCACTTTCCAATGAGCTTCATCTAGGTCAGACTGGATCTTGTCTAGTACATGTACTAGACCATGGCAGCTCATTGAAAAGTACATGTACTAGACCATGACATGTACTTTCCAATGAGCTTCACCTCTGGTCTAGTACATGTCATGGCGTACATGATAGAACCCACTACCGATGCATATGGGATTCTACTCATGTTCTCTCTCTCCCCATGAGTTGTTGCACAATTCCTTTTGGAGAGATCAATTCCAGTGCCTATCGGGAGATAGCCCTTCTTGGAATTTTTCATGCTGAACCGTTTCAGCACGGTGTCGATGTACGTAGACTAGGACAGTCCCAGAAGCCTCTTAGATTTATCTCTATAGATCTTCATACCTAGTATGTAAGAGGCTTCACCCAAGTCCTTCATAGAGAATTGAGATGATAACCAGATCTTTATTCCTTGCATTGCTATAATGTCATTCCCGATTAAGAGAATATCATCCACATATAGCACAAGGAATATAATCACAGAACCATCAGCCCACTTGTTAATGCAAGGTTCTTCTCCATTCCTAACGAAGCCATACGACTTGATACACTTATCAAATCGCATGTTCCAACTCCTTGATGCCTGCTTCAGTCCGTAGATAGACTTTTGAAGCCTGCACACCTTTGACTCATCTATGGATGTGAACCCTTCAGGTTGTTTCATATACACCTCTTCTTCCAGCTCACCATTCAGGAAAGCTGTTCAGATATCTATTTGCTAGATTTCATAGTCAAAGTGTGATGCTAAAGCAAGCATAATCTAAATGGATTTGAGTATTGCCACAGGAGAGAATGTCTCATCATAGTCAATACCATAATGTTGACGATACCCTTTGGCAACCAGACAGGCTTTATAGGTCTCTACCTGCCCGTCTACACCCCTTTTTCTTTTGAAAATCCATTTGCATCCAATGTGTTTTATTCCTTCAAGTAGATCAAACAATGTCTATACATTGTTGATCTCCATGGACTCTATTTTAGATTTCATGGCTCCTAGCCATTTTTCAAAGTCGAGCCTCTGTATTGCTTCCATATAGATGATCGGATCCTCATTGTTCTCATCGAGTTCAATGGGATCATCGTCCCAGACCAAAAAATCATAGTATCTGTCCAGTCAGCTCGGTACTCTACCGGATATCCTTAATGGTTCCTGAGTAGGCTCTGGGTGTAATCTAATCACAGCCAGTTCTACATTGTCTCTTAAATGTGTCGGTTCTTCTACTTGTAGAACTTCACTAAGTTCAATCTTAGCGGCTACAGTCCCTTCACCAAGGAACTCATTTTCCAAAAAGATAGCCCTAAGACTGATAAACAACTTTTGTTCCTCAGCTAAGTAAAAGTAATACCCCTAAGACTCCTTTGGATACCCAACAAACAGGCACCGATCAGACCTAGGTCCAAGTTTGTTCGTTTCCAAACATTTTACATAAGCCGGGCACCCCCAAACTTAAAGGTGTGATAGTGTCAGCTTACGTCCAGTCCATATCTCATATGATGTTTTACTAACGGACTTACTTTGAGCCCTATTTAGAAGGTAACAGGCTGATTCTAAAGCATATCCCCAAAAGGATATCAGCAGAGAAGCAAAGCCGACCATGGACTGAACCATGTCTAACAGGGTTCGATTCCTCCTCTCAGACACTCTATTTAATTGAGGTGTCCCTGGAGGTGTCCACAGAGAGAATCCCATTCTCCTCAAGATATGTCAGAAACTCACCCATAGGTATTCACCGCCTCGATCGGATCGAAGGATTTTGATAAACTTTCTAGTTTGTTTTTTTACTTCACTACGATACTATTTGAACATTTCAAACGATTCAGATTTATGTCTCATCAAGAAGACATAACCGCACCTTAAAAGGTCATCTGTAAAAGTAATGAAATACATGTACTCTCCCCTGGCACAACATTCATGGGTCCGCATATATCAGTATGTACCAGACTCAGAATCTCATTGGCTCGTTCTCCTTTTCTAGTAAAAGGTGACTTTGTCATTTTTCCAAGAAGACAGGACTCACAGGTTGGAAGTGACTATCTTCACTAAAATCGAGGAGACCCTCGATTTTCAACCTGTTTATCCTGTTCCTATTAATATGACCTAGCCTATAATGTTATAGGTATGCATCGCTGACATTATCTATCCTAGGACGTTTGCTAGATGTATACATTACACTAACAGGTCGCGATAGTATATAGATGCCATCATGCATTTGTCCATTCAAAACTACAGAATCATTCTAAATGATTTTGCAAATGTCATTCTTTATTAATAGTTCATAACCATACATGACCAACTGGCTTACAGAAATAACATTCAAAATGAAAGAAGGATGAAAATGACATTCGTTCAAAATGACAGTACAGGACTGAAAACAAGTTTAAAGATTTTCAATACCAGAATTAGAACTCGGCTTCCATTTTCCATGTTCAAGAACCTCTCGCCATCCTCGAATCTTCTACTAACTTGAAGTCTCTGTAAAAAATTGCAAATGTGAATTGGACTTTCTGTATCCAATACTCAGTTAATAGTATCGCAAATAGAGAAACTACAAGGTGTTATCATATAAATACTTATCCAGAACCATCCTGCAGCTTTCTCTTATTGGACCTGTTCGGGTCAAGGGATGCAATATAAAGAGGATAGTTTTTCTTCAAATGACCTCGCTTCTTGTAGAAGAAGCACTCTGCCTGGCTTTGATCAACCTTCACTTTCTTGGTCTGACTGGGCCCAGAAGCACTTAGCACATTTTTCTCTTTATTCTTCTTCTTCCCTTTCTTAAAGGGACGACACCCTCTTGAAGAACCTTCCACTAGATTCACCACCTCTTTATTCAACTAGTGGTCTTTCTCATAAGTATGCAGCAATCCCAACAGACCATGGTAGTTGACTGCAGGCTTATTCATTCTATAATGATCGAGAAAGTCTAAATAGGAGGAGGGAAGGGAATTTATAATCGCATCTTTTCCAAGCTGTTCATGCAAGGGACATCCAAGCTTGCCCAGGCGCTCAATCATCTCGATCATGTATAATACATGATTAGTGACCAAGGCCCCATCACGCATCCGCATGTTGTAGATAGCACAAGAGACCCTGTACCTCTCAACGTCGTCTGGTGTTCCGAAATACTCCTTCAACCTTTGAAGGATTTCTTCCGGTTGGGCTTCCTTGAATTTGTGACTGAACTCGTCATTCATCGCTGCAAATATAATGCATCAGACAGTGATCCTGTCAGAGAGCCACTTCTGATAAGTGTCTCTGACAGAACCCCGAGCAGTGTGTTGATCCCATAAGTGATTTTGATGATAACCAAACATTGGAGCATATACATTTATTTCTGACAACTCTTCAAGTGTTTGACAAGTTTTTGTAGGATGAATAACATGTTCAAACTTCAACTCTTACACTTCTGTTTTCTTGGTTGAGTTGTGTTGTAAATATTTTTGTAAAGAAGAACCCAATCAAAAATGCTAAGAAAAATTAATTAAAAGGGTTACTTCTGTGAGTGTCTGTGTGCCATAAATTTTAGTTTAAGTTGGTTTGTGTGAAATTGTAAAAGAGTTGGTGAGAGTTTTCTTTAAATTCAATTGTTAAAATCCTGAAGAAGACACTCGAGCCGACCCCAAGTGATGAAGAGCTGACTCTGCTTACTGGCATGCAGCAAGGATTCTAGAATGCAGCAATCTGAGCCAACTCAATGAAAAGCGAGCCAACTCTAGTGAATCCGAGTCGATTGGAATCGGTCCGAGCCGACTCCTCCAGAGTCCATTTTTTTGAAGATTTCTGAGAACAGCCAGGCGAGCCGACCCGAACCAAAAAGAGCCAACTCTGCCAAACCTAATTCTGAAAGCCTAAGAAAGCAAGCCGACCCGAACTGCACCGAGCCGACTCTTCCAAAGTAAGGTTTTTTGAACCTAAGAAGAAGAGCCGACTCCTCGAGTTCAAGTTTTTCAAAGAAAGAAGTTCGAGCGGACCCGAGCTATCAAGAGCCGACTCGTCTAGATTGATATTTTGCACCCTAAGACAAAAAGTCGACTGCATTGAAGATTTGGTGACTCAACCCATCAACTCGAAGGATCCGAGCCGACTCGAAGGAATCCGAGCTGACTCGAACGTCATTTCCAGGTATTCAACGGCTAGTTCTAGAATTTATTTTTGAATGCTAAAAGGTGCTCCAACAGTCACAAATCTTTTCCCAACGATCTACAACGACTAAAACTACCTTGGGATGATGGAAGAGTTTAAATTTGAAGGATTTGAACTTCCTTGAAGCAATGAATTAGAGAGTTCTTCAAAGAAGAGAGAGCTTCATTGAATATCCTACCTACCAATAGCAAAAGAGAACAAGAGCATTCAAGTCAAGCTTTCAAGTCTTCACCAACTCCAATCTGAAGCTTATGGCAACTTTAGGAAGAAGCCACTGAAGTAATTAAAGTCTATTCAAGTGCATTCAAGTGGACTTCCAACAAGCTGCACCGACAACTATCCGACAAATTGAGTTTGTCATTCTTGTTGAATTTATTTTCAATTCAATTTTTGAATTGTTGGGTTATTGGTGAGCCCGGTTGAAAAACCAAATAGGTTCTTGGTGAGCCTTGTTAAAACCAAGGGTTAGGTTCTTGGTGATCCTGTGAAAACCAAGTTAGGTTTCTTTGGTGAGCCTGTTAAAACCAAAGGGTGTTAGGTTTTCTTTGGTGATCCCATAAAATCAAAGTGTAGAGGTTTTGGATTGTGATCCTGTAAAATAATCCTACTATATTCGGGTGTGAATATAGTGGAAATCCCAAGTGGTATCTTAGATAGTGGATATAGGAGCTGGGTTGCTCTGAACCACTATAAATTTGGTATATTTGTGTTGTGCTTTCTTGTCTCTATTTAGCTTCTGCATTTTATAATTCTATCATAGCACCTACCACTTACAAAGAATTTTGAATTGCACATTACTTGCCTTCAATTTTTTAAAAGATCCAATTCACCCCCCTCTTGGGTAGCCACCTAGGCAACAACTGGTATCAGAGCAGTGTCTCTGATTGTCTTAGAGTAAAGATTGATGGCTCATCCCATGAGTACATCTTTGGCCGAAGGCCAGTCAACTAATAGACCTCCACTCTTCACAGGCACAAATTATTTTTATTGAAAAGCATGAATAAAAATCTATATTCAAGCTGTTGATTTTCAATTGTGGAAGGTCATTCTCAAAGGGCCACATGTTCCCATGACAAAAATTGATGGCGTGGATGTCCCTAAGCATGAAAAGGATTAGGACGAACACGACATGAAGATGGGGGAATTGAATGCCAAAGCAATGAACTTGCTTTACTGTGCTTTGGATTCAAACGAGTTTAATCGAATTTCCATCTGCTCTTCAGCGAAGAAAATTTGGGATAAACTTGAAGTGACCTATGAAGGAACTTCATAAATGAAAACTTCAAAGATAAATCTTTTAGTGCATAACTATGAATTGTCTAAAATGGAGCCTAATGAAAGTATTTCTACCATGTATACTAGATTTACAGATTTTATTAACGGTTTGAAAAGTCTTGGCAGGGTATACTCAAATGCTAATTTAGTACAGAAGATTTTGAGATCACTTCCTGATAAATGGGATCCTAAAGTCACTACCATCCAGGAAACTAAAGATTTGAACATTCTATCAATGGATGAATTAATGGGATTTCTCACCACACATGAACTAGCCATGCAGCATAGAATGAATGATGATCAGAAAAAGAAGAAAACAATTGCATTCAAAGCTGCATCGGAATCAAAAGATGATGAAGAGACGGAAGATGACTCTACGTCCTCCGAAGACGATCTTGAAGATGAAGACATTGCAATGGTCGTGAGGAGATTCAAAAAGTTTATGAAAAAGAAGAAAGGAAGATATAACAGAAAATTTCGTAAACGAGGAGAACAATCAAAAGAAAAGGACAAAGACAAGGATAAGGAACAAGTCCCTACCTACTATGAATGTAAGAAACACGGACACATTCGTCTAGACTGTCCTTAATTAAAGAAATTTTTTAGAAATAAGAAAAAGAAAGCGATGGTTGCCACGTGGAGCGATAGTGAAGACTCCACTTCAACTGAAGAAGAAGAGACTATGAAAATAGCAAATTTATGTCTAATAGGTCTCTATGATGAGGTAAATTCCCCCAACACACAAATTGAATTTACTTTAAAGAAATTAAATTCTGCATTCTATGATATATTATCTGAATCTAAAAAGGCAGGAGTAAAGATTAGATCATTAAAGCATATCAATAATTCTTTACTCAAAGAAAAGATGAGATCTCAGAAAAGAATAATTTATTGCAAAAAGAAATTCATACCTTTTCTGAAAAATGTAATGCCTTGAAAACTGAGAATAGAGAATATCATGACAAAAACAATATTTTGATGAAAGAAAACAATGAACTAAAAAAGGAGGTTGAAAAACTCAAGCCACTTATTGAAAAATTAACTTTATCTTCTAATAAGCTTGAGTTAATTCTTAAAGATCAAAGAATTTTTGGAAATAAAGCTGGAATAGGTTTTAATGCTTCAAATTCAAATTATGTTCTAGCTACTACATTTGTGAAACAAAAAGATTTTGTTCTCAAGTTTACTTCTCATAAAACTTTTATTACAAAAGACTCTATTTTTATTTCAAAACCTGCTTTATATGTTCCTAAGAATTTAAATACAAAACCTGTTATTTCTGCACTTCATGCATATCGAACTTCAAAGTGTAAATTATTTCAAAATTCTAGAATCAGATGTTTTGCTTGCAAAAAATTAGGACATAAAGCTTTCAATTGCAATATTATTAAAAATATCCATAGAACATCGAGAAAAATCTGGATTCCCAAAAACTATTTCAGCTAACCTGAAAGGACCCAAATTAGCTTGGGTACCTAAAAGCACTCCTTGATTTTCTTGCAGGAATGTCTTGCAACCCAGAAATCAAAGAAAAGATGGTATCTTGACAGTGGCTGTTTAAGGCATATGATGGGTGACAAGGATCAATTTATTACCCTGGAAATGAAAGAAGGAGGTATGGTTACTTTTGGAGACAATGGCAAAGGAAAAATAATCAAAATTTGTAAGATCAAAATAACCGCCTGTACTTTATTGAAAATGTATTGCTGGTAGATAAGTTGAAGCACAATCTATTGAGTATTAGTCAATTATGTGATAAGGGCTTCAAAGTTATCTTCGAATCATCTATGTGTATAGTAACAAACTCTCTTAACTCTAGCAGTAAATTCATTGGACACAGACTAGGAAATATTTATGTGATAGATCTAAATAATCTTGCCATGTCAAGTAGCTCCAGTTTGGTTGCAATGAATGCTAAGACCAAGGAGTCTTGCTTACTATGGCATAGATGATTGGGTCATGCTAGCATGCATACTATTGCCAAGTTGATTTCCAAAAATCTTGTCAGAGGCATGCCTAAGTTTAAAGTTGATTTTGATCATGTGTATGATGCATGCCAAATGGGTAAACAAACTAAGGGGAGATTTAAATCCAAAAATCTGATTTCAACTTCTAGACCTTTAGAACTACTTCACATAGATTTATTTGGACCAACTAGGATCACAAGCCTAGGAGGTATGAAATATGCCCTTGTGATTGTAGATGATTTTTCCAGATTTACATGGATTTTGTTTATTGCACACAAAGATGAAACTTTCAAAATGTTTAGAAAATTTCATAAAAATGTTTCAAATTAGAAAAATCTTTATATAATTTCAATTAGGAGTGATCATGGGATTGAATTTGAAAATTAATTTTTTGATGATTATTGTACTGAAAATGGCATTGATCATAACTTCTTCGCTCCTAGAACACCACAACAAAATGGTATTGTAGAGAAAAAAAATAGGACTTTGGAAGAAATGGCCCGAACAATATTGTGTGAAGGTAATCTTCCAAGGTACTTTTGGATAGAAGCAGTGAACATTGCATGTTATATTTTAAACCGTATTTTGATCCATCCTATTTTGAAGAAAATCCTTATGAACTTTAGAATGAAAAGAAACCCAATATAAATTATTTTCATATGTTTGGATGCAAATGCTTTGTACTTAACAATGGTAAGGATAATCTAGGAAAGTTTGATGCTAAATCTGATAAAGCTATTTTCCTTGGTTATTCACTACATAGCAAAGCATATAGGGTTTTAATAAAATGACTATTTCTGTTGAAGAGTCGATGCATGTCATTTTTGATAAAACTAATCCATCTCATTTAGAAAAGATGAGTGTATTGATAATGATGCAGGTACCATTCAAAAGGAGATGGAAGACATGAGTATTCAAGAAAGACCAATTGAAGAAGGAGAAGAAACAGTAAGTAAGGATCATACCGATCAATCAACTGAATGGAGGTATGCTACTTCCCATCCTAAAGAATTAATTATTGATGATCCTTCTCAAGGTATAAGGACTAAATCTGCACATAGGACTGTACATGATTATCTAGCCTTTGTATCTTAAATAGAGCCTCATACCTTAGAAGAAGCAAAAAATAACCCAAACTAGATGTTAGCCATGCATGAAGAACTGAACCAGTTTGAAAGAAACAAGGTTTGGACACTAGTTGATAGACCTAAAGACCACCCAATTATAGGAACCAAATGGGTCTATAGGAATAAATTTGATGAACAAGGAAATGTCATTAGAAACAAAGCTAGATTAGTGGATAAGGGATATAGTCAAGAAGAATGTATAGATTTTGATGAAACTTATGCACCTGTAGCAAGATTAGAAGCCATTAGATTACTTCTTGCATTTGCTTGCTACATGAATTTCAAACTTTTTCAAATGGATGTGAAAAGTGCGTTTTTAAATGGTTTTATCATTGAACAAGTTTTTGTAGAACAACCACCGGGTTTTGAAAATCATGCTTTTCCAAACCATGTATTTAAACTTAATAAAGCTTTATATGGTTTGAAACAAGCTCCTAGAGCCTGGTATGATGACTTAGCACTTTCTTAATTGAAAATAATTTTTTAAGAGAAAATGTTGATAAAACTCTTTTCATTAAAAAGAAAAATAATGATATATTAGTTGTACAAATTTATGTTGATAATATTATTTTTGGTGCAACTAATAAAGTTTTTGTGAAGAATTTGCTAAGCTAATGCAGGGAGAATTTGAAATGAGCCTAATGGATGAACTGAATTACTTCCTCGGACTTCAAGTAAAACAATCAAAGAAAGGGATCTTCATTAACCAATCCAAATACATCAAAGAAATCACCAAGAAGTTTGGTATGAAGACGAGCAAACAAATGAACACACCCATGAGCCCAACCTGCAAATTGGACAAAGATGAAAGTGGATCCAATGTTGACCAAAAGCTATATCGAGGTATAATCGGATCCCTATTATATTTAACTACAAGTAGACCAGATATCTTATATAGTGTATGTGTATGTGCTAGATTTCAATGTAATCCCAAAGAAACACATATGCTTGCTGTTAAAAGAATATTAAAATACTTGAAAGGTACAAGTAATCTAGGTCTTTGGTTTTTAAAAGAATCATCTTTAAATTTAATCAGATTTTCTGATGCTGATTATGTTGGTTATAAAGTAGATAGAAAAACTACTAGTGGTACTTGTCAATATCTAGGATTGAATTTATCTCATGGTACTGCAAGAAACAAAACTCCGTAGCACTTTCTACTACTGAAGTGAGTATGTTGCTGCAGGGAATTGTTGTGCGCAATTGTTGTGGATTAAACAACAACTAGAAGATTTTGGTGTTTTTCAATGCAAAATTCCTATTAAGTGTGATAACACAAGTGCTATAAATTTATCTAAAAATCCTATTCAGCATTCTAGGACTAAGCACATAGAGATTAGACACCATTTCGTTAGAGACCATGTTTTGAATGGTGAATAGAACTAGAATTTATCCTAACAGAAAAATAACTAGCTGACATCTTTACCAAGCCACTAAATCAGGATAGATTTGAGTTGCTTAGAGAAGAATTAGGGCCATGTTATCCTTTCTAGACTTAGTAAACCTATTTCCTTCAAGAACTAAGGAAAAATTATCTAGAAAACCTTCTACAATTTCTCATGATTTTTTTTGAACAACTTTCCTTAAATTATTCAGTATATCGAATTTAATCTCTAGACTATTTGATTTCATGTGAAAAGTTTCTGTTCAAGTCGACTCGAGCAATTTTGCTCTAGTCGAGCCGGCTCGAATATCTGAGTCTCGTACTCTTGTTCTGGTCAAGCCGACTAAGTCTTTGCTTAGCCGACTCGGTGTTCTGATTGTTCTGAGTTCGCTCCGGTCGAGCCGACTCGGATATTTTTAGGGCTGAGCGAGCCGACTCGAAAGTCAGAAAATTGTTATTTAGGAAGTTCTAAACTATCTTTTCTAAGTACTTCACTCTTTTACTTTACTTTGAACTCACTCCACTTCCCTCGGAAGCTTTACCATTCTTCCAAAAATTATTCTCTAGAGCCTAAAATTCTTTAATCCCTCTGCAATGGCTCCTCGAAGATCTGCGAAGAAGGTTCTTCAAATCGGTGAATCAAGCATTCAGAGTATAGATGCAAGAGAAAGATGGGAAAAGAGAAAAAGGTCTGCTCCAGTCCAGCAAGATGAAGAAACTCCTCCCGGACAACATGTCTCAATGATCAATCATCTTGTCACTTGCGGAAGAAGGATCGACTTTGCATTCCTAGAAGAAATGGGAATGAAAATCGAAAACTGGTGATGGGGAACAAGTATCGGATGATACATTTCTAGGAATTAGAGGGACTAAATGAAAATGAAACAGATAAACAAGCAGCCATTCTACGCAAAAGAAATAGAATTATATGAGAGGAACATAAGGAAATAAACTTGACTAGAAAAGAATCTTTCAAAGTAATTAAGAAGGGACCTTCGTGGTTAGGAAACCATACAGGTTAGGGCTAGCATACTCTACTATTTCAGATATGAAAGAAGGTTATAAAGATGGTTATCCGGCTATTAATATTCTGAAATTTAGCAAAGGAACTCTCAAGAAGAAGTACTAAGATGGCAAGGGGTTACTCTAGGTCTAAAGGCACCTTGTATATGATTCATTGGCACAGTAGACCTTCACCTTGGAAACCAGGAGACCCGGGGATCCTGCATAGATAGATGGTAAAATTAAAAGGTTTAGATGGAAGGTTGGAGAAATGGAAGAGGAAAGTTAGGAATGGAAGAAGAGGCTTAGGCTTGGCTTGAAGTGGATCTCCTTTGGCACCCATAGCTTGAACCTCCTTCACTTGATGGCGTGGAGAACTCCCTTGTGGATGACATCCTTTGGAAGAGGGGTGGACGAACTTGGAGTGGCTTGAAGAGGAGTCTTCAAGGTTGGCCGAATGAGGATGGAAAAGGATTAGTTGTTTGATTGGCTAAGTAACCTAGGCCTCACACCTACCTTCTCTCAAGGGACTTTGGCTAGCAAAGAAAAATTTTCTTAAGGAAAGAGTTCATTTCATTCATCATCAACATTACAAGAGGACTTAGGAGCTTTTGTAGACTTTAAGCTCCCTTTCAAATTCAAATTACACCTCCTTTCATGGAGAAAATCAAGGGGCGTCCCATGAAGAGAGGAGTGGCCCTTTCAAATTTGAAATTCCTAATTACAAGGTGGGTGCCCAAAAAGAGTGGAAGCTTAATTCAAATCTGATTTTATCTTGGGCGAAATTCTTGGTTGAAGTGTCTTGATGATGTGGCATGACTTGTCCTCCAAGTTGGCATGACTTATCCTCTAAGATGGCATGGTTCAATGATGATGTGGTGCTCCAAGTAGTTGGTGAAGCTGGTTGCACTTAATCTGGCTTAATTGAAACCCAACTCAAGTAGCTTTTAAATCTGACTCAATACAAAGCCAATTTAACTCTAATTGGACCCAAATTGAAATAAAACAGGACTCAATTATTCAAATAAAACAAGTACAGGACTCATAAACTTGGCATTGGTTGAAACCTCTTCCTGAGCCTGGTGCCCGTACCAATTCTCCCCGGGTGAGAGAAACTCGACCCTGTCGAGTAAGGATCGGTTTGACTATGGTATTTTTCTAATAGATCTGGGTCAATTTGTTATAGATCCTTTCGAGTGATCCAGGAGTCTTCAGATTCTAGTTGGCCGTGCCAATGAACCAGATAACGTTGATAACCCTTATTTCTAGTAGTAATAACTTGGTCATCCAAGATACGTTCAATCTTGTCTCTCCGGTCTAGTGGAATTACTGGTGGACACTCAGGTAGGGTTTCGCTCTCAAAGGCAAGGTGAAGTCCAAAAGGCTCACTAGGAATTAATGCCAATTATTTAAATTATTTTAGATCAGAAATATTAAATGTGGAGCTAATGCCATAATCAAGTGGTAACTCTAACACATATGCATTAGATCCAATTTTCTTAATTATTTTGAAAGGTCCAGCTCCCCGGGCATGCAATTTCTTCATAGTTCCCGGTGGAAACCTTTCAAGTCTAAGTTTTATCATGGAAAAGTCCCCTTCATTAAATTCTTTTATTCATTTATGTGAATCAGCCATATGCTTATAAACTTCATTACTCATTTGAATCTTCTTACTAATTTCTTTATTTAATTCTTTAAGATGCTGTGCATATGACTCGGCAGACTCAGACATTCGTGCATGTGTGGATAATGGAATGAGGTCAATATGTCTCCTAGGTCTGTAACCATGGACAATCTCAAAGGGACTTTTACCAGTAGACCTATTGATTGAGCTATTGTAGGCGAATTCAACACGAGGTAGAAGTAAATCCCAGTTTCCCGGGCTCTCTCCAACAAGGCACCTCAATAAGTTCCCTAGACTTTTATTTACAACTTCGGTTTGTCCATCAGTCTGAGGGTGGTAAGCAGTTAAGAATTTTAGTTTTGTTCCTAGTAGGTGCCAAAGGGTTTTTCAAAAATAGATCGTGAAACGAACATCCCTATCTGAAATAATAGTCTTAGGTAATCCACGTAACTTGACTACTTGATCGAGAAAAAGCTTGGCTACCCTGGAGGCATCAAAAGTTTGGGAGCAGGGTATAAAATGGGTCATTTTTGAAAATATATCGACCACTACAAAGATTGAATCGTGTTTTCTAAGGATCTTGGGCAGTCCTAAAATGAAGTCCATGCTAAGATCCTGCCATGGACAATCCGGCACAGGTAAAGGAGAGTATAACCTAGTGTTTTGTCTTTGATGCTTAGCAACCGCACATGTCCTATATCGAGCAACAATATTAGCTACCTATCTCTTAAGGCCTGGCTAGTAAAATTTCTCCTCAAGTATCAATATGGTCTTATTTCTTTCAAAATGGCCAGCCAAACCTCCAGCATGGGTTTTCCAAATTAAAAAGTCTCTCAGGGAAGTCTTTGGAATGCAAAGCTTATTTTCCTTAAACAAATAACCATCTAAAAGGGTGTACTCACTGTGGTCACTAGATGGTCCTAATTTCAAAGCTTGGTAAACTTCACTAAAGTCTGGACAGGTATCATACTCATCCGTAAGTCTTTCAAATCCAATGACTTCAGTGCTAATCGAGTTCAAAAGCAAGGCTCTATGACTTAAAACATTGGCTACCTTATTCTCAATTCTGGCATGGTGTTTCAAGACAAATGTGTAGGCCTGGATGTATTCTACCCACTTGGTGTGCCTAGGATTCAACTTTTTCTGGGAACTAAGGAATTTAGGGGCCTCGTGATCAGAAAACAAGACAAATTCATGCGATAGTAGATAGTGCCTCCAATACCTTAAAGCTTGCACTACTACTTAGAGCTCCTTATCATAGGTGGAATACTTAAGCTTAGCTTCATTTAACTTTTCACTAAAGAAAGCTATGGGATGGCTCTCCTGGCTTAAAACTCCACCTATTCCAACTCCAGATGCATCACAAGCGACCTCAAAAACCTTGGAAAAATCAGGCAATCTTAAGATAGGTGCTTGTGTCATTTTCTTCTTAACATCTAGGAAGGCCCTATCAGCAGCTTTTGTCCATTCAAATTGGCCTTTCCTAATGCAATCCGTGATTGGCGCAACTATGGTACTAAACCCCTGAATGAATCTTCTATAAAAAGTAGCTAGGCCATGAAAACTTTGTACTTCATGAACACTTTTTGGCACAGGCCACTCTACAATTGATTTAATCTTTTTGGGGTTAGTAGAAACTCCATCAGATGTGACAACAAAACCTAGGAAAATGACCTTATGGATGAAAAAATCACATTTCTTAAGGTTTGCAAAGAGACTATTTTCCCTAAGAGCTAAACAGACTTGATTCAAGTGGTCCAAATGATCCTCCTGGGTCCTGCTATATATAAGAATGTCATCGAAGTAAACTACGACAAACTTTCCTATAAATAACCGTAGGACTTGATTCATAATTCGCATAAAGGTATTAGGAGCATTGGACAATCCGAAAGGCATTACTACCCATTCAAAAAGACCCTCTTTGGTCTTGAACGCAGTCTTCCACTCATCCCCAGGTCTAATCCTAACCTAATGATAGCCACTCTTAAGGTCAATCTTTGAAAATATTGTTGCTCCGGCCATCATATCTAACATGTCGTCCAAACGGGGTATGGAAAACCTATATTTTGTTGTGATCTTATTAATGGCACGACTGTCAATGCACATTCTCCAAGGGCCATCTTTCTTAGGGGTCAGTAATGCGGGTACTGCACAAGGACTCAAACTTTCTCTAATAAATCCTTTCCTAAGGAGATCCCCTACTTGTCTTTGTAACTCTAAGTGTTTGATAGGGTTCATCCTATAATGTGGGAGGTTGGATAAGGTGGCTCCTGGGACTAAATCAATGGCGTGCTGGATGTCCCTAAGCGGTGAAAGTTGGTCAGGTAGGTCATCTAGAAACACATCCTTAAAGTCTTCTAACACTTTAGCCACTTCTTGAGGGCGTTCTTTCTAGGAAGGCTCCTGAATTTCCTTAATGGCTAAAATCCAAACATGTGTACCCTCAGTGAGTTCTTTCTCAATCTCCTTATCACTTATCAAATTGACTCCCATTTTCTTTTCCTTTAGATGGCTCGATCCTCTCTTAACAGTGTCTTTAGGTAGTGTTGGGTTGATCACAAACTTCTTTCCTAGGTGTATGAATGAGCAGGAATTTGATCGGCCATATAGGGTTGCATCATGGTCAAATAACCAGGGTCGACCTAGGATGATGCTGCTCTCTCCCATTGGTAGGACATCATACCACACTTTCTCCTGATAAGACTGTAATTAGATTTGGACTAGGCACCTATGTTTGATAGGAATTGAAGTGGAGTCTATCCAAGAAACCTTATAGGGAGTTGGATGGGAAACTATGGACAAGTCTAAAGTTTTGACAGTACTAGTGGATTTGGAATTTACACAACTCCCACTATCTATGATTATTTTACATACCTTATCCCCTAATTTGACAAATGTTTGTAGGATGTTAGTCCTACGCCAATCTTCCTGTGTCACAGTTTGGGTAAGGATGCATCTAACTACTCCCAACAGATCAGGCTCTATTTGTTCCTCGTCACCTTCATACTCTTCAACCAAATTTTTCTCAGCCTGATATACCTCCTCAACATTATCACCTAGGGGCTCTATGGTTTCATACTCATTCTCTTCTAATTCTCTTATGTGTAAGGCCCTAGTTGGACAATTGCTAGCATAATGGCCTAATTTATGACATCTGAAACATGCAACATTAGGGTTTGGAGTCCTCTGAACTTCTGGTGCTTTACCTCTATCATCTCTACGAGTCAGAGGGGTGCTGGGGTTGGGTTGGCTGGTTCGCATCTGATTCGATCCTGGCTGCTGACTAGGTGCACTAGTTCTAAGGGGTTCGAGTCTGCGATAAAGTGGTCCCATATAGAATCTCTCGGCATCTTGTGCTACCTGATAAGCTAGCTCTAAATCATAGACTTTCCTCAAGAATAACTCTTTCTAGATCTCTTCTCTTAATCCTGCACTAAACTTAGATAAAGTAACTGACTCGGATTCATCCATATTGCATCTCTTTACAAACTCATCAAATTTTGCAATGTATTCGGCTACACTCTTGGTTCCCTGGGTCAACCTCTGCCACTGGTCTAGAAGTCTCTGGTGGTAAGACATAGGAAGGTATTTTTCCCTAAGTCTAAGTTTCATTGCCCTCCAAGTTACTTTTGGAACATCACCCCTTTGTCTAATGAGTCTCTCGATGTTTCCCTAGTAAAGCCTAGCCTGACGAATTAACCTAAGCTTCGCAAATTTGTATTTTCTTTCCTCAGTCATGTCATACCAATCGAAGTATTGGTCCTTCTCTCCCTCCCAATCTATGTAAACCTTAGGATCCAGATTTTCATCAAATGTTGGTGCTTCCAACCTAATACTTCTAAGGGTTCGCTCATCATGGTCTGTCTGATCCTGATTGTGTCTTCTAGGGTTTGGCTCCTATACTGGATCATGGTGTACTATCCTAGGGTTCGGGTCATGGACTCAATCAGGAGTGGGCCTTCTAGGATTAGCTCGAAGAAATGGTCTTGATGAAGAGCCCTTCTAGGGTTGATGGGTGTCTCAAACTCAGGTTCAAGCTCTAACTCATTCTAGACTTCATGAGTTCCTCCAGGGGTATGAGCTTCTAATCGATCAAGCCTAGTGGTGATGAGGGTTATCTGATCAGTCATGTTTTGGTGGGTCTGGGCCAATTGATCAGTCAAGTTCTGGTTCAACCGGGTCATTTGGTCATTCAATGATTTCATCAAACTCTTAAAGTTTTGTTCCATTGTTACACTGGATTGGGCTTGGGTTTGCTGGTAGGGGCTCCTGATCTAGTTGCCATGCACACACGGACTCAAACTCGGACTAGAGGTTTGCTAGACCTAGAGCCCAAACCAAATGTTAAGTCAAATTGACAATCCAGGTTATAGTAACTTGGCACCTGGCCAGGTAAGTGTAAGGTTGGTGGAGGTTCCTCTTTGCTTGCCTTAGACACCAATTTGAAATTGACCAGGTAAGCGAACCAACCCACCTTCCTTCGGGCTCTTGTCCCTGAACCACTTGCCTAGACACCAGATACAAGCACACACAAACAGGTTGTCAAAATTGGCTTGACACTTGATTCGACCCGACCTTGTGGGTGTCCCTAGCTCACTAGAGCAATTAAATGTCTACTCCGTTTTAATTAGGGTTGGGTTTGTTATGCAAGTTGGTGATTTTTGGGCTAGGGACAGGTGATGAAATCCTGACCCTATGTCAATTTGATGCCCTTAACTTGTTTTACCATGAAATGAATGCAAACAAGCATATGGATCCAAATTTTAGGTGCAGGATTGATGTGTTGCAGTTCTAAAATGGTGTAAAAAAGTGCAATGTAAAAATGTCCAAAAATTCAAAAAAATTACAGAACATTCCTAACTTATGGATGACATGCCAGATGAAAGGAAATTAAAAATTAAAATCTATGCTAGGCATGGTAGTTCCTAGAACACAGACATTGCATGCATGACAGAATAGCATAATTTAAATAAACAAAGGCATTTGCATACCAAACTTCAACCTAAAGATTCACGTCCAGCCAGGGGCTCATTATTCCCATGGGTCATGATAGTGTACTGGTGTACACCCGCTAAGGAGGCGTGAATCTTAGATCTAGATTGGATTTACAAAAAAAAACTGTAGCAAATATAAGTGCTATGCATGCAGAAAATTTCAGTAACCTACTTAAATGCAGAAATTCAAAATTAACCCTAACCTACCATGCTCTGAAACCATGATGATGGAGAACAAGTATCGAATGATGCATTTCTAGGAATTAGAGGGACTAAATGAAAATGAAACAGATAAACATGCAGCTATTCTACATAAAAGAAACATAATTATATGAAAGGAACATAAGGAAATAAACTTGACTAGAAAAGAATCTTTCAAAGTAATTAAGAAGAGACCTTCGTGGTTAGGAAACCACACAGGTTAGGGCTAGCTTACTTTACTATTTTAGATCTGAAAGAAGGTTATAAAGATGGTTATCCAGCTATTAATATTCTGAAATTTAGCAAAGGAACACTCAAGAAGAAGTACTAAGATGGCAAGGGGTTACTCTAGGTCTAAAGGCACCTTGTATATGATTCCTTGGCACAGTAGACCTTCACCTTGGAAACCAGGAGACCCGGGGATCCTGCACAGATAGATGGTAAAATTAAAAGGTTTAGATGGAAGGTTGGAGAAATGGAAGAAGAAAGTTAGGAATGGAAGAAGAGGCTTAGGCTTGGCTTGAAGTGGATCTCCTTTGGCGCCCATGGCTTGAACCTCCTTCACTTGATGGCATGAAGAACTCCCTTGTGGATGACATCCTTTGGAAGAGGGGTGGATGAACTCGGAGTAGCTTGAAGAGGAGTCTTCAAGGTTGGCTGAATGAGGATGGAAAAAGGATTAGTTGTTTGATTGGCTAAGTAACCTAGGCCTCACACCTACCTTCTCTTAAGGGACTTTGGCTAGCAAAGGAAAATTTTCTTAAGGAAAGAGTTCATTTCATTCATCATCAACATTACAAGAGGACTTAAGAGCTTTTATAGACTTTAAGCTCCCTTTCAAATTCAAATTACACCTCCTTTCATGGAGAAAATCAAGGGGCGTCCCATGAAGAGAGGAGTGGCCCTTTCAAACTTGAAATTCCTAATTACAAGGTGGGCTCCCATAAAGAGTGGAAGCTTAATTCAAATCTGATTTTATCTTGGGTGAAATTCTTGGTTGAAGTGTCTTGATGATGTGGCATGACTTTTCCTCCAAGTTGGCATGACTTGTCCTCCAAGATGGCATGGTTCAATGATGATGTGGTGCTCCAAGTAGTTGGTGAAGCTGATTGCACTTAATCTGGCTTAATTGAAATCCAACTCAAGTAGCTCTTGAACCCGACTCAATACAAAGCCGATTTAACTCTAATTGGATCCAACTTGAAATAAAACAGGACTCAATTATTCAAATAAAACAAGTACAGGACTCATAGACTTATTACATGACTTAAATTCCTAGTCTTCTATCCATAAAGAACTTGGCATTGGTTAAAGCCTCTTCCTAAGCCTTGTGCCCGCACCAACTGGATAGAGAGTCAAGGGTGGAAGCATTTCGGTTCTATGGATACATTGACCTACCCTTCACTAGTACGGATGTTTTATGAAAACATTATCATTAAAGAATTTCATTTGGAATCTATAGTCAATGGGAAGATAGTTATAGTAGATGAAGAAAGTTTGGGAAGATTGCTGTAAATGCCAACGAACGGTGCTACTGAGCTTCTTCTACCAGACAAGGAACACATTCTAAAATTAATTTTGGTGAAAGAAGATGTGAGCACAGTCCAACATATACAAGCCAATCTACTATCGAAGGAAAAGAGGCTGCTACACAATATGATCAGCAGGATATTTCTTCAAAGAACTAGCTACTTTGATTGGGTCAGTGAGAAGGATATGACAGTTATGGGACACTTAATTGAAGAAAAGCCTCTCAACCTTCCCTACATAATGATGATCCAAATGACTGAAGCAGCAAGAAAGGTCAAAGCCTGTCTACCCTACGGTATGGTCTTCACTTTGTTATTTGAAGAAGCAGGAATTGGCTTATCAAATAAAATAGGCAAGCCATTACACCACTTTGATATCTACTCCTTCAATTCACTAAAAAGAATGGGATACAAGTTGCAAGAAGGAGAATGGATAAAGAAGATGCCTAGTCAGGTTGCTGCTACCATTTCTGAAGAAGATGAAGCTGCTGATAAAGAAAGAACTGAAGAAACAATGGTTACTCCATCTGACCTAAAAAATCTGATACTTCAAAAGATGGAAACTATCACCAACTCTTTGACTGATCATATGAATTCTGTAATTGAGAAAATCAGAAAGCCAGTTGACATTAGATTGCAGAAATTAAGATCTGAACAAGAGCTTCACCAGCAAAAAGTGGATAAGGAAATGGAGGACTTCAAGGAAGAGATCAAAAGCATCATACTGCAATCACAAAAGGAAACTATTCCCATTGAAGATTCTCCTGAACAGATCATCAAGGAATCACTTGACATTCCTGCTCCTATTCCTTTATCTAATCCACCTAAACCTACTAAGACCAAGAAAGAACCCAAAACCAAGAAGACTAAAGTTCTTAGAGCCCCTGTTAGAACTAGATTCAGGGATTTAAGGTTTAAACCCCTGAAAACTAAGACCTCTGATACAGTTATAGAGGTAGGCTCCTCTTCTTCTAATGAAGAAGAAGAAGAATAGATCTTTTAGTTAGTCTTTTGGTTGTTTCTAAATTTATCAATGTTATACTTTTTATATTCTGCAATATGAATATACTTCCATTTTGAACTTGCATGAAAGTCTTATCAATGAAGTATCTTTTAATTTTATTTACTGTCGTGTACAATGATTCAAACTTTGCACTTATTGTAATACAATTATAACAGGATTTTAATTAGAATTTCCAAGTTGAGAATGTGAAATTATCTCAAACAAATATTAAAAATTTTCTCAATCTATTTTAAAATCTGAGCTTTATTTGAAATTACCTTTTTGATTGATTGATAAAAAGGGGGAGAATTATGAAAAATGAGAGTTATGAAAAATATGAAAAGAAAGATGGGAGAAATATGAAAAGAATGGAAATTTAGTATATATGTTGAGCTTCCTACCAACTACTCTTAAAGTGCATAAAAACAGTGAAAAAGGGAGAGCACAAAAATGATAGCACTGCTTAAACTACTTTAAAATCTAGAGAAAGGGGGAGATTCTTTTGGAATGATATTGCTCTAATTATTATCTTAATGCTTTGATTACTTTTTCATGCTCTGATTTACAAATTGATGGTAATTCTGTCAATTTCTTTTTGGAATTCTGATACTCCATGTTTTGTGCTAATTATAATATCATGAAGCATGAGAAGTTCAATACTTTGATGATGGTGCGGGCACCAGACTCAGAAGAAGACTTCAGAGCTCCATCTGGATCTCTGATTGACATTGCCCGAGAAATTAGGGTTTGTAATAAAGGTTGACCTGGTCAACCAGTTTATTTATTTTTATTTATTTCTTGAGTCACCATTTAAATTTTGTTGAGTCATGTTGACTCGGTGCAAGTCCCGATGTGGTTTCAATTTGGTCCAAAATAGTGCCACATTTGTCTTCCAATCAAATCAAGGTTCAAGCAAGTGGAGGCCACACTCCAAGCCACACGCCCAGCCACACTCCGAGCACACGCCAGAGTCCAGGAGGTGCCACAGAGGCATCCCAGTGTCATGGTCCCCACACCCAAAGAAGAAAAAATCAAATTGGAAGCTAATTTAAAGGAGGCGCCCATACCTGCCTATTTTACCTAAGCAAAGAAGGAAGAAAACTTCTCTTGGAGAAGAAATCAAAGAAGGACATCCAATTGAAGTTCAAATCAAAAACAAAGAGCTTAACTTGGAGTGGAAGAAAAGAAGAAATGCCATAAGAAGAGGAGGACTCCAAATCCAAATCCAACTCCAAAGGAGGCGCCATAAAAATTCCAAAAAAAAAATTCCTTTATGGCCGTCCCAATTTTTTTTGAAGTCTTGGTCGACCAAGAGAGGGGGTTTTCTACCTAATCTAGAGGTTGGAAGAGTTTAGCCCCACATGAGAATTTGTACAAGCTAGGAGAAAATTTTAGGTCTATATAATAGACCTCTCTTTGTAACTTTGAAAATCAATGAAGAAAATTATTTTTTTTGCTACTCGCTTGTGTTGAGTGACCTAGGTTTCTCTTCTTCCGCACTATTCTAAGTGTTGAGCTCCGTGAGGGGGTAATCCGGGTTCCATTGGAGCCTTGAGGAGGTGAGAGATCTCCATCTTTATCCAAAACCCTAGGTTAGCCACTTGAAATTCCAAAACCCTAGCCGCCCTTCATTATTTTCAATCCATCAAACCCTAGCTCCATCCATCTCCCATGGCCTCTCTCTCTCTACAAGTCCAGGCCATCCACCTTCATCCAGATCCAGTCCGGCTACTTCAGATCCAGAGCAAGTTCCAAGGAAAATCACATCAGCTTCCAGGAGAATCCAGTTTTCAGCAATTTCAATCTTCAAGTTCATCAACCTGGTAAATTCTTCCCTTGACTCTCTGATTCCATCAATTGTTTTTCTTCTCTTCCAGATCTTGAGTTCAGGAGAAGCCAACCCGCCAAAGGACCAGTACTGGAGGATCCATTGCGAAGAAATCTGAATCCGAGGATCCAACAATCTGCTCGGGAGAGTTCTTCCACCAAAATCTGTGAAGATCATTGTCTGGTTAGGTAAACCATCTCTTCTCTTTATTTCTGTTCTGCTGAAAGTTCGGAGCGAAACCCTAGGTCTGGGAGTTTCTCAACCCCCAGCGATCCGTTGCTTCTGAACTACTCTGATAATTTAGTTTCCTTAAAATTGTGCTTTCAATTATCATATTAGTATATTTCAATGTTAGGTTAACTTTTCTTTGATTTGAAGCCAACTTCTACAAACATATAAAAACAACAAAAAAAATTAGTTAATCTTAATTTACTTCCGCATCGCATTCCTTTATTTGTTCTGCATCATTTTTGGTATCAGAGCCCAGTCTAGGGTTTCTGATTTGCTTGCTTGCTTTGATTATTCTCTTTTTATTTTGTCTGCTCGAAGTAGACTCCCCAGGATGTCCGGTCCTAGGAACTAAGCGAGGCGCAAGCCTCCTCCTCCCATTCCACGGGGTGTTCCTAGGGCGTGTAGGGGATCCATTGGGTTATAACTTCGTAGCAGGGATTATAAACGGGGAAGACAATCTAGTTGCAGCCCGTAATTTCCCTGTTGTCTGAATTATTTCTCCCTGCATAAAACTCCGAATTGCATGATTTTTGCTTCTTTGAAACCAGTATAATTGAACCTATTTTCCATAATTTTTTTGTGATTTATTGGTTTCGGTAAAAATTTTGAGCATTAAAATATAGCAACTCTGTTTTTTGTGTTCTGCAATTCAATTCTTTTTGGAGTGATCATCTCATAATTTACTTAAAGGCAATTGAGCATCTAAGATAAGGGGAGGAGTTAATTACCTCTCCTTAGCCCAAAACCATCATCCAATCATTCGAACCTAGACCTAATTTAAAATCGGTTAGACCTAATTTGCCCTAGTGGGCTAGGGACACCAATTGGTCGGGTCTAGGCTAGTGTTGAGTCAGTTTGCTGAGTTATTCTGTGTGTGCTTAGCACTCAGTGTCTAGAACGGTGGTTCAGGGATCCATTCCCGAAGGGCTTGTGTGCTGGTCCGCCTACTTGGCCAATCACTGATTGGTGTCTAGGATTGGCATTCAGGGACCTAACACTCCCCTTACACCTGCCTGGCTGAGTCCTGAGTTACTACAGGCTAGCTTGCTACTCTGATTGGGCATCTAGTTTGGACTCTAGGTCTAGTGATCCAGTAGTCGATTTAGTCTAGACTCATTTTGTATGCTTGCTTGAATCATCATGTCTACCCGGAATGGAGTACCCTACCAACCTGGTCAAACCCAACCTAATTTAGAGGCCATGGTTAGAGCTCTTACTGAGAGCATGAACAAGTTAAGCCAGGATTTGACTGCTACTATTACCCAGTGTAAAGAACAAGTCCATGAGAATTTTACCCAGCTTAGGGATCAAGTCCAAGTCCTTGAGAAACGTAGACATCAAAATTGGATCCCTGATCCAAAATTTAATAGGCCCCAACCTCATCCATACCAGGAGCCTAGGAGGACCTTATACTGTGATCCCGAGCATAACCTTAGGAAGCCTAACCATGATATCTATAGTGTGGATCGTGTCTATGAGAGGTCCTTACAATATTCTAGACCACTCACTCAACAACCCAAGTCTTCTAGATCAAACCATTTAGATCCACACCCATGCCCAAGTAAGGTCTCTACTAGCTTGAAACCCAGTGTGACCCAGGTTCCTATATCGCAAGAATGTTTGTTTTGTAGAGAAAGAGGCCATAAATCTAGTCAGTGCCCATGCATAGGACTGGCTTGTGCACAGCTAAGTGGTAAGAATCCTAAGGATGACATTAATGAGGGAGAACCCAAGCCTATCAATGAGGAAGAAAGGTTAGGTATGACAAGCCTAGAATCAGTTGACCCGATTACCACTGACCCGAAACCCATTGAAGATGGCATCGAGGAAGTATATGATGCTAGCTTGAGTCTAGTTGATGAATATGAGGGGGAAGAACTTGAAGAATGTGACATCGATACTATTGGTTCCTTACCTGAGGAGACCTTGGAGAGCAACCAAGTGGTAGGACCTAGTTCAGAAATTCAAGAGATTTGTGAGAACCAGGTTCCTTTAGTCAAATACCCCCAGGAAGAACTCATAGTGTTAGCCCAAGCTATTAGTTCGTACCCTCTAATGACAGTCATTCCCCAAGTACCAATTGAAGATCTTTGCACTGAACTGTTTAAGTTTGCCCACCCTATGGTAGATCCTCTCCTTAGGATGACTGAATCAAGCCTCTTACAATTGGACCTTGTCCCATGCCCAGCCACTAAGGTCTCTCCCGTAATCTCAGTTGAACATCCTTGTCTTGAGCGGATTGATTCACCCAGTCCTGTAGAAGTCCTCCTTATGGTCCCAGACCCCTTCCTTCGCATGACTAACCTACCTTTCTATAGAGTATACCTTTCCGCACCCATAGGTCAAATTTCAAGTCTTGAGGTCATCATCCATAGGCCCTTCCATGAATCATTCTCTAATCTAGTTCTTGAGAAAGTGGATCATTATTTGCTTAGAGAACAAACCTTAACTGTTGCAATCACATGTCCTGGGCTACTTCCCGAACCATCTCATGATCCATTCCTGGGAGTAGCAAACTTTTCCTTTCGTAAGGATGACCAGTTGACACTCATAGATCACCATTCAAACCTTCAGGTCACCACCTTTAGTCAACAGGTAATTCGAGACTCCACCTCATATCTCCTCCCTTTCTCTAGGACTTCTAATGCTTCTTACACCATCCAAGTATACTTTGTCGAAGTCTTTAGAGTGAATCATGTGTCAGAATCTACTAGGTTTGCCACCTACTTCTGGAAGACCTTATGGCACCTACTAGGCACCCATGATAAGTTTTCATGCTCTGCATACCATCCTCCGACCCAAGGTCAAACCCAGAGAGCCATAGTTTGTTAGGTTTAGACCTAGGATTCCTTTGAATAAAAGTCTATTCTTTAGGAATGCATCGTCAGGCGAGTTTAGGACATTGTCTTAGATTTTGATTGAGTGAGAATACCAGGAATTGGGATTTGTATTTACCCAGGGCTAAATTTGCATATAATGACTCGGTCAAAAGGTCTACGGGTAAGAGTCCATTTGAAATTGTGCATGGTTACAAACCCCACACACCTCTTGACCTAGCTCCTTTACCAGTCCACACACGGGTCTCTGAGTCTGCCGAAGTTTTTGCACAGCATATAAAAGACTTGCATAAAGAAATTCAAGCCAAAATAAATTTAAGTAACGAAACTTAAAAGAAATTGGCTGATACTCAAAGGCGAGTCAAATCTTTTGTTGAGGGAGACTATGTGATGATTAGGTTAAGAACTGAACGGTTTCCTCCTGGAACCGTTAGAAAGTTACATGCTAGGGGAAATGGACCATTTAGAGTGGTAAAGAGAGTAGGATCCAATGCCTATGTGCTCGAGTTGCCTCCAGAACTAGGCATTAGCTCTACTTTCAACATTACAGACTTAGTAGAGTACAGGGAGCCAGCTGTGATTCCTAGTGAGCCTTTTGAGCCTAACCCTATCATTGAGAGTGATCCCGACCCTGTGTGTCCACCAACAAACTGGCCTGTGAGGAAAGAGCAGATTGAAAAGATCCTGGAAGATCAGGTTATCTCTACTCGTAATCGAGGATACCAAAGGTACCTGGTCCGCTGGCAAGGAAGGCCAGATTCTGATGACTCTTGGATCTCCCGAGAAGAATTACAAGAATTGGACCCAGACCTCTTGGAGAGATACCATAGCCAACTTGAGCCTTACTCGACAGGGTCGAGTTCCTCCCACCCCGGGAGAATTGGTGCGGGCACCAGACTCAGAAGAAGACTTCAGAGCTCCATCTGGATCTCTGATTGACATTGCCCGAGAAATTAGGGTTTGTAATAAAGGTTGACCTGGTCAACCAGTTTATTTATTTTTATTTATTTCTTGAGTCACCATTTAAATTTTGTTGAGTCATGTTGACTCGGTGCAAGTCCCGATGTGGTTTCAATTTGGTCCAAAATGGTGCCACATTTGTCTTCCAATCAAATCAAGGTTCAAGCAAGTGGAGGCCACACTCCAAGCCACACGCCCAGCCACACTCCGAGCACACGCCAGAGTCCAGGAGGCGCCACAGAGGCATCCCAGTGTCATGGTCCCCACACCCAAAGAAGAAAAAATCAAATTGGAAGCTAATTTAAAGGAGGCGCCCATACCTGCCTATTTTACCTAAGCAAAGAAGGAAGAAAACTTCTCTTGGAGAAGAAATCAAAGAAGGACATCCAATTGAAGTTCAAATCAAAAACAAAGAGCTTAACTTGGAGTGGAAGAAAAGAAGAAATGCCATAAGAAGAGGAGGACTCCAAATCCAAATCCAACTCCAAAGGAGGCGCCATAAAAATTCCAAAAAAAAATTCCTTTATGGCCGTCCCAATTTTTTTTGAAGTCTTGGTCGACCAAGAGAGGGGGTTTTCTACCTAATCTAGAGGTTGGAAGAGTTTAGTCCCACATGGGAATTTGTACAAGCTAGGAGAAAATTTTAGGTCTATATAATAGACCTCTCTTTGTAACTTTGAAAATCAATGAAGAAAATTATTTTTTTTGCTACTCTCTTGTGTTGAGTGACCTAGGTTTCTCTTCTTCCGCACTATTCTAAGTGTTGAGCTCCGTGAGGGGGTAATCCGGGTTCCATTGGAGCCTTGAGGAGGTGAGAGATCTCCATCTTTATCCAAAACCCTAGGTTAGCCACTTGAAATTCCAAAACCCTAGCCGCCCTTCATTATTTTCAATCCATCAAACCCTAGCTCCATCCATCTCCCACGGCCTCTCTCTCTCTACAAGTCCAAGCCGTCCACCTTCATCCAGATCTAGTCCGGCTACTTCAGATCCAGAGCAAGTTCCAAGGAAAATCACATCAGCTTCCAGGAGAATCCAGTTTTCAGCAATTTCAATCTTCAAGTTCATCAACCTGGTAAATTCTTCCCTTGACTCTCTGATTCCATCAATTGTTTTTCTTCTCTTCCAGATCTTGAGTTCAGGAGAAGCCAACCCGCCAAAGGACCAGTACTGGAGGATCCATTGCGAAGAAATCTGAATCCGAGGATCCAACAATCTGCTCGGGAGAGTTCTTCCACCAAAATCTGTGAAGATCATTGTCTGGTTAGGTAAACCATCTCTTCTCTTTATTTCTGTTCTGCTGAAAGTTCGGAGCGAAACCCTAGGTCTGGGAGTTTCTCAACCCCCAGCGATCCGTTGCTTCTGAACTACTCTGATAATTTAGTTTCCTTAAAATTGTGCTTTCAATTATCATATTAGTATCTTTCAATATTAGGTTAACTTTTCTTTGATTTGAAGCCAACTTCTACAAACATATAAAAACAACAAAAAAAATTAGTTAATCTTAATTTACTTCCGCATCGCATTCCTTTATTTGTTCTGCATCAAATGATATACTATGATATCATCTCTTGAGCTCTGATACTTATTTACTAATTTCATTAGCTCTGATACCTGTGAATATTTAATTCTCAAATACTATTATGAATGTAAAGTGTAAAGAATTTTTCATGCCCAGTGTTTTGTCATCATCAAAAAGGGGGAGATTGTTGACCCCATAAGTGATTTTGATGATAACCAAATATTGGAGCATGTACATTTATTTCTAACAACTCTTCAAGTGTTTGACAAGTTTTTGTAGGATGAATAACATGTTCAAACTTCAACTCCTACACTTCTGTTTTCTTGGTTAAGTTGTGTTATGAATGCTTTTGTAAAGAAGAATCTAATCAAAAATGCTAAGAAAAATCAATTAAAAGGGTTACTTCTATGAGTGTGTGTGCGCCATAAATTTTAGTTTGAGTTGGTTTGTGTGAAATTGTAAAAGAGTTGGTGAGAGTTTTCTTTAAATTCAATTATAAAAATCCTGAAGAAGACACTCGAGCCGACCCCAAGTGATGAAGAGCCGACTCTGCTTACTGGCACGCAGCAAGGATTCTGGAATGCAGTAATCTGAGCCGACTCGATGGAAAGCGAGCCGACTCCAGTGAATCCGAGTCGACTGGAATCAGTCCGAGCCGACTCCTCCAGAGTCCATTTTTTTGAAGATTTCTGAGAATAGCCAGGCGAGCCGACCCGAACCAAAAAGAGCCGACTCTGCCAGACCTAAATCTGAAAGCCTGCGAAAGCAAGCCAACCCAAACTGCACCGAGCCGACTCTTCCAGAGTAAGGTTTTTTGAACCTGAGAAGAAAAGCCGACCCAAGCTGAAAAGAGCCAACTCCTCGAGTTCAAGTTTTTCAAAGAAAGAAGTTCGAGCCGACCCGAGCTATCAAGAGCCAACTCGTCCAGAGTGATGTTTTACGCCCTGAGACAAAGAGCCGACTGCATTGAAGATTTGGTGACTCGACCCATTGACTCGAAGGATCCGAGCCGACTCGAAGGAATCCGAGTAGACTCGAACATCATTTCCGAGTATTCAACAGCTAGTTCTAGAATTTATTTTTGAATGCTAAAAGGTGCTCCAACGATCACAAATATTTCCTTAATGGTCTACAATGGCTAGAACTGCCTTGGGATGATGGAAGACTTTAAATTTGAAGGATTTGAACTTCCTTGAAGCAATGAATTAAAGAGTTCTTCAAAGAAGAGAGAGCTTCATTGAATATCCTACCTACCAACAGCAAAAGAGCACAAGAGCATTCAAGTCAAGCTTTCAAGTCTTTACCAACTCTAATCTAAAGCTTGAAGCAACTTTGGGAAGAAGCCACTGAAGTAATTATAGTCTATTCAAGTGCATTCAAGTGGACTTCCAACAAGCTGCAACGGTAACTATCCGACAAATTGAGTTTGTCATTCTTGTTGCATTTATTTTCAATTCAATTTTTGAATTGTTGGATTATTGGTAAGCCCGGTTGAAAAACCAAATAGATTCTTGGTGAGCCTTGTTAAAACCAAAGGTTAGGTTCTTGGTGATCCTGTGAAAACCAAGTTGGGTTTCTTTGGTGAGCCTTCTAAAACCAAAGGGTGTTGAGTTTTCTTTGGTGATCCTGTAAAACCAAAATGTAGAGGTTTTGGATTGTGATCCTGTAAAACAGTCCTACTATATTAGGGTGTGAATATAGTGGAAATTCTAAGTGATATCTTGGATAGTGGATGTAGGAGCTGGGTTGCTCCGAACCACTATAAATTTGGTGTGTTTGTGTTGTGCTTTCTTGTCTCTATTTAGCTTCTGCATTTTATAATTCTATCACAGCACTTACCACTTGCAAAGGATTTTGAATTGCACATTACTTGCCTTCAATTTTTTAAAAGACCTAATTCACCCCCCTCTTGGGTAGCCACCTGGGCAACACAATGGTAGCAGGGATCTCAGGTGCCGGATCCGATATCACATACATGATCCGTTCATGCTCCAGGATAATCCTGAGCCTTCGATACCAGCTATCGAAGTTGGGTCCATTGAGCTTCTCGCTATCGAGAAGAGACCAGAGCGACAGGTTGGAAGACATCTAAAAGAAAAACCAAAGCTAATTAGTGTATATGAATTATTAACCTAAAGACATGGACTTTAGTCTAAAGGTCCCTCCCACTATTTTGTTCAGACTGGTAGCCTCTACCTCCAATTCGAGGAATTACTTTAATTCCTTAGCGGGTACTAGAGTCCAATAGACAACACATGAGCTCGACTTTGGCTGGCCCACCCATGCATGTCTAAAGGTAGGTTCTTCAACCAATTACTTCTCCAAGTAACCTCTAGTAATTGGGTTTTGTCCCAAGGAGCACTTCAATCGATCTTTGGTTCACCTATTGAAAGTCCCGGTTAGATCCAACCATTAACATGACAAAATTCAATGCTTCTAACTAACGAATGGTCAAGCTTGACTTTGACCGGCCCACCTGACCACCATTAAGAGAGTCGCACTGAGCTATCATATTAGGAATAGCAGTTCCAATAGCCCGATGAACACCTGATCTTTGGATCTACCGATGAACACCGAACTACTGGACACATTACTATCCCATTTATTAGAAGGCTAGGACTTGGTTATCCCTATTACTTTATCCTTTTAAGGATCTAATAATTTATAGGGTTTTTAATTAATATGACAGATGAAGAGATGAGAAGACATGGATCAACCTCCTACTGACCAAATCAATAATCTAGAAGGATTACACATAACTAATGATCCATGGGCACCTAAAGTCAATCAAAACTGATTAACCTTGGGTGACAAGGGTTAACACGAGTCAATGAGCTATCTAATCAATCCTGATCGACCATATTGGCCAGGTAAGTGAGATCATGGGTTAGGTTCCGCCATTAACCATCTTACCTTAGACACTAACAGGGTTGGCCAGGTAAGAGGTAACCCTAAAGAACCATGATCACAATGCCAAACTTACTTCGACATCAATCAGTTCATCAGACTCGATTAGACTAGCCTAAAGACTCGAGTTTTTCACTGAGCCACAAATTAGGTCCATTTAGATTATGGACTAATCAATCTAACTATTAGATAGATCTAAAGAGAAGAAATCCTAACTCAACATTTGATTAGATTAGTTCTTTTATTAGTCCAGTACATCTAAACTTAGGTCTAACCCAATTAAGGACCTAATAGAAGCTAACCCATGACCCTTAAGGTTTATTGAAATGACTTAAAATCTTTTGAATCATATTCCTAGAGTTTTTAGTTTTTTTTAAATTCAAAATTAAGTTCAATAGCCTTAAATAAATTAAAATAATTTTAATTTATAAATGTAAAATAATTTTACAAAAAATAAAATAAGAATTCACTATATTTCAGAATTTTTCAACCCAAGTATCGACACTTCAGGAGCAAGTGTCGACTCAAGGCCTAAGATAGGGAACAGAAAATAGAACAACATGTTTTCTGGCATGCACTCGAGTGTCGACACTTCAAAGGTCAAGTGTCGAAACTTCAAGATCAAGTGTCGACACTTCAGGGTCAAGTGTCGACACTTCAACCTATCTTAGAAGAAACACAGAAACTAGATCTCGGGAAATTTTCTCATGAGTCGACACTTCAAAAGCCAAGTGTCAACACATGGCCTGAGATAATGAATATACAGTGATTTCAAATCCAGTGTTTCTCCAAACATTCAAGCAAAACCAATCAATAAAAACTCTTAGATCTTATCTAAAGTATTTAATGATCATTACATTAGATAAAAATATTTTTAATCTACAATTTCTTTCTTCTTATTTTCCTTTTCAAGAGTCAATCACAGCGGCACCCCTACACGCCATAGGAGACCCCATTGAATGGGAAGAAAGGGTCTTGCAGCCCTACTTCTCTCCTATGACCGGATGGCCATGGTGAAGCACTCAATCCAAGTACTTAAGAAGAGATGTTATTAGCATGCTAGAATTATTATACTACAAAAATGAACCTATTGCTCTGATACCATTGAAGGTGAAAAGCACCTACACCTAGCATACAATATGCAAGAAAAGAGGACAGAAGGATATGCATTTTAAAATAATTTTAAAGCATGCACAGCGGAAGGCTCAGTAGATAGATCTAAACGATCTACCGATCTACCCGCAACAGGAACTAGTATAAAGATCTAGCATGCATATAACATCAAAAGTAAGAGAATATATATAAAAGTACCATACCTTTATACCTCTGAGAGAAGTAGTGAAAGTGCTATGAGAAGGAAGAGGGTGCTCGAGCCAAGTGAGCTTTTGGGGTTACTGCCGGTAAATTTCTGGGATTCATGGTCACCCAAAGAGGAATAGAGGCCAACCTAGAGAGGAATAAAGGCTAACCCAGAGAAGATCTGGGTGATCATCGATATGAGGCACCCTATCTCCAAGAAAGAAATACAGCGCTTGACCGGGTGCATCGTGATACTAAGCCATTTCATTTCATGCTCTGTCGAGCACTGCCAGCCATTTTTCAAGGTATTATGGAAGATGAACAGCTTCACTTGGATGGAAGACTGCCGGGAGGCATTCGAGGGGCTGAAGAGTCTTCTCATCTCATCGTCGTTGCTATCCAGACTAGAGTCCGGAGAAGAACTTTTCCTGTACTTGGCGATGTCACCCGAAGCGATCAGCTTAGTGCTAGTCCGCATTGATAAGGATGGTGTCCAACGGCCAATCTATTATGTCAGCAAGTTGCTGCATGATGCTGAAACCAGGTACACCCAATCAGAAAAAATCATTTTAGCACTAATAATGTCTACGCAGCATCTTAGGCCCTACTTTAAAGAGCACCCCATCATCATCCTCGCCGATTAGCCTCTGAGGGCCATCCTCGACCTCCCTGATACCTCGAGGTGCCTAACTAAGTGGGCACTAAAACTCGATGAGTTCGACATCACTTATCGCCCATGGCTAGCATAGAAGGCTCAGGTCTTAGCTAATTTCTTGGTGGAATGCTCCTGAGCGGAGAAGGGTCCAGAAAAGATGGACCAGCAAATCGAAGCCAGGCCGGACCTGGCCCCGACGGAGGTGATGTGGACACTTCACATCGATGATGCATCAAATGCCGGTGGGAGTGGGGCCGGCCTCATCCTCGCAAATCCTAACAGGGTTGTTGCAAAGTATGCCTTGCATTTCCTTTTCAAGGCGACCAACAATCAAGCCGAGTATAAGGCGCTCCTTGCAGGGCTAAAGGTGTCACATGAGCTAGGTGTCAAAAGCCTAAAAGTCTTCACTAACTCTCAGCTAGTATTAGATCGGGTCTCTAGCTATTATGAAGCCCGAGACCCCATGATGGCAAAGTATCTGGACCGAGTGCATTCATATACGGCATCCCTCTAGTCTTTCAATATCTCCCACATCTCGCAAGCAGAAAATGCCCGAGCTGACATTCTTTCCAGGCTGGCCACCCTACCAGAGTCCTCTCTAGGATGTACTTTCATCGATACCTCGAGACCCCTAGTTGCGAGCTTGCGACTGAAGTCCAGCAAGTCACCACCGAGGCTAGCTGGATGGACCCCTATATTAAGTATATCACCACTGGCGCCCTACTGGGTGATCGAAAAGAAGCCGGCTTGCTCAAGAGGAGGGCCGCGTGTTATGTAATGATGGACAGGCAGCTGTTTCGAAGGTCCTACTCTTACCCCTACTGTAGTGCTTGAAGCCCTCGGAGGAACTTATGTGCTCCAGGAAATACACGAAGGCATCTGCAGCAACCATGTGGGGGCAGAGCTCTGGCCTATAAAGTGATCCAGTAGGGGTATTTTTGGGAAACAATGCATGCGGATGCCGTCGACTTCGTGAGGAAGTGTGACCAATGCCAACATCATGCCCACATCCAGCAGCAACCGACATCCCCGCTCTCTTAATTATCGACCCCATGGCCATTTGCCTAGTGGGGGATGGACATCTTAAGTCCTTTTCCCGCTGCATCCGGGCAATGAAAGTTCTTGATTGTGGCTATCGATTACATTACCAAGTAGGTCAAGGCCAAGCCACTAGCCCAAATAATAGAGGTGAAGGTCACTCATTCTTCTGGAAGTCCATAATATACCAGTTTGGCCTTTCGCACTCGATTATCACTGACAATGGAAGTCACTTCGACAACCGGGCCTTTGAAGAATTTTGTGCTGACCTTGGCATCCGCCATCACTTTACTTCGATGGCTCACCCTCAGACCAATGGTGAGGTTGAAGTGACCAACCAAACTATCCTGCAAGGGCTCCACACGAGGCTAGATGAAGCCAAGGTTCGATGGGCTGAAGAGCTACCTAGCGTGCTGTGGGCTTACCATACCACGCCCCGCACAGCCACTGGCAAGACACCCTTCAACCTTGTCTTCAGTACTGAAGCCATGATTCCAGTAGAGCTCGGCCTACCTATGCTGAGGGTAAAGCAATATGATGAAGCAAACAATCTGGCTCATCTCCTCCTCAATCTGGACTTACTGGATGAGACAAGAGTAAGGCCTGACTTCGGATGGCAGCCTACCAGTAGCGAGTCATGCGCTACTACAACTCCTGCATGTGGCCCAAGGTGTTCCATCCAGGTGACCTCGTCCTCAGGAGGGTGGAAGTATCCTAACCGGGAGAATGTGGGAAAGTCTCAACCAACTGGGAAGGACCGTACAAAGTGGTGGAGGCCTTGCCAGGTGGGAACTACTACCTCGCTGGGCTCGACGGTGCTCGATTCACGAGAACTTGGAATGCCAGTAACTTGAAAGTGTACCACCAATAATGTAAGGCTCTTTCATAATAAATTAAACTTCCTTTTCGGTGCAACCTTGTATTTCACCTGTACAGGAACTCATCCGTCCGACCCCAAGTCTAGCGGAATAAGCCTGAAAACTTACAAAGCCCAGCACCAAGCCTAGAAACTTATGAAGCCCGGCACTCTAAGCTCGGAAACTTATAAGGTCCAGCACCCTAAGCCCAGAAACTTACAAAGCCTGGCTCTCTAAGCCCGGAAACTTACGAAGCCCGACATCCTAAGCCCAGAAACTTACGAAGCCCGACACCCTAAGCCCAGAAACTTACGAAGCCCAGTACTTTAAGCTTGAAAACTTACGAAGCCCGGCACTCTAAGCCTGGAAACTTATGAAACCCGGTACTCAAAGCCAGAAGTCCGACCTTAGAGGTCAAAAGATGCCAGCAGCCCGGCCTCTGAGGTCCAAAGACACACCACCACCTTGCTCACAATCCAGAGATGTTGATGGGAGCCTTGAGTAATCCCTCCATCTACCGCCTGACTCACAGCATGGCTCACCTACAAGTCCAGCACCTCATAGCCTCATGGCCATGCTCACAGTCCAGGGGCAACTACAAAAGGTCGTCCACCATGTGACTCACAATATGGTGAATCGAGAAGCTTGGCACCCTATCAGCAAGTCGGGCACTCCCCCCTCATCAAGCCCGCACTCACCATAGTCGTGCTCACAACCGAGGGCAGCACCAAGATGTTGTCCACCGCGTGGCTCACAACTCAGTAAAGTAAGAAGATCTAGAGGCCTCGCATTCTGCCTTGAGTGGCCCCAAGGATCAAAGGAAAGAGGGCAAGGTACTCTCCAGGACCACCATGCCCATCCGGAGGCCTTGAAGTAGGCTTGGAGCAATCAAGACCTAGGGCAGGCACTTGCACCACAATTAAAGGAAAGGTAGTAGGGAACTGCACCAAGCTCATCGGGCAAACCAGCCTATTTCCTCGCTATTAAGATAAGCCCCCTGCACCCCCAGGAATTATGTGAAGGTGTTTTTTTTAAAAAAAGAAGAGAGAGAGAGAGAGAGAGAGAGAAAGAAAAAAAAGAAAGAGGAGAAGAAGAGAAGGAAAGGGGCTAAGCGAGAAATGGAAACTGAATAAAAGAGGTGCTTCATTAATAAAATTCTTTTTACATTTTTCCATGAGGCATCCCTGACAAACTGAGTGCCCTCTCAAGACCCTAAGTTCAAAAGAAAAGGGAGAATCCTATGCATCAATGGCCAGCTCCTTCCTAGGTCAGCGAGTGACCTCAACCGCTGGTGGAACATCCTAAGCGGCTTCAAATTTCGCCTCCACTTCAACCTCCCCTGGCTCTGGCTCCACCTCGATGACGGGCTCATCCTGCTGCCCGGGCAATGGGAGAGAAGGCTGGATGTTGTCCAGCCCCTTTAGCCTAAAGAAACGGAAGGCCTTTTTCTTGAAGTCTCTGAACCCCTGGTAGAAGGAGTCCAAAACAGCTTCTACAACCTCATCCTTAAAGGCCTAGGATGCCATGAACTTGGGGACGACCTCAGCAGCCTCTTTCTTGGCCACCTCCATCAACACAATAGCCGCCATAGCCTTTTCCGCCACCACCATGGCCCTGGCCATCTGCTCCTTTAGCTGAGCCTGAAGGGTCTATGCTCCCCTTCTAGAAGGGCCACCTCCATCGCAGAAGCGGCAGCCTCTTCAGCTCGGCAGGAGCCGACCCCCCTCTCCTCAGCCAAGGCAGCCTCAAGCTCAGCCACCTTTTTCTCGAGCTCAGATACTTTTGTCTCGGCCCCAGTTAGTTGAGCCTCCAGCTCCCGGGCATCGTCCCTCTCCTTGCAAAGGCGAATCCCATATTTTTTCATTCCCTGGCAAGCATCCTGTAGAAGTTGCACATCAACCACCACCTGCACCAAGAACGGCGATTGATGTCCTTTGCAAAAAGGGTGGAAAAACAAGTACAGATTCAAAGATGGCTTACCGACATCAACCGAGCAAAGGCATCAGTGGCAAGCTCCCTCACCGGCCTTTCTACCCGATTTTGGCGATTGGATGGCTAGATTAGGGTGTTAAGGATATCCTCTGCCATCCTCCCATCCTGGGATATCATGGAGCCCGCGGGAAGAATGATAGTGAACTCCTTGGCTTCTTGGCTCAACACCTCGGGTGGCTCGATCGGGGTCAGCGTACCCTCCAGCGAGGGTGCCATACTTAGGGGGCTGCCGCTGGGGGCTCCAGCCCCAGGTCATGGAAGTGGTACCTCGGTGGTAGTAGATCTCGCCTCCCTCAACGCTTCCGGCTGTGGTGGATTTTCGGTGCGTGGAGGGACCACTGAAGACGGAGGAGGAGGCCCATCCGCAGGCCTAGCCTCACTCCTGGGTTGCCCAGGAGGGGTATGGACCCTTGGTCGAGATGGTGCATGAGGGGCGGCTGGTCCCCTCGCGTCAGGGCTGTCGCCAGGCCCCCGCCTTGGTTCCTCCTGGACCTTTTTCATGGACTCCCTCTCGGGCCCTTCAGCAGCGGCCCTCTTCTGGGACATCCCACGAAGCTCCTCAATGCTGAACCTCATCCCTGCAACATGAGGTAGACCGGTTAGCCCTGTTCTTGGACCTGACCCATTGTTGAGAGAAAAAGAAGCCTGATGATGAATTTTACCCTGGGGCTTAGTCTGGATGACCCTAGCTTTGACGAGATTCCGCTCCATAGCAAATATCGAGGAGACGGGACTTGGGAGGAAACAAGCCATCGAATATTTCCCTATCAGTCAGCTCAACCATAGATTATCGGTTGGGGAAAGTGTCCGGGCCACTCCAGACCCAATCCACTCCCTCGACCGAAGCAAAAAAGAACCTATGCTTCCACCCCTTGATAGAGGTGGGTAGCTCAAGTTTGAGGCACCCCTTGCTGGGGGATACAGACCACCATCCGTCATCAAAGGTATGGTGCTTCAAGGTGAACAGAGCCCTGAAAAGGGAGAAGTGAGCGATGATCCCATTGTGGTTACAGAGGATAATAAAATAAAAAATGGTCCGGACAACATTGGGAGTAAGATGAGCCAGAACCAGACAGTAGTTGCTGAGAAAGGCAAAGAAGAAGATATTGAAAGGAAGATGAAGGCCTGCAGAGAAGAAGTCTTTATACAAGGATATCCGACCCGGGCCACTAGAAGTGACCCTATCCCCCGGTATAGAAGTGACCCTATCCCCCGGTCCGGGAATAGAAAGTTGGATGGAGTCGAGGATCCCAAACGACCTTTGGATGCGGAGGAGATCCTCATCGGTCATCACTAAAGCAATGCCGGCGGGACCATCGGACTCCCTAATAGAGGGGGTGGGTGGAGGAGAGACCACGGGGGGGTCCAATCATGATCCCCATCTGATGGGGTCCCCTACGAAATACAACCGGGACTTCCTCCTCCTCACTATCTATGGAAGGAGGCCCCGGTTGGGAAGGCCCCACACCAGCAGAGAGACCTTGGCGACGGTGCCCCCCACCGAAAGGACTCATCAAAAGTGACAGAAAAGTGAAGGAAGAACCAGGAAACCCTAGCGAGGGTACTCCCCCGACGTAGGCCTAAGGAGGAGAGCAAAGGAATGGAGGGAGAAGAAGAAGGAGACCTGACCTACTGAAACTTTGTGACCTTGTCCAAGAAAAGGGAAGAGGTTTTCTTTGGAAGAAGAAACCTTGCCTTTTGCCACCTAAAGAACTTTCGAGAATTGGAAGGACTGGTCTTTTTTAAACAACCCAGAGCCCTGTCGCCTCGTACCTGTCAAAAATGTGCATCAAGTTTTATCCCAGGCCAGTCGGGGCATGCCACATGTCGAGGGCAATCCTCCAAATCGGGAGTGCACCCTCTCAAATCGGGCATGGTAATTATGCTCACTCCTAAAGAAGGGTCGCATGGCATCACCCCATTAGCGCAAAGGCCCGATCTTCGGAGCGATGGTGTGTAGGGCATTAATGGCACAGAACGTGCCACCCTTCCATGTCAGCATGACAATTACTCCTCTTGCCCGGAGTACCTCTTCGTTCTTTGGGCTCAGGAGTGGGCGGCATCTGATGTGATATGATATCATACATCTACTGACATGGAGTATGTAGGCAGCCACACTGCTGAAGGACCTGCCACCTGGACACGATGGCCAGGTAAAGATCCCAAACGAGCCCTCCTGCCGAGGTCAGCTCCCAACCGGGCATAACTCACAAGGCGACCCCCCCAACTAAGGTCAGCTCCCGGTAGGGGTCAAGCCCATGCCTCAAAGACGAGCCCTCCTGCCAAGATCAGCTCCTAGCTGGGCCGAGCTCATAAGGTGAGGCCCCCAGCTGAGGTCAGCTCCCAATAGGGGTCGAGCCCATGCCTCCAAGATGAACCCTCCTACCGAGGTTAGCTCCCAGCCAAGCCGAGCTCATAAAGCAAGTCCCCTAGCTGAGGTCAGATGCCGGTAGGGGTCGAGCCCATGCCTCCAAGAGCTAGGACTCCAAAATAGGGCTTCACCCCCTACCCAGTGGGAACCAAGGTTCCCGCTAGTGGCACGAGGAGGACCAATAGAAGTTCAAAATTATAACAGGGAGGAGCCTGACCATCCACAGCCTCTGGGAGGTGGTGCATGCCCTGCCATGAGTGCAGGTCCTATGGCACACCTCGTGCATGACCTGCACAATGCAAGCTCCACCAGGTCCCCAATCCTGTGGCATGCCGCCATGTTGAAGATAGCACAACTGAAAGACCACAACCTCCATGACATGGGGCCTGCACCTTTTCCAAAAGGGGTATTTCGTTAAGGCCCCTAGCCCTGCGACACTCCGATGGTTTCTCCTAAAATGAAAATGTTCCATCAAGGCTCGAGGCTTGGCGAACACCCAGAATGGGAGGTTTTCTCCTGAAAGACCGGTCTAACTAGGAGGCAATAGCAAATAACAGAAAGCCTTCGATTTTGCTTGGGCTGCCCCATCTATATAAGATCAACCAAGGAGGTAAGTAAAAAAGGTAATCAAAGTTACAGACATGCTCTCGGGCTTTTCCATTATCTTCCAAGAATTCATATTATTTTTTTTCACCCTCTCGACACGGAGAGTTCCCCAAGCTCTCCACCATAGATATTCTATTCTCCTCGATCGTTTCACTGACTTGATCATTAGAGTGTCCTCGCTAAAATCCCCGGCACGGGTCTCCTTTGTTTTGCAGGGCCTCTGGATGAGGGAGCCAATCGAGAAGAGAAAGAGGGAGCACCCAGTAGAAGCCTAATGCGTCAGAGCTACGAGCCAAGATGATCTTGGTGGCAACATCTAGCAATGAACGGAGCGATAAAGTAGTGCTATATATATCTGAAAGTAGAACAAGATCTAATTAGTATATGAATTATTTAATCCTAAAGACTTGGACTTTAGTCTAAAGGTTCTTCCATTATTTTTGATCAAATTGATAGCATCTACCTTCAATTTGAGAAATTGCACCAATTCCTTAGCAAGTATCAAAATCCAATAGACTGCATGTGAGCTTGACTTTGGTTGGCTAACCCATGTGCATCTAAAGGTAAGTCCTTAATCAATTATTTATTTAAAAAAATTTTGGTAATAATTTTGTTCTAGGAACTAATCAGTAAGCCTTTAGGCACCACTAGAAGTCCTGGTTAGGTCCAACCATTAGTATGACAGGACTGAGTACTTCTAGCCAACGATGTCCAAGCCCAACTTTGGCCTATCAACCTGACTATCGTTTAGAAAGAAGTGACTAAATCATCATAATATGAATAATAATTTCAATAGCCAGATGAGCACCAAGTCTTTGAACCTCCAATGATCATCTTAACTATTGGACTCATATCACTCTCTTAATGACAGGCCATGATTCAATTACCTCCAAAATTTTATCACTTAAGGGACCTAATAATTTAAAGGATTTAATTAGAGAAAAGAGAAGAAGACATGGACTAATCAACAATCCTTCCATTAACTTCATCAAGTGATGAGGGTCGAATCATATTAATCCAAGGGCACCTAGATCAGTTAAATCAATCTTCCTTACTGGCATGGGTTTGCTCGAATCGATGAGCTATCTAATCAAAATTTGATTGACTAAATTGGCTAGGTAAGAAAAATCAATGGGAGGGTTCTGCCATCAACCTCTTTCCTTAGACACCAATTGAGTTGGCTAGGTAAAAGGTAGTCCCAATTAACAACCACAATCAAATACCAAACTTATCTTAGACACCAATTGGTTCATCAATTTTGATTAGACTAGCCTAAGGACTCGAGTTTAACCACTAATCCAAACTTAGGTCTATTTGATAATATGGACTTGATCAACCTATCACTATAGAATTGATTTAGAGACCTTTTGACCTAAATCTAATCAACTTTTGGTTAGTTTAATTCAAATTTTCTAAGATCCATATTAATTAAATTCTAACTCTAGATCAAACCCAATAATGTAACCTGATTTGAGATAACCCAAAATCCAAGTTTTATTAATTAACTTTTAATCTTTAATTCATAATTCTAGATCCAATCAACTCTTATTTCTAGTAATTAATCATGATTTATTTTTCTAAAATTATATCTAAATATTTTTATATCCATCATATATCAATAAAATAATTTTAAATCTAGACTACACGATTTAGTGTAATTGCTGAAATTAAGTCTAAAATTTATGTTCTAAACATAAAGCTAATGTAAATAACTTAATTTCAAATTAAAAATAGAAAAATAATCAAGATTAAACTTTTAGAAATCAAATCTAAGTTATAAAAATAATTTTAATAAAATTATTCTTTTACTTCACTTGTTCATGGGATATAATTACAAGCGACACCCCTACACGCCATAAGAGATCCTATTGAATGGAAAGAGAGCACTTTTAAACCTTACTTTTCTTCTATGACTGGATGGCTATGATGATCAACCCAATCCAAAGTAGTTACTTAGATTAATATTTAGATCTACATCTAATCAAATCATGTAAAGAACCTAGGGCTTTGATACCATTGTTGGAAAACTAGGACAGGATTTCATGCATGATTTTTTTATAACTAGTGAAAGCAAAATAAATTAAAACAATTTTAATTATTAAATAATGCATTAGAATAATTCTAAAAATCTACCATACGGGATCATGATAGGGTATGAAAAGAGTATAGATACTGAAAATAAAACAGTATGCATCGATCTAACCGATGCATACTATAGATCTAATCTACAACCATAAATAGGATCGAATCCCATATCTTGTCATGGATCGATGAACACCACTGCTGATGGATCATGGTAAAAGGTCTGGACATTGCCTCATAGCCATATAAAGTGTTCGGGCCTCTATAAAAAATCCACACGATGTCTTGAGAAATCACCTTCCCTAAAATGCTTGCTCTGTGTGAAGGTTGTGGATGGCTGATCTAAAAAACTTTTATTTTTTTTTATTTCTCCAAGAAGATAAGAAGATGGAGGATAAGGAGGATTAGGTCAAGGAAGAAAAATAAATCCAAAATTAATTTTATTTTATTTTATTTTCCTTCCTTTTTTTTTTTCTTCTCCCTAGCAACAAGAAGGAACTCCCATGCTCAACTAGTTTTCATACCCCATCCACAATTTTTTTATGGTGTTTCTCATCTGAAAACCCATGAAAATTCTTCTCTATTTTTGTACAAACCAAGAAAATTTTAATGAAAATAGTGGCATGGGGATTAGGATAAGATTTTAGGATAGGTTTAGAAGTTCTATTTAGACTACGAGTTTGACTCATTCAAAATCTATCCAAATAAAATTCAAATAAATTTCAAAATTTATCTAAACCTATCTTAACCCAAAAGGGACTATGAGAGGGCATCAAAAAAGAATATAAAAAAAAATGCATGAAAAAAATATAACATTCATGAAGAATAAGGGGCACAATATCTAGTTTTGACTCGGTCAAACTAGATACAAAATAATATTAAAACTCCTTTTAAAAATTATTTTGACTTAATTCTAGTCAGAATGGATAATAGAGAGGGTACTAATCATATTTTGGTATTGAGATTCTTCATGCAAAAATTTATTTTAGCATGGAGAACAAAGTGGCACAAGAAAAAAAATTAGATTCCTAGGTTTGACTTGGTCAAACTTAACTATAATTTCGATTTAATTTGGTTTGACCAATTTAATTAGCTTGGACCTAATCTAATTAAGCTCTAATTAAACTTAATTAATTACAAAATTAATTAAGTCTAAATATAAATTAAATTAAGATTAAAATTTCTTAGTGATTGGATTATCAAATGACCTAATCGAGTGAAATCTAATTAAACCAAATTCAATTAGATTTGATCGAATCATTTGACTCAATTAATCAACCCAATTAGCAATCTAATTTCTAAATAATCATTTTAATATTAATTAATAATTAATTAATTACTAATTTATAACTTTTGTATATGATAAATTATTAATCATATTTATAATTTTACCACTAGACAATCCTCAATTGTCGATTAGCCAACATGATCATTCGGAAACTTTTATTATGTATGACCTCATAGGTTCAAATCCTAAGTCAATAGCTCAATAATATTTTTTGAACTAATCAATGCGACCATTTAGCAATGGTGCTCGATGTCCAAATAGGTCGAATGATGGCAAAGTAATATTCAAGAACCTAGGCTATAGTTACCGTATAATTCATCCATTTAACCTAATACTCATGATGAATTTAGAGTCTATGCCAACTTTGAATAAATGCAGCTAAATGTATCTCAACCTACTAAATCTAGTGACTCCTTACCAAGATTATCCAGGCCTAGGTTTCGCTAAATCGAAACACTGTGAGCATTTACTCTAGCAACTTGGAGTGCTCAATCCCTTCTTAACTCAACACTGACTTCACAAGTACTTGACTGCACCCAAAAACCTTCCATCACTAGATTAGAAATCTAGGTAGTCTAGCACTAGAGTACAGTGAGTTCTTGTCAAGTCATCGTGATAGTCTCATTTCGAAGGGTATTTATACCTATACCCTTTCTATGAGATATTCTTGATAGTAAAGTACTCCACAAAGTTGGTCACTATTCAGTGAGATGTACTCCTACTCTCATGTGTATATCATACTAGTGTCTCCACACTCCTTGATTAAGAGAACAACCAATCTATATGGCACACAACGACCTATTATCGATAATCATTATTATCATAGGTAATAATATATCATTTGGTCATGAATTATTTTAAGAATCACTCGATATTTTTTTCTTTATTGAATTAATGTAGTTCTAATAACTTCAACATATTAGAGTTCATAGAAAGATGACAAATAGTGTTGAACTACCAAATATAACTTTATTTTATTAATAATTCATATATATTATAAGATAGCTCAACCATCTATAACCTAGATGATTGCCTTGAAAGATCCCTTGATGGCTGATTGAAGCTCCTTCTTCAAATCACCAGGACACTCGAACATGTGAAGAAGGATAAGAGGAAAAAGAGATAGTGGAGGAAACATAAGATAAGGCTAAAAACAATTTCTAATCTCCATTCCCAAAATCCTAGAAGAGACCTAGGGAATACCCACATCCAAGAGAATTTTTCTTCTCGAAAAACCCCACACCCTCCGCACTCTTTTTTGGTTAGAAGACCTTCTTCTCCAGCCCCTCGTATGCCAACACTCATTCCATTATAAGGTGGCATCCAAGGAAAGTTAGGAAGTTAGGGGGTTGGGATAAGGATGAGATATGGTGAGGTAGTTTTGATTCAAAATCAAAACTAACTTTCATTTGAATTCAAGTTTAAATTTAATCTATTTGAATTCAAACTTAAACACTAATTCAAGTTCAAATTCAAATTTAAATTCGAATTCAAACTCCGAATTTACATGGTGCATGTGGGTTAGGCACTTGGATGTGATCCAATCCAATTAGATTCGAGCTTGGTTGAATTTGATCTTAAACTAAATCATATTAGGTAAGCCCCAAAGAGATGAGTGAACCTAATCAAATTAAGAATCCAATCTTTTTAACTAAATCCTAATCCAATTAAAAATTAATTGAGTCCAAGTCCTGATCAAATCATGAATTAAACCTCCTTAGTGATTAAGTAATCTCATAATCTAATTGGATCAACCTAATTGAATTCAATTCAATTATATTTGATCTAATCCTATTGCTCAATCAAATTAAGTTAATCAGCAATCCAATTACTAATTAATCATTCCATAATCCACTAACTTTAAGTGAATCACTAATGATTCGACTCATTAATGATGCTGATGAGTTAACTCAAGGTTAATCATCAACTAGATTAACAATTAAACCTTGAAACAATTCACAATCATTTGATCAACCAATAGATCAGTCAAGAATTTCTATTATATATGATCCCATAGGTTCGAATACTAAGCCTGTAGCACAGAAATAATTCTTGTACCAATTGAAGTGACCATCTAGCAATGATAATCGATATCCAGATAGGTCGAATCATTGCAAAGCAATATTCAAGAATCTTTGGCATATGGTTACTATATAATATATCCCTTTGATCCTTAATGCTTAAAATGACTTCAAAGTTAAACTACCAACCCTTAATCAATACATCCACATAGTGTCTCAATCTTATAAATCTTGTGACTCCTCATAAGGACTATCCTAGCCAAGTTTTTGCTCAATTGAAATATAATGAAGCATTATCTCCAACATCTTAGAGTAATCAATCCCATCTTGACTCACATCGACTTCACAAGTACTTAACTATACCCAAAAATCTTTCATCATTAAAATAAAAATTTAGGTAATCTGGCACCAAAGCAGAGTAACTTGCTTGCAAGTGATCATGGTGATCTCAGGTCAGAGGGATACTAATATCCATATCATTCGTGAGCAATCCTTGGTAGTAGAATGCTTCACAAATGGGTCATGTTTAGTGAAATGTACTCCTATATTTTATTCGCATGCCATATCAGTGTCTGTACACTTCTTGATTATAAGGACAACCTATCCATATGGTACTCAATGACCTATACTCGATTAATATTATCATCTTTTAATAATATATCATTTGATCATGAACAAGTTTAGGAACCATACGATAAATCCTCTTTTATCAATTGGAAGTAGTTCTAAGAACATCATAAAATAGTTCATTATAGGAAGATATGTATATGATGAACTGCCAAATAAGTTTTATTAATTAATAATCATGTATAATTTACAAAGAGCATAATCATTAGTAGCTTAGATGATTAGCTTTTGGACACAATTTCCAATAATCCCCTATCGATCGCTACACTCCCCCACCCCCCAGTGCTCCCCCTCACTGGCCGCCACACCCCGATGCTCCTCCTCTCTCAACAATGCTCCCCCTCCCTCACTAGTGTTCCCCCCTGCCAGTCACCACACTCTCCTCGCCGGCCACCACACTGCCCCACCCCCCATGATTGTCCCCTCTACCAGCCACCACACTCACCCACCCCCTCTTCAGTGCTCTCCCTTACCAGCTGCCACACCCTCGGGTGCTCCTTGCTACCAATTCTCTCCTTTTCGGCTTCCCATGCTTCCCCTGCTACTTCCCCACTCCTAGTGCCCTATGCCCCTTGCCGATTCTCACTCCCTTGTGCTGCCATCTTCGCGTTCCCATGCTTGTAGCCATGTCCCTAAGCTAGTGTTCGATCCCTGCACTGCCATCCCTATGCCACCGTCCATTCCAGCGCTTTAGTTTCCATGAGGCTCGTCTATTTTGAATTTTATGAGAATAGCAATGGTGGTGAAGACGACAATAGAACCATCACCAAAATATATATTAATTAAATTTAATTAGTTAATTATTAAAATAATTAATTAGATGTTAATTTAATTAGTTAGTTAGTTAATTAATTAATTAGTTATTAAATTTAATTAATTAGCTAATTATTTATTTATTTGGTTATTTATTTAATTAAGTAGTTAGTTATTTATTAAGTAGTTATTTATTTAATGAATTAACTATTTATTAATTAGTTATTAAATTTATTTATTTATTTATTATTTAGTTAATTAATTAATTAATTAGGTGTGAATGGATGTGTATCCTACATGCATGGGACTCAGGTCTCAATATGTAGAGCACAAGCTGGGATCCTAAGTTGCTTTGGTGAAAATATTCTAGTGATATCACTACAACAATCAGTGGCACCATCCCCACATTTCAAAGCATCCAGGAAGCCTTCACTAGTGTATACAAAAAAATATTATAAAACCTAAGAAAACCAATAAGGAAGAAAGGAACAGGAAACCTCAAGCCTGCTCGGAATGCATCCTCAAACATTCTGGGCTAACTTGAAGGTGGATTATTCACTCAGTCATCGAATTCAAGAAGTTCCAAGATAAACTCCTTCAGGACTCTATACTAGACTTGAATCTAAGCCAAGTCATCCAAGTCTAATATGGATCGGTATGCATCAGGCCAAGAGGTCTCTAGTTTGGTACACCCCTTTGCTAGATTTTTAGGATTTTTGGATCCAACCCTTCTAAAGTCCTTCTCCTCTATTGACCATTCACTTTTTGAACTCTTGATCAGACCCACCATGATGGAAAAGAAAAAACAAAAGAAGATAGACTCACTTGAAAAGGAAAAAGCAGAAGATGGAGATAGCTAGAAAAGATAAAGGACCACCTGAAAAGATTTTTGATAGAAAAAATAAAAGAGAGAAAGAGGAAAACTAGAAGCTGGTTATTGGAGCGAGAGGTAGCAGGAGGACAAGCAAGAGAAGAAATAGGTGAAAAATGAAAAGAAAAGAAGACATCCCTCTTTATAGTAGGGACGTAGAGATTATAAAATCCTAAGTTGCTTTGAGCTAATCGACATGCACCATATGCATGTCCTGTGTGCTTAGGCATTGGGTTATAGTCGGTGTCAGGGCAACTAGCCCTCACAAAAGAGTTGAGTAGCAACTAACTTATTATTGACTTCAGTTACTATGGAGATTCTTACTCTTTCTTCATCTTTAGTTGTATCATTTACACGATTATAGGCTGGCCTAATATCACCAAGCATAATCTCTAGTCCTGGATTAATTCATATTTTAATGCATATGAACTGAACAAAGTCAATAGTTTATAGGTATTGAAATATGAATTAATCCATGATCAAAGATTCCTCTTGGTGATATTAGGCTAGTCTATGATACAAATAATGTAACTAAAGATGAAGAAAGAGTAGAATCTCCATAATAAATATAGTTAATAGCCGGGTAGATGAGATGGCACAAAAAAGATATTCACAAGCCCCTTGATATGATGATTAAATATTATTTATTTAACTAATCATATATTAATTTAATTAAATAAATAATTAATTAATTAACTAGTTATTTATTTAATTAATTAGATATTTATTTATTTATTTAAATATTAATTTAATTAATTAGATGTGCATGGATGCATATTCTATATGCACAAAATTTGGATTTTGGCATACAAAGCACAAGCTAGGGCCCTGAGCTACTTTGGTACTGTTGCCACTCCCGTCGTCGCGCCCGTGCCACGGATCCGCCGATCCCTCCTGACCGCCTGGCGAAGGAGCCTCCCTGACTGTGGCGAACCTGCAAGAAAGGGGTTAGAAGACCCTGGCCGGGGATCCCAGCGAGGGAACTCCGACGGTCAAGTCAGTAGACGACGAGAAGGAACAGACTCTCCAGACGGACCCCCGAAAGGGTTCCAGACTTAGAGAGTTTACTAGTGAGAGAGACGCTCTGGGGACCAGAATCTCGGCTGGGCCTCCTTGCCGAGCTCACGCCTAGTGATTCCCTCTCGGGATCTCTGGTTTTCACTCTCCGGAGCGAGGCCTTTTGCCATTGCTTCTCCTTTGTCCCCAGGCTTGTTCGCTTACCTCTGTTGTCCCCAGATTCCTCCCTCTTTATCTCCTTCCGTCGTGCGCTTGTCTTTTCCTCCTGGGAGACTCCCCTCCCCTGTCTTCTTCTCTTTTCCCCTTTCGGTGAAGGGGGGCCAGGCGGCTTTCCGACCTCGTCCGTCGAGCCCAGCAGGGAAAAGGCAAAGACAGGAGAGAAAAAGAGAGGGTGGCGCTGACAAGGCGGCCGGTCAGGCCTCGGGCCCAGCAAGAGCGCTCTCTCTCCCAAGCGTGGGCGCCATCCATCTATAGGGCCTGTTCCGTCAGAATCGTGCCCCTCGGCTGTGGAGCTTGTCGGGCCGATGCAAGTGATGTTCCGCATGCCGCCGCCCTCCGTACGGGGCACCATCTGGGATTCATACGGCCCGAGGGATGGCCTCGGGGCCCACAACTCTTCCTCGAGATCTTCTTCGTACGGGCGGCCTAACCTCGACCGAGGTGGACCCGTCTCCGGGGGCCACATGGCGAAGAGCGAAGGACCAGCCGACCTCGGCCTAGGTGGACCCCTCCTGGGTGGACACCTGGCGGGATGGCAGGAGGTCGCCTGGCCTTGGCCGAGGTGGATCAGTCTCCGGGAGGCCACCTGGCGAAGGGGCGGAGGGTCGACCGACCTCGGCTTAGGTGGGCCCCTCCTGGGTGGACACCTGGCGAGGTGGCAGGAGGTCACCTGGCCTCGGCCGAGGTGGACCTGTCTCCGGGAGGCCACCTGGCGCAGGGGCGAAGGGTCGGCCGACCTCGGCTTAGGTGGACCCCCCCTGGATGGACACCTGGCGAGATGGCAGGAGGTCTCCTGGCTTCGACCGAGCTCACTTGGGCGGATATCTCCGGGCTTGGGCTCCATCAAGTTGGTAGAGGAGCTCCGATCCGAGCTCGACCTCGGCGGGGGCAGTTTGCCTTAGAGAATTGTCGGGCGCTGTAGTCTTGTCGAACCTGGTCTTGAAGACGTGGCGCTAACTCGGCCGAAGAAGCCTCCGCGTGGCCCGAGCGCATTCGGTGGTACCTGAGCCTGGCCACGTCACTGTCACGGCTGTAACAGTTGCCCCCCAGCCCGCCGTTCCGTCGGGGCGTCGTAGAACGGAACGTCAGGATTAAATGCGGACATGACGTGGGGAGGCGAAGATCTTGCATCATAATTGCCACGATCCTCGTCGCCGTGGCTCGATGCGGCAGAAAACCTATGGGGAGCCGCCACGCGTCGCCCACTTGCCCGCAATAAATGCGTCTCTTCGAGGCAGAGGCCGTTGCTCTGCTAACGAGGCGTCGATGTCGGGCGTGCGCCCACGTGGCGATCGTCCAGAGGCCCGAGGCGGAATGACGGGTACGGCCGATGTCCGCTGAGTTTGAAAGGGAGGGGACTTTCCAGAATGAGGCCTTTTCCCCTTGCTTCATGGGCGGTTTGCTGCAGGCTAACTCCTGTTGCCCTGCGCTCGTCTGGCGTATTTTCGGTGAGTGCCCTCATCTTCTCCGGCTCCCCTCCTTCCCTTCCTTTTTCTTTTCTCCTTGATCCTCTGTTCTTCTCTTTTTCATGGCGCACCGTCGCCATGTCTCTTCCAACCCGGACGAGGCCAGTCCATCCTGGCCGAGGACTCCATCTTCTTCCTCCTCAGATGAGGAGACAATCCCGGAGGAGATCCGCCGGCGTCTGCAACCCGGGGGTGTCACCATTGGCATCCCTAGGGGGATCCGGCCTCCTCCGGTTGCTCCTGCCGTCCCCCTTCGCTCTCTTCCGGCTCTTCCTGCTCTTCCTGCACCTCCTTCTCTTCCCGTCGGTCCCTCCGGTCATGCCTCCACCATGACCGAAGGCGATCTTTCTCTGCTCCGGGATGCTTACGGCATCCCGGGGTCCATTCGCTTGTTCGTTCCGCGGTCCGGGGAGCGCGTCACCATGAGTGGCCCCGGCCGCATAGCCTTCTACGAAGACTTCCTCCTCGGGGGTCTTCAGTTTCCTCTGCACCCCTTCTTTCTTTCTTTCCTCAGCCATTTCCGGCTTGTCCCGGCCCAGCTGGCTCCTAACGCCATCCGGGTCATCTTTTCTTTCATTGTCTTCTGTCACTTCCACGGGTTCGTTGCCCGTTTCTCCCTCTTCAGGGCCTTGTTCACCCTGAAGAAGTGCTCCACCGATGACGGCTGGTGGTATATTTCGCCCCGACCCAGGTGTCTCCGGTTCGACATCCCTTCCTCGGTGAAGGGCTGGAAGAGCCGGTTTTTCTTCGCCTCAGTCGAAGATGTCGACTGGGCCTGGAGTGAACCGGACCGGTCCCCGAACCGGAACTCTCGGGTTGAGTCGGCGGACCAGGAGTCCTACTCCCAGCTCCTGAGCGACGTGGTCCCGGCACTCGACGTTCTGCTTTCGGAGCAGAACCTTTTTGAGGCCGGGATCAGTCCCATCCGCGAGACTGGTGAGATTCGGCCCCACTTTGACTTCTGCCCCCCTTTTTCTTTATGACCGAGCCGGCTGACTTTCTGTTCCTTTGTGTTGCAGGGATGAAGTTTTCACTGGAGAACCTCCTGGAGGGCGCAGCCCAGCGAGATGTCACCGAGGTGGACGAGCCCGCGGCGAAGAGGGCTCGTACTGAGGCGAGCCGGGAGGTCGTGGCGGCGACCGCACCCAGCCCGATTGCCATCGCTCCCCCGCCCAGGCTGCCCCAGGGCGAGGCCGCTGATGCCTCGGCCGCGCGACCTGGTGGCACCACTGCTGAGAGGGCTCCACCGCCTGCAGCTTCATCCAGCGTCGGTCCCGTCGTCGCCGCTGCCTCGCCAGTGCAGCCGGTGGCCACCGTCGGCCCGTCGACCACGGAATCAGCTGAGGGGGCGGCCAGCGCAGGAGCCAGCCGGACACCTCCGGCACCGGTGATCACCCATCGGGACTCGGTCATCCATGACAAAGGGCTCGCGGAGAAGATCATGGAGTACGCCTCCACCGCCCGTGACCGCCGAGCTCGGGGCGGTCGGGACTACGCAGATGCCCTGCTCGGGATCCTCCCGCAGCTTTTCACGGTAAGCCCGAGCTCCTTCCTTCCCTTTTTTTTTTTTTTCAAGATCTGACTCCTTTCATCCTGACCTGGTTTGCTCTTGTTGGCGCAGATCGGGAATGACGTTCTCCTACTGAGGAACTTCCTCGTAGGGAACGCACAGAGGGACGCCGAGAAGGAGAAGAAGCTCGGCAAGCTCGCAACCGACATCAAAGACCTCATGGAGAAGGGGGTCGAGCTGTGAGCCAACAACCAGGCCCTCCAGTCCGACCTGGCGCGTTCTGAGGGGCGGAACAAGGAGCTGGAGGCTTCCTTGTCGGAGGAGCGGGCCGCCCACCAACGCCGCACAGAGGAGGACGTGGCGGAGAAGGCTCGCCTGTAGGCCCACTCCCAGTGGCTGGAGCGCCAGTTGGAGGAGGCCCGGCGAGACGCGAGCGCGGAGAGGGACAGGAGTGTGTACATCAACGAACTTCTGGAGGCCGCAAAGCGGGAGGCGCAGGAGGCCGTCCCAAAATTCCGGGCTTCCGACGAGTACACGTCGGAAGTCCGGGAGGTCGCCGTGGACTCCTTCCTGAAGGGGTTCCGGATGTGCCGGGAGAAGGTGGGGGCCCTCTTCCCCGAGCTTGACCTCAGCGAGGTGGTGATCGGAGGCAGAAGGCAGGGAGTCGAGAGCAGGGCTCCTGGAGCGGCCGATGCAACTCCTACGGCGCCGTCGACTAGCGAGGCTGCGGCTCCGGAGCAGCCTCAAGAGCCGGCCGTCGTAGAAGTCGAGGATGCGACGCCTGCGCCCCCGGCAGAGGGCTCCGACCCTGCACCCCACTGAGCCCGGTGCCTCCTTCCTGTTTTGTAGTGTCTTTTCTTTTTCTTCTTCTGTATTTTCTTCCTTTGGGGACTCCCGGCTTGTACTGATCCTTTGTATTAATGAAAATTTTGGTTTGATAAAATTTTGAGTTCATTCCATCTCACCTTTCTTTTTCCTTCTTTCTGAAATGTTGGTATGGAATGCTTGAAGCGGTTGTAGGCCTGGCCCTTCCATTGCTCAAATCGAAGGTTGGGGCCTCCCGGATCGCGTGGCGGCAAAGTAGGCCTTAAGCAGATCCGTCTTTGGGATCGCCCTCATACTTGCGCAGGCGACATGGTTTCTGCACCGCCTTCCAGGCCGAAGCCCAAGGTCTCCGGACTGAGCTCGATGCTGCAGGCTTTCTCAAGCCTTATGCGGCTTGCTGAGCTGTTCTCTGGGCTTGCATGGGCGAACTGGGTCCGCGCCACCTTCCAGGCCGAAGCCCAGGATCTCCGGACTGAGCTCGATGCTGCAGGCTTTCTCAAACCTTGCGCGGCTTGCTGAGCTGTTCTCCGGGCTTGCGTGGGTGAATTGGGTCCGCGCCACCTTCTAGGCCGAAGCCCAGGATCTCCGGACTGAGCTCGATGCCGCAGGCTTTCTCAAACCTTGCGCGGCTTGCTGAGCTATTCTCCGGGCTCGCGTGGGCGAACTGGGTCCGCGCCACCTTCCAGGCCGAAGCCCAGGATCTCCGGACTGAGCTCGATGCTGCAGGCTTTCTCAAACCTTGCGCGGCTTGCTGAGCTGTTCTCCGGGCTCGCGTGGGCGAACTGGGTCCGCGCCACCTTCCAGGCCGAAGCCCAGGATCTCCGGACTGAGCTCGATGCCGCAGGCTTTCTCAAGCCTTGCGCGGCTTGCTGAGCTGTTCTCCGGGCTCGCGTGGGCAAACTGGGTCCGCGCCACCTTCCAGGCCGAAGCCCAGGATCTCTGGACTGAGCTCGATGACGCAGGCTTTCTCAAGCCTTGCGCGGCTTGCTGAGCTGTTCTCCAGGCTTTCATGGGCAACTAGGTTCTGCGCCGCCTTCCAGGCCGAGACCCAGGATCTCCGGACTGAACCCGATGCCGTAGGCTTTCTCGTCGAAGTGAGAAGGGAGTGTTTGAAGCGGAGGAACTTTATTACAGGAGCAGGGAACCTTACATTACTGATAGTACATCCTCAGGTTCGAGGCGTTCCACGTCCGGGGGAACCTGGCACCCCCCAATTCCTCCAAGTAATATGCGCCATGAGGGAGGGCCTCTGCCACCTGATATGGGCCTTCCCAGTTGGACGAGAGCTTGCCGCATTCCCGTGGCTGGGAAGCTTCAGCGCGCCGGAGGACCAAGTCTCCGGGACGGAAAACCTTCGGCCGCACTCGAGAGTTGTAATACCTGGCCACGCATTGCCTGTACGCCGCCATTCGAATTCGGGCTTTGTCCCTCGTTTCCTCGAGAAGGTCAAGGTTGAGCATCATCCTGGCTGGGTTTTCTGTCTCGTCATATTGCTCCACATGCAGTGTGGGTAGGCTGAGCTCGATCAGGATGACTGCCTCGGCTCCGAAGACGAGGTTGAATGAGGTTTCATCGGTGGCCGTCCTCGAGGTGGTGTGGTATGCCCAGAGGATGCTGGGGAGCTCGTCGGCCCACCTGCCCTTGGCCTGGTCCAGCCGCGTGCGGAGGCCCTGAAGAATGGTCCTGTTCGTGACTTCGGCCTCCCCATTGGTCTGGGGGTGCGCCACTGAAGTAAAGCGATGCTTGATGCCGAGGTCGCTGCAGAATTCTTCGAACTCCCGGCAGTCGAACTGGCGCCCGTTGTCAGTGACCACGGTGTGGGGGAGGCCGAAGCGGCAGACGATGGACTTCCAAAAGAACTTGGCGATGTTTGCTTCGGTGATCCTCGCCAAGGGTTCGGTCTCGACCCACTTCGTGAAGTAGTCGATGGCCACTATCAAGAATTTCCGCTGGCCAGACGCCGGCGGGAATGGGCCCAGGAGGTCCATCCCCGACTGGGCGAACGGCCAGGGGGCTGAGAGCTGGGAGATTGGGTTGGAGGGCTGCCGTTGCACCGTGGCATGACGCTGGCACCGGTCGCATTTATTCACGAAGTCGGCGGCGTCTTCCTTCATCGTCTCCCAGAAGTAGCCCTGACGGAGGGCCTTGTATGCCAATGCCCTGCCCCCCACGTGGTTCCCGCAGACGCCTTCGTGGATCTCCTGGAGCACAAGCTTGGCTTCCGTGGGTCCTACGCACTTGAGGAGGGGGTAGGAGTAGGATCTTCGATACAACTGCCCGTCCATCAGGACGAATCGCACGGCCTTCTTCCTGATGAGGCGAGCCGCCTCGCGGTCCTCCGGCAGGGTGCCATTGGTGATGTATGCGGCGTACTTGTCTATCCAGCTGGGTTCATGGCCGACCTGGTGGACCTTCACCGGTGCCTCGAGGCTCGGGACCTCAAGGCGCTCCACGTAGGCGCGTCCCAGCATCGTGTCCGGCAGGGTCGCCAGTCGAGAGAGAGCATCCGCGCGGGCGTTCTCCCCGCGGGGGATATGGAAGATGTTGAAGCGTCGGAATCTGGACGCGCCCTCTTTGACGAGCTCCAAGTATCTCGCCATTTGGGGGTCGTGTGCGACGTACTCCCCGGACACCTGCCCCGCCACGAGCTGGGAATCAGTGAAAGCCTTGAGGTTGGTTACGCCCAGCTCGCGGGAGACTCTCAGTCTGGCAAGAAGTGCCTCGTACTCCGCCTGGTTATTTGTCGCGGGGAATTGGAAATGGAGTGCGCATTCGGCGACGACCCCGTTGCTGTTGGCAAGGATGAGCCCAGCCCCGCTCCCACCGGAGTTCGAGGCTCCGTCTACATGGAGGATCCAGGTGTCCTCTCCGGGCTCGTCGGTGCCTATCTCCATCGACTGGCCTGAGGGGCCTTCCTCGGGCTCCTTGCCCAAGCCTGCACATTCGACCAAGAAGTCGGCCAGCACCTGTGCCTTCATGGCCGACCTTGGCCTGTACGTAATGTCGAACTCGCTGAGCTTCAGTGCCCACTTTGCCAATCATCCCGAGGTATCGGGTCGGCTGAGCACTGCTTTCAGCGGTTGATCCGTCAGGACAGCGATGGGGTGCGCTTGGAAATAAGGCCTGAGACGCTGGGCAGACACTATTAGCGCAAAAACGAGTTTCTCGGGCCGAGAATACCTGAGCTCCGCATCACGGAGAAGTTTGCTGGTATAGTACACCGGTCGCTGGGCCCCCTGGCCGTCGGTTCGAACCAAGACTGAGCTGACGGCTTCCGGGTAACCGCTAGATAGAGGATAAGCTCCTCTCCCTCCTCGGGCCTGGACAGCAATGGTGGCGATGCGAGGGTCTTCTTCAGTTCCTCGAAGGCCTGCTGGCATTCCTCGGTCCAAGCAAAGTCATTCATCTTCCTCAGTACCTTGAAGAAGAAACGGCAGCGATCCGTCGACCTGGAGATAAAATGGTTGAGGGCCGCAACTCGGCAGGTTAGTTGCTGCACTTGCTTCTTGGAGGCGGGCTGCTCCATATCCAGGATGGCCTGGACCTTCTCCGGGTTGGCCTCGATTCCTCTTTGGGTCACCATAAATCCTAGGAATTTCCCGGCGGAGATGCCAAAGGCGCACTTCGCCGGGTTCAGCTTTATCTGATGGCGTCGGAGGTTGCCGAAGGTCTCCGCCAAGTCAGCCACGTGATCCGACTCGGGTTTGCTCATTACCAGCATGTCGTCCACGTACACCTGCATGTTGCGGCCGATCTGGTCTTTGAAGATTCTATTGACCAGGCGCTGGTACGTTGCCCCCGCGTTCTTGAGGCCAAATGGCATCATCCTGTAGCAAAAAGTTCCGCGGTCAGTTATGAAGGCGGTGTGCTCTTCGTCCTCCGGGCTCATTCGGATCTGGTTGTATCCGGAGAAGGCGTCCATGAACGACAGGAGGCGATGCCCTGAGATGGTGTCGACCAGCTGGTCGATCTTTGGAAGAGGGAAGCTGTCCTTTGGGCAAGCTCAGTTGAGGTCGGTCTAATCCACACAGATCCTCCACTTACCACTACTCTTTCTAACCATGACCACGTTTGCCAGCCAGCTAGGGTACTGGACCTCCCGCACAAAATCGACGGCGAGGAGCTTCTCCACTTCCTCGTTGATCGCCTTCTGCCTTTCCATGGTGAAGCTTCTCTTCTTCTGGCGGACCGGGCGGCAATTTGGATCCACGTTTAGCCTGTGCATGATGACCTCGGGCGGGATGCCCGGCATGTCAGCTGCTGACCAGGTGAACATGTCAGCGTTGGCACGGAGGAACTCCAGCAGGCGGGTTCGTTCTTCCTCAGGGAGCTGGGCCCCGACTTGCACTATCTTCAGGGGATCCGAACCGAGGGGAAAAGTCAGCAGGCGCTCTACGGGCCCTCCCCTGGGTTCCTTCTCTCTCAGATCGAGGTCGTCGATATCATGGGCGAGCTCCGCGCCCCTAGCGCCCGGGACCGTCTGAAGGCAGAGCGGGACTAGTTGGGTCGTCCCCTTCATCTCCCCGAGCCCGGAAGGCGTGGGGAACTGTACCAACAGCCTTCTTATGGAGATGGTGGCGTCCAGTTGGTTGAGCCCGGGACGCCCGAGGATGGCGTTGTAAGGCGAGGGGAGCCTGACGACGGTAAATGTTATTAGGACGGTCGCCTGCCGGGGTGGGGATCCGGCAGTGACCGGGAGAGTGATCTCCCCCTCGACCCCCACAGAGTCCCACGTGAAACCTACCAGGGGGATGTGCACCGGTTTCAGCTGATCATGGGACAAGTTCATGCGGGAGAAAGCGTCGTAAAAAAGTATGTCAGCCAAGCTTCCACTATCAACCATGATTCGATGTACAGGATGCTTTGCGATGGTCATCTCGACCACCACGGCATCGTTGTTTACATTATCATTTCCCTCCCCCCCCCCGGGGAGGGATTACATCCTCCGGGTTCCCGACTTCCCGGGCTCTCTTCGTCGCTCGACCGGACCCGCATGAGATCATGCCCACGGGCTTCTCCGTTGGGCGGTTGTCGATCGCAGGGATGGGCGGTAAGGCCGCGAGCGGCTGCCCTTCAGAGGGGGCCCCGTTCTTGACGAACTTCCTGAGGTAACCCCTCCTAATCAGCTCCTCGATCTCCCGCTTCAGGTGGCGACACTCCTCTGTGTCGTGCCTGTGCTCGCGGTGGAACTGGCAGTACTTCGATTTGTCTCGGACGGCTCTCGGGTTCTGAGGAGGAGGTCGGCGGAGGTAGCGCTCGCCCTCGATTTCCATGAGGATCTTCGTCCGAGGTGCGAGGAGAGGGGTGTACCTCCGCTCGAGAGTGGCCTCACCCCTCGGCCTTGGATTCGGGCGAGGGTCGGCAGACGGCCCGGGCCTCCGAGCTCCCGGGGCGTCCCTCGGGAGCGGCTTCTTCAGAGTCTTCCCGTCTAACTCTCGACGGGTGCGGTCAGCCTCCTCCACTCGGATGTATTTGTGGGCGCGGAGGAGGAGCTCGGAGTACGTCCTGGGCGGCTTCTTGTCCAGGGAGTAGGTCAGGCGGGATGTCTTGAGCCCGCGCTTCAAAGCCAGCATGGCGACGGGCTCGTCCAAGTAGATCTCCAGGGCCGCGGTCTTGAACCGGGTGATGTAGTCCCGGAGCAGCTCCTGGTCCTGCTGGCGGATGGAGAAGAGGCTATCCACCTCTCTCGGCACCTTTCGACAAGCATCGAAGTGTGCCACGAACCTTCCTTCCAGCTGGTGGAAGGAGCAAATGGATCCGGGCTCGAGGCGGGTAGACCAGACTCGAGCGGCCTTCCGGAGGGTTGCCGGGAAGGCAATGCACAGCAGAGCGTCGGTGGCCCCCTGGACCCTCATGAGGGCTTTGTAGCTCTCAAGATGGTCCAGAGGGTCGGTGGTCCCGTCGTAGGGATCCACCTGCGGCATGCAGAACCGTTTCGGGATCGGTTCCGCCTGGATTTCTTCAGAGAAAGGGGGGCGGGAGTCGTAGCTCGCCGGGTCTGCTGACGAGTTCTGCAGGTCAGCAAATCGGCGGGCGAACTCCGCCAGCTTGCGCTCATGCTCCTCCAGGCGCCTCTCGGCCTGGCGCCTGATGGCTTCGTCAGTGGAGTCTTCCACCGAGACTGCAGGTGAAGGGGGCGCCGATCGGTCTCGGCGCAAGGTCTGGCCTCAGCGTCGCTTGCTGCGATGCGCCGTTTCGGCCCCATCGGCTGGGGATCGGCTCTCGTGATCCTCCGAGCCGGAGTAGTTTCTCTTTGCGGGAGCTTGGTGGCTCCCCCGGGGGTTGGAGGCGGCCCTCGGATGGGATGGCCTGCCCTGGATGGAGCGCAGGCTCCCACGCTGCCCCGCGGCTCGGGCCGCGGGGATCCCTGGCTGCGGCTGGGTGGCCAGGGAGCGTTGCTGGTGCTGAAGCTGCCGGACCACTGAGGTCAAGGTCTGGAGCTGCTGGATGACGGCCGCAAGGGGTCCGTCCGCCGGGGTAGGCTGCTGTGCAAGAGGAGGGGGAGCCGGATGCTCCCTCTCCGGGCTGAGGGCCCTTGGAGGGGAGTGAACCTCCCCCACGCGGCTGGTGGACGCCTCGCGGCCACGAGTGACCACCATCGTCGGAGAGCGCGACACCTGCAGAAAGCTGGCCCCCGCTCGGGTTGGTGTCCTGCTCCCCTACCTGGCGCGCCAATCTGTTGCCGCTCCCGTCGTCGCGCCCGTGCCACGGATCCGCCGATCCCTCCTGACCGCCTGGTGAAGGAGCCTCCCTGACTGTGGCGAACCTGCAAGAAAGGGGTTAGAAGACCCTGGCCGGGGATCCCGGCGAGGGAACTCCGACGGTCAAATCAGTAGACGACGAGAAGGAACAGACTCTCCAGACGGACCCCCGAAAGGGTTCCAGACTTAGAGAGTTTACTAGTGAGAGAGACGCTCTGGGGACCAGAATCTCGGCTGGGCCTCCTTGCCGAGCTCACGTCCAGTGATTCCCTCTCGGGATCTCTGGTTTTCACTCTCCGGAGCGAGGCCTTTTGCCGTTGCTTCTCCTTTGTCCCCAGGCTTGTTCGCTTACCTCTGTTGTCCCCAGATTCCTCCCTCTTTATCTCCTTCCGTCGTGCGCTTGTCTTTTCCTCCTGGGAGACTCCCCTCCCCTGTCTTCTTCTCTTTTCCCCTTTCGGTGAAGGGGGGCCAGGCGGCTTTCCGACCTCGTCCGCCGAGCCCAGCAGGGAAAAGGCAAAGACAGGAGAGAAAAAGAGAGGGCGGCGCTGACAAGGCGGCCGGTCAGGCCTCGGGCCCAGCAAGAGCTCTCTCTCTCCCAAGCGTGGGTGCCATCCATCTATAGGGCCTGTTCCGTTAGAATCGTGCCCCTCGGCTGTGGAGCTTGTCGGGCCGATGCAAGTGATGTTCCGCGTGCTGCCGCCCTCCGTACGGGGCGCCGTCTAGGATTTATACGGCCCGAGGGATGGCCTCGGGGCCCGCAACTCTTCCTCGAGATCTTCTTCGTACGGGCGGCCTGACCTCGGCCGAGGTGGACCCGTCTCCGGGGGCCACCTGGCGAAGAGCGAAGGACCAGCCGACCTCGGCCTAGGTGGACCCCTCCTGGGTGGACACCTGGCGGGATGGCAGGAGATCGCCTGGCCTCGGCCGAGGTGGACCCGTCTCCGGGAGGCCACCTGGCGAAGGGGCGGAGGGTCGACCGACCTCGGCTTAGGTGGGCCCCTCCTGGGTGGACACCTGGCGAGGTGGCAGGAGGTCGCCTGGCCTCGGTCGAGGTGGACCTATCTCCGGGAGGCCACCTGGCGCAGGGGCGAAGGGTCGGCCGACCTCGGCTTAGGTGGACCCCCCTGGATGGACACCTGGCGAGGTGGCAGGAGGTCTCCTGGCTTCGGCCGAGCTCACTTGGGCGGATATCTCCGGGCTTGGGCTCCATCGAGTTGGTAGAGGAGCTCCGATCCGAGCTCGACCTCGGCGGGGGCAGTTTGCCTTAGAGAATTGTCGGGCGCTGTAGTCTTGTCGAACCTGGTCTTGAAGACGTGGCGCTGACTCGGCCGAAGAAGCCTCCGCGTGGCCCGAGCGCATTCGGTGGTACCTGAGCCTGGCCACGTCACTGTCACGGCTGTAACAGGTGCCAAGGCATGATAATTGTGCTTCCCTTGGAAAGGGAGGTATCGAGAATGCCGATGCGATAACTGTGTCACTGCTACTATCACTAGCTGAATAATGGAGTTAGAAAGGACTGCATCATCTCAAGTACAACTAAAGATACCTTTTTATTAACTAATTTGATATATTTAGCTTCTAATTTCTTTCACACGTTCCGTTTATAATTATTTAAATCTTGCATTGACATGTATAATTATATAGTTAATTCGATGAATTTATTTATTCTTATTTTTAGAGATTATACATCATGTCTTCTAGAGACTGGTGCCATGCCAATCCAAGAGAGAACTCTAAAAGACAGAGCTCTCGAAGAGAGAGCGATCATACCACTAGCTTGTATGGTTCTGCACCACTCAAACCATATGGTAAACTCTAAAATTTTAAATATTCTTTTTTATATTATTTATATTTTATTTTTTATATAATATTCTTTATATTAATGTTCTCCGATCATGTTCGAAAGAAAGGGATAACTAATGGCCACACAGTCACAAGCAGTAGCAACCGGCTCATCTCAAACTCGGTGCCATGATTGAGAACCCACTCAGCTCGCGACACCTCCAACTCAGTCGAAGGATAGAGAGCTCATCCACATTTAAAACCACTTATAAGTATTACATCTTCATATTAGTATGTTTAAAATTTAATCATTTTAAAATTAATGTTTATTATTAAATTTTAATTTTATAGTATATTCAAAGAGCCTGGAGTTTCTTAGGTGGTTAACGGTATCATTCATTGATTAATGTAGAGATAGGTGAATGAGTTATCTAGTTGGCAATTGAAGACTCATGATGCAACTTGGAAGATATTCCTGAAAATTAAATATATTTAATTTTTAAATTCATAAAATATTTATATTTTATTTTTTTAATATAAACTTGTGTTTTTACTTGCAGGGCTACTATTGATTCAAGACTCCTGAGGCTAAGGAGGCTGGCCGTCCAACTTCAAGGAGATGACCACAAAAGGTTGTGAGATGGGCTGTACAGTCTTAAGCAAACCATCGTAGAGCACTTCGGTTCCAAGTCACCATCAAAGTGGAAATCTTTCAAGGATCAATGGATATGGGTGGATATATAGGAGGCCCTCTGCAATCTATGAAGCACTAACCAGTACTTTGGTAGGTGGCAAAGGTATAGCAAAATCGTACCCCGTACAGGATCTGATCAAATATACTAGCGACTCATTGATATGCATGTAGTGGCTGATAGATTAGTAAGAATTCTATGCTGAATTATATTAATTTTATATTAAACTAATAAAATATATATTTTAAATAATTTATTTTTATTATTTATTTATTGTAGATATGGTAGCTGGGTTGTGTACCAAGGCAACTGCAGTTATGGGAGGCCACATACCAGTCCAAGAGGACTAGAGATTATTTAGATCAAAGATTTCGACGTATCATGGTAACAATTTAAATTTTAAGTATAATTGTTATATATACTGATATATATAATTAGACTAATCAATTTATAAACTGTATAGGTTGATTATGCAAAGTATGTGTATACAGCATGGTGAGGATCCATTCTCTCAGCCACTCCTTCGCCTTAAGGGATGGCTTAGGGCAACCAGAGAGGTAAGTAGAAGTCGGGTCATAGGATTTAAGCATAGCTTCGACCCTTCAATAGATCACTGCTCTTCAACATCCTTATCTCAGGCCTTAATGATCTAAATATGGAGTGATACATACGTCGAGGTCATCATGGCCCGTATACTTGCCTTGTGACCTTAGGGTATCTAGGATGCCATCCATGATATGATCGTTGACATTCTCCAGGACCCGCATCTACATGATCAGTTAGCCTTATTGTCATAGCCATCCCAATAGATAAGTCTACTAATAATTTTTTTTACTTATTTTAAATTTTTATACTTAGAAACTTATTAATAATATTTTATTTTTTTCGTTACAAGATGTTGCGATATCCAGCTCTTATCCATTGGCACTAGAGAGGATATACAGGAGTAGGAGGAGGACGATGACATGAAGATCTTAGATGATTTTCTTTGTTTTGATATTATGTATTTAATTTTTTTACTTGTAAAGTAATTAAATTTATAAATATATAATTTATACTTTTAAAACAATATAATTAGTTTTTTTATTTATAATTATGGTTTTTAATTGTTAATTTACTTTTACTTGGATTTAAGAACTATAATTGTTTGTTATTAAAATTAAAATATTTTTTTAAAATTAATTATTATTTTTAGAAAATTAAAAAAGATATTAGCAATGGTTTTAGTAAGGGTGAATTCCATCACTAAATATTTATTACTGATGTCTATTTTTTGCAGCAACAAGATTTTTTATTACTAATCATTTTTAAAAAACTCTAAATATTATTAGTGACATTAGTTGTCATCACTAATAGCCATCGCTAAGAATTGTTATTAGAGATAGTTTTTTTTGGCCATCATTAATCGTAGTAATTAGCGACAAAGATATATGTGACGGATTATTAGTGATGGCTGGCCGTCACAAATAGAGTTATGATGGCAAACCAACTATTAGTGATGGTATTTAGTCATCACTAATAATCAATTTTCTTGTAGTATATCCTGATATATTCAGAATCATAAAGCAAGTATTCAACTTATGTCTTGCTTGCTTTTGCATTTTTCTTAAAATGGCAAATGATTTTGAAAATCACATACATGTTTGAAGTCAATTATTTTTATTTAAAAATTTGAAAACAATTTTCTTTTTGAAGCCTTTAATAAAGAATGCAAAGCCGGTAATGATGGTCATGGTGGCAATGACAATTGTGGAGACTGGAAAATATATTTAGGTTGCCATATATAACGACTCCCACTAAAACTAGTGGAAATAAAAGAAGTTATTTTTAAGTCAGTATAGTAGCTAGCTGGCTATTTCCTCCAATTTTAACATGGATTATATACATTGGATGATGTTGCAGTCAACTTGAAGAAATCTAGGATTAATCCTAGGACTTGTATATGGGGAGTGGGATAGCTATAATTCCCTTTGAAATCAATCTTACTGATGCTTTGGTAGGGCTGGAGCGAGTATACATCTAATATGATGGAGAAGGATTGAACTACTTTTATTATCTTCTGGAACCCTACCCCTCACTCCTATTCTAGTCTTGTTTCAAAAGGTAAAAGATAAGTTGATGTCTACAACCCTTTGCTAAAAAGGCTTGTTTTCAAAACCATACTTTAAAGCTTCTACCCTATACAACTTTAGGGATAGGGGCAGGCTTAATCTAAGCTTGCGCAATGAAGTAGTGAGTTATTGAGTTGCATGTTTGTGAAAGAAGATTTTATATGATTGGGTACATCACCAATCCCGCTATCCCTCACCCTCTCTCAATCTCAATTTATATGATGAATCGTGTGGAAGGAGGGTGGCGGAATGAGGTCCTGGGATCTCAAGGGTGCCCCCCCCTCCCCTCTCTCTTACCATTCCTCCTCCCCTCTCTCTTACCATTCCTCCACCCACCCCCCTTCCTTTTGAGTTATGGATTGTATTCTCCCATATTGGCCACTTAAATCTATTCCAACCCTAAATTATAATACACTTCAAAATTTCATAAAAATCTCCAATAATCAATATATAAAACCTAGTTTTCTATATGGTGTATGGGGTATCATTTATAATGTTTACTGATCAGTCCAAATTTCATACAATATATCTTGATCCAATAAATCAATAGGATCATATAGTCTTGTCAGTCCATATCTATATGGTGTATGGGGTATAATTTATATAGTTGGATGTTGACATACTAGACACAGGATCACAAGTCCAACATTTTTTAAAAGAAAAACAAACCATCACTATCTATATATTACCTTAGGATCTATTTGGTTGGGATATATCAGATTATAGATAATTTGATAATTTTTAAAAATCATTTATTATAAAAATGGTCGTAAAAAAATAACTTTTATCATATTGGGTTAGTAAAAAAAATTACTCTAAAAAATGATACCAGAAAAAAATTACATTTGGTAAAGATAATTTTATATATGATAATAAGAATATGACTAAATTTATAAATATGTTCATCAACATAAAATATTTTTGAATATCAATATTATTATTTTCAATTAATTTTTATATAATGACTATATTCACATATATTCATATATACCATATGTATCTAATTATTTTGTAAAAACTATTTTAAATCAATTCGAGAAGATTTCAAAATATGGGATTTGTTGTGACCATGTCACTTGGTCTCATTTATCATAACCACCTTAACTATCTTCGTTTTCTATTATTCGTTATAACTATCTCGATTATCGGTATTCAGCTATAACTATCTTCGATATTTGGTTATTCGGTTACAACTATTTTCAGTTATTTAGTTATTTGGTTATAACTACCCTCGGTTATTCGGTTACAACTAGTTATTATAACCGGTTATTACAATCTCTATAAATAAGAAGAAAAGAGGGGACCACCTAAGGATAAGAAAGGTTTAAGACCAACAGGCCCAATAGGCCACTTCACTCACTCCCTTTTCTATCTATACTATTTTTAAATTTTTATTCTGTGCTGTCTAGACCACCCTACAGACTTGAGCATCGGAGTATTCCCATCAAAAATGGAAACTTTCAAAGGTATCCATCCAAAAAATTATCCAGCCGGTTTAGAAGAGCGAGCGGGATGCTCGACGCTATCGAAGTTCCAACTCAGATGATTTAGGCGGATTCATTATCTATTAGAAGTCTTTTTATCAAAGTATGAGTATCATCATTTGAAAATTTATCAAATATCAATTTTAATGATATGTATTTATCTTTTCTATCTAAAAAAAATATAAAATATATCAATTTTTTATTATATTTTTTTATTTTTTAATATTAATATGATAATTTGATATATATATATATATATTACGTCTGATGAATCCTAAAACCAAACGGACCTTAAATGAATAACAAATTACTCGTAGTTCTGTTTGAAAACATGAAAGAAACAAAATTTCTCGAAAAAAAAAAAAAAGAAAAGAGTTGGCAAAGTAGATGCCATGTTGTCATTAATGACAAACACACCATTTACTTTAATATGACCATCAACCCTTTTATCTCTACACTGCCACGTATGTCAAAACATCACCCCTTAACCAGTAGCAAAGGGATAGCCTACTCAATTATCCTGCCCCCCACCTCGCGCCCTCCTCCCCCACCCTCAAGGCCACCTCATCAAGGGGCCAAATTCCATTTCCTCCATTCTGCCCCCGTAACCGTCCGTCCATAGCAGCCCCCAACCTCAGCCCCAGGTTAAAGCCCAAAATAAGTAGATAAAAGTCCAAGAGCGGAACGGCCAGAAAACGAGAGCCGATTCCTGGCAGGAAAGAAAAGACGAGAAGAGAAAGAGGAGAGAGAGAGAGAGCGAGCGGCGATGGTGTCGGACTCGGAGCTCGTGGAGCGGCTCCGGGAGTTCCTCCGGGCCTCCGACCTCTCACCACGACCACTACCATCGTCCGTCGGAAGCTCGAGGAGGACTTCGGCGTCGATCTCGCGGACAAGAAGGCCTTCATCCGGGAGCAGGTCGATCTCTTCCTCAGCGAGCTCACCGACAACAAGGAAGCCGAGGACGAGGACGGCTCTGGCGGGGACGAAGGAGACCAGGAGGTGGAGGAAGGCAGCGGGGAGGAGGTGGACCAGCAGGAGGAGGAAGACGAGGAGGACGAGGACGGGGACGAGGAGGAGGAGAGGAGGAGCAATGGGGGTGGGAGCAGCAAGAAGAGGCGGTGAGATTCTACTGCTACTCCTTTTTCTCTCTGTCCTTCCTCTCGGTATCTGTTTTTGGTGGTCTTCTGGTCGCATTTGGAACGTTCCGGCTAATTAGGGTTTTATTGTTCCTGATCATGTTAAAGGTGATGCCTTTCGTTCCTTTTATGTTTTGGTGTTTCTCGTTATTTATGGAGTTTAGATTATCGGTTGCTTATGATATCTTTAATTAGGATTGCTTAATAGCTCTTTGTTACCCTAAAATGTTTTTTTTTTTTTAGTTCTTTGGCGATAGATAGAATGGTAATGGGAAAAAGTTGTATGCTGGAATTTTTGTTCTCTTTTGTCTTTTCCTGTGCTGGGAATGAAGTCAATCTGCAATGGTCTTCGTCAAAATTTGTAATCAAGATTCTGCTTTTTTTTAAAAAAAATATTAAAGCAGTGTAGGTCAGTGTGGCTTCTGAAATCTAGTATTTCAGATACTTGGACATGTTCTTCTCTCTAGGGATGTTGTTAGATTGAGATAGGGAGTTCTTTTAAGGTGTCCTCTCATGTTGAAATAGGGGTCATGAAACTTGCCGAATGCTTTCAATCATTGCATTATGCATAATCTTGGCATGTCTAGATTGCATTCATTTTTTCCCCTTATATTCTAAGCATCCTAAGAGAGCCTCAAGAATTTCAGCGGTTTGAAAAGAGTCAAGGTATGGCAGCAGGCATGTGCATTATCATGGAGAAAGATTTTGTTTGTGCTTCAAGGAATGATAGGACCTACGTTGTGGGTATTATGGTGCTGAGATTGATCTTTGCCTCCACCTGGAATCTTTGTTGAGTTACCCTGTTTCACATGTCAGTCAATTGCGGTCAATGTAGAGTTGGCAATGTAGTATGAAATGACTGCATTATTCAGATTCAGATGAATTTTAGGGTTAAGAAATCAATGGTTGATGAAGTGATGGTGCCAACTGGGCAGTGATATGAACTTTATGCGTTGAATTCTGCATCAGGACATTCAAAGAAAATGTCCTCTTCTAGCCCCCATCTAAGATCTCCATGACTCATCATAAGCCCCTTCCTTTTGAGTTATTTAAGCAGAGGGCCATAATATGCAATTAAAGATATTTGTTGTATGGCAACTTGTGGAAGCCATGTACTAATCAACTATAAAAGGGTAAGCCTGACGTGTTCTAGACAAGTAACATGACTCATAGTGTTTTCCAATGGTGAATTTCTTTCTTGTAATCTTTAGCTGGCTTTGCTAAATGCATCGACATCTGCATTTCACACATTATTTAAAAAGCTAATTGCTGCTTTTAAATTTTAGTTTGAGTAGAGTGAGCATGCTTTTGGACTTTCTATCTACTTGTTGGATATTTCATGCATTTACATGGTTGTTATGCAAGTCAACAAGGGGCATCAATTCTTATTACTGATAATGGATGACAAGAAGGTTGCACTAGGAGATCAAGTATACACAAAACATCTAGTTTTCCTTCTAGACAGAATTGCTATTTTTCTCAAGTGAATTATAAAATCTAGAAATACAAACATACAAGCATGTAAAATACACATTGAGCCAATCATAAAATTGATTTTTTATTATAACATAATTCATTTATAGAGAAAAAACTAGGGACAAACTTAGTGCAATATTTGTAATGATACAAAAGAAAAACTAGTGAAAAAAGTTGACAATTTTTTTTTTTTGTAAAAAAAGTGAAAAAAAATGAATCGAAGATAAATACTTATAAACTACAATATCTTTTCTCGAAAATGTTCAAGTGATCCTAAACCTTTAAGTTTTTATATCACATTGATGGTGCATTGATATAGCTCTGTGTCTCAGAACATGTTTTTGCACATCCTGTACACTATAACTGACATCCATGGAATGTCAGTGTATCTTTCAATGTCTCAAATCATGTTTTTTGTCGTTCTCTCCACTTAAAGATGCAATTGGGTAACGCTTGGTCCTGACCATCGATTTGAATTTTGAATAGCAAAAACCCAAAGACTTAAGTCGAATAATGTTAAAATTTGACCCAACGGCTGGACCATTTGCATTCCTAACCTATTATATCACCCATTTCATGATAAAGTGGTCATATTAGAAGAAGAGGACAAAATCGAAAGGTTCAGGACAGAATGGGGCCTTGGGAGAGTTATGACTTAGAATAGGAGGGGAAAGAGTTTGAATCTATATATCACTAGATTATATAGATTTCCATATGTAAAGAAATTATTGGATGTTTTTTTTTAAAAAAATAATGAAGCATTCATGGTTCCATAACAGCAAAAAGTGATCTGATCAGAAGAGAATTAGAAAGTCAGGAGATAAAAAGGACGGTAGGTTGGAAGAAGCATGGTGGAGTCGAGAGTTTTGAGAATAAAATTTACTGACAGGGTATTTGTAAATTTGATTCATTACCAAACTAAGAGTCAGAAAAGGGAGGATTATTTGGAATAGGGAATTGGAAAACAAATAGATTGAAAAATGATAATCACATTACCTGGTGGGATATCCATATTTAGTGGATACTATTTTCTTTAATGGAGGATTCCATGGCAACAAGAAGAGAATGATTGGAAAATGATTAGAAAGATAAAAAGAGAGGTAAATTGGAAAGAAAATGGTGGAGGAGCGCCGGCATTTTGACAACAAGACTCTGTTTATTTTTAATATAATATAGATGAGTGAAACATTGAAGCAATATACATTTAGTGCTATGAGAAACGTCTTTATGGCGGCATTCTTAATTCCATGGTAACAAGGGAAAAAGATTAGAAAGTCATGTGCACAAAAGAGAGGTAAATTGAAAGAAAATGGTGGAGTCAAGGGCATTTTGACAATAAAGACTGACAAATGAAATATTTTTAGAACTCAGTTTTCTTTTTTTAAATATAGTATAGATGAGTGAAACATTGAAGCAGTATAAAGCATTTGTTGGCATGCACATCTTTATTGCTATCATATGGCAGTGTGTTAAGTGGAGTTAAACCACCATCAAGGCATGTTGCCTTAACCCAAATTGGCCTACTCACTAGTCAAACAAGGCTGCTTCAAGCTTGTTGGTGGGGAGCTAACTCTTTCAGAACCTAACCACCCAAAAAAAAAACAGGGGGTAAAGAGCAAAAGCAAGACATAAAATATAGGGAATAAGGGTGCAAATGAGTTGAGCTATTCATGAGCTACTCAAGCTTGACTCGAGTCTAAGCTCGAATTAGCTCGGTTATTATCGAGCTTGAGTAGCTTAAATAGTTTTTTGAGTTGAGCTTGAGTAGCAAGATAGCTTAAAAACTTGCGAGCCTATTTAAATTTATATATATTTTTAATAATTTTATTTTTTATGTATTAATATATATACATGTTAATATATATTTAAAGTAGGTTAAGCCTTGAATTCAAGCTCGAACTCGAGTTCAAATATGACTCAATTGATATTTGAGTCGAGCCAAGTCAAACTCGAGTATTGACCTTCTTTTATCGAGCCGAGCTCGAGCTTGAGATATTAAGGCTCTATCAATCTCGAGTTGAGTTTTGAGTTTGAGTATTTTTGAATCAAGTCGAGCTCAAGCTTCTAGCTACTTGGCTCGGCTTGATTGCACCCCTAATAGGGAGGAGATGGGAGGTGATGCAATATCACATCGCTGGATAATGGTGATGAGGTGGTAAAATGATTGTTTAACAATAATGGGTGGTGTTGAGGCTTAATGACAGTTCTAAGGTGGTGAAAAACAGGATGACACGGTAGAGTGATTGTGATGATGGTTACCAGTCTAGATGAGATGAGAAGAGGGTGAAAGAGGAGAAAGATGGAGGACAAGGAAGGAAGATGCTGGGGCGAGGATGGCTAAAGTGCCTTGATGGTGGGTTGTCAAAGTTTCTAATTGCCATGCTAATGAAGCTAATGATTGTTGCAGACCACTCTAATAGTACGGGCAAGGTGGCTGTTGTGCACCACAATAGCAATGGAGAAGTGATCGTTAGGTGTATCGATGGCAATCAAAGGAGAGGAGATGATGTGAGGAGACAAGGAGAAGATGGATAAGGAGGTATTAGGTTTTACGAATTAGCCAGATTAAGGTCTACTCCTTTTCTTTGTTTCTTTAAGCAATGAAAGATCTAGACCATTGAATTTATATGATTACATGTAATAATTATATGTATTAGTTGAAGATCAAAAAGCTTTTTGAATAATTTTAGGCCAGGTTGGGTATTCCTAACCTGACTAGTTATAGCACATTAACTTATTTAAACCTAGACCAACTTACTGGTAAGTCAAAGCAATGTTGACCTATTCACCAAAAGGCAATCTCGACTTCTATCTGGACCCATGGATTGACTAGTCAACTGATGCCTGATCAGTATTCGGCAGTGGTCTTGGTCATGCATCTCTATAGATATCCACCGTCTCTCTTTCCTTTTTCTTTCCTTTCTTTCTTTTTTTCTTTCTTTCCTTTCTTTTCTTCTTTTATTATATCTTTTCTTTCTTTTATTTTATTTTATTTTCCTTTCATTTTATTATTCCTTTTTGCTTTCCTCTTTTTTCCTTTTTCTTATCTCTCTCTGTTCTTTCTTCCATCTTTCCTTCTTTTCTTCTCCTTCAGTTCTTTCTTTCATTTTCTTTTTCTTGTCTCCTTTCACTTTTTCTTTTATTTATCTTTCTTCTTTTCTTTCCTCTTTCCTCGTCTTTCTCCTTACATGAATGGGTTTTGGAGTCCCGGCCCAGTCCTAGTCCCATTTTCTCATAGGAATGGGATGCGATGGCTGTCCCGCCGGGATGTAAACCATGCTTCAAATATAACCCGGTAATATATACTCAATTGCTTATTGCATTTTCAGTTTCAGAAAATGACATTTCTAAGATGTTTCTCCCTTTGCATTCATTGCTGTCTTTTTTTGTTTTTGTTTTTCTTTCTTTTCTTTGGCCCCCCGCAGGGGGGGGGGGGGGGTGTTGATGAGGGATGTTGAGGCTCTACCTTTTCATTTCCCTGCTATTGATGTGGTAATGGAGCACTACTATGACTTCCTACATGTTTCACACTTCGAGACTAATTAATGTGAGATTATGTACAAGCTGGCATGATATCTTTTCAACTTGCCTCTCGGCATTCAGCTTGCTGAACTCCAATAAGTCACCTTCTGCAATGGGAGCTAGCTTACTGATTTTTTTTCCTAGTTGGTGATTATAATATATATATATATAACTTGTTTTACTTTAGAGCATGCAAGGTATCCTCGTTATCAGAAGACTTCTGGATTTAAACATTCTGCAACTTAGCTGACTTTATATGGACAGGACATTTTTTTGTTTGGTTACATCGTGTTAGTTATATGGAGGTGTAGCTGAAGTCTAATTAATGCTTCAACTATATGCATGCTCAAAACTCAGTTGAACTAATTTTGATCTTCTAATTAATATAAAATCCCTGACACATTCTATTTCATCTGTATGGTTATCTGGCCTTTCACTTTTTCACTATTTCTTTCATGTGCTAACTTATTGCTGCTGTAAGTTCTTATGTGTATCTTCGTTATTATATTATATTAGATTTAACAGCTCAATAAGGAGGTTAAGAGAAGGGGTGGTGGATTTACCAAGCTATGCAGTCTGTCTCTGGCACTGCAACATTTGTTGGTGAATCTGAGTTAGCCAGAACTGAGGTAATGCTCATTAAATATATGGTCTTTTTAAGTATATACATATTTTTTGATCAATTCAATTGAAAAATTAAGGAGCTTTCAGGACCTTAATCTTCTATACACTTGTTCTGCACAAATGGTTTCAGGTTGTGAAAAACTGTGGGCTTATATTCGTGAGAATAGTTTGCAAGACCCAAGCAATCGGAAAAGATAATATGTGATGAAAGACTGCAAAGCTCTTAATGTCAACACCATCGACATGTTTCAAATGAACAAAGCTTTGTCAAAGCATATTTGGCCTTTGACTTCTGAAGATGGTAATGCTGAATCTGAACTGACTTTGCTTTTCTGCATAGCTAATGGTTTGAGTCTGATCTAATTTCCTTGAGTATTATGATTTTTATTTTTTTTAAAAAATGTTTGTGGGTGCATGTACACCCAATGCAAAAACATCTGCTGCTGAGGCTTAGTGCCTGAAGGATAATCCATGATGTTTATGCCTCAGGGCTTGAGGCTTTCTTTTTGCTCCAAGAGATAAAATGCCTCACTTGTGCATCCACCTTTCATAATACTGGTTTACCTTTGATACATTGCCTTCTTTTTTTCTTTCTTTTTTAGTACATATCTTTGATACATTGTTTGATCTATTTTTTAATACCATTTCCAATGATTTAGCAGGCCCATCAACTACAGTGAAGTCAAAACCTAAGGATAAACAACATAAAAAGGAAAACGAAGGTTGGATATTTGTGTTCTCACGTTTTATTAGTGTCATTCACAAAATGTAGCAGCATATCACGTATTGTACTTATCAAATTCTGATGGGTTGCTTTGGACAGGAAAGCGGCAAAAAGGAGGGTCTTCTGGTCTTCTTGTACCCCTTCCACTTTCAGATGATCTGGTGAAGTTCATTGGTACTGGCGAAAATGCATTATCTCGCTCTGATGTTGTGAAAAGGATGTGGGAGTACATAAAAAAAATAATCTGCAGGTATTTTGTTGTACTAGTACATATATTGAATAATTGCTGGTTAGATAAATAATTGCATTAGAAATACAAGTCTTCTCTGTTATACTATCTTGTCAAAATAAGAATAACTAGTTGCATCATTGCATATCTATAAGTTTCTGAAGGAATAGATAGTCTTCATATTTTAGGTTTTAGATGTGGATATGCCTTCACTTCATTGATCAACCTAAGTGATCAATTACAAAGTCCAAAACCATGGTTCTTAGGAAAACTACCTGAACGCAATATACACATCCAGAATATCCATAAAAGTCATCAAATCAAGGTTTCAAATACTGCTACCAATCCCTATACTGTTTTTCAATCGAAATGGCACAGTATCAATCAAGGAATGCTGTACCGTCCTGTACCGCCCGGTACGGGGCATACCATATTGTACCGGTAGCTAGCCGGTACGGTTCACCCCTAGGTCCGGTCTCTGGACCGTTAAAAAATAAATTTCCGTACCAGTACGGTACGGTACTGGTATGTACCGTTCGATTCAGCCCGGTATGAGCTCGGTTCAGCCCGGTTCATGTCCATTTCCTGTTTTAAATAGCAATCCTTGCTTTTGGGAAGAGAGATTGTTTTATATTAAAAAAAGGCTCGGTATGCATGCCGGTACGGTACGGACCGTACTGTATCATACCGTACCGCCCTCCCGCTGATACGGGTCCCGGTACCGGTACCGGGAACCCTGGTATCAATACATTAATGGTATTGACTGTATATGCCAAAATTGACATCTTTCAAAAAATTAAAAATAATCAGCACCAATATGGTGCCTTTAGAATGCACTTACATGGATTGTACAGACTTCCATGGTGGATATACACTGGTACGACTGTTTCATCATCTTGGCTTCTATACCGGTGCCATTCTCATGTTGAAGCTGTACGGTGCTGGTAATACCATCACTTTTCGGTGGTCTTTTAAACCATGTTTCTGATTATATATCCATTTATGGTATCACATATCTAGGATGCTTGATATCTGGCAAGTTCAATTTGGAATTGGGTACAATCAAATTGTATCCGGATAATTCATACACTTTGTAATTTTTCACCATATGGCTAGTGACGTCACACTACCTGTTGCCGATCTCGCCGCCGCGCCTGTGGCTTCAGAGCCGCTGATTGATTAGACTGTCTCGCCCCGAGATCTCCTGGCTCCCAGTCCTGCAAGACAAGGTCAGAAGCCCTGGCCGGGGATCCCGGCGAGGGAGCTCCGACGGTCAAGTTAGAAAACGGCGAGAGGGAACAGAGTCTCCAAGACGGGCCCCCGAAGGAGTCCCAGACTTAGAGATCGTGCTTAGCAAGAAAGGTCTCAGGAAGAGTAGAAATCTGGCCGAGTTCCTTCACCGGGCTTGCGCCAAGGATCCCCTTTCGGGACCTTGGATCCTGCTCTCGGTGCTTTTTCCCTTTCCCAGCCTTTGTTTCTTGCTTACCTGGTTGTCCGCTCTTCCCATCATTTTATCCCATCACGCTGTCTTTTGGTTCCCGCCTTCGGGAGGCCCCCTCTTTGCTTTCACCTCCTTCCCTCCCTCTTTCTCCTTTCCCTTTTGGGTCAAAGAACCCGGCAGCCTCCTCGCCTTGCTTGCCGGGCCTAGCGAGGAAAGAGTAGAGGGAGGACGCCGGCCAGACCGCTGGCCAGACCTTGGGCCGAGCGTGAGCGCTCTCCTTCCCAGGCGCCGACAACGCCCGCTACCGGGTCCTGTTTTGTCAGGACCTCGCCTCTCGACTGCGGAACCTGTCGGGTCGATGTAAGCGATGTTTCGCGTGCCGCCGCCGACCGTACGGGCGCTTCTCTCGGGGTGCGGCGCGCACCGCTCGAGGGGCAGTCTCGGAACTCGTGCTCCTGCTCCTCGGAGGCCTCTCCGCACAGGTTGGCCGGCCCCGGCCGAGGTGGGCTCCTCCTGGGCGGACACCTGGCGGAGCGGCAGAGAGGCGCTCGACTTCGGCCGAGGTGGACCCGTCTCCGGGCGCCACCTGGCGAAAGAGCAAGAGGGCCCGGCTCGACCTCGGCCGAGGTGGGACCGTCTCAGGGCGCCACCTGGCGAGGGAGCAAGGGGCCGCCGGCTTCGGCCGAGGTGGGCCCCTCCTGGGCGGACACCTGGCGGAGCGGCAGAGAGGCGCTCGACTTCGGCCGAGGTGGACCCGTCTCCGGGCGCCACTTGGCGAAGGAGCGAGAGGGCCCGGCTCGACCTCGGCCAAGGTGGGACCGTCTCGGGGCGCCACCTGGTGAGGGAGCAAGGGGTCGCCGGCTTCGGCCGAGATGGGCCCTCCTGGGCGGAGCGGCAGAGAGGCGCTCGACTTCGGTCGAGGTGGATCCGTCTCGGGCGCCACCTGGCGAAGGAGCGAGAGGGCCCGGCTCGACCGCGGCCGAGGTGGGACCGTCTCAGGGCGCCACCTGGCGAGGGAGCAAGGGGCCGCCGGCTTCGGCCGAGGTAGGCCCCTCCTGGGCGGACACCTGGCGGAGCGGCAGAGAGACGCTCGACTTCGGTCGAGGTGGACCCGTCTCCGGGCGCCACCTGGCGAAGGAGCGAGAGGGCCTGGCTCGACCCCGGCCGAGGTGGGACCGTCTTAGGGCGCCAACTGGCGAGGGAGCAAGGGGCCGCCGGCTTCGGCCTAGGTGGGCCCCTCCCGGGCGGACACCTGGCGGAGCGGCAGAGAGGCGCTCGGGCGCCAGGAGCGAGAGGGCCCGGCTCGACCTCGGCCGAGGTGGACCCGTCTCCGGGCGCCAGGAGCGAGAGGGCCCGACTCGACCTCGGTCGAGGTGGGACCGTCTCAGGGCGCCACCTGGCGAGGGAGCAAGGGGCCGCCGGCTTCGGTCGAGGTGGGCCCCTCTTGGGCGGACACCTGGCGGAGCGGCAGAGAGGAGCTCGACTTCGGCTGAGGTGGACCCGTCTCCGGGCACCACCTAGCGAAGGAGCGAGAGGGCCCGGCTCGACCTCGACCGAGGTGGGACCGTCTCAGGGCGCCACCTGGCGAGGGAGCAAGGGGCCGCCAGCTTCGGCCGAGGTGGGCCCCTCCTGGGCGGACACCTGGCGGAGCGGCAGAGAGGTGCTCGACTTCGGCCGAGGTGGACCCGTCTCCGGGTGCCACCTGGCGAAGGAGCGAGAGGGCCCGGCTCGACCTCGGCCGAGGTGGGACCGTCTCAGGGCGCCACCTGGCGAGGGAGCAAGGGGCCGCCGGCTTCGGCCGAGGTGGGCCCCTCCTGGGCGAACACCTGGCGGAGCGGCAGAGAGGCGCTCGACTTCGGCCGAGGTGGACCCGTCTCCGGGCGCCAGGAGCGAGAGGGCCCGGCTCGACCTCGGTCGAGGTGGGACCGTCTCAGGGCGTCACCTGGCGAGGGAGCAAGGGGCCACCGGCTTCGGCCGAGGTGGGCCCCTCCTGGGCGGACACCTGGCGGAGCAGCAGAGAAGCGCTCGACTTCGGCCGTGGCGGAGCCACATCCGACCTTGCTGGGCCGATCCCGCTCTGCCGGAAAACTCCATGTGGCTCGAATCACACTCGGCGGAATCTGAGATACGCCACGTCATTGTAACGGCCGTAACACTACCCAACTGCTGCCACAAGCTAGAGTGGGAGGTTGGCCACTTTGCAGTAGTGCCTAAGTTTCATCTTGGCTGAGGTCTTGGTTTGTATTGGTATTGGGCCCTCACCAATATGATATATAGGATCATCTTGGCCCTTATTATCTCAGTTGATACAAAAGGACAAATCCCAGTATATCATCCAATATGATATGAAGGGATTGGCCGATATTGTTTTGATTAAATTTCAAAATTAATGCCTTTTTTTTTCCATATTTACCATATCAGCCAAGATTTTAACATCTTGGTCCTAAAATATTGCCTGAGATCTTAGAGGATATCAGGTCATCTCGGTTCTTTCCAAATCTTCTTACCTTCCATCCTGGTCACGATGAGCCAAGATCTCTGTTCATGTTAGTCTCGGTCATTTATTACCAAGATGACTGAAATCTTGGTTTTTGAAACTTTGGATGGGGCTGTCAAAGCATATGTCAACTCAACAAGATAGCTTTGGTTCACTTATTCCAAGATAGAGGGGCCACTTGCCACATATGTGCCATGTTCATCATGTACAAATGCATGTGACTTCTTGAAGTCAAAGCCTAGAATCACTTGTGCGAATCCTTGCTACACAGCATTTGCACAGTTGACCGGTCCTTGCACTTCTCAAGCTAGTACGTGTAGTACAGAGGCTCAGACATGCAGCACCTGCTTGCAATCTACAGAACTTGTATGTCTTGCATGCTTGTATGTTCAAGTTCTAATGGGCAAACCAAGACATAAATAGCCACACTTGCAGTATGAATGCTTTTTGCATTCACCTACATGTTCACTGACAACATTTAGATTTGATTCACCAGAGAATTGGTTGGTAGCCAATTTTTGACAACTAGATCCAAATGAAAATAAGTCAAGCACGTGCTAGCTCAAATTGCATGGTACCCAATGCTCCACCTAGGTTGTATTCTAGCTGGCCCAGGGTCAAGCTCCATTTATGTCATGGTGGCTCCTATGTTTCGTCACTGGCAAATTTCATGACCTCCAAATAGGAGTGTTGTTGATTGGACAATGTATGAAATGCAGTGTACTCACAAGGCACCTATCTTGTCCATTGCCCAACTCACTGAAGCATGCATGCACAAAAGGTGCCAAACTATGGATGAGTTTTGAACTCAAGGGTCATGCCTATGCATCATAAAGTGCAAATCAGTCAGGAACTAAACTAATTAGTTGAACTCTTTTCTTGAAGCAAAGGCTAAATGTCAATTTGATCTGTCAGCTTGTCAAAAAATATTTGGGATGTGTGATGGAGATCGCAAATATACTTATTTTGCATAGTCACTTCACCGAGCCTTAACATCAAATATCAAGGAGGCATTAATACCTTGTTACATGGAGAGAAGCATCGAGGAGGATAATCATAAAGAGAATCAGTTATCTGATTTATACATAAAAATTTTCCTAATATCCATGTAGAGTCATTGTATATGCATTATTACTAACTTTGCCTGCACAAGATTTGAATAACATCCTAATTTGTTACTTTATTTCAAGTTTATCCTGTAGTTTCCATGGGAAAAGGATATTAGGGGTGAAGGTGCTATTATAATGATGACGTATGTATTAACCAAAGAAGTTTTTGTTGGATCATTATTTTGATGTAGTGGAGGGAATCCTGTTTTACTCACACTACTTTTAAGGGAAGTGGATGTGTTGTTAGTTGGCTTAAGCTAATGTTTATAACGGGAAGGGCTATTTAGAAAAGATTGTTTGGCAGCTAGGAATAAGAAAAAAATATGGCATATATCTGCAGTAGTCGATTTCGTTTTTTATTTTTTGTTGCTGTTGCTATGTGAAAATGAATTGCACTGTTAATGCTTGTTTTGTTATTGATGCTTTTCACCGTTCTTGTTATAAAGGTTGATTTATTCTTTTAACAGGAATGGAGTGCTTTGTAAGCTGATTTTGCTCTAGCCAATTTAGGGCAGAGATAGAAGGTACCATTATAATAGTGGTTATTAAGAGACTGAAGTGTCCCTTTTATTGAAAAGATATTGAGTAGTGAGTGTGGTAGAGTAACCTCCAAAGTTAATCTTCGGTGAGATCCTCTGATTGCTGATACCTGTATTGACTCATCACAGAATTTTGGATGTCCATCTGGACTTCGAAAATAATTGTGGAGAACCAAATGGATGGATCACCACGATCATGCAAGGCTAAAAGGCCACCATGACTTAAACTCTGCAAATCACTTGCATGACTCCCATGATTTCATGGTGACCAGCAGAAAGGGCTAGTGTCGTTGCAATCTGGTGGGACTGCAAGTTTTGTATTAGTCCCTTTCTGGTAACTGGATTGTTTTCATCATGATTTCTCCCTAACCATGCCGAAAACCACTAAAAGCTTGGAGGTTCTTTTGTTTTAGATAATGTAGGGCTGCAATTGGTGTGCGGGTGGATTGGGGATTGTCACATGACTCACCCCAAATCCAATCCATATTTGAATGTGGTCAAAATATTGGACCATGCCTAATCCATTTCCATTCTGGTTGGATTGAATTGTGTCAAACTGCAATCCAGACACAAACCATAATTAGCATGTGTAATTGATTATCTGATTATATGATAAACATATTATGCAATAAGATAAAGATAATAATTAGTAGCATGCATACTTTGTGAACAGCCTTATTTTATGTAAGATCTGATTGATAACAACATATATTATAATTAACAGTAACATGCATAGCCTTATATATTATATATTATGTGCTATACCCATCCGGCTCACCACCAAACCGTACTGGCTTCCCTTTGCGGTCCGACCCGACCGGCCTTTGGAGAGGTCTGATGGCCCACTCATGCTGAGGTCCAGCTTATTAATCTCCTTTAGCCTGCCGACCCACTGGAACAGAGGTCTGACGGCCCACTCTTGCTGAGATCCTGCTCATTGATGGTCCGACGGACATTTTCCTTTGGACAGCCTGATGGCCCTTCCAGTCGGCGCTCGATCGACTCATTTCGAGGGCCTAGCGAATTTCGGAAACATCTTCTGTTACAACGAACTCCTGCCACTTCAGCGGTACTGCTCCACTACTCCCACGACGCCGCCCTCTCCGGGCGCTACGTGGCCACTCTCCAGATCCTTCTAGGGGCAGATCGGTCTTTCTCGGCCTCTCCCCTAACAGATTTTGGACTGTTCCATGTCTATATAAGGCACCTGGGGGATCCTGTTTCAGGCTAAGGACTCTTCCCTCTTCTTACGCTATCTTTTTGATTCCTCTATTCTGTTGCCTTCAAGCTCATGCTAACTTAGGCATCGGAGGGTCCCCCGCCGAAACACCACCAGCGCCTTGGGGACTTCTGTTGCAGGTCTACCGGGCGAGGAGAACTCCAGTGCAGCCTACCGGACCCGGTCAAGAAGTCGCCGTAACAGATTGGCACTAGAAGAAGGGGCTCTCTTCTCTAAAAGGAGGAATCCATCTCCCCGGCCAAGCAATGGCTAAAGGAAGAGTTCCAAATGCAAATGCCAGGAGAGGTCTTTCCCCATTCAGGTCCGAGGGACCTCCCCAGGAAAATGAAGCCACCGTCGCCGTCGCTGAGCCTACCATCACTCTGGGACTGCAGCAGTTCCAGATGTTAATGAACCGCATTGAAACGCTAACCATCGCGGTTCAGCGTTTCCAGGAGACGACTGACAACCGCCAGCCGCTTCCTGCACTAATCCTTCGATTGCTGTCGAGGGGAGCCGACAGTTGAAGGCCCATCAGCATTGCTCTTCTGCCGTCGCAGAGCCCCGAAGGTCTTTCGGCGCCCGTGCCGACGGCAAGAGGGCGAGATCTGCCTCGCCCTCCTACGCTGAATCCATTCCTGCCGGCATTCGGCCCATCGCCGAACTCCCGAGAGACCACCAGCAAGACGCCTCCGACGCCCTCCACTATATAGCCTTCGCAGCAACCCTGAAGGAGGCCGCTTGGATGTGGTTCAACGCCATCTGACCAAGTACGATTCATTCCTTCCCTCAACTTGAAAATCTCTCTCCCATTTCAGGACATGCAGTCGGATCTCGAGGAACACCGACTGCCTCTTCCTCGTGTTGCAAAAGGAGGGGGAGACCCTCCGGGACTACATGGTCCGTTTCAACTCAGCGGCCATGGAGGTCCCGGATCTGAATGAAGCGGTCGATATGTCGACCTTCAAAAGAGGACTCCGCTCGTCCAGGCTTACCTTCTCCCTGGACAAGAGGTTTCCGACGAGCTACACCGAGTTGCTCGCTAGGGCGCAGAAGTATGCCCTGGCTGAAGAACAAGCGGCGAGCAGACGCCGAGAAGAGGGGTGGCCGGCCCCTAAGAGGCAGAGCAATAAGGCTCCTGAAGTCCGACCTTCGAATGACAGCAACCGGTCGGCCCAGCACCGAAGTTTGAAGCTGAAGGACTTCCCCAGGAGGTTCGAGACCTACGTGCCCCTCTCCCTTCCAAGGAAGAAAATCCTCCTGGAGATCGAGAACGAGATATTCCTTCAGAGGCCTCGACCGATGAGGGGCCTCGCTGCGTACAGAAATAAAGACAAATTCTGTTGATTCCACAAGGACTATGGGCACAGCATTGAAGAATGCCTGCAGCTGAAGGATGCCATTGAAGACCTCATCCGGAGGGGGTACTTGCGCAAGTATGTCCAACCCTATCGGGATCGGGCCGAAGCATCCAACACCAGAAACCCTCCGGAGGAGGCGGAGCTTCCTAACCAACGGTCGACAGGCGGGGATGTCGGCATGCTGCATCGGCGGTCCGAATGGAGCCATGGAGACGGTCCGGACATTGCCAAGAGGCCCAGAGGCTCCAATGCGATCACCTTTTCCGACGAGGACCTCCTGGAGTCCCATGTTTTTGAAAATGATCCTGTAGTCGTGTTGGCAGTAATCGCCAACTACGATGTAAAATGGATACTTATTGATAATGGAAGCTCCAGGGAGGTATTACTGTACGATGCTTTTGTGAGAATGAATTTATCCAGGACCATGCTGCAAAAATCCCCCGTGCTGCTGACTAGCTTCAGAGGTAATTCCGTCGGAGTCGAAGGGGTAGTTCTTCCCATGACGATCGGGACGGAGCCTTTTCAGAAAACTCTCCCCATCAACTTGGTGGTCGTTTGGACGATCTCGGCTTATAATGTCATTTTGGGCCGACCGGCCCTTAATAAGTTCCTAGCCATCGTGTCCACTTATCACCTGTTGGCGAAGTTTCCAACCAGGAATAGGGTCGGAGTTATGAGGGGAGACCGACGGATGGCCAGACAGTGTTTAACCATTCTGAACCAACAGTCAGAAGACCATCCTATGCTGGAGCAGCTTGACCCGAGGGTCGAGGTCGACGATCGCAGTCAGGCGGATGAGAAAATCTTATTTATTCCCCTTCGGGAGGATGACCCCACCAAAGTTCTCCAGATTGGAAGTTCCCTCAGCGAAGATCTTAAGTCAGAACTGATTGGTTTCCTTAGAAGTAACGCCGATGCTTTTGCTTGGTCGGCGTCAGACATGCCAAGCATACCGTCGGATGTCATCACTCACCAGCTCAAGGTGGATCCAACCTACAGGCCCATCCGGCAAAAGAAGAGAAGCTTCCCCGCCAAAAGGCAGAGAGCCATCGATGAAGTAAAGAAGCTCTCCGACGCTGGCTTCATCAGGGAAGCCCATTATCTTAAGTGGCTAGCGAATGTTGTCATAGTAAAAAAGGCTAACGGGAAGTGGAGGATCTGTGTAGATTGCACCGACCTCAACAAGGCTTGTCCGAAGGACAGTTTTTCCCTGCCAAAGATTGATCAGCTGGTGGACGCTATGACCGGTCACCAGCTCCTTAGCTTTATGGATGCCTTCTCTGGTTATAACCAAGTCAAGATACATCCGGAGGACGAGGAGAAGACCGCCTTCATCACCGACAAAGGCCTGTATTGTTACAGGATGATGCCCTTCGGCTTGAAGAATGCCGGTGCCACCTTCCAAAGATTGATCAATCGAGTGTTCGAAGGGCAGCTGGGCAGAAACATGGAGGTTTATGTGGATGATATGATAGTAGAGTCTCCATAAGGCCGACCACATCAAGGACTTGCGGGAATCCTTTGACGCACTCAGACGTCATCGAATGAAACTGAGCCCCGCGAAATGTGCTTTTGGGATAACTTCTGGTAAGTTCCTCGGCTTCTTGGTTACACAAAGAGGAATTGAAGTAAACCCCGACAAGATAAGAGTCATCGTTGAGATGGCATATCCGACCAGCAAGAAGTAGGTGCAAGAGCTCATGGGCCGGATTGCCTCCCTCAGTTGTTTCATCTCCCGTTCAGTTGAAAATTTCCTGTCATTCTTCAAAACCCTACGCCTGTCGAAAAATTTTGTTTGGACCGACGAATGTTGGTCAGCTTTCGAAGCTCTGAAAGAATATTTGAAGAATCCCCCGTCACTGGCCAAACTGGTGGAGGGGAAGCCTTTGTATCTTTACCTATCGGCGTCGGACGAGGCGGTCGGTGCCGTCCTCGTACGAGTCGGAGAGGATGGTTAGCAGAAGCCTATCTATTATATCAACAAAGTCCTCCATGATGCCAAAATAACATACCCCAAGATGCAGAAACTGGTCTACTCTTTGGTCATATCTGCTAAGCGACTCCGATCGTACTTCCAGGCGCATCCGATCGTGGTGATGACCGACCAACCTTTTAAGGCGATCCTCCGAAGTCCGGACACACCCGGTTGGCTCGCCAAGTGGGCCGTCAAGCTTGGCGAGTTCGACGTATCCTTCCAATCTCGATCCGCATTGAAGGTCCAGGTAATCGCTGACTTCATTGCATAGTGCACCTAGAAGCAGGAGGCATCCCCTCAAACGGTCGAAATACCCAAAGTTGACGCCGTCTATGAAGCCGAACCAGCTTGGACCCTTCATGTGGACGGAGCATCCAACTTTGCTGGCTGCGGGGCCGGCCTGATCCTAGCAGACCCCGATGGAGAAAGTCTAGAGTATGCTCTTCACTTTTCCTTTCAGGTGTCGAAGAATTAGGCGGAGTATGAGGCCCTCCTAGCGGGACTATGAATCGCCGCTGATCTAGGCATCAGCCGAGTGAGAGCTTTCTCCGACTCCCAGCTGGTGGTCAACTAAGTGAAAGGGAGAATTTGAAACAAGAGACCCGACTCTAGCCAAGTACCTGAACAAGGTACAAAACCTCATCTGTCGGCTTAAATTCTTTGAAATCCTCTATATACCTCGTCTGTAGAATTCTCGAGCGGATGCCCTTTCACGATTGGCTACGGCCGCCACACATACCTCCGACCGAACTTTCGTGGAGCATGTCGCACCCAAGTATCAGTGAAGAGCCAGTTGAGGTCCACCAAGTTGGACGGGAAGCTTCATGGATGGATCCGATCCTCACCTTCCTCACCAAAGGAGTCCTACTGGAGGACCCGGCCGAAGCCAAGCGGATACGACGGACAGCGTCAAAATACATCGTCCTCGACGATGCTCTCTACAAGCGGTCGTTTTCACAACCTCTGTTGATGTGCTTAGGTCCAACCGACGCAAACTACACCCTCAGAGAAGTCCACGAAGGCATCTATGGTGACCACATTGGAGGAAGATCCCTGGACTATAAGATAATCCGACAGGAATATTATTGGCCCACCATCTAGAAAGATGCGTCGGACTTCGTTCGAAGGTGCGACGCATGCCAGAGGTATTCCAATATCCAAAGAGGGCCGGCCAGCCAGCTGACTCCGATCTCTGCACCTTGGCTGTTCGCACAGTGGGAAATGGACATACCGGGATCCTTCCCTCCGATTGATTACTTAACCAAATGGATGGAGGCCGAATCGCAGGCGCAGATCACTGAGTTCAGGGCCAAAAATTTCGTCCGGAACTGTATCATTTTTAGATTCGACATCCCTCAGACAATCATCACTGACAACGAAAGGCAGTTTGACAACCCTAAATTCTGAGAATTCTGTCAACAGTATCACATCGTCCATCGGCTTTCGTTGGTCGGCCATCCTCGGTGCAATGGTGAGGCCGAAGTCACTAATCGGATCATTTTGCATGGGCTGAAGACCCGACTGAACGATGTCAAAGGATTTTGGGCAAAAGAACTCCATTCAGTGCTCTGGGCTTATCGGACAACCGCCAAGACGGCAACCGGGGAGACTCCGTTCAACTTGACCTATGGGAGTGAGGCTGTCATCCTTGTTAAAATCTCTTTGCAATCCTTAAGGATTGATCACTGTGCCGAGCCAACCAACTCTGAGCAGCGAAGGGCTGACCTAGACTTGAAGAAACCAGATTCCGAGCAAGCTTAAAGATGGCGACTTACCGCCAGAAGATGTCCAAGTATTATAACTCTTGGGTTAAGGTGCGGACCTTCCAGGTCGGAGATCTGGTCTTGCGAAGGGCAGAAATTTCGAGACTGACTGAGCAAGGGAAACTCTTCCCCAACTGGGAGGGTCCTTACCGGGTCATTGAAGTGGTTCGGGCCGGAACATACCGAATCGAGCATCTGGACAGACGGCAGATAGCTCGTCCGTGGAATATAGACAACCTTCGCAAGTATTATCAATAAAAGTCCACCACTTCTTCTATGAAGCACTTCCGAAAGACCGACTCCGGTCAGCAAAGGCTCTAGAGCAGCCCACTTCCGAAAGACCGACTCCGGTCAGCAAAGGCTCTAGGACAGCCCACTTCCGAAAGATCGACTCCGGTCGGTAAAGGCTCTAGGGCAACCCACTTCCGAAAGTCTGACTCCGATCGGCAAAGGCTCTAGGGCAGCCCACTTCCGAAAGACCGACTCCGGTCGGCAAAGGCTCTAGGACAGCCCACTTCCGAAAGTCCGTCTCCGGTCGGCAAAGGCTCTAGGGCAACCCACTTCCGAAAGTTTGACTCCGGTCGGCAAAGGCTCTAGGGCAGCCCACTTCCGAAAGACCGACTCCGGTCGGCAGAGGCTCTAGGGCAGCCCATTTCCGGAAGACCGACTTCGATCGGCAAAGACTCTAGGGCAGCCCACTTCCGGAAGACCGACTCCGATCGACAAAGGCTCCAGGGCAGCCCACTTCCGAAAGTCTGACTACGGTCGGCAAAGGCTCTAGGGCAGCCCACTTCCGAAAGACCGACTCCAGTCGGCAAAGGCTCTAGGGCAGCCCACTCCCGAAAGTCCGACTCCGGTCGGCAACGTCTCCTGGTTCGGACGAGCCGACGGACCGATACTTGGAAAGAAATTTCCTAAGTAAATGAGTCCGGTCTGAGCTACCGTCCGTTGTCTACCTCAACGTCTCCTGGTTTGGACGAGCCGACGGACCGATACTTGGAAAGAAATTTCCTAAGTAAATGAGTCCGGCCTGAGCTACTGTCCGTCGTCTACCTCAATGTCTCCGGGTTCGGACGAGTCGACGGATCAGTACTTAGGGTGGAACTCCTAAAGTAGCTTGACTTGGCTTGGGTTACTAACTAACGTCTACTCCGGTGGCCTGACCGTCCGCTTATACAAGCCGACGGGCCCATACTTAAAAAAAATTTCTAAAGCATATATGCACAAAATGCTATAAAAAGTTCTATTGATTTAAAAAGTTCTTTACAAAGTGGAAGGTCAGACCTTTACAAACATCTAGGCCTGACCCTCGGGAGGTACAGATATAATATCGACTTCGGCCTCCTCGACTCCTCCTGAAGCTCCGACCGGAAGGGTTGCTGCCCCTGCATCGGCCTTAACTTGGACATCTGACTCGACCTCCATGATAGCGACTCCAACTGGTGTCTCGGTCGCACCTTCTGTCGGACCCGCTACCTCCGCGTCCTTCTCCTCCGCCAGCTTCGGCAGCTGAAGGAAGGAGAGGTCAAGTTCCGGGAATGCAGCGCTGACTTTATAGTAGCATTCCTCATATCCGTAATCGAAGCTGACCGTCCCGGCTTCGTTCATCCCCTCCTTGAAACCTTCAAAGGCCTTATACTCCTTGACGGTTGTCTCTACCCCCGTCTTCATTAGGTCCTGGGTCATCTTCAGCAGACCCTTGTACCGCTCTGCCACCGATTGGTGGCCCCTCGAGTGCCTTTCGAATTCGGCCAAGCACTCCTCCGCCAGCCGGCGCGTCAGAGCTTTGACCTGCTTCTTATTTTTCAGTTTTTCCTCCCAGTTAGCCTCCCGGGTTAGCAAGTCTTCAAGCTACTTCTTTTGGGCCTCTGACTCGGCCCGAAGAGTAGATAGTTCTCCTTCGGTTGCTCGAAGGACGGTCAGCTCCGCCCTGGTGGCTGTCAGCGCCACCCACGCGGTGTCCCTCGCCATCTCCGCTGCCTCGGCCCTTTTGGTCAAATGCTCCTTCAGATGGAGCAGCTCGCCCAAGCCGTCATCCACCAACAACGAGTCCCGGATGAGCTGTCGACAGATATACAGTTAGAAGATTATAAACAGTAAAGTAAGGACTGAAGATTCCCGAAATTCACCCCTCGCAGATGATGAAGGGTACTCCCGATGGCCTCGTTCACTGACCGTTCGTCGACACCAGTAACGGCCCTCTGGAGCTGCTCTTTGACCTGTTCAGCGCCATGGATAGCTGGCCACCCCTGGCAGCCCCCATCATCACCAGCGTCGTCGACCCTTCCCTCGACGGTCGACGGTCCTTCAACAACCTGTTTTCCTCGAATCCCCGGTGAAGTCTCTTCCGTCAAGTCCAATTGCGGAGGGTGGAGTCGTCCTCACCTCGGTCGGCACTGAACGTTCCTCTCCGGACCGGGCAGCTGACTGCCCAACAGACGATGAGCGCTCCAATGCCATCGCCTTTTGGTGGTCCGCCAGCGGCATGTCATCTTCTGACTCCACCGAGACTATCGTTGCGGACGACTCTTCCGTCCGTTGCTTCTTTGAGCTCTCAGTTGCTGCCTCTGGCACTCGTTGTCTCTTTGGCTCCCGAGGGGTCGGCTCCGAAATGCGGACGGCCCTCCTTTGTGCCGACCGCGCTGAAAGGACTGCCCGATCCAGTCTCATCTTATCACTTGCTAGTAAACAAGGTTAGAGTCAGTGACAACATCGAAGTCAGCAAATGAAAGAACGGTAGGTCCACCTCAACGGCCTCCGTCCTACCCAGCATCGGATGTCGGCTGATTCCAGCCCGATGGAGGCTGTCCTCTTGGAGCATGAAGCTGATGAATTTCGGGTCTTCGTCGTTCAGCTTAAGGAAGTCGGCCTCATCGGCCCTCGATACCTTCCATTCATGGCATTCGGCCTCGGCTCTCTCCATGCCGGCTCGAACCCAGGCTGTCTACAAAGAAAAACTGGGACTTCCATCCATGGATAGCCGATGGAAGTCCCTCTAATATCTTCCGGTTTGGGCAGGGACTAAAAACCCACCACTCCTTACTCCGGAAGTCCTGTTTCAAGAGGAAGTTCGAAAACAGGGATAACCTTGGTTCTACTTCGGCTTCCCGGCAAACGACCAGGAAGTCACAGATGACTCAAATGCTGTTCGGGGTCAGCTGGGAAGGGGTAATCCTATAGCTATTGAAGATTTGAATGAAAAAATGGAGTGGAAATCGAAGGCCAGCCTTAAGGTGATCTTCGTACAGGGGAAGTGCACCTAAATTCAGTGGGCCGTTTACTCTCCCTTCCCTGCTAGGAATGGTGAGGTGTAAGGTGGTCGGGATGCCATAAACGATCCTGAGGTTCTCTACCCTCTCCCTAGTCATGGTCGTGGTGATCTCATACGGGCCGAATTCCCTATTCCCACCGGTGGCCATTTCAGTGGAGGCTAGAGAAGAGGAAGATGGAGGTAAAACTAACCTGGTGAGCGAAATTCCTAGCAAAGACAAGGGCAGGAGGCTCTCTTTCTCCATACCCAAGGCGCAGCAAAAGACTCCCTTCGAATGCCCGCCCTTCCTTTTATAGGTGCTGAGGGGTCGCCGCGCCCTCGAGCGCCGCAATCTATGGAAGACGACGCGACACATTGATTGGATGGGGGAGCCGAGGGGACGCGCCGGATCGTCTCCGATCGCGATCCGCATGACTGCCCGGCCGACGGTGGATAAGTCGCCTTGGGCATCGTGCCGACCGCTCGGATTCTGCCACGTGGCCCACGCCGCGTCGGGGACGCGTCGTGCGAGTGTTTCGGACTGGCAATTAATTATGGCGCCGTGTCAGCGATAATTGCCTCTGCCAGCACCAGTGCTGTGTTGACACCTGTCCAAGGGTGGAGATCCCGAGGGAAAGAGCGCCCGTCGCAGCACGCTAAATCAGGTTCGCCATCATTCTGAGAACTGACACATTTATTACAAAATATTGCCCTCGTACATCGAGACTGCAGAATCGCTCGAAGGCCAAGGGCAAGGGGGGGCAACTGCTATACCCATTCGGCTCACCACCAAACTGCACCGGCTTCCCTTTGCGGTCCGACCCGACCGGCCTTTGGAGAGGTCCGACGGCTCACTCATGCTGAGGTCCAGCTCATTGATCTCCTTCAGCCTGCCGACCCATCGGAGCAGAGGTCCGACGGTCCACTTCTGCTGAGGTCCTGCTCATTGATGGTCCGACGGTCATTTTCCTTTGGACAGCCGATGGCCCTTCCAGTCGGCGCTCGACTGACTCATTTCGGGGGCCTAGCGAATTCCGGAAACATCTTCTGTTACAACAAACTCCTGCCACTTCAGCAGTACTGCTCTACTACTCCCACGACGCCGCCCTCTCCGGGCGCCACGTGGCCACTCTCCAGATCCTCCTAGGGGCAGATCGGTTTTTCTCGGCCTCTCTCCTAACAGATTTTGGACTATTCCACGCCTATATAAGGCACCTGGGGGACCCCATTTCAGGCTAAGGACTCTCTTCCCTCTCCTTACGCTATCTCTTTGATTCCTCCATTTTGTTGCTTTCAAGCTCCTGCTAACTTAGGCATCGGAGGGTCCCTTGCCGGAACACCACCGGCGCCTTGGGGACTTTTGTTGCAGGTCTACCGGATGAGGAGAACTCCAGCGTAGCCTACCGGACCCGGCCCAGGAGAAGTCGCCGCAACATTATGCAATAAAATAAAGATAATAATAAGTAGCATGCATACTTTGTGAACAGCCTTATTCTATGTAAGATCTGATTGATAACCACATATTATAATCAACAGTAACAATTAACTGCATTAATCTTATCACTGAAGGAACTATTCAAGAGTGGGCGATTGGGTTCTGAATGTATAGCGTCTTAGCTTTGGATTGGTTCAGGTTGAATCAGGTCTAGATTTGGAACATACTGATTCAAGTCCAATATTTACTCAAAATGGGTTATAATTTTCAGTCCAAGCCTAATGCCAATAACATAGGTTCAGGTTAAACTTCAATTAATTTCAGGCTGGTTCTAGATTGGAAGCTGGTCAATTCAATTCATTTGCAGCCATAGACAGGGTTCTCATCAATTCCATTTTAACTTAGAAGAGCTGACTGCTCTTGAACAATGTTTGCATCGTTAAGTAACCTAGAAGATGTATTGGCAGATTAATTTGCTAATAAGCCCAAGGTTTGCCGACTCAGAACCGGACCTTATGCCAGTTGGCCAACAGTTTGGGTTGGTACGAACCAACTTGTATCCGAACTGACACGGAAGTGAAAGGAGGGGAGAGGGAGCGAGGACGGGAGGGGGGGGGGAACAAGGGAAAGAAAGGGAGGCCAGCAAAAATGCCAGTGGTGGTTGCAAAAGCTCTCGAAGGGCCACCGAGACCTCCAAAGCTCCACCTTCTCATGGAGGAGATAAGAGAGAGAGAGAGAGGGAGAGAGAGAAAAGGAAGGCGGGAAAGGCGATGGGGAGGTCACTAGAGGAGCGTCGAGGCCCCTGGATGGCAAAGTAGCCCCCACAGCTTCCATGGGTTCGAAATTGGGAAGACCCGCCCCTATTTCATGATTCATGATTTTTTTTTTATTGGGGGGTGGGGGGGAGATTTATAGTGAAGTCGGCAATTGATTTGCTAGGTTCACTTAAATGAAACCGGCAAACCAGTTTACTGACTTTACTGTTAAATCATGAAAAAAATAAATATCTCAATTTTGCAATACAAATAAGGGCTTCTGGTACTTGTTTCAGCCACACAGAGGCCTCTCAGCCCTTTGGTGGCCATTGCTGACCATGGATGACTTTCCCTTTTCCTTCCTCCCTTTCCCTTCCTCCCTCCCCCCTCCTTTTTTCTCTTTTCCTCTCTCTAGTTCACCCTATCCCGCACACCATTGGCATCCATGGCCACGATGGCCTTCCAACTATCTTTGGCAGCCTCCCCGGCCTTTCCCTCTCCTCCTTTTCCTCTCCCCCCATCTCTCTCTTTTGTTTTCTTTCCTTTTCCCTTCTCCTTGCCAATTTCTTGTTTTGAATGGCAAAATCGTCCCAGTGGGCCACCACGTCTCGAATCAGGTGGTTCAGGATGGTTCAGCATTCCTTGAACAAGCTTATGCCTGTTGATGAAAACATTGTCAACAAAATTATAGTTTGGCAACCATGTCATTTGGAGTGACAAGCTAATATTTTTTTGAAGTCAGGCTCTTTGTCCATGATTAATATATAACCGTGAATCTCTTTGTCCATGATTAATATATAACTGTGAATCTCATCAAGTATTAAAGTAATAGCAATTTTATACAATCATATGTAATTTTCTAAACAAGGAATTTGATGCCTACAAAAAATTAAAAAAACTAGTAAAGGAAAACACCTGAGCATGAATGCTTGGTGTCAATTTACATGTTGGACGAGTTTTTCCATTGCCTGGCAAAAATTATTCGACCTAAAATTTCAGATATTGAATTTTCAATTATAAGTGCATTTATTGTTTTCATGGAACATCTTATCAACTATGTGCACTATTTGCTAGTGTTCCATGTCTGTTCATGTAGTGTTTGCAAATTATGATCTTTTTTTTTCAAATTAATGTTTTCCATCATCCTTGGAAGGATCCTGCTGATAAGAGGAATGTTATTTGTGACGAGAAGCTAAAGGAACTGTTCAAGGTTGATTATTTTAGAGGCTTCACTGTTTCCAAGTTGCTGGCGGCTCATTTCATCAAAACGAAATAGTGAGATGCCCCTTTTGGTATCTCTGTTGAACCCATGGAAGTGAGCAATTTTGTATGCAGTGTAGTTTTAGTTTAGTTTCTTTTTTTATATATGACTTGTTTTGGACTATTCTGGAGAATGGCAAAGAATGGAAATGAAATCATTTATTCATCTGTGTGTCTGATGGAATATGTATTGGGAAGTATTATCATCCTGATTTTTGGTATTAAATTATTGCACTAAATTTCCTTGCCATCTCTTTCTTTAGTGAAGAAAAATGTCCAGATTCTTGTGTTTTAATGCACATCCAATTGTGTGTGAGGGACAAATTGCTGACATTAATCCAAGGTATTGAGAGGTAAATTTCTCTGTTTTGATTTGGCTTTACGAGCAAGGTGCAACGGCTGCTAAAGTTCATGCATGTTTGTTTACTGAGAAAGCAAGAGAAAAGAGAGGAAAGCATGTTATTTGGTGTTTGCCTATAAAAAGAAAAATACAGAGAACAAGGAGAAACAGGGGTCAAATTTTTCTCCTGAGATCAGAAAACTTTCCTTTGCTTTAAGTAGTCTTTTTGATAGCATAGCAAGAAGCAAGAAGGTCAGGGTATCTCACCCACATTCTAGATACTTTCTTTAGGACTTTCTTTGAACATTTCTCGGTTGAATAAAGCAAAAGTTTTCTGCCCGTCTCCATTGTTTTCCTTGAATTATTTTCTTCTGTTTCATGTTCTCAACAACCAAGCAGAACCTAAACTTGCTTTTAATGGGAATGAAAATAGAAAAAGAAAATCAAAGAATGGGATTTCTTTTCATCATGATTAATGTTATGCAGGGTAAAAAACCCGGATAATGCTATGGTATACTGACTCGTTGCAAGCACCATTTGTTTGATTGCTTTTTCTTGTCCAGCTGAAATTCATCATATAATGATGAGCTTTTGCCATCAGATATTTTCTGCCAGGTTCTTGCTTTTTGGAGTTCCCATGTATGTTAGCATTCCTCTTCCCTTTGGAGGAATGTTGGAGCAGGTGCTCTTATATGCATTATTGTGATCTAAAGTATATCTCAATATTATTATGTCAGTAATTCTCTGCAGGATATCTCTATAACATAGCATTCACAATGGTTTCTTCTGCTACTTTATTTCTTGTGCAACTTGGATTGGGTAAACACGCCTCATCGGTCCTTATTTTAATCTACGGGGAAGTTTTTATGCCTACGAACCCAATTTAAACTGATAGCATTCAGTGATACGAGGAATTAATTTATTTTTACGTTAAGAATACTGTTCGTAGTCAAATTCCGGGGAAGTTGATGATTTGCAACTAGTATGGCGGTATGTTTTACATGTATATGCATGCATATATGTTGTAGAAATAATTATTGTTATTGTTGTATTATTATCATAATTATTTTTGTTATTACTAGAAGGCCCTCATGTAACAAATTTTATGTTTTAGTGGAAAACTGAACCATAAATAAATTCTGCGGGGCTTAAAGTCATCTCCTGCTTCCCATGAATTTAGAAACATGAGTTTTTTTTTTTTTGTATCTCCTTTGTTCAAAGAATCTATGCACTGGAACATTAGGAATTGCCTTTTATAGTTACAAGCCATGCTGGAGGGCTTGCTCATTCTTCTTGTAGTTGGTGTATGTATGCTGATTTGTTGCAGCCGCTGCAGATTTAGTCCTATCATCATGGATGATCATGGTCAGTTTTCAATTACCTGTCCACTGTTGTTTACCCAAAAGAATAATAATAATAATAAAGAAAATAAAAGAAAAAAAGGAAAAGAAAAGAAAGAGTAGCACGTATTTCTTTTCTTACAAATTGCAACAATTTTCTACCCAAAATAATTTACAAATTTTTAGCTATAAATTCCGATGACTTCATTTTTCCACCTAGATGAAACTCCTGAAATTAAAGCTAGGTGGGCAGGACAAAGAGGCAACAGTTCTGACTCACCGTGTGAAGGGAGTATGGACACTGTTCTTGATGCCTGATCAGTCCTTGATTGTATGCTTGTAATTTATGTGTTGAATTCCTGAAGAGGAACCTTGTCAGATTAAATGTAGACTTCTAAATAAAATTTGGGTCATACGAAACAAAATTTTTTTCCTATTAATTCTGAAACCCAGTCCTGCTTTTACCATTCATGGCGAGCTAAAACAATGAAGGATACAACAATCGAATACAGATATTATGCTTGTAAAGTTGGTGCCAAGGTTCCTTATCTTCCATTTAAGTTGTTCATGGCTTTATACAACTCTGAATCTCTTTTACACAACTGAGACATGGTGAAGTTAAAGCATCTTGAGAGGTACATGTGCTGATTGCTTTAATGCTGGCCTTGCTGCTTCGACTTCACCCCTACCTATTAACATCCAAATCCACTGAAACAAGCATCGACACATGAGAAGTCTTTGGATTCTGAATGTTTGCTTGCGTCGCATACCAAAACTCTTTTTTAAAAAAATCTATCCAATTCTATATCGAAACCTTCCCAAATTGAGATCTCTCAGCGTCAATCCACCATCATCTGAAGGCACACTTCCTGGAGAATTATTGACACGTGAAAAATTGAGAATCTTTTCACCAGTAAAAGGACATTTGATAGCATAGCTTGATGAATAAGTTAAAATTGTAAGAACTGAATGGAAATCACCACAGAATATGTAGAGATCAAAATCCTTTTCTTTCATAGGTTAGTCATGGCTTGTTTTTGTCTGCTTGTAATGTTGATATCATGGCGAGAGATTGTCCACAACTGCAAGCTCTTGTGGTCCTGATCCTATGCCGAGGAACAAGACAATGTCGGCTGAACTAACTCTCCTCTTCCTTATCCAAACTCGATCGAAAGATTTGAATGGAGGCATTCAAATTAAATTCAGATGAGCTACTCCAATTAGGGTTGCTACAACAACCCCAATCATCTGATAGAGAGGAGGAAACATTTGGATTCTAGACCATGTGAAGTGGGTCATGGAAGGAATCCAATAAAAGAATGTTTGAATGAGATGTAGATATTAGAAGGCAATTTCTCCTTGGACAGGAAAGGAAATAGACAGCTCTCATAATATAAAGAATAAAAGCAACCGAGAGAGAACATCGCTTTCAGATTTCAATAGCTAACAAACTACTCCAGGAATCTGACTTGATATCCTCATCAGTAGATAGATTCCATCCAACATGCTATGCTCCATTTGTGTACCTACACTGACCCGTGGCTCGATCGTGACCATCCAGACAAGCGTATATCCGGCAATTCAATCTAATTTGGATCTTGGAATGGTCTCGCAACCATCTAAGTTTTATTTGATGTCGGTCCCTTGCCTCTTTGGCTTTTCATTCAAATTAGCCATATGCGTGCCTTGTGACTTATTAATGTTCACTCTTGCTAGAAGATATCCAAGGCATCATATTAGTTTGGAAAATATATCAAAGCCCGGGATATTATGTAAATTATTGGATCTTGTTGTATCGATATTATCTCTGACATACAACCATGTAATTGACCGATATAATTTATCTTCGCTTTCACTATTTCTCATCAATTTTACTAAGTACCTAAATAAATGATTAAGTTGCTTGCAAAATAAATGCTTGGATATCAGTTTTCTTATATACAGTCTCTGGTAGTATGTATTGGCAATCAAGGATATCCTATCCCTGATAAAATTACTTGAGCCTTTCATCATGACCCAGCTATAGAGAAAAGCCTTGAACCAGATTCAGAAGAATGTTGGCTGGAGAACTCGGAACACCAGCAGGGAAGCATATGCGAACTTCTACGCACACCTCCTGAAGAAAACTTATAACGAGACATAAGCTTATGATTAGAATAAATATACATTTAATATTAAAAGTTATCTGGTGGGGGTTATAATTAGGCTGGGTTGGAGATGTGAAACATTCTGGAAACCACAAAGGGAGGAAGTCAAAGAGATGTTTATGCGGATAAGGTTCGGGGTAACGCTGATCTGAGAGAATCCATGGCATTTACCTGCACCAAAAGCTAAACAGTACTTCAAAAGTCAAAAGTGAAAGCCAAACAGTAACTCCACTATCATACTCCAAAATCATGAGACATACAAGGAAACAAGGACAAAGTCACAAAGGCCAAATGTGGTCCTCTCTCTCTCTCTCTCTCTCTCTGTGAGACACGCACGCATTGTCTCTCTATGGTAGAGAGAGAGGTGATTACAAATCTATACACCGCATATATCTTCAGATAGAGGTAATTACATAACATCATGTTGATCCTGATTAACAAGTACTCATGTAAACTTTGCATTTATGTAGGAACTAAGGCCCACATTTGGCTAATCATTGTCTAATTTGCATCAACTACGTACTGTAGAAGGAATGCTGAAATTTTATAACAGGGGATTGCTTTTTTTTTATCCCTATTCCATAATATTTTTTGAATTCTTAAAAAATATTGTAGAAAATACATATTCATGACACTTTTTTTCTTAGGCATTTTATAGTCTACTTTAATAAGACGTTGTGAAATAGTGAGCTTTTTATCTAGACATAGATTAGAAAAATATTGTCATGACGTCTATGGTGCCCCAAAAGGCATCTCAATCCATCATAATGGCACACTTAGGCATCATTTAGGTATGATCCCCCCTCATGAGTGGATAAGATTGCTCACAAGGACAATTTAGCTATGGCAAATCAAGCATGCGTGCAGCAACTTTTATATATATGTCCAAAATGAGGCCTTATCCTTCCAGACGATTGACAAGATGAAAACTAAAAATGATATCACTACATTAATTAAAAGCAATTTTATTACTTGCATAATAAGCTTATGTTGGTGGAGTAGAGGTGGTCATATAAGATCTACGTCAAAGTTAATGGGCGACAAAAAATGGTGGGTAATGACCGAAGGCGGAGGTAGAGAATAGATCACGATACTACGAGGCGTGGTATTTATGGCAAGAATTTAGGATAAAAATAATCATGACCATGGTATCGGAAGTGAAGGATGGTGACATCCTAAGGCAGGCACGAGAGTGCGAGAATATAGGGGTCCATGAAATGGAGAAATCGAGACTCTCTAGTTTTTATAAACTTTTGATGGAAAATGATATATTTCTCTATATTTTTTGGATAATTAATTCTCTTATTGAATTCTCTCTTTTAGAATAGAATTTCTTGATGAATAATTTACAACAGATGTCCCTTGTTTCTTTTTGGGGAATGGCCCAAAGCCCATATGAATAGAGTGGGAGGTTCATGATTGTCCAGCACAATATATTGCCTTTTGAACTATCAAAGAGGTGACACATAATAGATGAGATTGGTTGGGCCTATGAATATGGACTGGCATGACAGAGTTGTTCTGCTATAATTATGTGAATGTTCTGCTATAATTATGTTCACAAAGTCCAGCAATAAAGAAAAGAAGCTTATATTCCAAAGAAAGTAAGGTTTTGGATTCTTTTGATCGGGATGTGGACAACCATGGGTTCTTGTTGGACAGATGATACCATCCATGGTCCTCGTCAGGCCTGTGCACCAAATATTCCTGGATTTAAGCCTTTTGGGTAGAGAGAAAAATGCCCAACTACTGCTCACCCACTTCAAAAGCTTGACTGTAAAGTGGATGTGGAGTTTGTATGGCCATGATTGCTATCTAAAAAGCACAGGGTTTTTATTATAAGAGGGAGGTATAATACAATTAGCTGAAGAATAATCAAATCCCATCTTTTTTACATAGAATATTTATTATTATAATCAAAATCTAGCAAGCTATTGGTAGATTACATATGAGGCATGTTCGCATGGGATTTACTTAGTCTTGGAATCCTTAAGAGCAATAATAACATCACTAGTTTGTGGACATAGGCCTTTTCTGTCTTTTTTTGAGGGGGGTTTTGCATCTGGTTTACTTCTTTGTGGATGGTGGGATGGGGGAGATTCCTTGACCACATCTAAGTGCCTTGCTTGCTTTAGAATCCATCCCCCTCCTAAAATGATAAGATATACCATGATGTTGTAGGATTCCCTCTTGTTGGAAGACAACCTATCTTATATTCAACTAGACCACACTTTAATCATGTCCTTATCTTCTTGGACGGTTTAAATATTCCTCTTTGGATAAGGGGAACCGGTTTATAGAATCCCATATTTTTCTTAATTATTGGTGGGCTTACATCAACCTATCCTTTTAAAAATCATATTCTGTGTATGAGGAGATTAGTAAAATGGAATCCTGTCTTCTATCAGTCATGTCAACTTATCCACCCAAATCCATATCCATATATATATATATATATATATATATATATATATATATATATATATATATATATATATATATATATATTAGTACATCTTATATTCCCCAATACTTGGTTATAGTTTGGGTTCCATCAAGTCTAACCTAGCTCACAATTTAAAAGGAATATTTTTGGCCATCAAGTCCATTTCTAGCTTCAATTGATATTTTATGGTGTCATCTATTTGGCAGCAAATGTTTGGGTCACCCTAAAAATTTTGGATGGATCTCCTCCAGCCTTGCTCATATGATTTTTGTTGGGTTGGTTAGGTTTCGCAACTAGTTTCCATTATGTGACTCCCACTTGAGCGAAATATAATGCAATGCAATTTATTGATGTACATACAATTAATATATATTACTGGAAGACCTATCGATAAAATGACATCTAGCCTTGCAATGCACCGTTTGTGGAAGATATGGTAATATCCAGTGAAGACGAGAGCTATTTTCGTCCCAAAAGAATGTGGAATATGGTTTTAGCACAATAACACAGTTGATAAATTATAATCAAATGCGATGATCGATATGGTCCCGCTCAAGACTTGCTGATGTGGTTAGAGATTGTTGCTGAGTCAGACGATTTCAAATTTCCTTCCATTGAATATAGTTTTTTCGGAATCTACAAAATATAATGACTGGAGCAACTGTCGGGATCTGGAGGACCTACATATTGTGCTGAGCCAACAAGTAAGGTGGCGAGCCATGCAAGATCTACATAGACTTGGCCATTTTTGGATATTCCAGGAACCATGGCCCATTTGTTCGTTCCCCTCCATCTGGGAGGAAATTTTGAGTTCAAACATTGAAAAGTCTTTTCTAGGAGTCCGTCATGGATCCTGATTTTTTTCAAGAAAAAATGAAGAAAAAAATTCAACCTAAATAATTATATTCTTGCATATTGCAAGGTCATCAAATAATTTGTGGCACCATCGGCATGGATACAATACAAGTAGTTGAGTCTACAATTAAACAGGTCTATCTGATCCATTCTTGAAACGTGGTCATGGAAGCATTAGAATACTTGGTAGATATAAATTCAATTTTCTGTTTATAGATTTATTTATTTTATTTTTTTTTGCTGAAACAAAAGGGATGGGGAGAGAAAGATTTTCCTTATAGCTGCCCCCACTAGGCCCCCACCCCGCCAAGCCATTATCGATTCGGGTAGCTAATTTTTCGCAATACCCTCCCCACCCGAGATGAGTACGTCAGCCTGGCTGATCCTACTAAGCTGTCATAGTAGAATGCTCCCTCCCGTCCCCAGTCACGTACTCCAGGAAAAATTCCTGGATTTAATGGAGTCACTGCATGGATCACGCATCGAACCCGTGATCGGAGAGATGTGAGCATGAGCACCCATCATCTGTGCTACCACCTGAGTGGTGTTTATAGATTTACTTTCAGAATTTATTTATACCCGAAGGAACATGCAATATCCAATCTGACTTCAATGTTCACTTTGCGAGATATTTATTACTTGGTTACTTATAATAGGATTTGCTTTGAGTCATAGAAATTGCCCATGTTGGCGCCACTCAGTCTAGTTTTTCTTCTTTTAATTGAAAGGGAAATAATCCCTTGATCTCTTATTTGTGTAGTCTTTTGTGTAGTCTTTTAAGATTAGTTCCTTACTATTGATGGTATCTTCGTCTCAACTTCATATTAAACCACGTATCAAGAATCCATAATTTAAGAAGTTTTAAATATTATAATTTAGGATTAATTTTAAGAATATATTTTTTTATATTTTTATGGTTGTAATTATTGCTGCTCCCGGAGGTAGTGCTGACTCAGACTTGACTCGGACAGAGCTGGAGCTGACATGGCTATTATCATGGAGGCGAATCTCATAGGATCCTATCACCGGGAGTCTATCATACAAGACAAAGAAAACCAAAATATATGACACACCAAGGGTGGGTTTCTAGTTGTAGATCCTCCGATACCCAAGTTAGTCTCTTGAAAGGGCAAACATATGAGGCTTGGAGTTTCCTCTGAACATGAAGAGTAAAGTTCAGAGGAGCTGGAGAAGAGGCTAAGGATGGCAAGATGGAGTAAGATATATGGAGAAAGGGGCACTTAGTGCATATAAGGCCTGCTTCCTAGGAGATGGCATACTAGTAAGTAGGTTTGCGGAGATCCGGACACTCTATAAGCAATGGAAGGTGTATAAAAAGGCCTTCAAATGTCTTGATGAATACTGAGGTAGATGCTCGCTGAACCAAGGAGCTAGGGATATATCTCTCAAGGTGTCCAGCAGTGAGTTCTTAGCTCCAGATGACCTCTCCTTCCTTTTCTCGGGACCTCTTCTCTCCTACTTCCTACTTTTCTCCACTTACCACACCTAGAGGGTCTCAAGAAACTAACTTATAGGCATATACCCGATGGCTAAAGACAGCGAATGATGGCTGGCACATTCTGGTTATTGCAGGCATGCTCGAAATGGGAGATCATATCGTGGTTAGTGAGGCAAGGAATGGTCACTAGCATATCAAGTCCCTACAACAGGGCATCTCTTAAGTGGTGGACATTAATGGCTACCACACCGGGATCACATGCAACTAGATGGGTGAGGCAGGTCCAGCAGCGGTCAATGCATACATGGAAAGTTGGTGAGCTTGCATCTCAACGTTCAAGTAGCATGGTGTAGGGAGGTAGCCCATCACTTGAGCTAGATGACATGTGTTTAGAGTGAGTCGGAGCCTGGATGCCACGTTGGGCCAACCATATCCTGACATATTATATGCCCCCCATTTCTGAACCTAAGTGGCTTGGCTTCCACGGCTTTGGGTGAAGGAAGTAAAGACCCAATTGGTTCAGTAGGGCATTAGGGCCAGCCATGCTAAGGTGAGGTTGGCAAAGCAGGTGCTACACGAAGCTTACGGTGAGGTGAGTAAGGCTATGCCGAGCTTGGCAGCTCGCGGCAAGGAAAGCGAGGCTACGCTAGGCAAGGTAGCTTGTGATGAGGCAAGCGAGGCTGCACTAGATGAGATAGCTCGTGATGAGGCAAGCGAGGCTGCACTGGGCAAGGCAGCTCACAGAGATGCAAGAGAGGCTATGCTAGTGAGGTAGCTGGCAGCAAGGCATGCGAGGTTATGCTAGGCAAGGCAGCTCACAATGAGGTAGTGCTCATCAAGATTTGTGTCCAAATTGGGCGTGACCCTTCGAGAGGTGACATCATCCGAAGCAATAGCACTTTTAAAAGTTGTCATGGCATTTTAAACTTCTGAGACATTATGACATGTCTCCTGGGATGATGCTTTTAATAATGAATCAATGTGGGGTGTGTTGATCAACAAGGCAGAAATTGGTTCCCCTTCATCGAGGAATGGACAGGTCTTTTTGGTGAGTATATATATACACACAAGGATCGGTCAAGCTTCTTCCATTAGCGGTGTTCGGGGTGGTCGAGAATAGCAAAGCTACAGGAAAGAGGAGAAGAGTCCTTAGTCGGTTGGAGAAGCATACCAACAGCAATCTGCAATAGATTCCTCTGTCTTTCCTTCCTCCTTTCTTTCTTTTTCTTTATATCCGAGCATGATGGTCATGTGGGCAGAAGAGCCAGGCGTCACACCCAAGATCGTAGCCTCCATTTTGATGAAAGAGAAGGTTCACCAGTTGGGGTAGAAGTTTATTCTCACGATCAATGTTATTCTAGAGGTTCTTAGGAAGCATGAGTACATCACCAAAGGGATAGTGACGAGGGCCATTCTTCATAAGGAATCACTGAATGCGGATCTCAGGATTCCCATGCTTCTAGTGATGGTGGATCTGCTATGATGGTATAACATGTGTCTAGCATAGTTGGTCCCCAATGCATAGAAGATCATTGTTGACTTCTTTAGTTTGATGGTTCATCATCACATTGAGTTCAAGACAATGGTATTTCGCCATTTCTTCTAGGTGAGGCTTTCCAAGGATGGTGGTATATCTGCCCTCATAGGGGATTTAGCTTTCTGGCTGGTCCAACAAAGTTGCATGGTTAGAAGTCACAATCTTTCTTATAGTTTTCCCGTCATCGTGGCTGTTCCCTAGATGTTGGGGCAAGGTGGAGCCTTCACGTTTGCTAGATCCCCTAGTGTTGCAGGAGCAGGAATAGATCATGATGGACGAGCTGTCACCAGTGTAGGTCCCACCATATGATACTCTTCTGTCAGAGAGTTGGTCGGAGGTTCTCTATGCAATGAAATTTTTTTTGTCCCAAGATTGGCCCTCTTACCGACCGTTTGATGAATAGTCTTTCGCCTTGACAAACAAAAGGAGTGAATTCATCCCTTGGTGCAGGCTTGACTATCATAGTGGGCCACAAGTGGTGGCTATCAGTGAGCCTTCTCCACCACCTTTGACTGATCTGAAGGGAAAGAGGGCACATTCCTTGTCCTCGATAGAGGGAGAGGGGAAGGCGAAGAAGAATAGAGGGCTTCCTTTCCCCACAGACCTCGCTTTGAGTTCTAGCAAGGCACTGATCATGGAGAATGAGGAGGAAGTCAGGGACATCCCTTGGCTGGTGCAAGTGAGGCAAGCGAGGCTCTAGATGGGAAAAAGGAGGAGTCGGTGGTTGTCATGGAGACTCAAGCAAAGGCTAGTGAAGCTCGAGCATCGATAGTAGAGTCTTCGATGTGGATAACTAGGTCGGCCATGAAGGCTATGGCAGCCATGGCTAAGGTGAAGCGGCGGTGTCTCCTGTGATTGGCACGGTTGAGGGCGGAGAGGTGAAGCCTTCCACTTCTCAGGAGGGTGTTCCCACCCCTACTGAGATTCATCTACTAGGGATGGATAGGTGCCTTAGGTTTTTGGATGACTTTGTTCCTTCGAAAGTCAAGGAGAAGACACTAGAGAGGCCCATTGGGAAGAACCTAAAGTGGTTCATCTGGATCACTATGTTGGTAAGTCTTCTACCTGAGGGCTCTTAATGCTAATTTTCTTTTGGTGCATGGCCCTTTTTAAATAGGCGTTCGAATGTAGGGCTGTATAAAGGCATAGGGTCTATTGTAGTATGTGGACTGCCTTCTAGAGGGAATAGAGTAGTTGCAGAAACTTGTCAAGATGGTGGAGGGAGAGCATGACATAGTGGTCCGAGAACTCAATCTATCCACTGATTAGCTAGTGACTGAGAAGGCGAGGGCGGACATAGCATAGGCCTCCCTAATGATCATTTTCACTTGTCTCGAAAAGAGTGCAGTGGAGTGACGGAGCTCCATCACCTATTGGCAAAGGCGTGAGGCCAAAGGAAGACAAACTTCACCAGAGCACAAATGGTGCTTGGTGAGGCTGAAGGGAGGGCCACCAAGGCAGAGAAGGCGCTTAGTGAGGTAGAGGCGAAGGGTGATGTAATCTATTTATAGACTTGAAAGCATGTGTATTGAATATTTATTAATAAAATAAATCTTCATTTTTTTGATACTTGCTTGTGTCTGCATGCTGGTGTTATGTGTCACATGAAAGACTTGTCAACCATGTCTGGGACAACCTCTCCAAGAGCTTCAAAATTTGAGAGACTTATTGCTTAACCAGGACTTATGGATGTCATGACCTAGCCCAGAAGTCTAATAGCTTAGCTAGTGTGCTTTGGACAATATCGTCCAAGATATTAGAACCTGGGAGACTTACTACTTAATAAAAATTATAAGGTATCACGATCCAACCCAAGAGTCTGATAGCTCAACCAATGTACTTGGAGAAATCTCATCCAAGACTTTGGAACCTGGGAGACTTATTGCTTAATCGAGACTTAGAAATATTGCAACCTAGGCCGGAAGTCTGATAGCTTGGCCAGTGTACTTTGGGCAACCTCGTCCAAGACTTTAGACCTAGAAGACTTACTGCTTAACAGGGACTTTGAGATATCACGACCCAGCCTAGAAGTCTGATAGATCAGCCAGGGTGCTTGGGGTAACCTTGTCCATGATTTAAAAATGTCTAGGTCTCACCTAGGACAACCTCATTCAGGATGCCTGTGAGACTAACTACTTAGCCAGGGATCACATGTATCGAGACCCAACCTAGGTATCTAATTGCTTAACCGGGACTTCAAGAATATGGGGTGTTGGAACCCCACCTAAGATGACTTTGCCCTTGGATGTTTTAGAATAAGGGGTGTGATAACCTTGCCTGGGACAGCTCCGCTCCAAGATTTAAAGATGTCCCCAATCTCGAATACTCTCAATCTCTTCTTAGGGCAAAAAAAAAGGAGTTTGCATAGAAGGGATCAAGTATAGCAGCTTGAGATACATCTCATTGATAGTATGGCAGGAGGTTGTCGGAGTTCTATGTTTGGATGATGGGCATGCTGTCCAACCACTCCAAATGATATGTACTAGCTTGGACCACCTCATTAACATGATAGGGTCTTTTCCAATTAGGGGAGAGCTTCTCGCACTTTGCAGGTTGGCTGACGGCTACCTTCCAAAGGATAAGTTTTCCTTGTTGAAATTGCTTCACCTTTACATGGGCATTAAAGTAATGGGTTATGCATCGCTGATATGCAGCCATTTGGACTCGGGCTCTGTCCTCAACTTCATCTAGGAGATCAAGGTTCATCCTAAGATCTTTCGAGTTGCGACATCTATTGTAAGCTTCGACTCAAGGTGACGATCAACCCTCCTCTAAGAGGATAACAATCTCAGTCCTGAAGGCAAGATTGAATGGTGTCTCGTTCTTTGGGAGCCAGTGGGTGGTATGATAGGCCCAGAGGATGCTGTGTAATTCCTCCACCTAGAGTCCTCCAATCTTATCTAGTCGGGTCTTTAATCCTTGGAGAATCATCTGGTTGGTGACTTTAGCCTCTCTATTTTTCTATGGTTGTGCGACTAAAGTGAACCGGTGGTTGATCCATAGGTCCTCGCAAAACTTATTGTAGGATACACTGTCGGATTGTCCATCATTATCAATGATGATAACATAAGAAAGTCCAAAGTGGCAAATTATCAACCTCCAAAAGGACTTCTGGGCCTCCTGCTCAATGATTCAGGCCAAAGGCTCTGCCTCGACCCACTTAGTGAAGATTCAATGACGATAATCAAATGCTTCCTCTAGTTGGCAGCAGGTGGGAAAGGATTGAGAATATCTATTTTCTACATAGCAAAGGGCCATGGAGAGCTTAAGAATGTGAGAGGTACTGCTAGTTGGTGCTAGATGTGGGCATGTCTCTAACAATGATCATGGTGTCACACGTACTCAACAGTGTCCTTGAGAATGCTTGGCCAATAATATCCTTACCTTAGGATCTTGTAGGCCAAGGCACAGCCTCCCACTAGCTGCCACAGATCTTTTCATGGACTTCCCGAAGGGCAAAGTCTACTTCTAAGGGATGAAGTCCGCTTCTGAGGGGCGAATGCAATAAAGGAGTGGCATCAAGTAGGCTCGCTTGTCTAGCTTTCTGTCAAGTACCATGAACAAGGCAAATCAATGTCTAAGCCTCCTTACCTCAACATTGTCCCATGGCTACATGCCCTCCTGCAACTAGCAAATTATGGGATCATCTAGCAGAGCCTACTATTCGCTTGCAGGACTGGGGCCAGCTCTACCTTGATACTCGACTTCTCAAAGATCTCCGATAGGTAATTTTTGGAATAGCCGCATAACCAGAGATAGCCAGCCTTGATAATAGGTTTGCCTGGACATTTTCTATCTGAGAGATTTGCACAATCTTAAAGGAAAGGAAAGATGTGATGGTTTTCCTTGTTTAAGATACTTTTTCATAGTGGTGGCTCTATCATTGAATTCTCCATGGTCTTGTCCCACTATCAGTTGAAAATTGCTGAAAGCTCTAAGATGCTGGACCCTAAGCTCGCAAGCAAGCCTCAAACCCATGAGAAGAGCCTCATACTCTACCTCATTGTTAAAGGTCTTGAAGGTGAAGTGGAGCACCTGGTAGCAACAACTCCTTTCAGGCTAGCAAGGATCATCCTAGCTTTGGATCCCCCAACATTAAAAGCACCATCAGCATGAAGAGTCCAGGGCTCACCTGCCAGCTCCGGTTCCACCTATGCGAGTATGGTCCTCGCCTCATCAGAGGCATTACACTCTATGATGAAGTTCACGAAGGCCTAAGCTTTGATGGAGGGATGAGGCTAGTAACGAATGTCAAACTCATCTAGTTCCACCGCTTACTTGGCAATCTTTTCGAAGGCATCGATCTTCTCCAAGATTTGTCACAGTTACTGATCAGACAGGACCATGACCAGGTATGCTTAAAAATAGGGGCAAAGTCATCTTGTCAAAGTTAGAAGAGTGAGGTCGACCTTCTCCACCTTCGAGTACTAGGTCTTTGCATCCTTGAGGACTTGATTGATGTAGTAAACTAGCTTTTGCACTCCATCCTCTTCTCGGAGAGCAAAAAGCTCATAGCCACAGGGAAGATAACTAAGTAAAGATAAAGCAACTCTCCTGTAACCAGCCTCGTAAGGAGTGGTGCAATGGCGAGGTAGGTCTTGAATTGTTCAAAGGCAACCTGGTACTCTTCCATCCATTGCAAATCCTTAATCTATCTCAGGGCATTAAAGAAGGATAAGCATTTATCATTGGACCTTACCATGAACCAACTTAATGTGACAACCCATCCTACAAGGCATTGGACCTCCTTCCAACTTCTGGGAGGTGTCATTTCTAGAAACTTCTCTGAGGAGACCCTGAATGCACAATTGCTAGAGTTGAGCCACATTTGGTACTTACATAGGGTCTGAAAAGTCTCCTCCAAGTCCACCACATGCTGACCTTCCTTACAGCTTTTCACTAGCATGTCATTGACGTAAACTTTCACATTATGGCTGATCTGGTTGCTAAAGACTTTATTGACAAAGCACTAGTAAGTGGCTCCCGCGTTCTTCAGATTGAAAGGCATGACCTTGTAGCAGTACAACCCTCAATCCATAACAAATGCCCATCCAAATCTGGTTATACCCAGAGAAAGCATCCATGAAGTGAGGGTCTCATGCCCGGAGGTCGATTCTAGTAGTTGATCAATCCATGGTAGAGGGAGGCAGTCCTTTAAGTTGGCCCTATTCAAGTCGGTAAAGTCAATGCATGCCCGCCCCTTGCTATTGGCATTTTTTACCAGGATAACATTGGTGAGCCAGTCTAGATACTGGACCTCATGAATGAATTGGGATTCCAAAAGCTTCTCCACTTCCTGCTTGATGGCATCTTGGCACTCAGGGACAAAGCTTCTTTATTTTGACGAACTGGGAGGTACATAGGGTCGATATTGAGGTGATGTACCATGATCTCAGGGTCGACACTTGGTATATCGATTGATGTCCATGTGACAATATCAGTGTTTGCATGGAGGAACTCCACTAGTCAAGTTCTGGACTCTTTGCTTTTCTCGCTCTTGACATATACCACTCGGGAGGGGTCGATTGAGTCCACGGACACAAGAATCAGTTTCTCTATCGGTTCTTTATATTGTAACTTTTGCTGGTCTTGGAGGTTAAGGCTTTCAATGGACATGACCTCCTTGGGCTTCTACTTAAGGGTCTCCATATAGAATCACCTTGCCAAGGCCTAATCACCTCATACCTCTCCAATTTCATGGAGAGTGGAGAACTTTATCAGTAGGTGATAAGTTGAGACCATGACCCGTAAAGCATTTAAGCCAGGTCTCTTCGGGATGGCATTGTAAGCTGTTGGGTCTGGCCAGCAGACACCCACGAAACTCATACGGGGTTGCCGAGGTGGGGTGCAGCCAGGTTCAATAATCTCAGGAGTGTCAACTCGTATGGGCATGTCGACACGGCCCCTGGTGCGGCGATTAAATGGAGAGTGTGATGAGCCAGCTTGCCACTTGGGTTTGATCTAGCTTGATGCGGGTCAGTCTAGGTGCGAAGCCCCTCAGGCCCACCAGCACGCCACCACTGGGTTCTGGTGCGCCTTAAGTGAGTAGATTCCCAGCCTTCCATCAGGAAATTGCCTTTTGGTGTGGTGATTAGGGGCTACAATCCGATAGGTGGTATCATAGCGAGGTTGCAGGTTCAAGCCTTGACAGGTCCCCCGGGTGTCACTGGGGGGGATTGTTGGGTCTGGCCAACGGACACCCGCAGAACTCATATGGGGTTGCTGGGGTGGGGCACAGCCAAGTTCAAAAATCTCAGGAGTGTTGACTCGTATGGGCATGTCAACACAACCCCTGGTGCGGTGATTAAATGGAGAGTGGATGAGCCAGCCTACCGCTTGGGTTCGATCTAGCTTGATGCGGGTCGGCCCAAGTGTGAAGCCCCTTAGCCCCGCCAGCATGCTTACCACTGGGTTCTAGTGCACCTTAAGTGAGTAGATTCCCAGCCTTCCATCAGGGAATTGCCTTTTGGTGCGGTGGTTAGGGGCTACGACCTGACATAAGCCACTAGGATTTTAACCACCAAGAAATCTAGGAGCGTCATGGCCTTAGTTGGGGCTAGGTTGGCTATCACAAGAAGTGTCACAATGCCCTCGATAGAAATGGAATCCCCTAAAAAGCAAATCAGAGGAGTGCTCGCCCTTGGAGGCAATCCTTAGGCAGACCCATCCGAGAGAAAGTACAATAGAATAAAAAGATAATAGGGCAAGGAAAATGATTATAGGGTCATCATGTGAGAACAAAACTTCATTGACATCTATAGCAAAAAAGGTAATAGGCTTCTCTCCTGCCTTCTAGCATTTAGGTTGAGGGATTTTCATCAGGGCTACCCTGGCATACACTCGTCGCCCAAAGGAGCTTGCCCCCTAGTAGCCAGTCCACTAGAGATGGTACCAACAAGGATTTTGTTCTCCATAGGAGGTTTGGCTACCAACTAGTTTTTTTGCCCAATGACCTTCGAAGTATTAAGCTGATTGATGTAGCCATGTAGGTATCTTTGCCGAATCAGTGACTCATCTCCCTTTTCAGGGAGATTCGGTCCTCGGTGTATGCCCGTAGTCCTGATAAAATTAAGAATACTTCTTGGGATACTTCCAAGCCTTTTTATTCATCTTCCTCAGCCACTGGACAATATCCTATACTTTGATCTCCATCAGAATCTACTCCCGGGGAGCATTCAGAGGAGTGAAGTCCTCCTAAACAAGTGGCCTAGGGCTTGCAGATTGGTCGTGTACTCCTTGTCATTTTTCTTCTTCTACTGCTGTTGTTTCCACTGTTGAAGGGGAAGGGTAAGATGTGTTGCCTAGTAAGCAACCCAAGAGGGGGGGTGAATTGGGTTTCTAAAAATTACTTGCAAGAATGTGTGCCAATTTAAATATCTAATCAAGTGCTAGTGTGAGGTGTAAGTGTATGCTCTTGAAGAGTATACAGCGGAAATATAAATGCAACAAATATAAGGGCAAATAAAGAGAGCAATAGACAATCGCAAATACAAGCCAAGTATAGTAGTTCGATGCTTTCCAATGCACCTACATCCACTCTCCAAGGTCCACTTGGAAATTCACTATAATCTCCTATGATTATAGTTAATTAGTTTTCCGGGCTCACTAATCAAAATTTCTTTTGATTTTACAAGGCTCACCAAAAGAAACCTCTTGGTTTTCAAAGGCTAACCAATAACCTCCTTGGTTTTCAACTAGGCTTACCAAAAACCTTGATTTTCAAGTAGGTTAACCAAAAACCTCCTTGGTTTTTAATTAGGCTAACCAAAATCTCCTTGGTTTTGTTCTTAGGCTCACCAAAAACCTTTACAACAAAAATATGAGATAAAGTAAAGCAACAAGAAAAGCTTTCTAATGTAAAGCTGATATCTCTTTGAAGCTTGGAGAAGTTGCTTGTCTTGAACTTGATGAAGTCTCAATCAATGCTCAAAAGTGTTGGACTTGAATGCTTTTTGATAGCTTTGAATGCTTGGAGACTTCTTTTTACTTGAAGATAGTTGCTCTCAATGAATGGAAGTGAATGCACTTGCTTCTCTCTTCTTTTTTTATTTTCTCTTGTTCTCTTCTTTCTTATATTTCTTCTTTTTGATTTTCTTTAATCCAAATCACTTAAATACCATCCCAAGGCCTTAAAGATGGTTTATGATCATTAGACACAAAAAATTAGTCATTGGGAGCCAAGAGGGCCGAGTTCTGCATTTGAAAAACTAGCCATTACCGTTTCCAGAACTCCAAGTGTCGACACTTCAAGCTGTGAGTCAATACTAGGGTCGACACTTAAGTCCCATGAGTCAACATCTAGTTCAAAATTCTTCATTGAAGCTCTCTGAAATTCTTATGTGAGTCGACACTTTTTCAAGTGAGTCGATACTTGAGTCGACACTTGACATCCATGAGTCGACACTTCAGGCAAGTCTTCAACTTCAGTATGTTCTGTAAAAATTTTTTTCAGGCCTTGAGTCAATCCTTGAGTTGACATCTTGAGTGGCATGGTCGATATTTCAGCCGTACCATCTGAAACTCTTTATGCATGCTGGCTTGAGCCGATACTTTCACTGCCATGAGTCGACACTTGATTGTGAGTCGACACCCTGAGTCGATACTTGCTGAGATTTCTTCAAAATTCACTGAAACTCTGCTGAAACCTTTTTGAGCTGAACTCTTTAAGTCCTTTCAAGCATTTCTCAAGTACTTAAGTCTATTTATAACTGATCTTTCATCCACAAAAATGGCTTCTTCATCATTTAACAAGCAATCCAATTTAGCTATTTTGATGAGTACCTTTTTTTATTAACACACTTCAAGGAACATGTTAGTACTCAACTTGTACTTAAGTATTTTGTTTATCATCAAAATCAATAACGAAGTCAACAGGATGGTAGCGGCCCTCTCAATAATATTTCCAGTCTTCCTTCTTCTTTGACTTTTCTACCATGCCTTCCTCGATATTGATGTACTTTTTAATACGGGCCAAAAGCTCAAGAAGATTTTAAGGGAAATCCTTGAAAAAAGAGAGTAAAAACTACCTCCACATAGTTCTCTCTTCAAGGTTGATATTATGATACCACTTTAAAGTGACCCATATAGTGATGGAGAGACTTGCCTTTCTCTTGCTGGATGGAGAAGAGGAAGGCGAAGCCTCGCTCGAACCTTTTGCTGCTTTGAAACTAGGCCATAAACCACTGGTTGAACTCTTTAAAGGAATGGATCAACCCTAATGGGAGTCGAGTGTATCAGACTCTAGCCACTTTCCTAAAGGTGGTTGGGAAGGTCTTGTATATAAGGATGTCCGACATCCCCTGCAGTAGCATGAGGATCTACAGCTCTCCAGGTGGTCGAACAGGTTGGAGATACCATTGTAGGCTTCCATAGTAGGGGCCTTGAAGCGATGATGCACTGGTTCCTCCATGATCTTATGAAAAATGGAGGTGAATCATAAACCATAGTTCACCATCCGAAATCAAGTTCTGCTAGTAAAGCTCTCTCAAATAGTTGTCCACCTCTTGAAGCTTATGAGCCAGCTTGCCTCGCGACCTCGACCGTTGGGCAAGGCAATGGCTTGAAGATCCCTGTGGTGAAGTATCATGTATAGAGGAAGAAGAAATAGAAATAAGAGGTTATACATGAGCACCTCATCCGGTTCTCGATGGGAGCAATGACTACAAGATGCGATGGACTAGGGAGAGGCTCGATGGGGAGCTTGTCTCACGCTCTAGGTTGATTGTCCCGCTCAAGGGACCTCTGGCTCTATAGCTAGGGTGACTCAAGCTCGGCCCACACCCCAGCTTGCCTCGTGCCCTATGTTGCTCGCCTTGCCTGGGAAAGGCGGGTGTGATGGAGATGAGTGGTGGATTGGCTCTACCTCCAATCTTGCCGGGGTCTGTTGTAGGCCCTGCATCAGGACCATCAATGCTTGGACCTACTGAGAGAGTTGCTGAAACTATTTGGAGGTGACAATTGGAGCAGCTGTACATCTCACTTCTTCTCCTTCTGGAAGAGCTGGGGATAGGGTGGCCAAGGTCATGGATGCCTCGGCAGGAGTGAGCACAATTATCCTCTTTCCTTTAGCCATTATATGGATCAAGGGTGAGGTGAAACTAGAGGCAAACTCCAATCCTCAATGAAGTTTATGGACATCTAGGCCCTTCCTCTAGTACCAATCTATTGTTACTCCAGAGGTAATGCTCACTCGAGTTCAACTTGAACAGGGTTGGAGCTACTGTAGCTACTATCATGGAGCTGGGTCTTATAGGGACCTATTACCGGGAGTCAGTCTTGCAAGATATAGAAGATCGAAAAGTTTAATATACCGAGGATGGATTCCTGATGGTGGGTCCTTCGATGCCTAAATTTGTCTTCTAGAAAGGCAAACAGAGACTTGGAGTCCCCTCTAAGTATGAAGAGTAGAGTGAAGTTTAGAGAAGTTGGAGAAGAGGTTAAGGATGGTGAGATGGAGCGAGGTATATGGAGAAAGGGGTGCTCAATATATATGAGGCCCGTTTCCTAGGAGATGGTACACTAGTGAGTAGGTTTGAGAAGGCTAAGATACTATATAAGCAATGGGAGATGTATAAAGAGGCATGCAAATGTCTTGATGAATACTTAGATGGATGCTCACAGAATCAAGGAGCTAGGGATGTATCTCTTAGGGTGGTTGCAGTGAATTCTTGGCTCCGGATGACCTCACCTTCCTTTTCATGGAACCTCCTCTCCTGCTTCCTCCTCTTCCCCACTTGTCTTACCTGGAGAGTCTCAGGAAACTAATTTATAGGTATGTACCTGATGCCTAAAGGCTAGGAATAATGGCTGGTACATTCTGGCTATTACAGGCATGCCTGGAATAGAAGATCATGTCATGGTTGGTAAGGCAAAGAATGGTGATTGGCACAACATGTCCCTATAATCGGGGTCCCTCAAGTGGCAGATATTGATGGACGAGACAAGTCCAACAGCGATCGATGCACACACAGGAAGTTAGTGAGCGTGCATCTCAGCATTCAAGTGGCGAGGTTTAGGGAGGTAGCCCCTTTCCTGAGCTGGCTAACATATGTTTAGAGTAAGTTGAAGCCTAGGTGCTATGCTGGACCAACTGGACCCTGACATATTAGTAATCTCTTATATATTTTTAATTACAAATATACATGATTACCCCCTCACGAGGTTGAGATAGAAAAAGTTTTCTATAATATTTTTTTCTTGCATTTTCTTCTTTTCCACATGGTATCAAAGCCATTAACCTTAGCTACTTTCATCGCATCCTCTTCCAACTCCATATCTATAGCTACCACTCTACCTTCAATTGTTGTTCAACTTAACTAAGATAATTTAATTACTTGGAAGGCATAGATACAACTTTTCTTTATAGCCAATCAATTAAGGGATCTAGTTAGATGGCATGACCTTGTCTCCACCTCCAAAGATTGTCACAACTTCAAATAATGAAAGAATAAAAAAGTCAATCTCTAATCTAGCCTATAACTCATGATTTCTCTGTGATCAAATTGCTCTTGCATGACTTTTCAACAATATATCTGATGCAATGATGGTTCATGTAGTCAGGTTACCACATGCATGAGATATTTGGCTTGCTCTCAAACAACTTTATGTCATCCAAACTGAAGTGCATTACAATACTTTTATGATAGATTTTTATTCTCTTAACTAGGGCTTATTCTATATGGATGATTATCTACAAGAGGCAAGTGATTTTGACAACATGGTTGCCATTAATAGACCCATGTCCCTTGCCAATTTATGCCATTAAATCTTGCTTGGTCTTGGTCTAAAGTATGAACATCTTTCTCAACCCCCCCCCCCGAGATGAAGATACTATCAATACTTCTTTTAGAGCCATCACTAAATATGTTATGAAGTACCTAGTCCCTCTTCACTAATTTTTGGGCATGGGGGCTAAGACTACTACTTCTAGATTTCATCTGACCCACTCAAAATATATTTATGATCTTCTTCATACAACCAACATGGATGGTTTTAAACCAATCTTGACACCCATATCTTCTGGATTCCAACTTTGTTATTTTGATGGTTCCTCACTTTTTGATCCAACTAAATATCGGAGCATGGTAGGTTCACTTCAATATCTTACTCTTACGTATCCCGACATTACCTTCAAAGTGAGCCAAGTATGCTAGTTTGTGAATAAGGCCACTTCCATGCATTGGCTTATAGTCAAATGTATTCTTCACTACTTAAAGCATAATATTGATTATAGTATTTATTTAACCAAAGATCCATCCATTTATCTTCATGCTTATTACGATGCTAATTGACTCGGCAATCCTAATTATTAGCATTCTGTAACTAGCTTTAATATTTTTCTTGGCCTTAATATCATATATTGGAGTGCTAAAATACCGTACACTATGGCATGTTTAACTACCACATCCGAATACAAAGGCTTGCTAATAATACTGGTAAAATCATTTGGATTCAATCTTTACTATAGGAATTGGGTATCTCAATCTCTCAACCCTCTATACTTTGGTGTGACAACTTATCTACTATATATTTTATTATCAGTCTCATGTTTCTTGCCCGGGCTAAGTATATTGAAATTGATTTTTCTTTTGTTCAAAAATAAGTAGCTTGTCATCAACTTTATAGCCTATTCATCTTCTCCAATGACCAATGCACTGATATTTACTAAAGGATTTACCTCTAACACTGTCAATAATTGTATTCTAAGCTCTCGATGGTACCTAGCTACCTCAAGTTGGACTGACGAGGGGGAGTTGATAGTATCTTCATCTCGGTTTCATCTCAAGCCACATATCAAGAATCCATGATTTAGGTAAATTTGAAATTTGAAATTTGAATCTGAATTTTGAATTTTAAATAACATAAATTTAGGATTGATCCTAGGGATTCATTTGTTATTTCTTTCTATCTTTGTCTCAATGTAGTTATAATCTCTTATACATTTTCAACTATAAATATATATAAGGACCATCTCACAAGATGTGATAAGGAAAGTTTTCCATAATATTTATATTTTTCTTTCTCACACTTACATAATTAGCATATTCAATTAGTTTGTTCTTAAGCACAGTTAAGTTTGTATTCAAATACAATCATATTTGATATGTACAAGCATGAAGAACAAAAACTAAGATAACTATCAAAAACAACAGCTAAAACAAAATGATTAACATGGCTTAAACATTAGATGACTATTAATTTATGATTAGATTAGCCTGGTATAGGTATGACAAATAAAATGAAATTTGGATGCTCACCTATCCTTTTGAGGAGGCAAGGATATACACACTTGATGTTAAATCAAGTTCCAAAAGGTTGAACACTTAAATTTGAAGCCCAATCAATTGTATCAACTCTTATATCTCTCATTATTATTTTATGTAGAACTAAATCACACTCAAAAGTGGATCATGTACAATTGTCCTATCAAATCATCCATTATTTGTTGGATGATCTGCAATGCATCTTATATAGAGGAGATCCAAAATAAATAAGATGTAGCCTAATGGAAAGAGAAATTATTGATTGGACCAAGTCCACTTTCTCATTAGAGACTAGTCCAACTATGGAGCAACATATCAAGCATGAAGAAAGACAAAAATGAAGAGAAAAAAATAAAGTGTTGTTGTCAAAATCTGGCTTAATTAGGATGTCTACTAATCAATTTACTCAACTCGCGGTAATGCAAGATGGGATGCCATTCCTCCTTAGAGGGTTGTGGATATGCAGACATAATAAAGAAGAGAAAACCTCTTTGGGTTGGCTTCAGCCAGGCCCTCTGATACCTAAGTTATATTACGCTTTAGAAGAATAACAATAAAGAAAAAATATAACAGAGATTAGAGAAGTATAAAATATTATCCTATTCTCCTGGTTTTGGTCTGTCTTGATCTTTTCATTTTGGTCTTCTCATATTATGGATCATTTTTTTGGAGTTCGGCTTCTAGGTGCTTAACCTTCAAAAGCTTGGCCTCTTATAACTTGGCTTCTGCAGCTCAACTTCAGGAGCTTGATCCTAAGAGATCAGCTTTTGAGAGGTCAGCTTTTGGTACTTGACTTTTGGAGAGATCAGCTTTTGTAGCTCAACCATTGGAAGCCAGTCTTTAATCGGAGCTCGGCTTTTTGGAGGTTTACCTTAGAAGATCAGCCTTTGAGAGGTTGACTTTTGGTGCTTGACTTTTTGGGAGGTTGGCCTTCATAGCTTGGCCTTTAGGAGGTCAGCCTTTGGAACTTGACATTTGGGAGGTTGGTCTAGGGAGATCGGTCTTTTAATTTGGTATGTAGGTCAGCTTTTGGTGCTTCACATTTCAGGAGGTCGCTTCATACCTCAATCTTTGGGAGGTCAGTTTTTGGAGCTCAACCTTTTGAAAGTCGGTGTTGGGAGATTGGCCCTTGGAAGGTCAACTTTTGGGGAGGTCAGCCATCATAGCTCAGTCTTTAGGAGGTCAGCCTTGGAAGATCGGTTTTGAATTAGAAGGTTGACTTTTAGTGCTTGGCTTTTGGAGAGGTCAGCCTTGTAGCTTGGTCTTTGGAAGGTTGGCCTAGAAAGATTAGTCTTGAAAATAGATCCTTGGGAGGTCAACTTTTGATGCTCGACTTTTAAAGAGGTCAACTTTAGTCTTTAGGAATTTGGCTTAGAGAGCTTGGCCGTCACCCCATTCTCCACTCCTCATAGGCTTACATATTTGCAAGAAAAAAAATAGAATGATGGATGAGGGCTTAAGAGCCTTTCACTATATGACCTTTGAGAGAGCTTAGCTTTTCATAGCTCGGCTTTATGGAACTTGGCCTTTTGAAGCTCGCCTTTAGGAGTTCAACATCTTGGAGCCCAACTTCGAGCTTAGTAGCTTAGCCTTTGGCATCATTTTAGCCTTGATATCTTATAGATCTGCTGACCTATAAGAAAGAAGCAAAATAATGGATGAAGGATAGAGAGCCTCTTACCATGATATTTTAGGCTATGCAACTTTCTCCTTTTCCCTGCCTATTTTTTTAGGTTCGCTTAACTCTATTTATATAGAGGAGGGAGCCCAAATCCATTATAATTTGGAGAAGAAAATCAAGGTATTGCCATAACCTTCTTTCTCTATATACAAATCTATTAAGATCTCCTTCTCTGTTTGAAGGCCGTCAAGAATTTAATTTTGAGTTTATTTTTTTAAAATTATTTATCATGTATATATTCACAATTTCATGCCATATCACAAAGCTATATGAACATTGTTGCACATATTGCTTCATGATTGCACTGCTTCACTATTAAACTGGTTAGTTTGGTTCAATCAATATTTTTATACTAGAAGGTAATGTTTGGATATGAAAAACTTATTTCTAAAATAGGAATACTAGTTCTCTTTGGTGGTGTTTGGTTCCCGCATTCCACCTAGAACAAGCTATTTTCCAACTTATTCTCCCAAACAACTCCAAAAATCAAGGTTTGACACCCTGGAATAGGAATTTCGGTCAACTAGCTAGTATTCTAAATTTGGTATTCCATGGCCCACCATGGAATACCTTCTTCTAGATTCCCTTCTTCCCCTGGCACCAAGGGGTAGTGACTATTATTTATGAAAAATGGCTATGAGGGGGTGAAACCTTATCTACTCCACTTCTTGCTCCCTGTCAGAATCATCTACTATTGAGAAGATTCTTGAACGCTCCGGCTAAGAACTACATGCTTGGTTCTTCAAGATGCGATGCCGTCCCCATCGTATCCAGTGGCCAGGAGTTGGAAGGGCGATGGTGGTGAAAGAGGAGGGCCCCTATGGTGGTGGCAAGAAGGGGGGAGCTCATAGTGGTGACTAGTGGGAGAGGGTAGCCGGTAGCGGCAGTGACGATGGTGAGAGGGGAAGGGAGCTCAAGGTAGTGGTGAGAGAGGAGGGAGGGGAGCTCGCGACGGCGATGACGGTGGGAAGAAGGGAGCGGAGGCCATAGCCATGATAGTGAGAGGGGGAGGAGAGCCAGGCAGTTGCAGCAATGATAGCAAGAAGAGGAGGGGAGCCTGGCAATGGCCACAGCTTGAGGAGAAGGAATGGCAACGACGATGAGAGGGGAGGGGAGCTGTGATAAAAAAAAGGGGACAGGTAGGGTTCGAAATTTATAGTATTTTTGGCTTAAGTTTTCTATAATTATATAAAAATTAATTAAAATATTAAATAAAACTTAAATAAATACTAATCCATTGAATTCGATATTTCAAAATAATCTATAGCATGTTTGGGATGATTATAGCCATGAGATATTTTAAAATTCAAACTCATACTCTCAATCAGATTTTAATATATTTTATCATGTTAGTCGAGTTTTTTTACTAGTCTAATACTAATCCATTGAATATGACCGAAGCTTTGCATTGATTCTGGGATTTGGGATTCTAATCAAATATCTTTGGTACCTATATGCATGTATGTACATAAAATTGCAAGATAAACTAAGTTTTCATAACCTCAAAAATAAATCTCTATTTTTCATAAACTTGGCGAAGAGCATTCTTGGATTTTTTAAAAGAAATTTTATCTATTCTTCATAGAATTAAAGGCTTATTCCCATATTGTTGACTCTAGTCTTGATTTTGATGATTGACAAAATGTTTAAGTATATATGAGTACTAATTATGTTTTAAGTGTATTTCTCAGATCTTAGTACTCAACCATGTTGAATGAAGAAATGCTTGTATTTCAGTTGAAAAAGTCCTTAAATTAATGGAAAATCAAATATATGGACTTTGGAATTAATATGAAAGGACGTGAAGAGGTTAAAGTTTCAATTTGAAGATGGTTCAGCAAGGCCGGCACGGCAAAATTTCAGTGGCACGCTTCAGAGGTCGACACCAGAGGTCAACACCTGTTCAGAGGTCGACACCAGAGGTCAACACCTGTCCAGAGATCGACACCAGAGGTCAACACCTGTCCAGAGGTCGACACTAGAGGTCGACTCATAGCCTAAGAATTCAAACTGGGCAGAACTATGGTTTTCTGGATTTTTGCCTAAGATAAACTGGAGGTCGACTCATTAGGTCGACACTTGATCCAGAGGTCGACTCATGAGGTCGACTCATGGCATAACGGCTAGTTTTTCTGAACTTTTGATTTGATTTCTAACGGCCATAAACGGCCATATTTTTGATTCTAACGGTCTTGTGGAGTTGTTTCAGCTTGAATGAGGTATTTAACCTCCACTAAACTTCAAAAAAGGCATGGAGACAAAGTGAAAAGGATTAGAGTGAAAGTAAAAAGCCTTCAATCAATTCCAAGCCAAAAAGAGTGAGAAATCCAAGATATTCCTTAGCCAAAAGCTTTCCATCTTTGAGGAATCCAACTTTCAAGAGTTTGACATTTAGTGAGGTCAAAGATTCCAAGAGAAAGGCTTGAAGAGTCTCCATCAAGAGCTACATCGAATTACTTTTTGCTCAAAAGGAGTTTGTCTTGTTTTATTCATTGTATTCATATTTATTTGTCTTAGGCTAGTTTCAAGGGAATTTGAAACTAGTGTGAGGTTTGTTGGTGAGCCAATTAATAAAACCAACTAGGGTTGCTTGTAAGCCCGAAGCCAAAACAAGTGAGTGAGGTTTGTTGGTGAGCCAATTGATAAAACCAACTAGGGTTGCTTGTAAGCCCGAAGCCAAAACAAGTGTGTAAGGTTTTGACTTGTGAGCCTGGTAAAACAAGTCGGCTGTAATCTAAAGATTATAGTGAAATTTCCAAGTGGAGCTTGGGGAGTGGATGTAGGTGCTAGGTGCACCGAACCACTATACTTCTTGTGTGTTTGCATTGATTTACTCTTTATCTTCTTTTGCTCTTTAATTGTTGTTTTATTTCATTGCTTCCGTTGCATAATTACTTGAGCACTATCACTCTTCACCTTTGAACTTGATAGCACATATATTGCTTTAATTTTTAAAATACCCAATTCACCCCCCCTCTTGGGCACCATATCTGGGCAACAAGTGGTATCAGAGCTCAGTGCTCTGATTGAAAATCTAACGATTTTGAGCTAAAGTTCATGGTAACCCTTGTAGGTATTAGTGTTAGACCACCATTCTTCAATGGCATAAATTATATATTTTGGAAAACTCGCATGCGCATCCATATTCAATCTATTAGTTATCATCTTTAGAAAACCATTATTAGTGGTCCTCATATTCCTTCCATTTTGGTTAATGGCATTTCCATTCCAAAGCTCGAAGAGAATTGGAATGAATATGGCATTAAACAAATTGAACTCAATGCTAAAGCAATGAACTTGCTTTATTACACATTGGACTTAAATAAATTTAATAGAGTTTCTACATGCACATCAGCGAAGGAAATATGGGACACACTTGAAGTTACTCATGAGGGTACTCTTCAAGTGAAGAACACTAAAATTAATTTGCTTATACATTCTTTTGAAACTTTTGAAATGATGCATTATGAATCTATATCTGATATGTTTTCAAGATTTATGACTATTATTAATGAATTAAAAAGTCTTGGCAAAATCTATACTAATGCTGATTTGGTGAACAAAATTCTTAGATCCTTGCCAAAATCATGGGATCCAAAGGTGACGGCGATCCAAGAAGCTAAAGATGTAGAAACCTTACCTTTGGAGGAGCTTATCGGTTCACTCATGACCTATGAGTTGAACTTATGGCAAAGGATAGTGGAAGCTGATATAGAAAAGAAAATAATAGCTCTCAAGGCCAAAAGAAAATTCAAGACAATGATGGCAACTTGGAGCGATAGCGAAGATTCAAGTACGGATGATGAAGTTGCCCATCTTTGTTTCATGGCAAATGAGAAAAAGGTATGTGCTAAAAATAATTATGATTTTACCTTTAAAGAATCACATGATGCATCTAATGATCTTGTGCATGAATACAGATTGCTAAAAATTGAGCACAAGAAATTAAATAGGCATGTAGATTCATTTTCTCTTGACAACACCAATCTTGCAAATAAAAATGATGATTTAAATGCCAAGATTGATATTTTGAAAAATGAAAAGAGTAATTTTTCTAAAGAAAAAGAATTTTTAGAAAAAGAAAATGTTATTCCAAAAGATTTATGTGAAAAAGTTTTTAATGAGAAAAATATTTTGATTGAGGAAAAGAAGCAAAAACTCTTGAAGAACTTCAATATTCCTGCTTCTTTCAATTCTTCTTATAAATGTGGTTTCAATGCTTATTCTTCTAGATTAAGAAAAGTTTGGATTCCAAAAGGAACCATAATTACTAATCATAAAGGACCCAAGAAAGTTTGGGTACCAAAAATGTCCACTTAATTTGTTTTGCAGGAACGTCTTGTAACCCAACATGAAGAAATGAAGTTCTTGAAAAGAGGTTGTACAAGACAATTTAAAGAAGTGGACAAGCTATATTTTGGACTAAATGGTATAAGGAAGGATTATGTATATTGGTAAATTCTAAACATCTCCTTCCATAATTAAAATTGTAGATTAATTTTTATTGCATCAATTACTTTGAAAATTATTTTAAATAGTTAATTAGAATCAAGTTTGGACTTATCATCATTAGCTATGATCATGAACTTTTTGGTGTTGATGAATTTCATGCTATCATGATTAAATTTATGATTGTAAGACCTTCACTTGATTTTGATTAATATATTTCATGAACAATACTTTTAAAGATGCATATTGATTTGAAAAATGTTTTAATTGATTGATTAGAATCAAGCTTAGACTAATAATCATTTGTTGTGATCATGACCATTTTGATGTTGATGGATTTCAAGCTCTCATGGTCAAACTTGTGATTATTAGATCTTCACTTGATTTTGATTAATATAGTTTCTAAATTATTTCAAGTAAAATGCTATGATTTATATGTTTTTATTTTTGGCATCTATGCATAATCTAGAAATGATTTGGATCAAGTATAGAACTAGTAGTTAAGGGTTACTTTTAAGAAGAAGGTATGCTTATTGACAAACCCTTGCTCTAATAGCTAGACTTGATATCATATTACTTCTAGCATTTGTATGGATATCAAATCATCTTAAAATGAATTTGAAATAATGCTAAACATTTTTATGCGATATAAATGCTTTGTATTTTGAAAATCATGAATATCTTGAAAAATTTCAAATCTTGATGCATAAGCTTTCATGTTTTATTCCTGAAATAAATGCATATTTTTAAAGGAGGAATAACATTCAGGGGGAGCATCCAAAGATTTGTTATCATATTTGATGCTTTGAATATCTTGTTGATATCATGCTTTGCTTATATTGCTCTGGTACTCCTTCTTGTTTTCAAATCTAATTCTTTGAAGAGTTACATTCAAATGGTATCATATTCTATTGGCATCAATTTTTTTTTATAAGAATTCCTAGTAACCGCTTCGGATTGGGTTAGTCACCATGGTCGTCCGGTCATAGGAGATAATAGGGCTTAAAGACCCTCTCTTTCCATTCAACGGGCTCTCTTATGACATGTAGGGGTGCCGTTGTGACCTTATCCTATGAACAAGTAAGGCGAATGGATAATATACATCAAATCATTTCTTGCATGTGCTTACATTCTTTGGTGGTGCGGGCACCAGACTCAGAAGAAGACTTCAGAGCTCCATTTGGCTCTCTGATTGACATTGCCCGAGAAATTAGGGTTTGTAATAAAGGTTGACCTGGTCAACCAGTTTATTTATTTCTTGAGTCACCATTTAAATTTTGTTGAGTCATGTTGACTCGATGCAAGTCCCGATGTGGTTTCAATTTGGTCCAAAATGGTGCCACATTTGTCTTCCAATCAAATCAAGGTTCAAGCAAGTGGAGGCCACACTCCAAGCCACACGCCCAGCCACACTCCGAGCACACGCCAGAGTCCAGGAGGCACCACAGAGGCATCCCAGTGTCATGGTCCCCACATCCAAAGAAGAAAAAAAAATCAAATTGGAAGCTAATTTAAAGGAGGCGCCCATACTTGCCAATTTTGTCTAAGCAAAGAAGGAAAAGACTTCTCTTGGAGAAAAAATCAAAGAAGGACATCCAACTGAAGTTCAAATCAAAATCAAAGAGCTTAACTTGGAGTGGAAGAAAAGAAGAAATGCCATAAGAAGAAGAAGGACTCCAAATCCAAATCCAACTCCAAAGGAGGCGCCATAAAAATTCCAAAAAAAAAATTCCTTTATGGCCGTCCCAAATTTTTTTGAACTCTTGGTCGGCCAAGAGAGGAGATTTTCTACCTAATCTAGAGGTTGGAGGAGTTTAGTCCCACATGGAATTTGTACAAGCTTGGAGAAAATTTTAGGTCTATATAATAGACCCCTCTTTGTAACTTTAAGAAATCAATGAAGAAAAATTATTTTTGCTATTCTCTTGTGTTGAGTGACCTAGGTTTCTCTTCTTCCACACTATTCTAAGTGTTGAGCTCCGTGAGGGAGTAATCCGGGTTCCATTGGAGCCTTGAGGAGGTGAGAGATCTCCATCTTTATCCAAAACCCTAGGTTAGCCACTTGAAATTCCAAAACCCTAGCCGCCCTTCATTATTTTCAATCCATCAAACCCTAGCTCCATCCATCTCCCATGGCCTCTCTCTCTCTACAAGTCCAGGCCGTCCACCTTCATCCAGATCCAGTCCGGCTACTTCAGATCCAGAGCAAGTTCCAAGGAAAATCACATCAGCTTCCAGGAGAATCCAGTTTCAGCAATTTCAATCCTCAAGTTCATCAACCTGGTAAATTTTTCCCTTGACTCTCTGATTCCTTCAATTGTTTTTCTTCTCTTCCAGATCTTGAGTTCAGGAGAAGCCAACCCGCCAAAGGACCAGTATTGGAGGATCCATTACGAAGATATCTGAATCCGAGGATCCAACAATCTGCTCGGGAGAGTTCTTCCACCAAAATCTGTGAAGATCATTGTCTGGTTAGGTAAACCATCTCTTCTCTTTATTTCTGTTCTGTTGAAAGTTCGGAGCGAAACCCTAGGTCTGGGAGTTTCTCAACCCCCAGCGATCCATTGTTTCTGAACTACTCTGATAATTTAGTTTCCTTAAAATTGTGCTTTCAATTATCATATTAGTATCTTTCAATGTTAGGTTAACTTTTCTTTGATTTGAAGCCAACTTCTACAAACATATAAAAACAACAAAAAAAATTAGTTAATCTTAATTTACTTCCGCATCGCATCCCTTTATTTGTTTTGCATCATTTTTGGTATCAGAGCCCAGTCTAGGGTTTCTGATTTGCTTGCTTGCTTTGATTGTTCTCTTTTTATTTTGTCTGCTCGAAGTAGACTCCCCAGGACGTCCGGTCCTAGGAACTAAGCGAGGCGCAAGCCTCCTCCTCCCATTCCACGGGGTGTTCCTAGGGCGTGTAGGGGATCCATTGGGTTATAACTTCGTAGCAGGGATTATAAACGGGGAAGACAATCTAGTTGCAGCCCGTAATTTCTCTGTTGTCTGAATTATTTCTTCCCTGCATAAAACTCCGAATTGCATGATTTTTGCTTCGTTGAAACCAGTATAATTGAACCTATTTTCCATAATTTTTCTGTGATTTATTGGTTTCAGTAAAAATTCTGAGCATTAAAATACAACAACTCTATTTTTTTTGTGTTCTGCAATTCAATTCTTTTTGGAGTGATCATCTCATAATTTACTTAAGGGCAATTGAGCATCTAAGATAAGGGGAGGAGTTGATTACCTCTCCTTAGCCCAAAACCACCATCCAATCATTCGAACCTAGACCTAATTTAAAATCAGTTAGACCTAATTTGCCCTAGTGGGCTAGGGACACCAATTGGTCGGGTCTAGGCTAGTGTTGAGTCAGTTTGCCGAGTTATTCTGTGTGTGCTTAGCACTCAGTGTCTAGAACGGTGGTTCAGGGATCCATTCCGAAGGCTTGTGTGCTGGTCCGCCTACCTGGCCAATCACTGATTGGTGTCTAGGATTGGCAATCAGGGACCTAACACTCCCCTTACACCTGCCTGGCTGAGTCCTGAGTTACTACAGGCTAGCTTGCCACTCTGATTGGGCATCTAGTTTGGACTCTAGGTCTAGTGATCCAGTAGTCGATTTAGTCTAGTCTCATTTTGTGTGCTTGCTTGAATCATCATGTCTACCAGAAACGGAGTGCCATATCAACCTGGTCAAACCCAACCTGATTTAGAGGCCATGATCAGAACTCTTACTGAAAGTATGGCTAAAATGAATCAGGATATGACAAACACTGTGGCCCAGTTTAGCGCACAAATTCATGAGGATCTTACCCAACTTAGGGACCGAGTCCAAGTACTTGAAGAACCTAGACATCGGAATTGGACTCCTGACCCCGATTTTAATGTGCCTCAACCTCACCCACATCAGGAGCCTAGAAGGCCTTTATATAGAGATCCTGAACCTAATCATAGGAGGCCTGACCCAGAACCTGAAGAAAGAGATGATAGATTCATCAGGAACATCAAATTAGATGCACCCACTTTTGATGGTAGTCTGAACCCTAAGGTGTATTCTGATTGGGAGGGTGAGATGGACCAATACTTTGAGTGGTATGCTATGTCTGAGGAGAGGAAATACAAGTTTGCCAAGATGAAATTAGTGCGTCAAGCTAGGTTATACTGGGGGAACATTGAGCTAACCACTAGGAGACGGAATGTTGAGCCCATAACCACTTGGCAGGGTATGAAAGAAAAACTGAGAGATAAATACCTACCCATTTCATACCAGCAAAACCTGTTAGACCAATGGCAAAACCTGAAACAAGGAAACCGATCTGTCTCAGACTACATAGCTACTTTTGATGAATACCTAATGAGATGTGATGTGAGTGAAGCCCACGAAGTCACTTTGTCTAGATTTAGGGCTGGACTGAGGGAAGATATCAAGAGAGAACTATTTCTGAGAGAGGTTACTGATCTAGACCAAGCCTACCAGATTGCACTGAACACTGAGAAATTTCAGAGAAGACCTATACCTTCTAGGGTTAGTGCCCCAATCCCAAGGAATGGACCTAGCCAAGTTATCCCTAGTAAACCTTTTCAGGGTACTTCTACCCCTAGGCCCATGGACAAAGGTAAGGCACCTGACACCCAGAGAACCCCTAGTTCAAATATCACCTGTTTTAAGTGTCAGAAACCAGGTCACATTTCCAGTCAGTGTACTGCCATAGCCTGTTTCAAGTGTCATAAGGTAGGTCATGTTGCTAGCCAGTGCCCACGGAGATCCCTTTACATAGAAGAGGGAGAGAATGATAATTCCGAGCCCAGTGAGGAATTTGAAGAAGAAGTTTATGAGGCCGGAATGAATTTGGTTGAGGAGTATGAAGGAGAGGAGGAACCCAATGAATCTGACCAATTAGGAGTTGTAAGATGCATCTATCCCAGAATCTAGTTCAAGAGGATTGGCGTAGGACTAACATCCTACAGACTTTTCTTAAATTAGGGGATAAGGTATGTAAGATCATCATAGATAGTGGGAGCTGTGTAAATGCCATCTCTACTAGCACTGTCAAGATGTTAGGCTTAATCCCAGTTCCCCATCCCAACCCCTATAAGGTTTCTTGGGTAGATTCTACCTCCATACCCATCCAGTCTAGATGTCAAGTCCAAATCCAAATGCAATCTTATCACGAAGAGATTTGGTGCGATGTCTTACCCATGGGGGTGAGCAGTATAATTCTCGGAAGACCTTGGTTGTATGATCATGATGCCACCCTCTTAGGAAAATCCAATACCTGTGTCTTTAGTTTCAATGGGAAGAAGATTACGATCCATTCAGTTCCCCCTAAGGACAAGGTAACTAAAGGAGCCGGTAAGGTTAAGGAGATGAAAACTGGAGTGAACCTAATCAGTGCTAAGGATCTAGAACAAGAGATTCATAGTGGTTCACCCATCTGGATGTTGACTGCTAAGGAACTTAGAACTTCGGAACCCTCAGAGCCTCCTCAAGAAGTTAAACATGTGTTAAAAGAATTGAGGATGTCTTTCCCGAGGATTTGCCAGACCACCTTCCACCTCTTAGGGATATCCAGCATGCCATAGATCTAATCCCAGGAACGACTTTGCCCAACTTGCCCCATTACAGGATGAATCCATCTGAGCATGAAGAACTGCAAAAGCAGGTTGGAGAATTATTGAGGAAGGGGTTTATTAGAGAAAGTCTTAGCCCTTGTGCAGTCCCAGCCTTACTGACCCCAAAGAAAGATGGCACGTGGAGGATGTGTGTTGACAGTCGTGCCATCAATAAAATTACAATCAAATATAGGTTTCCCATCCCTAGACTAGATGACATGCTTGATATGATGGCTGGTGCAACGGTTTTTTCTAAGATTGATCTCAAAAGCGGCTATCATCAGGTTAGGATTAGACCCGGGGATGAATGGAAAACGGCTTTCAAAACTAAGGATGGTCTTTATGAATGGGTTGTTATGCCTTTTGGGTTGTCCAATGCCCCTAGTACTTTCATGAGAATTATGACCCACTTAGAGCTTTCATAGGAAAATTTGTGGTGGTCTATTTTGATGACATCCTGATCTATAGTAAGACCCCAGCAGATCACCTAGGCCACCTTAGAGCAGTCTGCCAAGTTTTGAGGAATGATAGACTCTACGGTAATCTTAAGAAGTGTGAATTCATGACTAGTAGAGTTATCTTTCTTGGTTTTGTAGTAACCCCTGACGGCGTGGCGGCCGATCCTGAGAAGATTAGGTCCATAGTAGACTGGCCAGAGCCAACCAATGTGCATGAAGTTAGAAGTTTCCACGGCTTGGCTACCTTCTATAGGCGATTCATCAAGGGGTTTAGTACTTTAGCTGCTCCTATCACTGATTGTATTAGGAAGGGAGAATTTCATTGGACTAAGTCAGCCCATAAAGCCTTCCTAGATCTTAAGGATAAAATGACCCAGGCACCCATTCTGAGATTACCCGATTTTTCTAAAGTATTTGAGGTTGCCTGTGATGCTTCAGGTGTAGGAATAGGTGGAGTCCTAAGCCAAGAGAATCATCCCATAGCATTCTTTAGTGAAAAACTTAATGATGCTAAGCTTAGGTATTCTACCTATGATAAGGAATTTTATGCGGTGGTGCAAGCTTTGCGTTACTGGAGACATTATTTGCTACCGCAGGAATTTGTACTATTTTCGGACCATGAGGCTCTTAGATTTCTGAACTCCCAAAAGAAGCTTAACCCTAGGCATGCTAAGTGGGTAGAATATATCCAGTCCTATACTTTTGTCCTGAAACATAAGGCTGGAGTTGAGAATAAGGTAGCTGATGCCCTTAGTCGCCGATCTCTGTTATTAACTTCTGTTAGAACTGAGGTCATAGGGTTTGAGCAAATCAAAGAGGAATATGAGTCTTGTCCGGATTTCACAACTGTGTATCAGGATCTAGTTCAAGGACCATCTAGTAATCACCAGGATTATACCCTTGTAGATAGGTTCTTTTTTGCATCTCTTCTTTTGATTTGGGAAATCCATGCTGGAGGTTTAGCCGGCCATTTTGGAAAAGACAAGACCATTCTAGCTATTGAAGACCACTTTTTCTGGCCTAGCTTGAAAAGGGATGTAGCTAATATTGTAGCTAGATGTCGAACCTGCGCTGTTGCCAAACAGGGAAAACAAAACACTGGCCTTTATACCCCACTCCCTGTCCCAGATCGTCCTTGGCAAGATGTGAGTATGGATTTTGTGTTAGGTTTACCTAAGACCCAGAGGAGACATGATTCTATCTGTGTCGTAGTCGACCGATTCTCTAAAATGGCCCACTTCTTGCCTTGTTCCCAAACCTTTGATGCGTCTAAGGTAGCCACACTTTTCTTCAATGAGATAGTTAGACTCCATGGCCTACCTAAGACAATCATTTCAGATAGGGATGTCCGGTTCACCAGTTACTTTTGGAAGACCCTTTGGCATAAGTTAGGGACAAAACTTAAGTTTTCAACTGCCTATCATCCCCAAACTGATGGCCAAACTGAAGTAGTGAACCGTAGCCTAGGAAATATGTTGAGATGTCTTGTTGGTGAAAACACCAGAAATTGGGATTTATACCTACCAAGGGCAGAATTTGCGTACAATGACTCGGTCAATAGGTCTACGGGTAAGAGTCCATTTGAAATTGTACATGGGTACAAACCTCATACACCTCTTGACCTAGTCCCTTTACCTGTCCACACTCGAGTCTCCGAGTCTGCTGAGAATTTTGCACAGCATGTGAAAGACTTGCATAAAGAAATTCATGCCAAAATAAATTTAAGTAATGAAACTTATAAGAAGTTGGCTGATACTCAAAGACGAGTCAAATCTTTTGTTAAGGGAGACTATGTGATGATTAGGTTAAGGCCTGAACGGTTTCCTCCTGGAACCGTTAGAAAGTTACATGCTAGGGGAGCTGGACCATTTAGAGTGGTAAAGAGAGTAGGATCCAATGCCTATGTGCTCGAGTTGCCTCCAGAACTAGGCATTAGCTCTACTTTCAACATTACAGACTTAATAGAGTACAGGGAGCCAGCTGTGATTCCTAGTGAGCCTTTTGAGCCTAACCCTATCATTGAGAGTGATCCCGACCCTGTGTGTCCACCAACAAACTGGCATGTGAGGAAAGAGCAGATTGAAAAGATCCTGGATGATCAGGTTATCTCTACTCGTAATCGAGGATACCAAAGGTACCTGGTCCGCTGGCAAGGAAGGCCAGATTCTGATGACTCTTGGATCTCCCAAGAAGAATTACAAGATTTGGACCCAGACCTCTTGGAGAGATACCAGAGCCAACTTGAGCCTTACTCGACAGGGTCGAGTTCCTCCCACCCTAGGAGAATTGGTGCGGGCACCAGACTCAGAAGAAGACTTCAGAGCTCCATTTAGCTCTCTGATTGACATTGCCCGAGAAATTAGGGTTTGTAATAAAGGTTGACCTGGTCAACCAGTTTATTTATTTCTTGAGTCACCATTTAAATTTTGTTGAGTCATGTTGACTCGATGCAAGTCCCGATGTGGTTTCAATTTGGTCCAAAATGGTGCCACATTTGTCTTCCAATCAAATCAAGGTTCAAGCAAGTGGAGGCCACACTCCAAGCCACACGCCCAGCCATACTCCGAGCACACGCCAGAGTCCAGGAGGTGCCACAGAGGCATCCCAGTGTCATGGTCCCCACATCCAAAGAAGAAAAAAAAATCAAATTGGAAGCTAATTTAAAGGAGGCGCCCATACCGGCCAATTTTGTCTAAGCAAAGAAGGAAAAGACTTCTCTTGGAGAAAAAATCAAAGAAGGACATCCAATTGAAGTTCAAATCAAAATCAAAGAGCTTAACTTGGAGTGGAAGAAAAGAAGAAATGCCATAAGAAGAAGAGGACTCCAAATCCAAATCCAACTCCAAAGGAGGCGCCATAAAAATTCCAAAAAAAAATTCCTTTATGGCCGTCCCAAATTTTTTTGAACTCTTGGTCGGCCAAGAGAGGAGATTTTCTACCTAATCTAGAGGTTGGAGGAGTTTAGTCCCACATGGGAATTTGTACAAGCTTGGAGAAAATTTTAGGTCTATATAATAGACCCCTCTTTGTAACTTTAAGAAATCAATGAAGAAAAATTATTTTTGCTATTCTCTTGTGTTGAGTGACCTAGGTTTCTCTTCTTCCACACTATTCTAAGTGTTGAGCTCCGTGAGGGAGTAATCCGGGTTCCATTGGAGCCTTGAGGAGGTGAGAGATCTCCATCTTTATCCAAAACCCTAGGTTAGCCACTTGAAATTCCAAAACCCTAGCCGCCCTTCATTATTTTCAATCCATCAAACCCTAGCTCCATCCATCTCCCACGGCCTCTCTCTCTACAAGTCCAGGCCATCCACCTTCATCCAGATCCAGTCTGGCTACTTCAGATCCAGAGCAAGTTCCAAGGAAAATCACATCAGCTTCCAGGAGAATCCAGTTTCAGCAATTTCAATCCTCAAGTTCATCAACCTGGTAAATTTTTCCCTTGACTCTCTGATTCCTTCAATTATTTTTCTTCTCTTCCAGATCTTGAGTTCAGGAGAAGCCAACCCGCCAAAGGACCAGTATTGGAGGATCCATTGCGAAGATATCTGAATCCGAGGATCCAACAATCTGCTCGGGAGAGTTTTTCCACCAAAATCTGTGAAGATCATTGTCTGGTTAGGTAAACCATCTCTTCTCTTTATTTCTGTTCTGTTGAAAGTTCGAAGCGAAACCCTAGGTCTGGGAGTTTCTCAACCCCCAGCGATCCGTTGTTTCTGAACTACTCTGATAATTTAGTTTCCTTAAAATTGTGCTTTCAATTATCATATTAGTATCTTTCAATGTTAGGTTAACTTTTTTTTGATTTGAAGCCAACTTCTACAAACATATAAAAACAACAACAAAAAAATTAGTTAATCTTAATTTACTTCCGCATCGCATCCCTTTATTTGTTCTGCATCATTTGGTATCTTGTTCAATTTATATCATATTCAATTGATATCATAAATATTTGATTTCATGCATTGATTTTGATGACCTACTTGCTATTCTTTCCAACTTCATTCCCACTTTGTATTGCCTTTCACCCTTTTTCATGATGTCAAAAAGGGGGAGAAAATTGTTAAGTATGAAAAGGGGAAGATTGGATAAACATGAAAAATCTTTTGAGAAATGAAAGAAAGTGCAAAAGGGAGAGAAGAATGTAAAATGTTTTTATCTAAAGGAAAGAATTAGTAAGAAGAAAAAATTTTGAAAATTTTAAATTTTTTTTTTTTGCATATTTTAAAAAATATTTTTGAAGATTTTTTGGATCATATTTTGAGGGGGAGCTTGGTGCTTATTGTTTTGAGCTTACATGTTTATCTTATTGTTAATCTTTTTAAGCTTACCCTATTCATATACTTAAAGGTTTTGTCATCATCAAAAAGGGAAAGATTGTTGACTCTAGTCTTGATTTTGATGATTGACAAAATGTTTAAGTATATATGAGTACTAATTATGTTTTAAGTGTATTTCTCAGATCTTAGTACTCAACCATGTTGAATGAAGAAATGCTTGTATTTCAGTTGAAAAAGTCCTTAAATTAATGAAAAATCAAATATATGGACTTTGGAATTAATATGAAAGGACGTGAAGAGGTTAAAGTTTCAATTTAAAGATGGTTCAGCAAGGCCGGCACGGCAAAATTTCAGTGGCACGCTTCAAAGGTCGACACCAGAGGTCAACACCTGTTCAGAGGTCGACACCAGAGGTCAACACCTGTCCAGAGGTCGACACCAGAGGTCAACACCTGTCCAGAGGTTGACACTAGAGGTCGACTCATAGCCTGAGAATTCAAACTGGGCAGAACTATGGTTTTCTGGATTTTTGCCTAAGATAAACTGGAGGTCGACTCATGAGGTCGACACTTAATCCAGAGGTCGACTCATGAGGTCGACTCATGGCATAACGGCTAGTTTTTCTGAACTTTTGATTTGATTTCTAACGGCCATAAACGGCCATATTTTTTATTCTAACGGTCTTGTGGAGTTGTTTCAGCTTGAATGAGGTATTTAACCTCCACCAAACTTCAAAAAAGACATGGAGACAAAGTGAAAAGGATTAGAGTGAAAGTAAAAAGCCTTCAATCAATTCCAAGCCAAAAAGAGTGAGAAATCCAAGAGATTCCTTAGCCAAAAGCTTTCCATCTTTGAGGAATCCAACTTTCAAGAGTTTGGCATTTAGTGAGGTCAAAGATTCCAAGAGAAAGGCTTGAAGAGTCTCCATCAAGAGCTACATCGAATTACTTTTTGCTCAAAAGGAGTTTGTCTTGTTTTATTCATTGTATTCATATTTATTTGTCTTAGGCTAGTTTCAAGGAAATTTGAAACTAGTGTGAGGTTTGTTGGTGAGCCAATTGATAAAACCAACTAGGGTTGCTTGTAAGCCCGAAGCCAAAACAAGTGAGTGAGGTTTGTTGGTGAGCCAATTGATAAAACCAACTAGGGTTGCTTGTAAGCCCGAAGCCAAAACAAGTGTGTAAGGTTTTGACTTGTGAGCCTGGTAAAACAAGTCGGCTATAATCTAAAGATTATAGTGGAAATTCCCAAGTGGAGCTTGGGGAGTGGATGTAGGTGCTAGGTGCACCGAACCACTATACTTCTTGTGTGTTTGCATTGCTTTACTCTTTATCTTCTTTTGCTCTTTAATTGTTGTTTTATTTCATTGCTTCCGTTGCACAATTACTTGAGCACTATCACTCTTCACCTTTGAACTTGATAGCACATATATTGCTTTAATTTTTAAAATATCCAATTCACCCCCCCTCTTGGGCACCATATCTGGGCAACACATATCAACCAAACACCAGTTACTATAACACTACGTTTATTGCACTAAAATAAAGATGAAATACCATATTTCTAACCAAACAGAAATATTGAATAATAATGGTGAATAGCTATTTTTTAAGAATCCATATTTTTATTTCAGGAATAAAATTTGGGCATCGAAACATTAAGAGAATAGTTATTCATCCTTGTTATTCCATATTTCTGTTTGGTTAGAAATCTGGAATAACAATTTTATCCGATGTAATTAATATTGTAGTGCCCATTACATAAAAAGAAAATGATCTGTGTTGGGATATCCCAGTTCAGCTACAAACCAGGCTCCGGTTCGACTGGTCGAAGTCCTCTCTCTCCGAACTACGAACTTTGGACCAAGCAAGGGACAGGCCAACTACAGGCAACCCAAGGCTTCACACTGGACCACAACATCCGGAGGCCGGTCCTTCGGGCAACGTCTTCAGCCTTGATCGAAGACCAAATTTCTCATCGACTTTCGAAGGCACGTACTTCGGTCCTCGCCATAGACACGATCTCTGGCCCCGGGAAAATACCAAGTCTTCGGCCCATGCAAGAAAAAATCCAAAGCTTGGACCACAATCTGGTCCAGAAAGGCAACTGTAACCAACGGTTACAATCGACACTCATCATGCCATGATCATGGCGTGCAACTCCTGCTGCCATGCCTCCGATCTGGCCGGAACCGCTCAATGACAACCCACGATCGCCAATCATGGAAGAGATTGGCTCCCCATGATCACCGGAAAAAGAGCGGGATGCAAGCCGGAGGTCCTCTTTTAAATATGGGTAAGAAGGATGGTTCGAGAGGTACACGCTAACACCCTCGCTTATATATATTGATACATTCTCCAAGAGCCTTCCCTCTCCTACTCTCGATACCTTCCCCATTCTGTGGCTGGAATTCGTCATTGACTTAGGCATCGGAGTGTCCCCCGTCGGAACAACTCCGGCAAGGGACTTGTTTTGCAGGTGAACCAGGGAGCGATCCTACGATGCAGTGGCTCTGACCGGCCGATCCAGGGACTCCACGCCAACAGATTGGCACATCAGGAAGGGGGGCGTTAAAGTTCTTTAAGCTCCCTCCGAGACAAGGAGAAGAAAAAAGTTTTTGATGGTAAGAGAAAAAGCTCCAATAGCTTCTACAAGCCGGAGTCATGCTCCGTCTCAGGGGGGTACACCCCCGGAGGAGAACGATGCTCCACCTCCCACAGTTATTGTGGGATTGCAGCAGTTTGAAGCTCTTGTGAACCAGGTTACCAACCTTACGGCCATGGTTCAGGAATTCCAAGACAGAGCCTTTCTGGTGGGAGATCCACCGGCCGCCTCTAGACATAGCTCTTGATCCCGAAGAAAGAGAGCTCCACGGGAGGATTCTACGCATCCCTCCCCCCATTCTCGACCCCCTCTTGATGGTCGAACTTCGAGATTGCCCAGATCCACCGATTCCCCACACAAAGGGAAAAGGCCTAGGCAAACTCCCTCACCCTCCTCCGGAGACTCCACTTCTGTGGAGAGAGCGCCGAAGTAGACTCCCGATTATGACGGGAGATTCAGAGCCATCGAATCAGAAATGGAGAAGGCGCGAGAACAGAGGATGCGGGATTTGAAGGATCCCGATGACTTGATTATGGGTGATCTACGCCCACCCTACACCGACCGCATCATGGCCGAAGTCATTCCTAGGAACTTCAGAGTTCCCCAGATGGAACCCTACGACGGCACCTCCGACTCCCTCGATCATTTGGGCAGCTTCAAGGCCCATATGATGATCCAAGGAGCTTCGGATGCGATGTACTGCTTAGCATTCCTGGCTACCGTGAAGAAGTCCGCTCGGATGTGGTACTCGAGCCTATGCCCAGGTACCATCGATTCCTTTTCCGAGTTAAAAAAATTGTTTGTCTTGCATTTCAGGACCTGTCGCAAGACTCCTCAGAATACGGACACACTGTTCCTCCTTCACCAGAACGAAGGAGAAAGCCTGCGAGATTATATCTCCAGGTTTAATGCGGCCATGCTTGAGATCCCAGATCTCAACGAGCATGTGGCCATGTCAGCACTGAAGAAGGGGCTTCGTACCTCCAGGCTTACATTCTTCCTGTATAATAAGTTCCCTAAAAGCTATGCTGAGCTCCTGTCAAGGGCTCAGAAATACGCCGATGCTAAAGAGCAGGCGACGAATCGATGACTGATTGAAGGAAAACCCCCTTCAAAAAAGAAGAATAAAAGGAGACAAGGTCCCCAAACTTCCAATAACAGTAGCGGCAAATATACGGACCGCCGAAGAAGTCCTCCCAGGCCTTGAGCATTGGGAGGAAGATTCGACTCCTACACCCCCCTCAACCTCCCTTGAGAGAAGATCCTCATGGAGATAGAGAAGGAAAACTATCTCCAACGGCCCCGTCCCATGAAGGCCTCCTCTTTCGTAAGGAATAGGAATAAATATTATCGATTCCACCGGGACCATGGCCACAACACAGAAGAGTGCATCTAGCTAAAGGATGCAATTGAGGAGCTCATCAAGAGGGGGTACTTGGGGCGGTACGTCGGTCGCCAAGGACCCCAGTCAGAAGCAACTATTCCCCAGCCACCTCTCGAAGAGGCCGAACTGCCAAATCAAAGGCCCACCAACGAAGGTGTAGGGATGATACACCGACCTACGAACTGGAGAAGGGATGAGGATGATGCCCCAAAGCGAATTAAAGACAACAACTCTATCCTCTTCTCCAACGATGACCTTGCAGGAGTTCGGTTCCCACATGATGATCCTCTTGTAATTTTGACCATAGTGACCAATTATAATGTACAGCAGATCCTTGTTGATAATGGAAGTTTGACTGATGTCTTGATGTACGATGCATTCTCTAAAATGTGTTTGCCTAGACATCAACTGCAAAGATCCCCCGTACCGCTCTCTGGTTTTGGGGGCAACCAAGTTTATGCCGAAGGAAAAATAGTGTTGCCTGTAACCCTTGGCACCAAACCTCGATAAAAGACACTGCCGATCAACATCACGATGGTCCGAATCTCCTCAGCATACAATATTATTCTGGGGCGGCCTGCCTTGAACAGATTCCGAACCGTGATCTTCTCTCACTACCTCTTGGTGTGCTTCCCCACCAAGAACGGTGTTGGAGAAGTTAGAAGAAACCAGAGGATGGCACGGCAGTGTCTGATGATTGAAGACAGGCATTTCAAGGATTCAACGACTCCGGATCAGCTAGATCCGAGGGATGCAACTATAAATCTCGGTGAGCCCATGGAGAGGACCGTCCCAGTGCCTTTGATAGAGGAAGATCCCTCCAGAGTCGTGCAGATCGGGAGCACACTAAATGAGGAAACCAAATGGAGTTGATCCGTTTCCTCAAGGACAACGCCGATGTCTTCGCCTGGTCGGCTTTGGACATGCCCGGGATTCCTGCTGAAGTAATTACTCATCGGCTGGAAGTAACCCCTGGGTACAAGCCGATGCGGCAGAAGAAGAGGAGCTTTGCCCTCGAAAGACAGCAAGCTGTGGACGAAGAGGTTGGCAAGCTCCTCAAAGCAGGGTTCATCAAAGAGGCCCGCTACCCCAAGTGGTTGGCCAACGTGGTGATGGTGAAGAAAGCTAGTGGCAAGTGGAGGATCTGCATCGACTATACAGATCTCAACAAAGCTTTCCCAAAAGATAGCTTTCCTCTTCCAAAGATTGATCAACTGGTCGACGCTACCGCCGGCCACCAGTTGCTGAGTTTCATGGACGCCTTCTCTGGCTACAATCAAATTAGAATGGATCCATAAGATGAGGAGAAGATGGCTTTCATCACTGATAAAGGTCTCTACTGCTATAAGATGATGCCGTTCGGCCTCAAGAATGCCGGAGCAACATTTCAAAGACTCATCAACAAGGTGTTCGAAAAGCAACTGGGGAGAAACATAGAGACCTATGTTGACGACATGATCGTCAAGAGCCTCCTCCGGAGAGATCACATCCGCGACTTGGAGGAATCATTCAGCGCTCTCCGACGCTACCTTATGAAGCTGAACCCGGCAAAGTACGCCTTTGGGGTCACTTCGGGCAAATTCCTGGGCTTCCTTGTTACCAAACGAGGGATCGAGGTGAACCCTAAGAAGATTCAAGCCTTGAAAGATATGAGACATCCCTCCTGCAAAAAGGAAGTCCAGCAGTTGACGGGGAGGATTGCCTCCCTCAGCAGATTTATCTCTTAGTCAACCGAGAAATGTCTTCCGTTCTTCAAGGTACTCGGGCAATCCAAGGGCTTTGAATGGTCCGATGACTGTCGAGCTACCTTTGAGGAACTGAAGAAGTATCTGGAGACCCCGCCATTGCTCTTTAAGCCACAAGAAGGCGAGGTCCTCTACCTGTACCTCTCTGCTTCAGATGAAGCAGTAAGTTTGATTCTTGTCCGGAAAGAGGAAGACAGGTCTCACAAGCCCATCTACTATATCAGCAAGGTCCTGAATGACACAGAAATGTGATATGCAAGGATGCAGAAGCTGATCTACTCTTTAATGATTGCGGCAAAGCGACTACGGCCATACTTTCAGGCCCACGCTATCGTGGTGCTAACAGATCAACCTCTCAAGGCCGTTCTCCGATCTCCGGACACCTCTGGAAGGATAGCCAAGTGGGATGTGAAGCTAAGTGAGTTTGATATCAGCTTCCAGCCTCGAGCGGCTATGAAAGCCCAGGTGCTCTCCGATTTTTTGGCTGAGTGTGCCTGGAAGTTCGAAGATGAAGCCTCTTCGGTAGAAGAAGAAGCCCCAAAGGAAACGAAGTCCGTTTGGGTGCTTCATGTGGACGGAGCTTCCAATGCAACTGGATGCGGGGCTGGACTCATGTTGGCCGGACCTGACGGCCATACCATAGAGTACGCACTCCGCTTCTCCTTCCATGCCTCAAATAATCAGGCCGAATACGAAGCCCTACTCGCCAGACTTCGAATCGCCAAGATCTAAGAGTCCAGTAACTTCGAGCCTTCTCAGACTCCCAACTGGTTATGAATCAAGTCAACGGAGAATATGCAGCTAAAGATCCAACCATGGTGCAATACCTGAAGAAGGTACAGACTTTATCTTCCCCACTGGAACATTTTGAAATCATCCATGTTCCACGATCAGAGGACTCCCAGGTGGATGCACTGTCTCGACTGGCAACTACAGCACCGGAGTCCCTCGGGCGCACCTTTGTTGAACATCTTGAAACTCCAATCATAACCGAAGAGGGTGCAGAGGTGCGCCAGATTAACACCGAGCCCAGCTGGATGGATCCCATTATCAGGTTCCTGAATAAGGAAGAACTACCAGAAGATAAGGCAAAGGCCAAGAAGATCCGCTGGATGGCGTCTCAGTACATCATCTTAGACGGAACCCTCTACAAGAGATCGTTCTCCCAGCCACTGCTGAAATGCTTAGGACCCACCGATGTAAATTATGCTTTGAGAGAGGTCCACGAGGGCATATACGGTGATCACTTGGGAGGCAGATCTCTGGCGTATAAGATCATTCGACAGGGGTATTACTGGCCTTCCATCCAAAAGGACTTAGTTGATTTCGTATGGAAGTGCGATCAATGCCAGAGGTATGCCAATGTACAAAGATAACCTGTGAGTCACCTGACTCAACTAGCAGCCCCATGGCCTTTTGCCAAGTGGGAATGGACATTCTTGGCCCATTCCCACCAGCATCAGGATAAAGGAAGTTTCTCCTAGTGGCCATCGACTATTTCACGAAGTGGGTAGAAGCCGAACCATTAGTCCAGATCACAGAAGGCAAGGTAGAAAATATTGTAAAGAATTCCATCATATTCAGGTTCGGCATCCCACATGTCATCATCATGGACAATAGGAGACAGTTTGACAATCCGAAGTTCAAGGACTTCTGTGCTCGGTACCATATTCAGCTTCGGCTGATATCCGTTGCTCATCCACAGTCCAACGGAGAAGCCGAAGTCACCAACCGGACCATCCTCCATGGTCTGAAGACAAGGTTGAACGCCGCCAAAGGACTTTGGGCCAACGAGCTGACCTCCATTCTCTGGGCATACCGAACTATCCAGAGAACGGCCACCGGTGAATCTCCGTTCAACCTGGCCTACGGTACCGAAGCCGTACTACCTATTGAAGTCTCCCTACAATCTCTGAGAATTGACAACTATGAAGAGCCTGAGAATTCCGATCATAGAAGGATTGATCTGGACTTGCTATCAAGCATCAGGCTATAGGCCCAGATAAAGATGGCGGCATACTAGCAAAAAGTCACCAAATATTACAACTCAAGGATGAAGGAGCAAACTTTCCGCACGGAGAACATGGTATTGCGAAGAGCAGAGGTATCCAGGCCAACGGAACAAGGTAAACTCTCCCCCAACTGGGAAGGTCCATATCAAGTCGAAGAAGTTATTCGACCAGGGACATACCGACTCAGGACTCTAGAGGGGAAGGCCCTATCCCGGTCATGGAATGTACAAAACCTTCGCAAATACTATTAATAAAAGAGTTCTTGAAATTCCTGTGCAAAGCTCATCAACCCCACTCAACTCAGAATGGCTAGTTGCATCGACTGAATGACAACAGCCTGAGTGACCTGATCTGAAAAATCGGTCAACTGCGTAAAGGAGAGTCTAATCCACTCACCTTATTTGTATGCCCGACGAGCACAATGGATGCTCTAACCAGGCCACCAAAAAGATCAAAGGCGCAGGGATGGTTTTCGTAACATACCCTACGATGAATCCGAAGATGCGCTGAGGCGGGCCTAAACAGCTTATTTTAATCACGACAGAAAGTGCACAGGGATGGTGTAAACACCTTATCCTACGGTAAATCCGAACACGTGCCTAAAAGGACCACTGTCGTCCTTTCTGTTGATAACAGACATTCTCAGAATGATCCAACTGACCTCACTTCTTTCCTATAGACCGAAGATGGTCCACAGAGTCTACATTACAGACAAAGTATCATATAACACATCGCAAAGAATACATGGAAAGAGGTAACGAAAAGATATTTCATTCATTTCAAGTTTTTTACAAAAAAAAAAGAAGAAAGGAAGAAACTGTCCTAAAGAGAGGACAAGAAAAGAACAAGAAACTCACACAAGGAGAGATAAAAAAAAGGAAGAAAAAAGAAAAGAAAGTAATATCGGAAGGATGTGGGAAATTTTCAACAACTCCCCGCCGGGTTTTTCCCGTACCGGCGGGGAGAGATCTGGTGGGACGACGAAGGGCCCCCGGGGTTCCCGTCCGAACCGAAATCCGACCCCTCATCGGAGTCGGAATCAAATTCATGGCTGGGAAAGGGAACGGAGGGCTTAATATTGTCCAGGCCCTTCAAGTTATAAAACTTGGAGGCCTTCCCCCGACATTCCTGGAACCCCTGGTGGAAGGAATCCAGAGCCACCCCGGTGAGCTCGTCCTTGAAGGCGGTAGAAGCCTTGAAGTTCGAAACGGCGTCCGCCGCCTCCCTCTTTGCTTCCTCCGCCACCATGGTCGCCATCATGACCTGGGCCCAAGCCTCCCTCAACTGAGCCTCCAATAGGCGGACCTTCTTCTCGGGCGGTCCACGAGAGGCTCCTCTTCATCTTCCCTTGGCCCAAGAGACTCTGGACTTCACTTCCTCTTCAGATTGATGGCCCTTCTCTTTGCCACACGATGGAGCTCAGAAGTGCTGAACACCATTATTAATGGAGGAAAGGAGCCTATGGAAATGATGGCCCTTGATAGCAGAAGGCAAGGTCCTATTTATAGAGACCCTGCACCCACGACCGACTGCGGGGAGGCATGCCCTACGTCCTTCCCATCCGCATCAGAAAGCACCACATGTCCAGGCGACGCTTCAAGAACCAGAAAGTCGTTCGGGAGCCATCCCCAGGACAACAACTGCCATCGCTTCGAATCCGGAGAAATCCTTATCGTGCGACGGCATCATTAATGGTTTCTTTTTGGAAAAAGGAGACCCGGTAGCTCACAAGGTGCAAGAAATCACGACTATACATATATCGATGTGCCACATGGGCAACAAGGATCGCAATCAAATCTCCCTAATCACTGATTGGCGAGGAGATGACTCTTGTCCGCCCCAACGGACCAACTCAACACCCGAAGGAAGGAGACGGCCTTCGGCAACGGAGTTCCGGTCCGTCCCAAGGTTCGTCTTCATTGACTGAACGGCCTCCGACCACAACTACTCAACCGAACAAAAAAGAGAACGATAAAACCAGTTCTTATCGACTAAACGACCTTCGGACGCGACTGTTCGACTAAGCAGAAGAAAGAACGGTAAAATCGTTTCGAGTTACACATGAAGCATAACAATGCACACTCAAAGAAGGAAGAATTCATTTCAGAGTCTGGAAAAACAATCATTCATTGATAAGTACAATGGAAAAAGAAGGAAAATACATCTAGAGCGACCTAAGTCACTCAACATCAGCAGGAGATGGCTCCACATTACAGGACTAGAGCAACCTATCAATTTGCTCTAAGAGGACCTCGTCAATCTGGGCCAGAACCGGGGAACCTTCAGCTTGGACTCCTCTGGCCTGAACCTCCTCCTGAACCAGGATCGGAGTTGGGGTCACCTCCGGATTTTCAACTACGACAGTGACCTCCTCCTCCGGACATGGTGCCTCCTCGGCCTCTACTGTGGCTTCGGCCCCCTCCACTTCTTCTTCTTCTTCTCCAGCTATGTCAAAGGGGGGATTCCGGAGAGGTCAAGATGGGGGATGGCCTCCTTCACCTTGGAGAGTCCGTCGTTAAAGCCGTGCTGGTAGCCATACAAAGTTGCTTCATTGATCTTCGCCTGGAATTGCGGAGACGTTTTGAAATCAGCCACGGCATCGTCCACCTGCTTCTTCAAAGATGCGGACTCCCCTTTAGCAGCTTCGGACTCCAAGATCACCTCTTCGGCCCTCCTAGGAGCCTCCTCCGCCGCCTTGGCCAGGCTTTCTATCTTCTCCTGATCCTCCCTGGCAGCCTGCTCCAGGAATTTGACTTGTTTCCTGCTCCTCCTCCACCCTGTCTCTTGCCCCGTCATGGTCAGATGAGCACTTTTCAGTTTGCCCTTCAGTTCGTGAACTTCATCATTCATCCGAGCAAGACGGTCCTCCATGGACTGCTTCAGCTCCTCAGCTACTTCCTTGGCAGCCCTGACAGTCCGAAGCTCCTCTTTAAAGCCATGGATGAGGCTGTCTACATTTTCCAGGCCCTCTTCCATGAAGGTGAGGTCATAGACCAACTACATCAAAAGGAAGGGGTCATGAATCAAACAATTCTCAAGACAAAGAGAAGTGGCAAGGGTCATACCTGTTGCAGGGCGTAGAAGGCAGAATCGGACACCCTAGGAAGGCTCCGGTTCCGAAGAACAACCACATCGTGAGGTAGAAGCATACCCTTCAATGCCTGCCTGGCTATGGCCGGGACCAGCAGTCCCCCCGTAGGTGAAAGCTCCGAGAAGTTCGTCGAACGAACTCCGGCTGAGGAAGCCCCGTAGGCGAACTCTCCTTCGACTTGCCGCGCTTCGCCCTTATCAGCAACAGGGGGCAAAACGGTGGCACATCAACTCCTCGAAATGGGCCCCCCGTTGTGTGGACTGGGGAGACAGCCATCGGTGGAGCTTCGACTGGATGGGGTCTTGACGGAGCCCCTTCTGTGGCTGCTACGTCTTCCCCTGAGGTCCCCCGGGAAGATGAAGTACTTTGGTCCCCCTCGGGACCATCCCTCCGAGCCCTCTTCCGGACTACAGACCTGGTCAGGGGAGCTTATGCAACCCTTTTCTCCGAAGTCTGGCGGAGCCAGCTCAAACTGGGCTTCATCCCACCACCTGCAAGCAGAGGATTTCACTTCAATTGATTGAGCTACAATAAATCCAAGGAAGAAGAGCAGAAATTCCTATCGCTATACCTAATGAGGGGAATCTGCTAATTCCCACCCGATAGAGATTTCTCTCCTCCAACAGTTCCCGAATGGGGGCAACTTCGGAGTTGACCAGGAGGTCGTAGTCCGACTGATCGGCCGCCAAGACCTTCTTCCCGTCATTGGCGGTCAGGCGAGGCATCTTCCACACCGTATCGAAGCCCCATGAATTAAGAGACAACATAAATACAAAAATGAGTTTCCACCCGTGGATGGCGCTGGGCATATCCTTGATGACCCTACGGCTTGATCTAGGGCCAATCACCCACCATCCGTTGCTATGGAAATCCCTCTTGAGGATGAAAAGGGCTGTGAACAAATTGGTCCTAGGCTCTATGTTTGCGATGCTGCACATAACTAGGAACCCGCAGATGTTCCTGATACTGTTCGGGGTCATCTATGCTGGCACCACTTGGTACAAGCGGAATATCTTGACGAAGAAAGGGTGCAGGAGAAACCGAAGACCAGCTTTCAAGTGATCTTCGTATATGGCCAGGCACCCAGGGGGAGGTTCATTCACTCGCGCCTCGGATGCGGGAAGGACGAAGAGAAACTCCTCATGAATGCGGTAACATTTCCAAAGAAGGGCTGCCTTGCCCTGAGAAACCGAGCTGGGGACCGACTCCGGACCTACTATGTCTCCGACCCCTGAGGGCCCAACCTTTTTCCCCTGACTCTCTCCGGTCTCTTCCATTACAAAGGATGAAGCAAGGAAGCAGAAAGAAGATTCTACCTGTGGAATAGACTGGTAGTCCAGAACAGTTTGGGTGGAGGATGGGACAAGGTTGAAGAAGCTTCCTTGGCCGGACCTTCGCCCTTCCCTAGAAGAAAAGTAAGGGTCTTTAGAGCCCCGACGAGGTTAAATTGACTCAAGGTTACCCTGGGAGGTAACCCACCTACAACTAACCGCCAGGATGAGGTATACCATTCATCCAACGGATGGGGGAGAGCCACCACAACCATCCAAATCTCAACCAAAAGATTGCCTCAACCTTTGTGCAACGGGAAAAGAAAAGGTGGCTCCAGGGCCACTCACTTTCTCCTTCCTCCCCAATCTAGGAGTGATAGTTGTCCACCATCTGATTCCCGGATCATGATGGGCAATCCTATCAGGGGTCCTGTAATCATCCACTGCACCGCCTCCCAGGAGGAAAACGACAGGCCTTAATACTCTCACTTCTCAAATCTCCGCTTTGAAAACTGAGAGTAGGGAGCAACTATTGGGATATCCCGGTTCAGCTACAAACTGGACTCCAGTTCGACTGGTCGAAGTCCTCTCTCTCCGGACAACGGACTTCGGACCAAGCAAGGGACAAGCCAACTGCAGCAACTCAAGGCTTCACATCGGACCACAACATCCGGAGGCCGGTCCTTCGAGCAACGTCTTCGGCCTTGACCGAAGACCGAACTTCTCATCGACTTTCGAAGGCACGTACTTCGGTCCCCGCCATAGACACGATCTCCGGCCCCGGGGAAATACCAAGTCTTCGGCCCATGCAAGGGGAAACCCGAAGCTTGGACCACAAGCTAGTCTAGAAAGGCAATTATAACCAACGGTTATAATCGACACTCATCATGCTATGATCATGGCGCGCAACTCCTGCTGCCACGCCTCCGATCTGGCCGGAACCGCTTAATGACAACCCATGATCGCCAATCATGGAAGAGATTGGCTCCCCATGATTACCAGAAAAAGAGCGGGACGCAGGCCGGAGGCCCTCTTTTAAATAAGGATAAGAATGATGGTTCGAGAGGTACACACTAACACCCTCGCTCGCATACATTGATACATTCTCCATGAGCCTTCTCTCTCCCATTCTCGACACCTTCCTTATTCTGTGGCTGGAATCCATCACTGACTTAGGCATCGGAATGTCTCCCGTCGGAACAACTCCGGCAAGGGACCTATTTTGCAGGTGAATCAGGGAGCGATCCTGTAATGCAGCGGCTCCGACCGGTCGATCCAGGAATTTCATGCCAACAATCTAGAATAAATTATTCTACGGTCCATCATGAATGACTCTTCTAAAATACCTATGATTAACTGGAATGATTTATTCTAAACTATTTATTTTGATTTTTTAGCTATCCAGGAGGATAAATAAAAAAATTATTTTGAATAAAATTAAAAGAACCAAATATCACTAACGGGATTCAACGCGTAAATATGGTTAAACCACAAGGTCTATTCCCCATAAGGTTGAGAGAGACCTTGTACGTGCATCAAGTGTTTCCAGTGAAAATGCGACAAAAAGTCTTTCTGGGCGATATAGAGAGGGAGAGGGAGAGAGAGAGGAGAGAGAGAGAGAGAGAGAGAGGGGGGAGGGGGAAAAAAAAAAAAGTGGGAGAGAAGAAACGAGAGAGAGAGAGAGAGAGTGCGTGGAATGGGGAACAGGGTGGGCCCACGATAAAGTTGAAACAAGGAGAGAATCCCGGAAGACAGTGGAGCCCACCAAATACTAAATTTACCCATTATTCCCCCGTCGGGACGCGCCGCGCGCCCCCGCCCGTTGTTGATGCGGCGAACCGATTCCCCCAGTGGCCTCGTCATCCTCCACACGCGGCCGACACGGCCGCGTGGCCTCTCCTCAGCCCCTCCCCTCCGACGGTTTCTCTTCTCCCCGTTGGAATCTTCTTCCAAAATAATATATATATATATATATTTACCGATCCTCCAACCCACTTTAAATGTACTGGGATCTCATCTACTTGCCTTGGACTTCCACCATTCCTTTTTCATACTTGTTTATTAGCGTCAAGAATTCTAGATTAGATTTTTCTTAAAAAAAAATATTAAAAGAGAAGAAGAATAAGTAGCAGGGTGGGATAAGATAAGGTAGTGCCATTCAAGTCTTCGAGGAATCCTGGCTTTCTTTATTATAATTACAGAAAGAGAAAGAAAGGGAGAGAGAGAGAGAGAGAGAGAGAGAGAGAGGAAGGAAGAGTGGTGGTTAAAGTCAATCTAGCTTTTCGGATGGGCCACGGCCACATTGTAACCGGTTGGTTGCCTTGGAAGAGGGGTTTGCTCACCACCTCATGGACATGGGTTCAGCTTGCATGGAATAAATACTTAATTATTTTGTCCACCGTTAACCATTTGAATCGGATTTTACACGGCTTTCAAAATGATATAAAATCTTTCTTTCATCCATTTTACATATATCTTAAAGTTACTGTTAAATGATCCAACGGTTGATATTGCCCCCCCCCAAAAAAAAAAAAAAAAAATGTTGATTTTTTTTTTTTTTTGTTTTTGAAAGGTACGACTTGAACCCCATGGACACGGGTGCAAGTGTTATTTTTTTTGGGCACTCATGTCGTGCGGAATCACCCAATTCTTTTCCCCTCTAAAACGAAGAAACTATGGTGTAAGTACGTGGAATTAATCTCCGTTTGGTTCAAGCAACCTGAGAGATTTGACAAGGCTCCAATTTTGGATGCATGCATGAAAATTTCTACCTCGGTGACCAATAATAGTTTTTCTTTCATGGAGTTCTAAAATATATTTCTTGTCACACCAGCACACGTTAGCCGGTTCTTGGACATTACTTTGACCAAGCCGGAAAAGTTATCTTATAAGAAAACTAAGACATGATAGACAAAGGTGTCCATATTTATCTAGTCATCAACTTGCGAGCACACTTGCCTAGATTATAATGATTTTGTAGAATAACAACAAATAAGGTCTCGACAATTCATGGTGAAAGAAACCTTCTATGTTTTTTGTTTAATTCTTAATGACGATGCCTTTTATTCTATTATAGTTTTCCATTATTTCATTCCTTCATCAACTCAAGCATGCTTCATGGTGATTGTGACATTTGATAGATAAAACGGGACAGATTTAAGGAACCTTAGAGACCCCTAATTGGTTTCTTTCACAATTGTTTCTTCGATTATCCTAAACCGGTGGATATTCAAGAAATTTTTTTTTTTTGCATGGCAAGTTGTCGTTTTCTCTATGCTTGTTGGATTATTTCCAGCTATTTTAGGCTCATCAGCTAGAATATTTCTAGAACATGACAAATTAATTACAAGGATTTTCAAAGTCAGAAAGCTAGCTTTGTTTTTTTCTCTTATAAGCTTGTATATCGATTCTCCCATTATAGAACAAACATATGCGCTAATAAGACCGAAGCAAGTTGCTTCTAGCTCAAATAATTTCTTCGATATAATCGATTCGCAACCAAAATGGAAATGGATCGAAACGTAAATCGAAATGGTCATGGTCCGCGATGCTTTTGGTCCGTGACTAGATTATAAATTGCAATTAGAATGGCATTTGAATACTAAATGAGAGTTTGAATTGGATTTTGCAAGAATATGATATTCTTATTCTTCCTGGAATCGAAATAGGAACGAGACTCTCCCCGATCAAACAACCGAATTGGAAGATTCCGTTTCAGATCCCAACTCCTTCCAACCGAATTAACATGCTCTCAGTCATGAGGTATAATGCGTGTAGTAATCAACTGCATGATAGCAAATTATTTGTAATATGCAAGACATTTTGCTTCTCCCCTTCTTCTCCCCCACCCCCCACAAAACCAAAATATTTCATGCATGCTAACAATTAAGCATTCCCTTGTGCTTTCTTTTCAGTAAAAGCTGAGAAACCGTGGAAAGGAACATAATGGCCCAAGGAGACTGACCATCCACTCGTTATGCTTCAACAGTAGATAAAGGGAAGTGTTTGAGTTAGATATGTCCAATCTTGACTTATTCGTTTTAGAATGGGCCATATGCCATCTTTCTAAAGTCAAAAGAAAGGTAAGTGCTCGCATCTATTGCTAGGGGAAAGTCCAAGGAGATATGATGTGTTAATATATATGCATGAGAAATTTTATATTGGTCATAGATGTAATATTTATAGTCATGTTGGTGTAATATATATGACACAAATGCATCATGGTTAGGTTCAGGCTGAATGTTGTCTAGCATTGGAAGGCTTCTTGCCACACCCCACCACCCTGGTCCAATTTGAAATTAAATTCACCTTAATCTCTTGTTCAAGCAAATCAACCTATTTTATTATTTTTGGAGATATGCACACATGCATGCATGCTTTCTTGCATCCACATATATATATATAATTAAGATCTATAAGTCATATGTGTGGTGAACAAGACAACCCAATTCATCCAATAAAAAAAAAAAAAAGGAAGAAAGAGAGAGAGAATTAATACAGCTTACATTTATCCCTTCCTCTCCTTTTGTGTGTGTGGATACTATTTGTTCCGAGTTCGATCAATTTTTTTTATTTTACCACCTTGTGCCTGATAATTCTCCAGATGCCACTCCATTAATTATAATCAAGTTCTCATGAGAATTTACCATGTATATATTGACATTCGTAAAAGATCGGATTAATTAACTGGATGTAACTTAAATGTTTTTTATTTTCCCTCTTTAATTACCAGAAACTAAAATGACAACAAACAATTTCCTTGGAATTATTGTATGAGATTCAAAAAGCCTAGACAAATTTGTAGTTCATTATTGGACCTAGCTCCCATGATCCAAGCATGGTGCATAAAACTTTATTTTCTCTCAATATTCACCTTTGAGTTGATTTGGCATCATACCCTTTCATGTATGTATATATATATATGTATGTATATATATATATATATATATATATATATATATATATGTATATCCATGCTCACGGTAGGGTAAAAATTAAAATTAAAGGGGTCATGGAAGGTATATATACGAGGCATATCTGACATGTCACCCATTTATATTGCATGGAAACAATCTAGAGAGGCCATGTCAACTAAATCGCATCGAGCATTCCATGCAGGCATGCATGCAGCACCTCCAAAGGCACCTACATGAATGAAATGACCTATTCCAATTTCTCTCATTCATTATGGATGCATGCATGACACATGCAGTTAGATGGACTCCATCTTTAGCTTTCAAAACACCTCGCATGTATCACGCCTTGTAGATTCTCTCAGGGGATGATATATTTGGTTTGAAGGATCCCCTAATGGAATGGATTCCAAACTTGTACCGGAATTGAAGGGAAGAAGGTCATGCCAAAGGGACCACTCCAAATTAAGTTCTCACAGCCCTTTCCGATGGCATTTATATACACATTTCAAAACCGACAAGCCTGATCACGAAAGTATCCCTTCCTTGGCAGACCAGTTCAAGCTCATGGTTCTTAATCGGAGAAATTATTGATCGGACCAAGTCCAACAAACTTGATGGAGAACCGATCCGATCACAAGAAAGAGATGAGAAATTAAGGAAAGCAATGAATGCATGCATGCATGCACGCATGCATCTTGGTTCGTGGTTGGAACGGTTCATCATCGAGCTAATAGAGCTGGTCCAACCAATAATTTTTTTTAATTCTCGGCCGTCTCGCTAACGGTTAATCCGATAGCTATCTAACAACCGTGGTCCATGATATGGCCTGCTTCTATCCATGGGTCCACCGTTACATCCGGGATCACATGGACACCACAAACAAACAACTAGAGATTAATCTTGCAACCTTGTGGGTAGTTGGTTGGGTCCTTGTTTTAAATTCAGGTCCGTCCCATGCATCATGCCAACCAGTGGTTTAGGTTTGTGGGTCTAGAATCCAAGCATCCAATGCCAATCATAAATGGCCCATGGCTGCATGATGGAAGTGTGGTTGTCCTCCTCTATGTGAGAAAAAGAAGCTTTTATTGAACCAGGGTTTGGATTCACCAAGGGCATGGAATAGTTGTTGCTTCTAGCTATCATAGTAGTTGGCTACGGGCACTTGTGCCATTTCACATATTGGTTGAAAGAGAGCTCCTATTCTATGATGCTTCTTGGTGTAATGGAATCTATAATTATTGGTACATGTATTATTGGACATTATTGGTAACGGACAAAAAAAAAAAAAAAAAAAAAGGCTTAAAAAAATCTAAGCTAAGATTTGATATGAAATTCAATTCAATCATCTCCTCCAAGTTCCAACCTTTCTGTCCGTTCCCTATTTTGTATATTATTGATAGATTCTATGTTTGAGTCCTACCGCATGGAATTTCTCAAAAAAGAGATGATTGATGGTGCAGAACTTAATGAATCTAAAATCAGGAATTATATGTCTTAATGAAGCCAGTTGGTGCTCGACTCCTCTATTTGCTCAAAAAAAAAAAAAAGTTGGGGGGTTGGCTTTAATTAGTTTTTTTTTTTTTTTTTTTTTATGGTTTCAATACTCCATTAGGCCTAACAAGTTATAATTCAAAACTTTATACTCTACAATTTTGATAAAATACAAATCATGCTCTGTTGACGAAAATTATTTCAATCATATCGAGTTAATTAGCATGATCCAAGTTGATATAAAACTGAACCATATTCCAGAAATTGAAAGATATTGCAACATATCCTTTGCGATGGAAAACGTTTTTAATATCTTTAAGATGGCATATTGTAATGGATCAACCACTCCAATCATAGACTCCTCGTCTATTTTTTAAAAGAAAAAGTGATGAGACCGTTGCTTCAAATTGAAAGGTTCATTCTAAATTCAAGAAAATTAGCATCGATTCCCTTACTCAAAATATCTAACAATCTTTTCTTACAATCGAATGCTCTATGTAGCATAAAATATTGAATAATAAAAGAAATTGTCAGAGCAATTCCCATCAAAATATTGAAAAATGAAGTGATGATGCCCATCAAGCATGCATACTTTTTTTCTTTTCTTGTTTTTTTTAATGTAATGGTGGAGGAGGAAAAGCTCCTACCAACTAGAAGTATGCATGCCGACGACAAAGACTTGTAGATATGCCTTTAGATTTCCTCAAAGCCCATGTTTTTATGGTTCCTGTGGTTCTTGAGATATGCTTTATAACCATTAAGCAAATTACCCATGGTTTAGTAAAGCAGTCATGAGTTAATTAGCACAAGCCCATTATTTCAAAGTAAACAAAGACCGAGGCAATTTACTCAAGCTACCGAAAACCAAGTCAACCGAGACTGGTTCAAGATTCTAACGTACACTTTTTTATTCTCATTCTTTTTTCTTTTTTTCCTTCCCTTAATTCCTTACGACTGCCCTTTAATGGAAGCTATATACTTTTTGGTTATCCGATTCCTTCCAGGTCTTGAATCAGGTCTAGATTCAATCTCTTTCCTCATACTAAACTTGCTTTCGAGGCAGAGAGGTGGTTGGCCCTCTCGCCACCTATAAGTTTTGACCATAAATCATGATGCTTTGGATTCCACCAAAAAGTATCTCCATACCAGAATTAATTCTTCGCAGCTACCTAGAATTGACGACGGAAAATTTTTGGTGATTTAGATGAACCTTCGAGGTATATCAACAATGCCCTCGTTCACACCATTAAAATACCTGGCATTTAAGACTACACTGCATGCTTAGTAGCTGCGCCCCAAGTCAATTACCTCATCTTCTTCATGTAGATTAATCTTCGAAATGGATGCATGACCGATAGATCTTACAAAAAGGAGATAAGATGATCGGCATGATGCATGATCTCGTAGCATATATGGTATAAGGTATGATTTTTTTGTTAGCAAGTGGGATGGGTTTGACATGCGGATCAAGTTAGAGAAGGTTTAGATAATGGATTGAGAAGAACCAGAGAGGGCTTATTCATCGATCATGACTGTCCATGATTAATGCGAATGGCTGTGATTGAATGGAGGCTACAAGGATGCTGTCCCATATGCTGCATCGGAGATCCAAATCCTTTTATAACAATATGATCGCATCAGGACAAATCTTCTTCCATTATAAATTTATAATGAAAGGATGGTAGTTTAAAATGATAGTACACATGTTATAATGCTTATTATAATAGGATAGTCATATGCATTAGTATTTGGTTGATCGTTGAATATATAATTTATATAAGATTCTTGACTCAGGAAATGGTGATTTTTTTTTTAAAATAATAGTTATTATTTCAAATCATGCTACTCAATATTTATATGCATTATAGCAAGTGTTGGTATATTTAAAACTTCTATTACAACAATTATCTACCCTATTTTTTTTAAAACCATATTTATTACATTATGACTGTATTATAGTGTTTTAAATAAAATTTATACTTCGACAGCAAACGTATATGCTATGAAGTATTGTAATCTTTCAAAAAAAAAAAAAAAAATTAAAATTTGGATAACTTTCTTCTAAAACATATTAGTGAATCTCAAAAATTTTGCTATATAATGCATGCATATTTATTTATTTATTTATATTGCTAGTTTTTTGGTATCAGCAATTCCTCCTATATTTATATAATGATGTAATGCAACTCTTTCAATATAAGATAAAAAAAACTTGATGAGAAAAAATGTTTACTTCTCTTCACATGCATAACCCTCTTTCAAAGTCTATAATTTTCTAAAGAGATAGAAGTTATTATGTTGATGAGCATATTTCTAGAAGATATGCATGTATGCCATGAATTAATAGAGTTTTTTAATGACACTCCTGGAATTAGTAGAGTTTTTCAATGACACTCCTGGTATTCCTGGAACTCGAGCTTACAAGTACAATCAAAAAGATTTCTCAATATAATTATGGTTGACATCGCATGCATATATAATACTTACATGTATGGATACTGATGTGGCAGGATCGCTGACATGGAGTCCTCTTCGGATCCAGTTGGTAGCCACGCTGGCAGATATTATCATGTCAGCTCTTCTCTTCGGGCTCCTTCGCCGGGCGGCTCCCTCGAGATCGAGCCTGTCTCGGCTGAAATCGAGTTCCCTCTCTTCGGGCTCCTTCGTCAAGCGGCTCCCTCGAGATCGAGCCCTTCTCGGTCGAAGTCAAGCTCCCTCTCTTCGAGCTCCTTCGCCAGGCGGCTCCCTCGAGGTCGAGCCCACCTTGGTCAAAGTCGAGCTCCCTCTCCTCGAGCTCCTTCGCCAGGCAGCTCCCTCGAGGTCGAGCCCATCTCGACCAAAGTCGAGCTCCCTCTCTTCGAGCTCCCTCGCCGGGCGGCTCCCTCGGGGTCGAGCCCATCTCGGCTGAAGTCGAGCTCCCTCTCTTCGAGCCAAGCACCTCAAAAGATCCTAAGGCAGAGAAAAGGAGATGCCACTATATCCCTTGGGTGGCGGCAAGCCGCCCAAGGCCTACAAAGGGGTTGTGCGCCGGCCTACAGAGGGGCGCGCCCCCAGGGTGCCAAGACCTCTTCCACCATTATTTACACCGGATAGGAAAGAGCACTCCAACCAAGGCACTGCACTCCCCAGCCGACCTTTGCACCACCCGGAAGAAGAAAGTCACGCCAGGGGATTCAAACCTAAGAGTGGCTACCCCCGGATCAAAGTCCTGCCAAATTTTTCAAAGTATGGCAACCAGCTAGGAAGTCAAAATCCATGACGTACTCCCTACCATGAAGGAAGGGGGCACTGGGGCACGCCCCACAGGGCACTGCCGGTCGTTGACCTTCGAGCACCCCCAAAGGGGGGAGAACCCAAGATGGGCAGTTAAGAAGATCCATGGCCTAAAAGGTAGTCCCAAGGGCCTTCGAACAAGGTAAGAAAAAGCAAGCAAAAGGGGAGTTAGCGAGAGAGAGCACTTTGAGGCTACCGGAGAACTCGCCGGAAGAGTCTCGACGGACACAGCTGATGCATGACAAAATATGAAAACTAATCTATTGATTATTAAACTAATTATCTGAGATTAACAGTGATTAATTTTTTTAATTTTTTTTTAGATTAAAGACTCAAAGTAATCAATAAAATAAAACTAGTCGACTAGTATTAGCCCGCAAAGTAGATCTAACAAAATAAACTAGAAATACAGGATTTGGCGATTAAGAAACCACCTTAAACTAGGGTTCCTACTTCTCAATGGATCAGAAATTAAGGGTTAGGAAGAGTTTTTACATAACCAATGAAGATTATAATCGCTCTTGTTGTGGATATGATTGGACGCTCTAGGATCTTGCGGCAGGACTTCCAGATTATCAAACTTCAGGATCCGATCTTCAACACAACTTGTTCCAAGGCAAAGATCACCATCACTTCCATTCTCGATCACCTGCAATCAGTCACAACACTTAGTAAGAAGGCATGGAAGGAAGAATAAAAATTGAAAGGAAAAAAGTTGGAAGGGGAAGAAGATGGAAGTGGCGACTAGGATTTCTGATGGTGGGATAAATAGGATAACTAGGGCCTCACACCCCGCGACGCTCCAAAGAACAAAGGAATTAGGGCCTCATGTCCCACGATGCTCTCAATGAACAAAGGAATTTGGAAGAAACTCTCACTTTTATTTCATGAATTGAATGAATGAATATAAAGGGGTGATGGTGCTATTTATAGACCACCTACAAGTAGAGCAAGGGCAAGAAATTTCATTGATTATTTTTCTTGGACATCAAAGACTATGGAATCCTTCCTTTGGCATCTTGGAGTCTTGGATTTGAGGTGTTCTTGAACTCCCTTCATGTCAGGCGACAACAAGAGATAGGCTTCTTCAAAGTGGGCGACAACATGGTATCTTCATCCATTTTGGGCATCGAGAAAGAGGTGTGGCGACAAAATTAAGATGAGATGGCATCCTATTTCTTCTCATTTGGCTGACAAGAAAAGGATGAGACTTCTTGGCGTTGAGATGAGGTTTCTTGTTAAAACTCCTTTGGTATTGAGATGAGGTTTATTGATAAAACTCCTTTGAGTTAGGTGCCCTTCTTGTAGTAAGCTTATTTTAAATTGCCTAATCCAATCTATTTGAAGTTGGCCGACCTCTCTTGGAATGAGCGACAAATCCCAAATGAGAAGTGGATGGCAATAATTTTTCTCCCCATCTTGGTGCTAAGTCCCGTGGACTCCATCTTAATCTTCTTGCTTTTGAATTTAAACTCCTTGTTGGTTAGGATTAAGACTCTTCCATGACAGGTGCCTATGTGAGTTCAAACTCCTCCATTTGGGCGACAAAAAGAGGGTGAGATGAGGCACTAAATGAGATAGAGTCCTTCTATTTTACTCCTCTTAAAAGTGGCGATGGATTTCAAATGGGCAACACATGAGAAGAAATTCATGGGCACCTTTCTTGGATAAGCCTGACTTTTGAATGATGTCTGGATGTCTGGATGTCTAGATATCTAGATGTTTGGATGTCTGGATATCTTGATAAGAATAAAAGACAACCATTTTTTGATATAGAGTTGGCTAACCAAGGTGATGTGGCGTGATATACATTCCAAGTAGCAAGTGACATGGCATGTGATGATGTCCAAGAATTGATGAGGTGGTGCATGTGATGGTGTGGTGCTAAGAGGTAGTGGGCATGTGGCTCCAAGGCATGACTTGACTTGGGCTGGCATATGGTGTCATATGGTATTTGGATTTGGTACATGGTGTCTTGATTTGGTTCCCCTCTTGTATTACAGGACTCAACTAAAATAACTAATCACATGACTAATTAAACTAACTAATTACAAGGACTCAATTGTAACTAACTTCAAGCCCAACTTGATCACTTGGAATCCAATTTGATCAAAAGGCATAACAAAAATTAAATACGAGCTCAAACTGGAAATAGGGTTTGTTTGTATATATATACATGACTCAACTTGGTAAATAGGGTTTGTATATATATACAGGTTTCATTTGGGTTCAGGGGTTTTTTCACAGACTCAATTTTGGGTCCAGGGTTTTTTTTTTACAGACTCAATTGAATTTGGGGTTTAGGGCTAAATCTAACTGGGCTAAAATAATTGAATTTAAAATGAATATTTATAAGTGATCTGGGGCTTGGGCTTAGGACTTTATTCATAGGTGATCACAGGGATGTGGGTTCGACCTATCGATTTCTTCTGGCCTTGGTATCTGCACCAATTCTCTCTGGGTGGAAGAAACTCGACCCAGTCGAGTATGGGTCAACTTTGCTTTGATAGCATTTTAGTAAGTCGGGATCAATCCTTTGCAAATTCTCTCTAGTGATTAAAGAATCGTCAGTCTCAGGTCGTCCTTGCCAATGAACCATATATTGTTGATAGTCTTTGCCCCGAGTAGCGATAATCTTGTCATCCAAGATCTGCTCGATCCTGTCTTTCCGGGCTGGTAGTATGGTAAGTGGACACACATTGGTTGGCTCACTTTCAAGGATTGGATTAGGTCCAAAAGGCTCACTAGGAATCAACGTTGGCTCTTTATACTCTATAAGGTCTGAAACATTGAAAGTAGAACTAATGCCTAGTTTAGGTAATAAATCAAGCACATAGGCGTTAGGTCCAATTTTTCTAATTACTTTGTATGGTCTACTATTACGGGCATGTAACTTTTTCATGGTTCCAGGTGGGAACCATTCAAGTCGTTGCCTTACCATAACAAAGTCTCCTTCATTGACTTTTTTGTGTCTTTTTCTTGAAAAGACTCATTGCTTTCATTAATTTTTTTTACCTAATGACATGCATGTAAATGACTAATAATAATACCTAATGGACTACATACTCGACTAAACCCTAAACTACAACCGAGTTTGACCCTTTGTTGGTGGGTGACATGCATATGAGAATGGTTCATGGACTCCCACTAATTGCCACAGAGTCTGCCAAAAATATGTTGTAAACCTAATATGCTCAATGGGCTTATGTAACATGTTAACCTTTACAAAATATAATCTAATGGTCCTAGAAACATTGGGAGCTTCAGGAAAAGGTAGAAAGTAAGAAGTGGATACGGGGTTAGATTGAAAATAAGAAGGGGTTTCAGGAAATAGTCCTAGATTAATGGGGTTAACCTTAAAGTTTAGACACTGAATTACATCTACAGGCACTAAAAGGTCCACTTGATGGAAGAATAGATCAGTAATTTCAGGAAAGAGATCTTCAATTGGAGTCAAAGGGATGACTTCAGCTTGAGGGTACTGGACTAAATAAGTCAAATCCTTACCAATTTCCTTTGATTTTTGAATTTTAGGACTGGGCTCTATGACTTGAGTCTCTTCTAGTGTTTCCTCAGGTAAAGTCTCAGTAGTAGGGTTAGGCTCCTCATGGGTCTCTTTTTCTAAGGGTCTTATCAGTACAGTTTTAGTCAGGGTACGGTCATGGTCAACTAACTCCGGACTGGCTTCAGTCTGGGTGCCTATCGGGTCAGCTAATTCTGGGTTAGCCATATGTATTTCCTCTTCTCTCTCATACTCATCCACTAAGTTCATCTCATCCTTATATACGTCCACTTCAATGTCATCCTGGTGAACTAATAAGGTAGTAAGAGTATGTCGGTTAAGGAAAAATTAGCTATGATCTGGGCTAATATGGGTGGGTCAGCTCAGAATAGGGTTGAGTTGGCTTAGATGAGATATGGGTCAACTCTGCTGAGGAATGGGTCGACTCGGGTGCACTTGACTATCTTAGATCAAGACATAATTTCATTACCTACCTGGACCCACAACAACCACCTTTGCATCGATCCTAACCCTAATCAAAATTAATTAGAAATCTAAAGTAGTTTAGGGACACCAACAAAGTCGGGTTCCAAATATTGTATGAAAGCTAGTGCACCCAATCTTTTGATTATCTCTTGAATCTGGTGTCTAAGGCTAGAGGTCCAGTGGCAAACACCCTAAGCGGACTTGTGGATTTTAATTAGGGCCTTGTGATAAGCAGGGAGAGCCTCCCACGACCCTACCTCTTACCTGGCCAGTGGATAGGATAATTGCTGAATTAGTTATAAATTGAGCTGACCTATTCTACTAATATCGAACTAACAGATCTAGTTATGAAGGAAGGATTGGTGATTAAGAAATCATCTTAAATTAGGGTTTCTACCTTTCAAAGAATTAGAAATTAAAGAGTTAGAGAAGGTTTTGATTTTTATGTTATCAGCGAAGATTATAATCGCTCTTGTTGTGGATCTGATTGGATGCTCTAGGATCTTGCAGCAGGACTTCTAGATTGTTGAACTTTGGGCTTCTATCTTCAACACAACTGGTTCCAAGGCAAAGATCACCATCACTTCCATTCTCGATCACCTGCAATCAGTCACAACACTCAGTAAGAAGGCGTGGAAGGAAGAATAAAAATTGAAAGGAAAAAAGTTGGAAGGGGAAGAAGATGGAAGTGGTGGCTAAGGTTTCTGATGGTGGGATAAATAGGATAACTAGGACCTCACACCCCGCGATGCTCTCAAAGAACAAAGGAATTTGGGAGAAACTCTCACTTTTATTTCATGAATTGAATGAATATTCAAAGGGGTGATTGTGCTATTTATAGACCATCTACAAGTAGAGTAAGGGCAAAAAATTCCATTGATTGTTTTCCTTAGACATCAAAGACTATGGAATCCTTCCTTTGGCATCTTGGAGTCTTGGATTTGAGGTGTTCTTGAACTCCCTTCATGTTGGGTAGTAACAAAAGATAGGCTTCTTCAAAGTGGGCAACAACATGGCATCTTCATCCATTTTGGGCATCGAGAAATACGTGTGGTGACAAAATTAAGATGAGATGGCATCCTCTTTCTTCTCCTTTGACTGACAAGAAAAGGATGAGACTTCTTGGCGTTGAATTGAGGTTTCTTGATAAAACTCCTTTGGCATTGAGATGAGGTTTCTTGATAAAACTCCTTTGAGTTAGGTGCCCTTCTTGTAGTAAGCTTATTTTAAATTGCCTAATCTAATCCATTTGAAGTTGGTCGACCTCTCTTGGAATGAGCGACAAATCCCAAATGAGAAGTGGATGGCAATAATTCTTCTCCCCAACTTGGCGCTAACTCCTTTGGACTCCATCTTAATCTTCTTCCTTTGGAATTTAAACTCCTTGTTGGTTAGGATTAAGACTCTTCCATGATAAGCACCTAAGTGAATTCAAACTCCTCCATTTGGGCGACAAAAAAAGGGTGAGATGAGGCACTAAATGAGATGGAGTCCTTCTATTTTACTCCTCTTAAAAGTGGCGATGGATTTCAAATGGGCGACACATGAGAAGAAATTCATGGGTGCCTTTCTTGGATAAGCTTGACTTTTGAATGATGTCCAGATGTCTTGATGTCTGGATGTTTGGATGTCTGGATGTCTTAATAAGATTAAAAGACAAGCATTTTTTAACATAGAGTTGGCTAACCAAGGTGATGTGGCATGACATACATTCCAAGTAGCAAGTGACATGGCATGTGATGATGTCCAAGAATTGATGAGGTGGTGCATGTGATGATGTGGTGCTAAGAGGTAGTGGGCATGTGGCGCCAAGGCATGACTTGACTTGGGCTGGTACATGGTGTCACATGGTATCTTGATTTGATACATGGTATCTTAATTTGGGTCCCCTCTTATATTACAGGACTCAACTAAAATAACTAATCACATGACTAATCAAATCGACTAATTACAAGGACTCGATTGTAACTAACTTCAAGCCTAACTTGATCAATTGGAACCCAATTTGATCAAAAGGCATAACAAAAATTAAATACAGGCTCAAGCTGGTAAATACGGTTTGTCTGTATATATACATGACTCTACTTGGTAAATAGGGTTTGTATATATATATATAGGTTTCATTTGGGTTCAGGGGTTTTTTCACATACTCAATTTTGGGTCCAAGGTTTTTTTGTTTTTTTTACAAACTCAATTGAATTTGGGGTTTAGGGCCGAATCCAACTGGGCTAAAATAATAGAATTTAAAATGAATATTTATAAGTGATCTGGGGCTTAGGTTGAGGGCTTTATTCACAGGTGATCACAAGGATGTGGATTTGACCTGTCGATTTTTTCTAGCCCTGGTGTCTGCACCAATAGCCCTCCCTAGCTCAGGCTCTCCTCTTCCACTGTTGTTCCCACTCTACTCTTTTCTTTGAAAGTTAAACCTTATCTAAGCATGGAGACCTGATAGGGATCCACCGAGGAGGATCTGTTCTCCTAGATTGCCTACTAACTTGATCGTCGAAGTGCCCCCACTGAGATCCCCGGCCTAGATCTCTTCTCTTTTGTAGGTCCAAGCGCGCACGCTGGATTCCAGATAACAAGGTCGATGTCTGGTGCCATCTTCGAGCTATAGGCCATGACGGCATAGGCGGCAACAGATTGGCATGCCAGGTAGAGGGCAGGACACAGTCTGATTCAAGCCAATCCCCTCACAAACAACTCCACCTGAAGCATGGCAGTGACACGCACGCGGGAAGTCTCCACCAGCAATGCGGGAGACCCTCCTTCTCACGGGGGCCCACATAGCCCAGAGAGGGAATCCCTTACTCCATCACAATCGCCTCTGGTGGACATCCAATTGGCCATGCTTGCCCAGCAGATGCAGGTTCTGACTGTGGCAGTGCGACAGTTACAGCATCAGCACCGATCCCTGGCCATCCACTAACAGCCAAGGACCCCCGCGGCCCAACCCACCATACCCCGTGATAGCCTGCGCTCCTTCCAAGGGAGGTCATCACTACCACAAGCCGCGACAAACCCCCGGGGAAGCCACCGGACCTCGACAAAGAGATAGTGGATTGGGTCAGTTGACCAGGAGAGCTGGTCTCCGATCTTCGAGCATGGGCTGCTAAGCACTACCAAAGCCATCGAGGCAAGGCTCTCTATCGCGACCTCCCTCAGCTATCATCTTCATCTCCTCCAACAGCCTCGATAGAAGGTTCCACCGACGAGGCCATCAGGCGCATGGCCGAAAAGCACCGGAGGAACAGGAGCTTAAGCTGGCAGATTTATCCCACCAGTTTGCAAACATGCAAGGCTCCTCCCATGAGCCAATGGGCCATGATGCCCATCCCCCTTCTCCAGAGAAATCCAAGAGAAGCCAATCCCGAGTCAGTTTTTATACCCTAGGTGGATCCCTACGACGGGACCACAGATCCTCTGAACCACCTCGAGAGCTACAAGGCTCTCATGAGAGTCCAGGGGGCAATCGATGCCCTTCTCTGCATTGCCTTCCTAGCCACTCTTCGGAAGGTCGCTCGAGTCTGGTTCACTCACCTCGAGCCTGAAAGCATCAACTCCTTCGCGCAGTTAGAAATGAGATTTGTGTCCTACTTCGATGCCTACCGAAAGGTGCCACGAGAGGTGGATAGTCTTTTCTCTGTCAAGCAATAGGACCATGAATCATTGCGGGACTGTGACCCACTTCAAAATTACCGCACTGGAGATCTACAACTTGAACAAGCCCGTCACATGCTGGCACTGAAGAGAGGGCTCAAGACCTCCCGCCTAACTTACTTCCTGGACAAGAAGCCATCGAAGATATAGTCCGACCTCCTCCTCCACGTCCATAAGTAATCCATGCCGAGGAGGCGGACCGCACCAGGAGAGAGTTGGATGGGAAGTCACTGAAGAAGCAGCCTTCGGGAGAGATGTCCAGGATGCGGAGGCCCGAACCGATCCCGAACTTTCAACCAGGGTCGAAGCCGAAGAACGGTCCCATCCCAAAAGAAAGATACACACCTCTCCTCGCCCTGAGGTCAAAAATCCTCATGGAGATTAAGGGCGAGCGTTACTTATGCCGCTCTCCCCTGTTGAGAACATCCAACGATCGTGACAAGATGAAGTACTGCTAGTTTAACCACGACTATAGCCATGACACTGAGGAATGACGCCACCTCAAAAGAGAGATCGAAGATCTGATAAGGAGGGGCTACCTCGAAAAGTTCATGGGGTGCAAGACCCTAGCAGAACTTCAAGCGCTTACAGCTTTTCCTCCTGTCCCTCCAATCGATAACCGACCCACCGAGAAGCCTGTGTGTATGATATGTTGGGGAATAGAGTGCACTTCTAAGAGATCCCGAGAGAGTGAGAGGTGAAAAAATGTACTCTCCTTTATGAGAGAAGAGGGATCTGGGAACCAAAATATAAATAATGATGCCATGGTTGTCGAGATGACGATTGCCAGGCATCCTGTAAAGTGGATTATGGTCGATAGTGGAAGTTCGACTAATATCCTTTTTTACGATGCCTTCTCCAGGATGAATTTATCCTTTGCTCAACTGAAGCCTGTGTACACCCCCCTTGTCAGCTTTACTGGGAACTCTGTTGGGGTTGAAGGAGAGATCACTCTCCCTATTACTGCTGGATCACCACCTCGACAGAGCACTATCATGATGACCTTCACGGTTGTTAGGCTCCCTTCGGCCTACAACATGATCCTTGGCCATCCCGGGCTCAATCTGCTTGATATGGTCATTTTCACTAAGTGACTGCTGGTGCAGTTTTCCAGTCCTTATAGCGTAGGGGAGATAAGGAGGGCACCTCAGTCGATCCAACACTATTTGCAAGCTATCCCAGGAGCCAGAAGTGCCGAGGATGACCCCAGCATCGACGACCTCGACCAAAGGGCACAGGACTCCAGGGACGGCCTGGTTGAGCATCTGTTGATGTATCCCCTCGGCACAAACCTGATAAAAATGGTGCAAATCGGGGTCAAGCTGCAAGAAGAAGAGCGGGCCTGCCTGTTGAGTTTTCTCCGGGTGAATGCGGACATGTTCACCTGGACTATGACAGACATGCCTAGGATTCCCCCCGACATTATTACTCACAGGTTGAATATTGACCCAAAGTGCCACCCAGTCCGATAGAAGAAGAGATGCTTTGCCCCGGAGAGGAATGGGCGGTTAACGAGGAGGTGGAGAAGCTCCTCGTAGCTGATTTTGTTCACGAAGTGTAGTATCTCAATTGGCTTGCGAACGTGATCATGGTCAGGAAAATAACAGAAAATGGATAATCTACGTAGATTACACCGACCTCAATCGAGCCTGCCCGAAGGATAGCTTTCTTCTTTCGAAGATCGACCAACTGGTGGACGCCATCTCGGGGCATCGTTTGCTCTCCTTTATGGATGCATTCTCCGAGTACAATCAAATCCAGATGCATTCAGAGGATGAGGAGCACACTGCCTTCATCATGGATCGGGGGACATACTGCTATCAGATGATGCCATTCGGTTTAAAGAACACTGGCGCCACATACCAATGGCTGGTCAACAAAGTCTTCAAGGACCAGATCGGCCGTAACATGTAGGTTTACATGAATGACATGCTCATCATGAGCAAGCCGAGGTCAGATCATGTCACGGACTTAGCGGAGGCTTTCTAGAACCTTCACCCATATCAAATGAAGCTGAACCCGGTGAAGTACGCTTTCAGCATGGCAGCTGGAAAGTTCCTAGACTTCATGGTCACCCAGTGGGAGATCAAAGCCAACCCTGAGAAGGTTCAAGCAATTGTCGAAGAAGCAAGTCCAGCACCTCATGGACTGGATAACAGTCCTGAGTCAGTTCGTCTCACGATATGCTGACCGCTGCCTACCTTTCTTCAAGGCACTGCATAATGTGCATGACTTCACCTGGACGGAGGAGTGCAGGAAAGCCTTCGAAGAACTGAAGAAGTTCTTGGTGAAGGTGAAGTGCATCTACGAAGCATACCAATATATAAACATACATTCATGAAAGCAGGGCAGAAAATATGTATTGTAAAATAATTTTAAAATATGCACAGCAGAAGGCTCGGTAGATAGATCTAAATGATCTACCGATCTATCCATAACAGGACCTAGCAAATGTAATAGCATGCATCATAACATCAAAGCAAGATAGAAACACAAATATAAAAGTACCATACATTTATACTGGACAAAAGCTGTAGAAGGAGAAGGGCGCACGAGCCACACACATGTCTGGCCTTTACAAGTAATCCACACCTGGGCTCGACTCTGATCAACTCCCTTGGAGTGCTAGCACTTCGGGATCGTTGGATCGATCTTCTTCTTCTCGGAAGACTAGGAGGAGAGCTGGAATCCTTTTCCAAGAGAACTCTCTTCCTAAGACCCAGCTAGAATGCTAGGATTCTCACACCCAATCCCTAGACCTCTCATAATCCTTCTCTATCTTTTCTCTTTTCTCTTATTGTGTCTCTCTAGTTGTTGTTGTTGTAACCTCTGCAGCCTATAGAATGACCTTCATTTATAGGTGCAGCCATGAGAGGGAGAAAGAAGAAGGAAGAGAGAAGAGGGAAAAGAATGGGGGAGAGGATCAAGGCCATACCAAATGGGTCCAACCCAAGAAGGTAAGTATGCCTATCATACCAAATAACCTTAGAGCCAAAACTGGTTTGAATTCGAAATTCAAATCAGGTCAAAACTTGCCCAAAATCCTTCCAAAATTTCTTCCAACAAATTTTCTCGTCTCAGGAAGTGTCAACTCACGAAAACTGCCAAGTATCAATACTTCACCAAGTGTCAACACCTGCAAAATTTCAAGTATCGACACTTGGAACAAAGTCAATCATATTGACTTCCAGTGATGACAAATGATTCTCAATCGTTAATTAGCCTTAAGATCATATAGAAATCCTCTATGGTGTGTGACCCCACAGGTTCGAACATTAAGCCGGTATCAATGGAACATCTTTAGTACCAGTCAAAGTCCTCATCTAGTAATGATACCCGACATCCGGATAAGTCGAAGATGCAGAGCACCTCACAAGAACCTCTGGTATATGGTTACCGCATAATTCATCACTTTGATCTCATAATGCTCAGGATGACCTAGGATTCGATTGACAACTATAATTTGATTTATCTAGATCATGTCTTAACCTCACAAGTTCTATGACTTCTCACAAAAACTATCTTGGCCAAAGTTTTACTAAATTGAGACATAGTGAGTCATTCACTCCAAACTATTTGGAGAGGTCAATTCCATCTTGATCTACCTTCGCTCAACAAGTACTTGATTGCATCCAGAAACCTTCCATCACTGGATTAGAAATCCAGGTAGTCCGGCATCAAAGTACAGTGAGTTGCTTGTAAGCTGCCATGGTGACCTCAGGTCTAAGGGACATCTATACCCATATCCCTTTGCGAGCAATCCTTTGGCAGAAGGGAGCTCTGCAGATGGTTACGTTCAGTGAAATATCATATATTTTACTTGCATGTTATATCAGTGTCTTCACACTCCTTGGTTAAGAGGATAACCAATAAATGTGACATATAACAACCTAAACTTGATACGTCGTCGTCCTATAACAATGTACCATTTGGTTGTGAAACAATTTAAGAACTACTTGATATATACTCTCTATATCAAATAATGTAGTTCTAAGGACTCCATGCAAGAGTTTATTTCAAGAAAATGTAAATACGATGAATCAGCCAAAAAGGAATAATTTTTATTCATTAAAAAATTATATACAGTTACAAGTTAGCATAATCGTCTACAACCTAGACGATTTACTTTGGGACATAATTCCTAACACTTGGTGTCACCACCGCTGCTCTCCAAGCTGGAGGACGGAGAGGAGCTCCTGCTATACCTGGCAGTTATCCTAGGGGTCGTCAGTTCGATCCTTGTCCACACAGATGAAGATGGAGCTCAGAGATCAGTGTACTATGTCAGCAAGCTCCTCCAAGATACGAAGATCAGGCACACTCACTCCGAGAAACTAATTTTTGCATTTATAATGTCTGCTCAGCATCTCAGGCTATATTTTCAAGCACATCCGATCATGGTCCTAATGACCAACCATTGAAGGCCATACTCAGCTACCCTGATATGTCTGGGCATTTGGCCAAGTGGGCTTTGAAGCTCAGTGAGTTTAACATCGCTTACCGATTGAGGTCATCATAGAAGGCACAGGTGTTGGCTGATTTCCTAGTTAAGTGCATGGGCATGGGCGAGGAGCAAGAGGAGACCCTCTAAAGCATTGAATAGAGTTCAAAGCCGAGGAGGAGGTCTAGGTCCTCCACGTAGATGGTGCATCCAATTCGGGAGGGAGAAGAGTAGGCCTCATTCTCGCCAGTGGCAACGGGGTCGTAGCTGAGTGCGCACTCCGCTTCCAGTTTGTGGCCACCAACAACCAGGCAGAGTACGAGGCACTCCTCGCGGGACTGAAAGTCTCCCGCGAGCTAGGTGTACCCAACTTGAAGGTCTTTACTGACTCTCAGCTGATGGCCGGACAGGTCTTAAGAGAATTCGAGACCCGAGACCCTCAAATGTCAAAGTACTTGGAGCAAGTATGCTTGAACACGGTGAGCTTCCAGTGCTTCAGCATCTTCCATATTTCTCGTGGGGAGAATGCTTATGCTGATACCCTCTCTAAGCTCATGATCCTGCTGGACTCGTCACTGGGGCGCGCCTATGTCGAGTACCTCTAGGCTCCAAATTATGAGGCTTCCAGGAAAATCCAACAAGTCACTCTGGAATCCAGTTGGATGGATCGGTACATCAAATACATCATCGACGATACCCTGCCAGAAGACCGTGCAGAGGCCGGCCTCATCAAAAAGTAGGCTATATGCTTTGTGATGATGGACGGGCAACTCTATCATAGGTTCTACTCTTATCCACTTTTGAAGTGCTTGAGACCCTCAGAGGCGGCCTTCGTGCTCCAAGAGATGCATGAGGACCTTTGCGGGAATCATGTGAGGGGTAGGACTCTAGCATATAAAGCCCTCTGCTAAGGGTACTGCTAGGAGACTATGAGGGAGGACGTAATCAACTTCGTAAGGAAGTGCAACCGCTGCCAGCGCCACACCTACATACAGCATCAACCGACCGTGCCACTCTCCCAGCTCTCCACCCCCTGGCCGTTTGCTCAGTGGGGGATGGACATCCTTGGTCCCTTTCCTCTCGCATCCGAGCAGTGCAGGTTCCTAATAGTAACCATCAATTACTTCACCAAATGGATAGAGGCTGAGATGCTAGCACAGATCATCAAAGTTAAGGTTAGTCAAATCTTCTGGAAGTTTATCATCTATTGCTTCGGACTCCCCCACACCATCATCGCTGACAATGGATGACAGTTCGATAATCAGGAGTTCAAAGAATTTTGTGCTGGCCTCAACATTCATCATCGCTTCACCTCGATGGCTTACCCTCAGACCAACGAAAAGGCTGAGATGACCAACCAGACCATCCTCCAGGGACTCCAAGCCAGGCTAGACCAGGCCAAAGGCAGGTAGGCTGAAGAACTCCCTAGTATCCTTTGGGCCTACCATACAATGCCCCAAACGGCTATGGATGAGACATCCTTCAACCTCGTCTTCGATGCCAAAGCTATAGTCCCAGTGGAACTTGGTTTGCCCATACTGCGGGTAGAACAATATGATGAAGCTGAAAATCCAGCTTGCCTTCTACTCAACTTGGGTCTCCTTGAGGAGACAAGAGACAAGGCTCGACTTCGGATGGTGGCCTACAGATAGCAGGTGGCCCGACACTACAACTCTCAGGTAAGGCCAAAGACCTTCCGCCCGGGTGCAACGAACCCATAGGCTACAACGGACCCAGGCCTCTGGCTGGGCTCAATCCGGGCCCTCTTTGGTGGGGTCTCCCTGGGCTCCGTCGATGCACTCCTTTTTGAGTAGACTCCAGGAGCTGTTTTATGGAAAACTTCATGCTTGCAGGAAGAGAGAAACAAAGGTCAGCCTCAGACCCAAAGAACCCGCAGAAGGAGAAAAAGAGGGGTTGTTCCGAACTCACCCAACTCCCGGATTGGACTGACCCTGACTTTGAATAGGTTCTGCTCTGACAGCAAAACCTCAAGAGAGGGGATATGGTCAGAAATGAGCTGGTCGTATACTTCCCGATCAGCCGCTTCGACCTAGGAGTTTCAATTCGGAGTCCGGTCTGAATCACTCCAAAACCAATCAACCCCGTCGACGGAAGCAAAAAAGTATTTACTCTTCCATCCTTTGATGGAAGAGAGGAGTTCAAACTTGATGCCCTTTGGACGAGGAGACACAAACTACCACCCATCCTCGGTCGGGTGGCATTTCAGGATGAAGAAGGCCCTGAACAGGGAGAAACGGGCGACGATCTCGTGGAAGTGGCAGAAGATAATGAAGTGGTTAATGGTTCTAACTGCATTTGGAGCTAACTGAATAGGGACGAGGCGATAATTACTGAGCACAAAAAGGATGTAAGGGTAAGCAGAGATCCCCTACGAAGAATTTCTCATAAAGGGCAATCCGACCGGGCCCCCGGAGGTGACCCATTCCCCTGGTCTAGAGACCGAGAGTTGGATAGAGTTTGGGATCCTGTAATGTTACCCATAAATGGAGCCCAAGAGGGGGGGTGAATGGGTCTTTTAAAAAATTTAAACAATAATAAGAGGGACCAGTGGTGCTTGTGAACAATGATGAATTCAATGCAAGATATTCAAAGCAATAGCAATAAACAAAAGAGCAAGAGAGGAAGAGAGCAATCACACACAAACACAAGGTTTATAGTGGTTCGATGCAAACCTAGCACCTACATCCACTCCCCAAGCCATCCTTGGGAATTTCACTATAATCTAAACAAGATTACAGTTGACTTGTTTTTCACAAGGCTTACAAGTCAAAACCTAAGTTGGTTTGTCACCTAGGCTTACCAACAAACCTAACACTTGTTTTGTCTTCGGGCTCACAAGTTAACCCTAGTTGGTTTTATCCCTTTGGCTCACCAACAAACCACAATAACCTTCTTTCAAGACACCCATGAAAGCAAGGTCAAATCACAATGTAAAAACAGATATACAATTTAAAACTAAAACAAACTCTCTTCAAGAGTAGAATGGAATCTTTAAAGCTCAAGTTGATGCTTTGTCTTGACTCTTCCTTGGAATCTCCTTCAAAGTGCCTCTTTGGAATGAAGTAAGGATGAGCTTATAGGCTTTTCAAGGAATCAAACTATAAGAGGCTTTTGATGTGAAGTATTTGAGAGAATATAGGCTTTTGGCTTTTGAGTAGACTTGAATGCACTTTCTTATCTTTAAAATGAGGTTGGTGGAGGTTAAATACACCAAGAACCTTCCAAAAAATGGTTTGTGACCATTGGAACCTCGAAAATAACCGTTTGAAGCTTGAAAAGCAAGTTCTGCAAGCCAGAAAAATAGATCCGTTAGAGCTGTCAGGCTGCAAGTGTCGACACTTGGCTGTCAGGTATCGACACTTGGCTGTCAAGTGTCGACACTTGATCTCTGGGTGTTGACACTTGAACTTTCAAGTGTCGACACTAGATGCACAGGTGTCGACACTTGACATAAAAATCCTCAAATTACAAAGTTCTGTATTATCAAAATTTTCAGGCCTTGAGTCGACACTTGGAAACCTAAGTGTCGACACTTGGTGTCGACACTTGGTTATAGGTATCGACACTTGGCATGCCAAGGATTTTTGTCCGTGCCAAATGCTGAAGTGTCGACACTTGACTGTCTAGGTATCGATACTTGAGACTGAAAATCTTAGATTCAAGTGTAAATTACCTCGAAAACACAAATATAATTCTTGAAAACATAAACACATAATATTTAAACATTTAGATGCCCTTTTTCAATGAAGAGGATGTCCGGATACGTGAGAAATGTTCCGTGCCATTACGTGCCATGAACCATAATTTTTTGAGATTTTGAGGTGCTTTCTTCCTGAAAACTCATAACTTGAAATCCTTATTAGTATACAATATGCACTCAATGTTTTGTTATTCATCAAAATCACTGTGTGGAGCCAACATATAAGCATCCCGGATCACAGAGAGGTCCTCTATGATCATCACCGAAGCGACGCCAGAGAGTCTTGTCGGATGGGAAGGCCTAGAAGGGACTTCAGGAGTAGAAGAAACTGGAAGGGGAGCCCTAAGTTCTCCTGTAACTATCCTGGTCGGACGAGGACCCCTACAGATATAGAGAGGAACCTCCTCCTCTTCATCAGAGGATGGGGTCCTCGGTCGAGAGGGCCATGCCTTATCGGGGTTGCTGGAGAAATGATGGTCACAACACGAGGGAGCCATCTTAAGACAGAACAAGGAAGGGAGAAGAAGAAAAATGATGTTTGGGAAGAATCTAAGGATGGACTCGACCTAGCCAAGAAGAAAGAAAGGACTAAGGGAGACGAACCAAGTGGCCTTGAAGGTAAAGGACAGCCGGGGGGGAGGAAGAAGACTCTGGTCCACTGGTGGGTGTGACAAATTTGAAAGAAGATGATTTGAGGAAAGTTTTCTTTCTTTTCAAAGCAGCCAGATAGCGACCATGCACCCTCTCAGGACCCCTCCATCGGATTGGCGCCACGTGTCGAGATCGGCCGAAAGCGATGCCTCGGTTCATTGAAAACTGTCTTGGGTCTTGCATCGATCATTATGCTTCCCTGGACTCACTGATGTGGCATTCCCGCATTGGCCTCAAGGCCCGATTCATGAAGCAGTGACGATCATGGTATTAATGGTACCAGATTTTCACCTTTCCATGCCAGCACTGTATTTACTTCCTTTGCCCCAAGCACGATGCTCCATCGAAACTTGGGAGTGGGGGGCAAATAATGTGACAGGATCGCTGACATGGAGTCCCCTTCGGATCCGGTTGGCAGCCACACTGGCAGATATTGCCACGTCAGCTCCTCTCTTTGGGCTCTTTATCGGACGGCTCCCTTGAGGTCAAGCCCACCTCGATCGAAGTCAAGCTCCCTCTCTTCGGGCTCCTTCGCCAGGCGGCTCCCTCAAGGTCGAGCCTGCCTCGGTCGAAGTCAAGCTCCCTCTCTTCGAGCTCCTTCACCGAGCAGCTACCTCGAGGTCAAGCTCACCTTAGCCAAATTCAAGCTCCCTCTCTTCGAGCTCCTTCGCCAAGCGGCTCTCTCGAGATCGAGCCCACCTCGACTGAAGTCGAGCTCCTTGCGCAGGCGACTCCCTTGGAATCGAGCCCATCTCGACCGAAGTCGAGCTCCCTCTCTTCGAGCCAAGCACCTCGAAAGATCCAAGCACCTCGAAAGATCCTAAGGTAGAGAAAAGGAGATGCCACTACATCCCTTGGGAGGCGGCACACCGCCCAAAGCCTACGAAGGGAAGTGCCGACCTACAGAGGGGCGCCCCCCAGGGTGCCAGGATCTCTTCCACCGTTGTTTACACCGATAGAAAAGAGCACTCCAACCAAGGCGCTGCACTCCTCACCGACTGCTTGCACCACCCGGAAGAAGAACCTGCCAGGATTAAACCATGGGAGCGACTACTCCCGGATCGAAGTCCTGCCAAATTTTTTAAAGTATGGCGACCAGCCAGGAAGTCAGAATCCGCGACGTAACTCCCTACCATGAAGGGAGGGGGCACTGGAACATACCCCATGGGGTGCTGCCGGTCGTTGACCTTCGAGCACCCCCAGAGGGGGGAGAACTCGACGTGGGTAGTTGGGAAGATCCATGGCCTAAAAGGTAGTCCCAAGGGCCTTCGAACAAGATAAGAAAAAGCAAGCATAAGGGGAGTTGCGAGAGAGAGCACTCTGAGACTACCGAAGAACTCGTCGGAGGAGTCTCGATGGACACAGCTCCCTCACAGCTCAGGCTCTCCTCTTCCACTCTATTCCCACTCTACTCTTTCCTTTGAAAGCTAAACCTCCTCCAAGCGTGGAGACCAGACAGGGATCCATCAAGGAGGATCTGTTTTCTTAGATCGTCCATTGACTTGATCGTCGAAGTACTCCCGCCGGGATCTCGGCCCAGGTCTCTTCTCTTTGCCGTTCCGGGTACGTGTGCTGGATTCCAAGTAATGAGATCAACGTTCCAGCGTCATCTTCGAGCTGCAGGCCACGGCGGTGTAGGCGGCAACAGATACCAATTGCCTATACATTTAAGTATGTATCAATTTTTTGTTGCGTTATTGCTAGGTATTATACATGCAAGAACAGAGCTGAACTTGTTCTTGTCCTCTTCATCTATGACATACGATCAAAAAAAAAATTGGATACCACCAAGGTAGTAGCGCAGTTGGTAGGCGCTTTGCCCCTCGTCCCCCGATCACGGGTTCGAGGCTTGAGCCATGCGGGTTACTCGATTAAATCCTGGCTTTTTCTTGGGGTTACTGATTGGATGCGGGGGGGTCAGTTGACGTACTCTCCTTCGGATGGGGGGGAAGCAAAAATACGGCCGTATCGACCATGGTCTCCTTCGAGTGTGACTGGACGCGGTGAGGTTGCGTACTCTCCTTCGGATGGGGAGGGCAAGCGAAAAATCCGCCCGTTCGAACATGGTCTCCTTCGATTGTGACTGGACGCGGGAGGTTGACGTACTCTCCTTCGGATGGGGAGGGGCAAGCGAAAAAATACGGCCCGTATCGAACATGGTCTCCTTCGAGTGTGACTGGACTCGGGGGGTCAGGCTGACGTACTCTCTTTCGGTGGGGAGGGCAAGCGAAAAATTTGGATGGGGGTGGGAGGGCAAGCGAAAATACTTTCCGTATCGAACATGGTCTTCTTCGGGTGGGGAGGACAAGCAAAAATACGACAGACGACGGGTGATGAGAATTTATTCCTCACTCTCTTTTTGTTTCATCTTAAAAGAAATTGGATCAGCACAAAGTAATGACATTTTAAATTTTGATATAAAAAATTATTCATATTTTCCTAATGAAGTTTATTGGAAATTTGTATAAGTCATGGATTTTTACTATTTAAGTAGTTAGAAGTTAGAACAATGGCATTTAGTTAATAGTTGTAAGGGAGGAGGGCGGGGAGAGAGAGAGAGAGAGAGAGAGGGGGAAGTGGACGTGGAGGAATCTGGTGGCTGGGAACCAGCGAGAGGTTGTCATTTAGCTCCCAAAAAGCATCTTTTTCTTTTTTTTTTCCCTCCCTTCCGTTCCCCAACAAAATCCCGCGGGATACCGCCACCTGGGCCCACACTTACCTAAAATCCTTATCCCCAACCGTTCCATTTAAATAAAATAATTTTATATCCACGTTTTCATTCTTAGCTGAGAAATTATTTCCCACACTGATATCCAACGTATTTTTGCGTGCCACCCATCACAACTGTTTATTTTTATAAACTCTATTTATCATATATTGATCTCAATATATTATTAAAAAAATAATATAATCGATGATATGTACAATTATATAGATGTAATCTATAATTTCTAATTTATTATTGTATATATTTATAAACTTAAATTTATAAACTTAAAATTTTCGAGATGCCTTCCATCTCGCGGCGAACCAAAAAAAGTCAAAAAAAAAAAAAAAAAAAAATCCATGCATGTAAAAAATTCCTACGCAGGGATACGGTTCCCAACCCTTTTTTAAGTTTAATTTTTATTTATAAATAATATAACTAAATTAATTATTTTATTTTTATTTTTTTAATCTAAAGTAGGAGGAGAAGAGGGATCGAATCATGGGGTCCGGAAGAAAGCTAAATTGACCTGGGATTCCGGGAACTTCAAGAAAGGCCCGATCGCCGTGGAATCGCCGTATCATCCACGTGTCACAATCCGGTTGGATGTTGACGTGCCGCTCGCACGTAGCCGGCGGACATTCCTCGGCCGCCCTCGGCGCGAACGGACGAGTCGGAACGCAAGGCGGACTCGGAGATCCCCTCTGCCCAAAATGCCCCTACTCGGTACCAGGATTACGGGATGCCATTGGGAGAGGGAATCAATCAGATGCTCTCCTCCTCCTGAAAGAATAATCCCACCTTTGAATTGGAGTTCCGAATGGCACGTCACGATCCGAATCATGGACCGTCTAAATCACATGACGTTTCCTGGGTGTGTGGCCTGCATTATGCTGACCGCCATTTCGAGGAACATATACCGCGCAACCATCTCTATCTCGGGAGGGATCGGAGGCACGGGGGTGGAGTAGAAGAATCTTGAGCGAAAAGAAGCGCTTTCCTTTTTTTAAATCGAGGGTGTAGTTGTATGTTGATTAATATATAAATAATGCTTGTTAAATCCAACCTAATATATTTTTTATTTTTTAAGGTGGCAATATAAGTGATATTAAATATTTTTCACTTAGTTCGTATGTCACGACTTAAACCATATATCATGGTCAATAATATAGTTCTACGATCAAAGAAGAAGAATAAAAAGATGCACCACAGGCCCTACATAGAAACCGGTCCCTTTTAGTAAGTATTGATCTTAGCTTGATATGAAATCTCGCGATTTATATTTCAAAAAATATCTCATAAAAAAAAATTTATCTTAAATGAGAATTTCTTTTAACTCGCATTAGCATGAGACTAATGATATTCTTGTCCAGCACCACGATAGCATGCATTTCATATAAACATATTAAAAATCATCCAAGTCAATATTTAGAAATTTCTAATAATTAGTTATTTGGATAGGATTGAATTTTTATTTACCGTCTGCCATGTGTTAGGTAATGTCCTCCAATAACTTGCCATTCATTCATGAAAACGAGATAATGTTTTGATAAAAATAAATATTTTTGGTTTGTAAAAATATCACATGTACCACTTTTTATCCATGCAAAATAAAAAGGATGAAAAAGAGATGATACACGGTGATAATTGACATTACTCACCGTAAGAGAAAAAAAGGTAAAAATATCCAGGTAGTTAATGCTAGAGTAGGACGTTTTGTTATTCACTGGGGGAGTAAATCAAGCTTGATTCTTTTGAAAGAAACAAATTAGTTATGACCAAGACACTGGCAATGTGCTGCAAAGAGAGCAACAAACAATATTTAGGTGACCATCTCTAGTTCAATCAATGACAAACATGCCTTGATGTGTGACACATGTTTATATACAAAAGGTAGATAAACCGTCTCCTCTTTATAAATAATGATCATATTTAACATACATTAAAACTAAATATACATCATATTATTTGGTCAACGTGGTCCTAGCAATATGATAATATCTATCTAGATTTATCTAGCTCATTCTCTTTTATTGGAAAAATATATCTAGTTCTTGCATAGATCACGATGTAGATTCTTATCTTAGATCATGTCTCAGCGAAAAATGATGACGATAATAATAATTATAATAATGGTTGTACTATGGCTTATCATAATTTTTTATGAAACTATGATAAGAAGTGTATTGTTTAATAATGCTCAACTTCTTAAAAATTATTTATCCGGTCGACCATGATTACATAATATAAAGATCTTTTTTTTCCGGGTGCAATAATAGTGATGCTCTTTGTCTCACTCCCAAGATTAGTAAACGAAGCAAGCCTAAAATCAATGGTATGCCTACCAGGTATCTTGTTACAAATAGATAGGAGTATTATAAATGTGCAAGCGACGAGGGTTATTTAAAAAAAGGAGTTATAAACGCGACTTCTTCCGACTTCAACTCTTTACCATACTCTCTTTGTATTTTGTTAGATAGGGATTGTATTTTTTTTTGCACCAAAAGAATGGTTTACCTCGAATCCATTGGTGGTAAGGTAAATTTACACCATTTCCAAATCCGTGCAATCTAGTGAATAAAAAAGTTTAGAGTGCTCCACGAGCTTGTGTGGTGCAATCTAATGGATGACGTACTAAAAGGAAGAATAATCATCATGTTCATGATGATACCCGGGACCTCGTATGCCATCTTGTTTCGAGGTCTTTCTAGAGAATCAAAATATATTACCACAGAATATAAGTAATTCATTTTTAGACTCCATATGCAAAATTATTTCGGGAAAGCAAGATATTATCAACGCATTGAAGGATGGGAATTTGTCCCCCCCCCCCCCAACTGCGAACGGTTGTTGGAAAAAGGATAATGAGGGCAAGAATAAATTCTTAGAATCCATTATTTTATGAATAAATATTATTAATAATATTAATTAATTTTTATTGATCAATTTATTCATGTTTTATATTTTCAAGATAGATAATTTTCTTTTAATAGCATTTATCTATGAAACGAAAAAAAAAAAAAAATCATTTTGATGATGGTTAAATCATTTTTCTATGTCAAGTAAATATTTAATTATATTTCTAAAATGTCCTCTTCCTAATTTTTAATATCTCTTTATTTATTATCCAATAATTTAATCGTTCACTATTATAAATCCTGATCCAAAGAATATTATATAAAATATGGATAAATTTTAGCAACTTATTCTAAAAAAATTAATAATATAAAAAATATAAATAACAAATTTTATAATTATTTTTTTATATAAAAATATAAATAAATTATTTGTATATTTAAATATTATTGGAAAATACTTATAGTAGAAAATATAGATTTTTGGATAATTTTTTATCCACCGAAGAAACCGGTCCTTAATAATCATATATAAAAAATATAAAAATGTGGGAGTGGAAATATCAATTCCCTCATTAATAATTTTTAAGAAGAGAAAAACCAAGAGGTAAGTAAATGTATGAATCCACCGTAATTTATGAGGATAAATTACGCCCAAACCGCTACTCCTGGAGAATCTCGGAAGTCGAGGAACCGGAGACATGCGAGCAGGAGGAAAGCAATAAAGGCAAGGAAAGAGGGGGGGGGGGGGGGGAGAAGAAGATTCCGACTCGGGCGAGTCAGGAGAACCGTGGAAAGCGGTATCTCGACTCAGGTTTGGAAGCGATGCTCTCGGATGCATTACGCGACGAATCGATCCCGCATTGGTCGTGGGGATAACACGCCGTTCATGGTCTTTTCTGCCCCGGCCCCCCTCCGGTTCGCCTGAACCGCCCGCAGATTCCCGGTCCATTCGAACCGTCCCCATTCTCTCCCACTGCCCTGTCCCTCGGTATTATCGGACGCATCGCTTCCTCCGGCTATTTGCTTTCGAAGCTCGGAGATCTGGGAGAAAGAAAAGAGGAAGCGAGAGGAAGAGGAGAGAGAAAGAGATAGGGAGAAAAGTGGAGGGGAGATGGGTTCGGCGACGCCAGAACTTGGGTTGGATTTGAAGCTGTACGCCATGAAGAGCGTGAGCAGTTTCCTGAAGGAGGCGTCAGCGATCCAGAACGGGGAAGGCAGGATGGTAAAGTTGGAGGAGTGCGTCAAGAGCTTAGAGGAGGAGAGGGGGAAGATCGAGGCGTTTAAACGCGAGCTTCCCCTCTCCATGCATCTTGTCTGCGATGGTTGGTTCATTTTTCCTTCATTTTCTCCGTTTCTTCCTCCATTTTTTTTCGATTAAAAATACAATTTTTTTTGTTTCAAAATGGATTTGGAAATTCTTCTTCGATGGTGGCAGTAATCCAGGGGTTGAAGGAGGAGTTGGAGCAATGCCGGGGGAACCGATACGCAAGGCCCTGCCATGTCCTCGAAGAATTCATGCCCGTCAAGAGTAAATTCGAGGAGGAGGGTCGGGTGAAGCAGGAAGACGATACCAAAGAGAAGATGAACTGGATGAGCTCCGCCCAGCTCTGGAGCGATAATTACAGTGACGAGAACAAGAACAACAACACCAACACCAACGACGACAAGAGAATAGCCGAAAAGGTATAAAGGAGGAATTTTTCTGCTTTTTTGGGACAACCGATCTCTCTCTGTCTCTTTTTATATATATATATATATAAAATTAATGAGTTTTTCCTGAAATGGTTCGTCCTTGGTTCGATGGCAGCGAGGTGGAGAGCCCGACCACGAGACCTCGTCGCTGGAATCCAGAGGTCGGAGCGGGGGAGGCGCATTTGTGCCGTTCAAAGGCCTATCGGGGCTCACAGCGAACCCGATGAAGGAGGATAAACCGGCGGCGGCGTTGCCGGACCTCTCCCTGTTGTCCCCTGGGATCAAGACCTCGCGCCCGGTGCCGGCCGTGACCGAGGACCACCGCGGCGGTTGCCTGATCTCCAAGGTCGCCGTGAGATCCCGGCGCCGGCGCCCGTGTCCGCAGTAGGCGCCCACCTCAGCTTGCAGGCCCAGCCGCAGACCCCGAGGAAGGCTCGGCGGTGCTGGTCGCCGGAGCTGCATCGCCGCTTCGTCACCGCCCTCCAGCAACTAGGCGGTGCCCAAGGTTAGATGAAAGCTTTCATCTTGTTCTCCCAAACATGTATAATTTGAGTTGATGATGGTTGAATTCACATCAAAGGCTTTCCTTTTCTAGCTTCTGCTTTAATCTCTAAAGTTCTGCCAAAGAAACTTCGTTGCTTTTATGGTAATTTAATTAGTTTTTTCCAGTATGTGCTTTGTAGCAAGGATTTGGAAGTTATTACTATGTTATGGTCTTAATTTTCTTATTTGTATTGCAAGCGAAAGGAATAAAAACTAAAATAGATTACAGAAGGGAAAAGGAAACTTGATCTGTGAATGATAAGGGGATCGGAAGATTGGTGCATATACTTCTCTTCTCTTAGAATGTGGGAATGAGATGAAGCACCCAGGAACAATATAATTCTGCCATCCGTTAATCTGATCAAAATTTCTCTTGATGCAGTGGCTACTCCAAAGCAGATCAGAGAACTGATGAAGGTCGATGGGCTTACCAATGATGAAGTGAAGAGCCATCTGCAGGTAGATTTGGATTCAATTTTGATTGCTTTTTCACTTCTTGCTTCTTAAATTTTAATCAGGTTGTTACTTGCTGGATGGCATTGATAAAATGTTCTCTTCTGCTCTTTCAGAAATATAGATTACACACTCGAAGGGCGCCAAATTCTTCGGCTGCAACGAACGGTCCTGTTGTCATGATGGGAAGTCTATGGGTTTCGCAGGAGCACTACTCTACTTCAAAGCAGAGTGCTTCGCAGTCTGGATCACCCCAGAGTCCTCTCCAATTAGCCGGTGCTGCCATTACTGCTGGAGATAGTTGTGAAGAAGAAGATGGAAATCAGAGAGCTACAGCTGGAAATGATGGAAGTTTTATTCTGGAAATAGTTGAGCAGTGGAAGTGAGGCCTAGATATCTGTTGGGGAGACTGACATATGGTAATTGATGTATAGAGAAATGGAGAGTTTTACTGATATAGTACCAGGGACAAACCAATGGGGGTTGGAGTAAAATTCTGTGATATAGAGGGAAAAGAGGAACAGCTGTGTGCCGAGAATAGGAGTTATGGAGCTCCTTAGATAAAATTTTGGGCAGAGTTTCAGTTTTCCCCTTGGTTCTTCTTTTCTTTTCCTTTGTGTTCCGAGCAGTATGAGGATCGTTGTGACACCTAGTGGAAATCAACCGGAGATGTCATTTTCCTCTTGGATAAAGTCTTTGCTGCTTTTAAACATGATGGTTCTTGAATTCGTATTTGAGCTTTTGATTAGTTGAAACTTGATACTGTTTGCCACTGTTTGATGAGTTCTAGACAGGTGAGGCAAGAGATTTTAGGTCAGCTCGGTGGTGGGTCAATAATTCAATGTTCTGCAGGCAATTGATGAACACTTAATAAGTGATTCGGACTTCGAAGTGTATTGTAGGTATCCATGTTTTAGTCTCAACTTGGGATATTTCACTGTTATCTCTATTCTTGTCAGTCATGTACCTCTGATCATGCTCATGGTTTGTCAGGTGCCTCCCATGGAATTATCTATTTCTCACTTCAGTCAAAATTTCACTGTTTCTGCTCTTATCTTTCCACTGCATTTCCTTTGTCATTTCTCAATCTCAGGTAGCTAAAGTCAAATTTTTATTTCAAATCATCGTTCCATTCATTCTAACTTATGCCTTTAATATTGACCTAGATGTTTCGAATATGAGAGATCGGAAATTTACCAGAAGCCTAACTATCTATCAAGCCTTGGTCCAAATAATAGGTTCAGCTTTGTGATTCCTTGTTCACCAATAATTCATCTCTAGGGCCCTTCTAAGGTCATCTCAAGTTTTTTTTTCTAAGGACTTCACTACTGCCTGCAATTGACTTAGGTCTTCCTCTCCTTTTTCTATTCCATCCTTTTCCAGATACTTGGCCCCCTTCTTGACATAGCTTATTGTCTCAAAATGTTCTGTGCATGCTGGTAGGAATGAGTTTAGGAGATATGTGCCTCCCTCGCATCTTTTCTTGCAACGAACAATTAAATTTGTGAAGCTTCATGACGATAATATCTTCGGTTAAATTAAAATTTTCTTCCTCATGTATTCAAATCAAAATCTAGCCTCATGGTGCTATCTGTCTTTATTTTTTCTTTTTTTAATTATTGTCTGCTGGTGTCAGCTAACCAACTTCATTATCTCTATTATTGGTATCAACATCTTTCCTCTTTAAACAAGTTTCATATGGTTTGGTGAACCTAGACAGCATTCCCCAAGAACTATAGCCTCTTAAATTCTGCTTGTGCTGGCAATAGAAAAAATTTGGCCTGTGATACAGGAAAAGGACCCAGCTCTGCTTATCAAAGCCTCCAGTACTGGTGTCATCTATTTCGTCTGTTAACTTTGATACAGGAGAGGAGCAGTAGTCCCAGTCTCTGTGGGTGAGATAAAGCCAAAATATCAAGAATCGTTTCATGTACAGTAGAATCTCCCCACAGGAATCAAGTCGCCGACATAGACATGGACAGGGAATCTAAAATTCGGCACCGGTCAGTTTCATTGACGAATTTTAGCTCTATAATGGGTTCTACTGCCTGTTTGGTAGTAGAATGCTACGAGCTTCACATGCAGGGTGTTCCTACCATTCAAGTTCTCTCACTGTCTTCTCCTGAGGCAACCCCCATTCCCCTTGTAATTAAAGACTCCATCTTTGGGACCAATAACCTACATAAAAACCTCTTCTTTTTTTTTTTTTTTTTGGCAGAACATAAACAGCGAGTTGGATCTGTAGACGAATACTGGGTATGCAGCATAATTAAATGATAGTTATTCCTCATCACTAGGAGAGAGAGAGAGAGAGAGAGAGAGAGAGAGAGAGAGAGAGAGAGAGAGAGAGAGAGAGAGAGAGAGAGAGAGAGAGAGAGAGAGAGAGAGAGAGAGAGAGAGAGAGAGAGAGAGAGAGAGAGAATAAATACTAGTAGTATTGAAAGTAACAGTGCCAGTGAGAAACTCTTGGTTGGTCTAGAGAGATTGAAAACAAGCTCTTAAATTGCTGCAGCCTTTTTATTAAGCTTCTCACCAATCACCATTGCCATGATTCTGGTATGCCAACCGCCCCAAGATATCCCAATATCCACATTTCTAATGGAGGATCCTAAGATTTAAATCGGCCATTGCCGTCGATCCCCGTTAGACATCAGAATGCTGACCAGAGACGGTGGTGCAGAAGTTTTCCATGACCAGGATTTATAAGAAGATGACTAATGGTCTGACCCGGAGGATGCAATGCCTGAGACTTCTCCCCGCTTGACCATGTCCGATTCACAGCATGGGCACTGCAACAAACTGAAAAGCCACCGGTGACCATGACTTCCGATTCACAGCATGGGCACTGCAACAAACTGATCGCAAAGTACACGGAAGAAGATAGAAGGAAATAAGAAAAAGGAATTCGAGTGCAACTCTGCATTCTTATCAAAGTCTCTTATGGGACACCCATGCAATTAGTTCTATCCAAAATCTGCACTAGCTTGCTTAATGTTTTGATGGCTCCAGCCTTGCACTCATACATGCTGTTATTTCTAATGGTAGAGAGAGGTATCACTCTTTTCTGTTGTTTGTTATGTTAACATTTCAAAAGTTCGTCGAGGGGAAAAAAAAAATCACATTTCACATGAAATCCCAAGAGTTATCCATGTAAATTAGAAAAATACCCACTTAAAAAGACAGACAACGAGACAAAAGAGTCACTCTCATTGATGAGACACATAATTAGTGGATATCTCAGGGAAGATATAGTGAGCCCACATTGATAGTATAATCCTTCAGTTATGAGCCGTTAAGTGAGTTCTACGGAAAAGCTAATAGGATGATTGTTACCTACTCTAATAAATATATAAGATACAAAATATTGAAGGCTTATTAGGATATAATCCAAATATTTGGTATAACGGTGTAGTTTGTGCAACCGGGATATAATAGAAGATTTAAAAAATAGAAGCCGGTCCCCTCGCATCTTGCTTGGAGGGCAAGATGTAGGACTATCCGTTCGGTGTCATGCTTAGTTTAATGGTAGGAAATCTGAATGAAACGACGAATAGATCAATAATGGGCCTACTAAGAGTACATTGGGCCAAATTTGGCCCGATTGGCTTGTTGTTGTGGTTGAGGCTAGTAGGCTGCAAATTATCAATTATTATCGATGGAATGGGCCTACACTGGTCCAAGGCCTTCATTGATTGTAGTTCCTACAATCCTACTCCCTCATCAGGCATGGGCTACTAGCTAGTGGCTACGAGGTCAAACTTCATGCTGGTCTGGTCTTGAATTCCAAGGCATGAAAGTATCTTGAGTTGGGTTTGAAATTAATCCAGAGTTATTCTTAAAAAAGAAATTAATCCGTTGCAGCATCCAGAAACACCGGTAAAAGATAGGGTACAAATTTAGTTAAACTCTTGCCATCCAAACATATCCCAAAATTGGTTAAAAATTTATCCAAAAATCTCAAACCTATCCCATCAAGAAAAAGGTAAAACTATCCATTTATTTTCTTTTGAATTATATTATTTGATGTTGAGTATCCAACTTGGAATTATAATATATATATAATCATGTAAAAAATCTTAAACAATTTGAGAATTTTTAATTTCATCATAAACTTCAATTTAGTGCAATCGAGTCATTAAGTTTTTAGAAAATTTTAATTCCAACCCTGGCTATTAATTCCCTTTAGGTGCTGCTAGGAAAAAATCATGCGGGGTCACGTGATGATCACATGTGGCAAAATGAGGCTAATGTGGAGGATATATTTTTTTCTTTATTTTTATCCCTAGTTTAGGTTATATAATCTGATCATCCCTTTTATTTTCGGTGACTTAACACCAACACCTATAATGCTTGTGAAAGTAGTGGTTTGCCGGTCGGTGAGAAGGTAGTGATCAGTCTTCTATTTCACGACGAAAGTAATTTCTTTACATCATATTTTGTTCCTACTTTTGGATAGGCTTTTACCTTCCTTAATCCATCTATCCTTTTCATCCTGCTTCTTCTTGATTGACTCTAGTTACAACTCATAAGGGTTGCATATAAGTGAGAGAAAGATAAGAGTTGGAAAGTCTTCACATGACTCAGTTTCTAGAATGAACTTAACTAGAAGCTATGAAGCTTTCGATCAGTGCAGGTGTAGTCTTATAGCTCAGATACGGACTTCATGGAGCAATGATAATCCTGGACGGAGGTTTAGGGATTATCCAAATTATTAGATGAGTATCGGTATCAACTATTTCTTTTTTTAATTTTTAATTTATTAAATTATACTGTTATGAGTTGTTTAATTATAATGCTGATATTAATCGGTAGCAGAACTTTTTTTATTGTGGATATTTTGCTTAGATTGATCAAGAGATAAGAAGTCGAGCCAAAGTACTTCTACTTGAAAAAAGAATGAAGCAAGGGGCTGGAAAGCTCATGTGAAAAGATTGTCCATTATAATTGGAAGGTATAGAGGAAAAAGTTTTGGTTTAAAATAACATATGGCAGAACTTAAAGGAGAAACAGACAGTTTACTAGAAAAAACAAAGGATTTAAAGAAAGTGGCTACTGACATCAAAGATGAAGCATCAAGGATGAAGGCAGAATATGTAGAGTTAAAGAGGAAGCTTGCTAAGTATACTGCAAAGGAGAAGCTATATGTGATTGTAATTATGCTTTTATTCATTATGCTAATAATAGTGGTCATGTTTTGATTAACTTCCATGTATGCTATTATATAATGACTTTAAAAGTGATGGTCATATAGAGGACAAGCTTTAGAATGTTAAAGTTTTTGGAAATCAATTTGTAATCAATATTATGTTCCAAAGTTGTTGAATGTAATGGTTATATTTGATATTTGCATCTTTTCTTAATAAAATTATTCTTCATTTTATATGAAATATTGAATTTTAAAAGAGATTAAGTTGACCCCTAAAGTGATTTTGATGAAAACAAAATATTGGAGCATACATTTGGTTATCTAACAACTCTTCAAATGATTGACAAGTTTTTGTAGAACAACTACATTGACATACTTTCTAAATCCTACAATCTTTAATGTTTTGTGTTGAGTTGTAAAGTATTTAGAATCTTGTAAAGAAGAACCCTACAAAAAATTTCCTATTAAAATCAAGTTTAAGGGTTACTTCTAGTAGTCTTTCAAGCTTCAATTTTTCTTGAATTTATTGTAAGAAGTTCTTGAAGAAGACTTCAAAGCTTGGGACAAGTGTTCTGGAAGTTTGAAGTTGATCTGGTTGAAGAACCACTTTCGAGCCAACTAGATGGAGGACCCAGTCGACTCTGGCACTGGCACAGGAAAGAAGTTCTCTGGCGCACAGATCTAGCCGACTGGCACCAAGGCCTAGCCGACTCGTCCAGAACATGGTTGAGAACGTTCTGATATTCTCAGGAATTCGAGCCGACTGAAATTCAGCCCAGCCGACTCGTCCAGAACTCGGTTGAGAATGGTCTGAGAGCCTCTGAGATTCCAGCCAACTGGGATTCAGCCCAGTCGACTTGTCCAGAGTAAGGTATTTTCTCAACTGTGGAAGCTAACCGACTGGCACTCAGCCCAGTCGACCCAAACTTGGTCCTAGCCGACTCAAAGTTTGTCCGAGCCGACTGGAATGACGGGGTCACCTCCAACGGCTAGTTCCAGTTCTCAGTTTTTGAATTCCAAAAGTTCTCCAACGGTAACCTGTCACCTTCCAACGATCTACAACGTTCAAAATCAAGGGAAGGCAGTTGAAGTCTCTATAAATAAGATATAAGAATATCTTTGAAGAGACTAATGAATTATTGAGCATTTATTGAACACTTATTGAAGTGAAGAGAGAGCACTAGAGCTTTAAAGTCTGCTTTCAAGCCTGCAACAACTCTTACCAGAAGCTTGAAGCATCTTTTAATGAAAGCAAGGAAGCCATTGAAGTGCATTGAAGAGCATTCAGTGGATCTTCACTCGAGCTGTATTGGCAACCACCCAGACAACAGAGTTTGTCTTTATTGTTGCTTGTTTATTCTATCTTTTAGAATATCTGGGTTATTGGTGAGCCCGGTTGTAAAAATCAAATAGGTTTCTTTGGTGAGCCTTTAAAAACCAGAGTGTAGAGATTTCTTTGGTGAGCCTATTTAAAAACCAAAGTGTAGAGGTTCTAGGTGAGCCTGTAAAAACCTAGAGTGGGTTTCTTTGGTGAGCCATGTTTCAAAAACCAAAGTATAGAGGTTGGGATTGTGAGCCTGTAAAACAATCCAACTGTATTCCGGTTTGGGGGATATAGTAGAAATCCCGAGTAGTGAACTTGAGTAGTGGACGTAGGAGCTGGGTTGCTCCGAACCACTATAAACCTGCTTTGTTTGTGTTGTGTTTGATTTACTTTTTAGCTTCTGCATTCATTCTCTGCTTAACACAGCACCTAAACACTAAAAGGAATTACTTGTGCACATACTTGTGAAAATTTTGTAATTCCCAATTCACCTCCTCTTGGAAAATGCCACCTGGGCAATAGCTGGTATCAGAGCAGTCTCTCTGATTACTTGAGTTAAGATTGATGGCTCATCCCATGAGTACATCCTTGGCCGAAAGCCAATCAACAAATAGACCTCCAGTATTCACAGGCACTAATTATTCATATTGGAAAGCACGAATGAAAATTTACATACAAGCTGTAGATTTTCAATTATGGAAGGTCATCTTGAAAGGGCCACATATTCCCACAATTAAAGTTGATGGCGTGGACATCTCTAAGCCTGAAGAGGACTGGGATGATCATGACATGAAGATGGGGGAATTGAACGCCAAAGCAATAAATTTATTATATTGTGCTTTGGATGCAAACGAGTTCAACCGAATTTTCATTTGCTCTTCAGCAAAGAAAATATGGGATAAACTCGAAGTGACCCATGAGGGAACTTCCTAAGTGAAAACCTCAAAGATAAATATATTAGTTCATAATTATGAATTGTTCAAAATAGAACATTCTGAAACAATTTCTGCCATGTTCTCTAGATTTACAGATATTATTAACGGTTTAAAGAGTCTTGGCAGGGTATACTCTAATGAATATCTAGTTCAGAAGATCCTTCATTCTTTGCTCGACAAATGGGATCCCAAAGTAACTGCAATCCAGGAAGCCAAAGATCTCAACACATTGATGCTGGATGAACTGCTGGGATCACTCATCATCCACGAGCTGACAATGCAACACAGAACGGAAGATGAGCAGAAGAAAAAGAAGACAATAGCCTTCAAAGCTGCTTCCGATTCAAAGAGAGATGATGAAGAATCTGAAGAAGAAAGCACCTCCTCCAATGACGACCTAGAAGATGATGACATCGCTATGGTTGTGAGGAGATTCAAAAAATTTATGGGAAGAAAGAAAGGAAGGTATAACCGAAAATTTCATAGGAAGGATTATGGAAAGGAAAAGGAAAAGGACAGAGAGAAAGATAAAGAGGTAGTCCCCACGTGCTACGAATGCAAGAAGCCGGGGCACATACGTCCGGACTGTCCACGTTGAAGAAATCCTTCAGACAAAAGAATAAAAAGAAAGCCATGGTTGCCACATGGTCCGATAGTGATGACTCATCATCATCTGAAGAAGAAGAGACCACCAAGATCGTAAATTTATGCTTAATGGGTCTCGAAGATGAGGTAACATCCCCTAACAATTGCATTGAATTTACTTTCGATGAATTAAATTCTGCTTTTTATGACTTACTTTCTGAATTTAAGAAAGCTGGAGTAAAGATAAAATCATTGAAAAATATGAATGATTCTTTACTCAAACAAAAGAATGAAATTTCAGAAAAGAACAATTTATTACAAAAAGAATTGCATGACTTTTCTGAAAAATTTGAAAAGCTGAAAAATGAAAATCTTTTATGTGAAAAGAAAAACAATGATTTGCTTACTGAAAATAATGAATTGAAAAAGGAGGTTACAAAACTCAAGCCTTTGGTTGAAAAACTCACTTTATCTTCAAATAAGCTTGAGCTAATTTTAAAAGAACAATAAATTTCAGGAAATAAAGCTGAAATTGGTTTCAACACTTCTTTTATGAATGAAATTTCAGCAACTACTTTTGTGAAATCCAAAACACCTGTTCAAAATGCCTCATCTCAAAAAGTTTCAGCCACACCAAAAACTGTTTCTGCTTCAAAGTCTTTATTATATGCTCCTAAGAATTTGAGCAAAAATGCATACATTTTGAAAACTTCAAAATCTGCATCAAGTGCATCAACTTTTAGAACTTCAAATTCTGGTTTTATCAAAAATTCTAAAGTTGTTTGCTATACTTGTAAAATAATAGGACATAAAGCTTTTGAATGCAATAATTTTAGAAACGCCCTTAAGAAAATAAGAAAGATTTGGGTTCCCAAAGGAACCTCCTCTGCTGACCTGCAATGACCCAAGGTAGCTTGGGTACCTAAAAGAATTCATTGACTGTTTTGCAGGAATATCTTGCAGCCCAAAGATTGAAGAAAAGGTGGTACTTGGACAGTGGCTGCTCAAGATATATGACGGGTGACAAGGACCAATTCATCACTCTTGAAATAAAAGAAGGAGGTTTGGTCACCTTTGGAGATAATGGCAAAGGGAGAATAATTGGTATTGGTAAGATCAAAATAACTCCCTTCACTTTTATTGAAAATGTTTTGCTAGTAGACAAATTGAAGCATAATCTCTTAAGTATAAGTCAAATGTATGATAAAGACTTCAAGGTTGTCTTTGAGTCCTCTATGTGTATAGTAACTAACTCTTTAGATTCTAGCAATAAATTTATTGGACATAGACTCAGGAATATCTATGTGGTAGATCTTAATGATCTTGCCATGTCTAGTAGTCCTAGTCTAATTGCAATGAATGCTAAGACCAAAGAGTCAGGCTTACTATGGCATAGACGATTAGGTCATGCTAGCATGCATACAATTGCCAAATTAATTTCTAAAGATCTTGTTGGAGGCATGCCTAAGTTTAAAGTTGATTTAAATCATGTTTGTGATGCATGCCAAATGGGTAAACAAACTAGGAGGAATTTTAAATCAAAGAATATAGTTTCTACAACAAGACCTCTTGAACTACTTCACATGGATCTTTTCGGACCTACTAGGACCACAAGCCTAGGAGGAATGAAATATGCTCTTGTGATAGTAGATGATTTTTCAAGATTTACTTGGATTTTGTTCATTGATTCGAAAGATGAAACTTTTCATGTTTTCAGAAAATTTCATAAAAAAGTTTCATACCAAAAGAACTTATCTTTGATTTCAATTAGAAGTGATCATGGAACTGAGTTTGAAAATCAATTTTTTGAAGATTATTGTACTGAATTTGGCATTGATCACAACTTCTCCGCTCCTAGAATACCTCAACAAAATGGTATTGTAGAGAGAAAAAATAGGACATTGGAAGAAATGGCTCGCACAATGTTGTGTGAAGGCAATCTTCCAAAGTACTTTTGGGCAGAAGCGGTGAACACTGCATGTTATATTTTAAATCGCGTTTTGATCCGTCCTATTTTAAAAAAAAAATCCTATGAGCTTTGGAATGACAAAAAACCCAATATTAGTTATTTTCATGTGTTTGGATGTAAATGCTTTGTACATAACAATGGAAAATATAATTTAGAAAAATTTGATTCTAAAGCTGATGATGCAATTTTTCTAGGTTATTCTTTACATAGCAAAGCATATAGGGTTTTTAATAAAAGGACTCTCACTGTTGAAGAGTCAATTCATGTTGTATTTATTGAAACTAACCCTACACCTTCTAGACAAGAATAGTGCATAGATAATGATGCAGGTACATTGCAAAAAGGAATAATGACTTAAGTATTCAAGACAAAGACACTCAAGATGGAGAAGAAACGGTAAGTAAGGATCACACTGATCTACCAAGGGACTGGAGGTATGTTACATCTCATCCTAAAGAATTAATAATAGGAGATCCTTCACATGGTGTTAGGACTAGGGCTGCACATAAGGATGCACATGATTACCTAGTATTTGTATCACAAATAGAACCCCATAGCTTAGAAGAGGCTGAGACTGATCCAAACTGGATGATGGCAATGCATGAAGAATTAAACCAGTTTGAAAGAAATAAGGTATGGACACTTGTAGATAGACCTACTGACCATCCAATAATAGGAACTAAATGGGTCTATAGGAATAAATTAAATGAGCAATGAAACATTATAAGGAACAAAGCTAGATTAGTGGCTAAGGAATATAACCAAGAAGAAGGTATTGATTTTGATGAAACTTATGCACCCGTAGCAAGACTAGAAGTCATTCGATTACTACTTGCATTTGCTTGCTACATGAACTTTAAACTCTTTCAAATAGATGTAAAAAGTGCATTTCTTAATGGTTTTATCTCTGAACAAGTTTTTGTGGAACAACCATCAGGTTTTGAAAATCATACTTTTCCAAACCATGTATTCAAATTAAACAAAGCATTGTATGTTTGAAACAAGCACCTAGAGCCTGGTATGATAGACTTAGCACTTTCTTAATTGAAAATGATTTTTCAAGAGGTAATGTAGACAAAACTCTATTTATCAAAAAGAAAAATAATGATATCTTAGTTGTACAAATATATGTAGATGACATCATTTTTGGTGCAACTAATGAATCTCTATGTAAAGAATTTGCTAAGCTTATGCAGGGAGAATTTGAAATGAGCTTAATAGACGAGCTGAACTACTTCCTTGGACTTCAAGTAAAACAAACAAAGGAAGGCATCTTCATCAATCAAGCCAAATACATCAAGGAAATCATCAAAAAGTTTGGTATGAAGAGTAGCAAATCTATGAGCACACCTATGAGCCCAGCTTGCAGATTAGACAAAGATGAGAATGGATCCAATGTTGACCAAAAGCTATATAGAGGTATGATCGGATCCTTATTGTATTTGACTGCAAGTAGACCTGACATATTATATAGTGTATGTGTATGTGCTAGATTTCAGTCATCTCCAAAAGAAACACATATGCTTGCTGTTAAAAGAATAATTAAATATTTGAAAGGAACAAGTAATTTAGGAATTTGGTACTCTAATCATTCTACTCTGAATTTGATTGGATTTTCTGATGCTGATTATGCTGGTTGTAAAATAGATAGAAAAAGCACTAGCGGTACGTGCCAATTTCTAGGGTTGAATTTAATTTCATGGCACTGTAAGAAGCAAAACTCCATAGCCTTGTCCACAGCTGAGACTGAGTACGTGGCTGCTGGTAGTTGTTGTGCTCAAGTGTTATGGATTAAACAACTAGTAGAAGACTTTGGTGTATCATAATCTAAAATTTCAATTAAATGTGATAACACAAGTGCTATCAATTTGACAAAGAATCAAATTCAACACTCTAGAACCAAGCACATTGAAATTAGACATCATTTTATTAGAGATCATATTTCTAATGGTAATATTGTGCTTGACTTTGTACCTATTGAAGATCAATTAGCTGACATATTTACTAAGCCACTCAATCAAGATAGATTTGAGCTAATTAGGAGTGAATTAGGACTTTGCAATCCTTTTTAGATTCTCTAACCTAATTCCTTCAAGTTTAAGAAAATATTATCTAGAGAACCTCCTCAATTTATTCTATTTTATTGAGCCTTAATTTCTGTTGAAATTCTCTTCAAAATCCTTCTAGTTTTTGTTCAAAATCTTCAAAACTCTATTTTCTCTGTTCAAGTCGACTGGATCTTAATCCGAGTTGACTGGATTTTCTGAGAGTTTTGGACTTATTCTGGCCTAGCCAGCTTGAGCAGTTTCGAGTCGACTAGATCTTCTAATGGTTTTAGGAGAGTTCTGGCCGAGCTGACTCGAGCTTTTTTAGGGCTACTCGAGTCGACTGGAATTTCGTACCGATGTGTTTTTCCTTGGGTTATAAACACTTGATCAAACTGTTTTACCTTTTTGTTGTCTTCTCTAACGGTTCATTCATCTCCAAAACCTGCTCTAAAGACTTCCTTCTCCCCTCCAAGGACTCCAATCTTCCAATTTTCTATCTTTCCTAGTAATGGCACCCAAGCGTGCGACAGGTAAACGCTCCGTTAGGGTTGCTCCAACTGTTGAAAAGGAAAGAAAGTCCAAAAGGAGGCAAGAAGAGCCAAGTAGCACCGTCCATAATGAAGAATTTGCAGAGGATGCCACAAGAGATGCTCCTACCACTCCTAGCCATGTGCCTTCAATGTCTATGCGTCCGGTAACCTTCGGCCGCCGTATTAATTTGAGTTTATTAAAGGCATTGGGTTAAAAGTAGGAGATTTAATCGAAGATCAAGGGTGGAGAAAATTTTGTTCTTTGAATGAGAAGACCTATCCCACTTTGGTTAGAAGTTTTTATGAAAACTTAAGGTTGGGAACTAATCATGTGGAGTCCACTGTTAAAGGAAAGAGGATAATAGTCAATGAGGGATTTCTACAAGGGATATTGGACTTACCTTCAGAGGGAGTAAAGTTTTTAGTAATTGACAATAGAGAGAAGACTCTGAGGACTATACTGAACAAAGAAGATGTTGAAGGTATTGGTATAGTTTTTGCTAACACCCTGTCACTGGAAATGAGATTGCTTCATAATTTTATTTGTAGAATTTTCTTGCAAAGAACCGGTAGATTTGATTGGGTAAGTGAAAGAGATTTATGCCTCATGGAGCACATCTTAGAGAGAAATCCTGTCAATCTTCCATACATTATAATCATGCAAATGAAAGAAACTGTTCGAAAGGCTAAATCATGTCTACCATATGGAATGATGCTACTAAATCATGTCTACCATATAGAATGATGCTTACCCTCTTGTTTAAATCTAATAGAGTCAATTTGGATGGTGTGTATGGATTAGAATTGCATCACACAGATGTTTACACATCCAAAACTCTAGAGAAAATGGGATACTTCCAAGTGGAAGGAGTATGGAGAAAGAAAGGCACAAATGAAAGGGCTATAGGCAGCTCAAGTAGTAATGAAGAAGAAGAAGAGGAAGAAAATATAGAAGCAGCTGGAACTTCTTCTACACCAGTACCTGAGCATGAGTCACTTGTATCCGAGCCTGCTGCCACTGAGGAGACTAGAGCACCTTCTCCTATGTTTGATATGCCTGCAGCGGAGTTTGATTTGCCTGCACCGGAGTTTGACTTGCCTGCAGCTGATGTTCCTTTACCTGACTATCCTACTACAGCACCACAACCTCCTATCCTTCATGTTCAGATTGAAGAACAGATGAGAAGCTTGACAGATTCACTGACAGGTACAATAACTTCTTTATTTAGTGATTTGAAACAGTCAGTGGATAACAGATTGGACAGACTGGAAGAGCATGTGTCAAGTCTACAAGGAAAGGTTGAAGCTATGGAAGCTTTAAATCAACTCCTCAGATAGAACTTCAACCAATTCTGAATTGTATCTCTTCAAGTTCTGAAGCAATTTTAAAGTCTGTGAACACTATACTAAATGAATATCAAACTGAATTGAAGGAACTTAGAGACAAAGTGGGAACTATTGTTGATACAAGAAGTATGGCTGATGATTACACTAGAGGTATCGGGATCATCAGGTCAGAGCTTGGCAGACTTCGAGGATCAGCTGAAGCTTTTGCCAATGTCCAAGCCTCGGAGCTCATATCTATGCAGAAAGAAATTGGTGAGATGAAGGAGGCAGTAAACAAAGTGCCAGTTTGCCTCAAGGACTTGGAACAACAGCTGGGAGCAATTTGGATAGAGATGGTGTCTATCGTGGCACTGTCAGATCATTGGAGGTCACAGCTAGGACCAGACCATTGTATGATCCACCTCCCGTTTCCATTAGAGCTCCTAGTATCTCTCATCACCCTAGGGCTCCTTCTCCTCATGCTTCATCTAGTCGATCACCTAGACCCACTTCTTGGCAAGGTGCCAATGTTCCCAGAGATGACTCTGAGTAAACATTTTGTAGTTTCAGTACTTTTTGAATGTTTTTTGAAATTTTTGTAATGATTGATATACTGAACACCTTTTTTGATAGAAATGAAATGAACATCTTTTTGATCACTATGTAATGTGTGTATATGTGTTATCTTATTTACACTCTCTTCTTTTAATAAGAATTCTCTCTCTAAGTTGAGAAAGTGAAATTATCTCAAACAAATCTCAAAACTTTCTCAATCTATTTAAAATTCTGAGATTATCTGTTTAATCTTTTGAATTGATGACAAAAAGAGGGAGAATCATAGTGTGCATGAAAGGAAAAGCTTAATGAATTGCAATAAAACTACTAAAGTAAAGTAGACAGGGGGAGTTTTTAAGGCATTTCTGAATGATCTCCTGCATATTATTCTGTTAAAATGTTCAAATGAATGTTAAAGGGGAGAAACTTAGAGAAAATTCATATTATCTAGAAATTCTATAAAAAAGGGGAGATATATATGTTTAATTTACATGCTTCAATGATTACTATGAAGCTCTCTACTTATTATATTTATCAGTCGATACTTAATGCTGCTTGATACATACAAGCAATCATTCTCTGATATTTGTAGTTTATGAATTTGACTTTGTGCATAACTGTATAGCACATACTGATATACATTTGATATTACAATTGATTTTATGAATTGTCAAACAAATGTAAATGCTTACATATTTGTGAATAGATTAGATTCTTTTTATGCCCAGTATTTTGTCATCATCAAAAGGGAGAGATTATTGACCCCTAAAGTGATTTTGATGATAACAAAATATTGGAGCATACATTTGGTTATCTAACAACTCTTCAAATGATTGACAAGTTTTTGTAGAACAACTACATTGACATACTTTTTTAAATCCTACAATCTTTAATGTTTTGTGTTGAGTTGTAAAGTATTTAGAATCTTGTAAAGAAGAACCCTATAAAAAATTTCTTATTAAAATCAAGTTTAAGGATTACTTCTAGTAGTCTTTCAAGCTTCAATTTTTCTTGAATTTATTGTAAGAAGTCCTTGAAAAAGACTTCAAAGCTTGGGACAAGTGTTCTAGAAGTTTGAAGTTGATCTGGTTGAAGAACCACTTTCGAGCCGACTGGATGGAGGACCCAGCCAACTCTGGCATTGGCACAGGAAAGAAGTTCTCTGGCACACAGATCCAGCCGACTGGCACCAAGGCCCAGCCGACTCGTCCAGAACATGGTTGAGAACGTTCTGAGATTCTCAGGAATCCGAGCCGACTGGAATTTAGCCCAGCTGACTCGTCCAGAACTCGATTGAGAATGGTCTGAGAGCCTCTGAGATTCCAGCCGACTGGGATTCAACCCAGCCGACTCATCCAGAGTAAGGTATTTTCTCAACTGTGGAAGCTAGCCAACTGGCACTCAGCCCAGTCGACCCAAACTTGGTCCTAGCCGACTCAAAGTTTGTCCGAGCCGACTGGAATGACGGGGTCACCTCCAACGGCTAATTCCAGTTCTCAGTTTTTGAATTCTAAAAGTGCTCCAACGGTAACCTGTCACCTCTCAACGGTCTACAACGTTCAAAATCAAGGGAAGGCAATTGAAGTCTCTATAAATAAGGTATGAGAACATCTTTGAAGAGACTAATGAATTATTGAGCATTTATTGAACACTTATTGAAATGAAGAGAGAGCACTAGAGCTTTAAAGTCTGCTTTCAAGCCTGCAACAACTCTTACCAGAAGCTTGAAGCATCTTTTGAGGAAAGCAAGGAAGCCATTGAAGAGCATTGAAGAGCATTCAGTGGATCTTCACTCGAGCTGCATTGGCAACCACCTAGACAACAGAGTTTGTCTTTATTGTTGCTTGTTTATTTTATTTTTTAGAATATCTGGGTTATTGGTGAGCCCGGTTGTAAAAACCAAATAGGTTTCTTTGGTGAGCCTTTAAAAATCAGAGTTTAGAGGTTTCTTTGGTGAGCCTATTTAAAAACCAAAGTGTAGAGGTTCTAGGTGAGCCTGTACAAATCTAGAGTGGGTTTCTTTGATGAGCCCTGTTTCAAAAATCAAAGTGTAGAGGTTGGGATTGTGAGCCTGTAAAACAATCCAACTATATTCCGGTTTGGGGGATATAGTGGAAATCCCGAGTGGTGAACTTGGATAGTGGACGTAGGAGCTGGGTTGCTCCGAACTACTATAAACCTGCTTTATTTGTGTTGTGTTTGATTTACTTTTCAGCTTATGCATTCATTCTCCGATTAACACAGCACCTAAACACTAAAAGGAATTACTTATGCACATACTTGCGAAAAATTTATAATTCCCAATTCACCCCCCTCTTGGGAAAAGCCACCTGGGCAACAGATTAAATGATCAAATGGCACATGCATGGAACTGGCAAATATGAAACGACATAAAGAAAAAAATTGAGTGAAATGACATGTCAAGGTGTGCATCATCCTTCGTATTAAACAATGAATGCTCAAATATCAAGATGTATTTCAAATAGGCTGATTTATAGAGGATACCTATTAGAATTTGAATTTGATTGCCCCTACTATTAGGTCATATATCAAAAAGTTATGTATCACAACCTTATGAAATAGTGGGAATGCCAATGAAAATGACATTGTTATTAAAGTTGAAATATAAAATATTCAGTCATATGCTATCGAGTAAAGAGAAAGCTGAAATATTAGTGCTTGTATAATATACAAAGATGTATACACTACCATGAATCTCTTACTTTTATGAACATGGAAGATATTGAAAGATACAAATAAATCCCTCAATTTCTTGGTAGATAAATTTGGTTATTAAGGTTGCTTGTTCAAGTTGCATGTACCTTTTATTTTTTTGAAGGCAGTAACTCTCAGTAGTACAACAATGATTGGACTCTCAGTAGTACAAAAATGATTGAACCTGGTAATGAAAAAGTTATAGAGAAGAATGGCTATGTTAATAATTTGATTGGCCTATCTTGTTGAAATTAACAACTAATAGAGAACTATTCAAGATATTCAGGATTGTAAGCTATCCTACTATTACTCAAACAGGACTTTAAGATGTTCAGGATCTTCCAAATATATTTTAACATGTCTTTTAGGTTGTTTGGTTATTCTATGATCATGTTCAGGACCGTATCCTTTGATTTAAAAGCTCAAACAGTAACATGCCCTGTCAGTTTCTGTTGGAAGATTGTAAATCCACTATGACTGAAACATTAGTAGTATATCAACAAATACAATCAAAGTTAACAATGCTGGAGCTCATTAATAAGGATATAATGGAACACAATTTCATCTGACCATTGAAGTAATTCATACAATTAAGGTTAACAATTTTGCATATACATTGTTCTTAATAACTGAAACATTCAGGTCAAAAGAGAGACTTGTAATTCCAACATGAAACATGAAAGTTAATAACATATACCAATAGAAACATTTCAAATACATTGAACCTATGAAGACTTGTAATTCCAACAAAGACTTGTAAAACAATAAGGACTTGCATTGTCTGAATATTTAACACTAAAGCACAACCATCAAAATTCTTTGTTCTATTATATATAATAATAAAAGTTCATATAGTGTTCTAATACAAATAACCAAAAAGAACCATTGATCTATGTAACCAAGAAGAATAATTCTCTTCCATAGTGTTCCCATAGAGCAATACAATGCATCATATCAACTAACATTACCAACAGTGCTTCCTTGAGTTCCTGGCTGATTAGATAATGACCGTGTTCCTTTATTGTGGTTTTTCCTTCCAGCATCTACTTGTGCTACTAGCGATCCCATAGTAATTTGAGTTGCACCTCTTTCACTGATATGTCTCACTTGGCTTGATCCCTGTATAAAGCAATTCTATATGTAAATCAGCAATGTGACATTAAACAACTCAATATGACAAATCTTACCATAAAAAAAAAGTTCCCCAATATATGGTGGAACATATAGCCCATAACCCTCGGATAGCATTTCCTGCTTTTGTCTCTTTCTCGTGTAAGTAAAGCCATCAGTATCCTACTATCCAGGAGTTCCTATAGTAGCCATTTGCCCTCCCTTTCTCTTAATTGGTAGTTTTGTTCTACTCCTAATAATGGCTCCAGTAGATATAATCTGATATAAGAAAGGTAATAAAGCATTGACATATGATAAACAAAGTAATAAGGCATGTAATTGGAAAGGCTTTTTTGTGATAACCTGATTTTTATTTGGCTTGCCTCTAGAGATATCTCTTTGGAGGTTGATCAATTGTTGATGGACCACTTCTATTGGGGCAACCCAGCTTGTCATGGCTTATATTGAAGCATACCTAACACACCATTTGCTTTCCATGTCTTGAAAACTTATGAGGGTGCTTGGAGTTTCATGTAAGTCCTTAATTCTTAGCTTTTTATTCTTGCTTGGCATTATTCTCGGTGGTGGAGGTAGCACTATCTCTGTACCAGTCTAGGCCATAACCTTTTCTCATTTACAGGTTGAAGGATAAACTCATAATAACTTGTCTATGCATTTGTTGTATAACATGCTATTCCATAATCCTCTACATTATCATTTTTATGCCATATAGCAAATACGGCATGACTACATAATATGCCTGTTAAGTTTTATTCATTGCATGCACAGCTCCTATTAACCAAGCTAATTTCATATGATTGTCCCTTGTATATGACTTTATATTTGCTATCATCATTATAAATTGCCTCACACTATCTACTCTTTGATTTGTTTCATTTAATCTTCTCTTGTATTTGAGGACAAATTTTTTCATGCCACTTTTTAATTTGTTTCCTTTTCTTTGCCATCCAAATCATTAATGCCCTCTAATGTGGCTAAGCACCAGCATGGCACCGACAGGCCCCCCAGTCGAGTGAGTTCTGGACCGAGTAGAGCTCTAGATTGGTAAGAGCCCTCGACCGAGTTGAGTCCCTGACCGAGTAGAGCTCTAGGTTGGCAAGAGCCCCCGATCGAGCTGAGTCCCGGACCGAGCAAAGCTCCAAGCCGAGTTAGGCCACGAGGCCAGATAGGGTCCCAGGCTGGCTAAAGCCTCTAGCTAGGATGAACCTCGAGTCAAGCTGGGTCATAGGCCCGAGCACACCCTCCTATGGGTCATGGCAGGCAATGGTTCGATAAAGGCTACAGCCCCCAACAGAATGTGTATGGCACACTGGATTTCGGTGCCATTACGAAAAATCCTGTTAACCATGATTTGAAGACGTGGTATCGCCACCCTCGCTGGGTCCATGGCAACGGTTGGGAAGGTGCGCTTCGAAGGGTGTTGGAGGATGTTCTCAGATGTGTGGACAATCTTTTACCAGTAACCAAACTCCTAGGAAATACCAGGAAGCGGCAGAAAAGTTGTTTGGAAGGAGACAAGGCTGGGTGGCAGCAATGGTCAGCGTAGAAATTATCTGTCTTCTCCAAAGTATTCCGATGCTTCCATATCTAAAATAAATCTAAATAAAATCCTGGAGGATCAGTGGAGAATCAACCCTCTTCACGCTCAGGATAGATCTTGGCTTGTAGAGGAAGAGGGACAGGCCAAAAGAGGCTTGGCGCTAAGGGTTCCAAGTCCAACTTGGACTAGGAAATCTATGCGCTATGGATTTTGGCTTTCTCCTTGCTTTGGCGGCTTGGATGGGGTTTTTTCCATGAAGTGGGATGGTAACCAGAGAGGAAGAGAGGGATGAAGAAGATAGGGATTAGGAAGAAAAGGGATTTCACTATTGTTCCTTGCATGATGCGGGACAATTATGAAAACCTAATCTACTAATTATTAACCTAATTAACAGAAAAAATAAAGATTGATTTTTTTAAAATTTTCAATTTTTTTAATGACTCGAAGGAAGCAATTATGGAAACTAGTCAACTAGTTTATGCCTGCACGAGTAGATCTAGCAAAGCAACTAAAAAAAATCAGGATTTGGTGATTAAGAAACCACCGTAAACTAAGGTCTACTTTCAAAAGAGTCAGAAAATAAAGAGTAGGAAAAGGTTTTTTTTGAATTTTACTAACGTAGAATTTTTCCTCTGAAGTAGATTTGTTGGAACTCTCAGGATTTCATGGCAGGGCTTCAAGATTTCGATCTTTGGGCTCCGATCTTCCACGATTTTGATTCCAAGGCAAGAACAACTGATTTTAGTTCCTGATCACATGCAATCACTCAACAAAGGAAGATCTCAGTTAGAAAATAGTAAAGGAAAAAGAATAGAAAAGTGGAAGGAAAGAGAAGGAAGTGGGTGGCTAGGGTTTCTCGATATCTAGATATGTAGGATAACTAGGGCCTCATATCCTGCAATGCTCTGAAGAACAAAAGAAAGGGCCTCACATCTCGCGATGCACACAGCAAAGGAATAAAATTTGACAGAGTGTAGCTTTATTTCATCAATAAAGAGACTTTGCCAAATTTCTTCCTTTGCTGTGTGCATCGCAGGGTGTGAGGCCATTTCTTTGTTCTATGGAACATCGCGAGGTATGAGGCCCTACCTATCCAGCCAACAAGAAAACCTAGCCATATCTTCTAACCTTTCCCTTCCATTCATTATCTTTCCTTTGCTGCTTCCTAACTTAAGTTTTATTGCTGAGTGTTTACAGGTGATCTGGAATCAAAGACAGGTGTTCTTGCTTCGGAATCGACATCGCACGAAGATCGGAGCCCGGGATCGAGATCTTGAAACACTGTCGCATAATCTTAAGAGTCCAGCCATATTTGCATCAAAGAGACGATTCTACGTTGGTAAAACTAAAACCTATTCCCTTCTCTTTGATCTCTGAATAGTTGATAAGTAGATCCTAGTTTACGATGGTTTCTTAGCCACCAGATCCTGCTTTTTCTAGTTACTTTGTAGGTTTACTTATGGGTAATTAACTAGAACTAGTTCACTTTGTTGCATATTTTGAGTCTTCTCTAAAAATCCAAAAAATAAAAAAATTTAATTGCTATTTCTTTCACTGTTAATTAGGTTTATTACAGTAATTTAGTTTTAATTATTTGTCCTACATCATCTTTGGTATCAGAGCGAAGGTTAAACTAGGGTTTAATTGCTAGTTCTGAAATTTCTGCATACCTAGAACTAGGCTGAAATTAAAACTACATAAAAATTATCTAAAAAAATTCAAAAAGATTAGTAATAAATTTATTGTAATCTATTGTTAATCCTCTGCTAATCATAGAAAAATCAGATAAAAATAAAAAATCTTTTCTATTTTCTGATGGAAGAAAATCACGCCTCTTGAGCGGGTATACGAAAGTATACTTATAATCCATGGGAGTAATGAGCTACGGCCGGATGTGAAATCCTGAGATCGGAAATCTGAAATTAATCTAATCTGAAACTTAATTTATTGATAATACAAAAAAATAATTATTATTATTTTTCTATTATTTTAATTATTTTAGTTTGATTGCATCTAGGGTTTCATCTTGTGTGTGCATCATTCTAACCTAATCTTAAGGGCACTCAATATCTACATAAGGGAGGGATTTCATCACCCTTTCTTGGCCCATAACCACCACCTTTGCATCGATCCTAACATAATTAAAATTAATTAGACTTAATTGCTCGAGTGAGCTAGGGACACCAATAAGTCAGGTTCCAAGTATTGTGTGAAAGCTAGTGCACCCAATCATTGATTATCGCTTGAATCTGGTGTCTAAGGCTAGAGGTCTAGAGGCAAATGCCCTAAGTGGACTTGTGGTTTTTAATTAGGACCCTGCGAGAGCAGGGGGAGCCTCCCATAACCCAACCTCTTATCTGGCAAGTGGACAGGGTAATTACTAAATTGGTTATAAATTGAGTTGATCCATTCTACTTGAGCTCTAGGTCTAGAAACTCTAACTCGAGTTCTGTGTGTCTGCATTGCATAACCATTAAATTAGGAGTCTGACCCAACCAATAGTCTTACCCTAACCTATGGTGACCATGGAGTACAACCTTGAAACCTTTATGAGGTTCATGAATGATCTATTTGCCCTGATGAATACTAAGTGTGACCGACTAGATAAGCGATTTGAAAATCTAGAGAGAATCCATAAGATTCGTACTAACCCTGGTTCACCTAGACTAACTCCCCTTGGCCCCTTAACCCATCGACCCGAACCTACTAGGATCAGTACACCTAGTCAGAACCTTGAAATTAGTCCACCTCTCCTTAATCAACCCACCTCCACTACCCCATTGGTTCACCAAGCTGCCATTGTAGTGGAAGTTTATGAAACTGATGTTAGCTTAGTAGATGAGTATGTAGATGGAGAGATAGGAGGTAGACCTAGAGTTAGATAATCCTGACCATACCCAAACTAAGGCCAACCTAGAATTAGCTGACCCGTAAGACACCCAGGCAGAAGCCAATCCATAATTAGTTAATCCTAATTGTACCCTGACCGAAACTATACTAGTAGGACCCTTAGAAAAAGAGATCCAAGAGGAACCTAACCCTACTGCTGAGACTTTACCTGAATAAACACTAGAAGAGATTCAAGTCATAGAGCCTATTGAGGACATGATTTCTTTAGTCCGGTACCCTCAGGCTGAAGCACCCCGTTGACTCCAATTGAAATCACTTCCCTGAAATTAGTGACCCATTCTTCTTTAGGGCAGACCCTGTAGCTATACCTCAAACCCTTAAGGTCAATCCCATTAGTCTAGGACTATTCCCTAAAACCCTTCTTATTTCTAATCTAACCCTGGATCCACTTCTTATTTTTTACCTTTTCTGAAGCTTCCTATGTTTCTCTAACCAATAGATTGCATTTTGTAGAGGTTAGTGTATTACATACATTCATTGAACATGTTAGATTTACAACCTATTTTTGGAAAATCTTATGGCATCTATTAGGAGTACATGTTAAATTTCATCTGCATGTCACTCGCCAACCAAGGATCAAACTCAGTTGTAGTTTAGGGTTTACATGCATGTCAATAATAAATAATAATAATAATAATTAATGAAAGCAATGAATATTTTCAAGAAAAAAAGATTCAAAGAATACAATAAAGGAGACTTTGTCATGGTTAGACTACGACCTGAAATAAAGGAGACTTTGTCATGGTTAGACTATGACCTGAACGGTTCCCACCTGGAATCATGAAAAAGTTAGATGCCTGTAGTAGTGGACCATACAAAGTGATTAGGAAAATTGGATCTAATGCCTACGTGCTTGAGTTACCATCGGAACTAGGTATTAGTCCAACTTTCAACGTTTCAGACCTTATTGAGTATAGGGAGCCATCGTTGATTCCTAGTGAGCCATTTGGGCCTAATCTAGTTCTTGAGAGTAAACCAACCCAAGCGTCACCTGCTATACCACCAGCCCGAAGAGACAAAATGAGATCCTGGATGACAAGATCATTGCTACCCGGAGCAAAGATTACCAGTGATATTTGGTTCATTGGCAAGGATGACCTGAGACTAATGATTCTTGGATCACCAGAGAGGACTTGCAGAGAGTTGACCTAGATTTACTAGAGTGCTTCATAGCGACATTGACCCATACTCGACAGGATCGAGTTTCTCCCACCTGGGGAGAATTGGTATGGACACCAGGGCCAGAAAATATCTACAGGTTGAACCCTCATCCTGTGGATCACTTGTGAATAAAGCCCTGAACCCAACCCCTTTTACCATGTAAATATTTTATTTTAAATTCTGTTATTTTAACTTAGTTAGGATTAGCCCTTTTTACCAACTGTAATTAGGATTTTATTATTTAGCCTTTTGGGCTAAACCCTTTTTACCATATTGAGTCAAAACCCTATTTATCAGTTATGTCAAACCCTATTGGGCCAAACCCTGTCTATCAAATTTATTCTTTTTATTGCATGAGGTTATGCCTTTTGATCAATTGATCAAGGGGGGCTTAGTTATTTGGTTGGTTTAATTTTGAGTATTGTAATAATTAGTATTGAGTCCTATAATACAAGGGGGACCCAATTGAAGACCCATGTGACTTCATGTGCACCTAACTGAAGATCCCATGTGCTAACTCAAGACAAACCATGTGATTCCATGTGCTAGTCCAAGTCAGCTTGTTCTTGGCACCACATTTTTAAGAATTTGGACAACACTTGCCACATCATCAGGAGACATCAACACATGTCATGTTTGAATATGCCATACAATTTTATTTTGGGACAACACATTCCATGTCACTTTATTTGGACATGCATCAAATTTGGAGATTATCATATGACAACACATGCCATGTCCATTCTCTTTGGTCAGCCATTTAAGAAAGAGTTAGCACCAACTTATTTTAAGATAAGTAAATGCGAAGGAGTCTTCATCCTTGGCACCATTCACTTCAAGTATTCCACGCTAAATCCAAGAAGTCTACCACTCTTCCTACCCTCTTTCCAATGCCAAATCCCAAGGAATTTTATTTCATCTTGTCACCCAAAATGGAGAAGATTGGAAGGATTTCTTGCTTCATATATTTGGATCAAACAGATTCCTAGCTGCTTAAGTTTCCAGAACTCAAGAGTCTCACCAAAACTCTTGAGTCTTCTTCTATCCAGACTGGAGAGTCCAATTACCTGCATGAGCTCACATCATCCAGACTCTAGAGTCCAGCAATCAAGGCAACCCAGGGAGCCATCTTGACCCTACATTATGACACCTCATCAATCCTCATAGTTGGCGCCCAAGATGAATGAGAATCCCATGATGATTGCCCACTTGAAGAGAGGTCCAGATCAGCCCAGAGACAAGAGTCCAGGATGCCCAGAGCCAGAATTCTAGGAGTTGTAGTCCAAGGGAGAAAAAGTCTAGTCTTTGAATCCCTTACACCACTGGTTGAGGGTCTATAAATATCCCATCAACCCCCCTTGTAATTCATTATTATTATTCATCAATAAAGTGACTCTACCGAGTTTTCTTCCTTTGCTGCGTGCATCACGGGGTGTGAGGTCCTTTCCTTTGTTCTACGGAACATCGCGGGGTGTGGGCCCTTTCCTTTGTTCTACGGAACATCGTGGGGTGTGAGGCCCTACCTATCCAACGGACAAGAAACCTAGCCACCTCTTCTAACCTTTCCCTTCCATTCATTTTCTTTCCTTTGCTGCTTCATAACTTAAGTTTTATTGTTGAGTGTATACAGGTGATCTGGAATCAAAGATAGGTGTTCTTGCCTCGGAACCAGCATCACACAGAAGATCGGAGCCCGGGATCGAGATCTTGAAACCCTGTCGTAGAATCTTGAGAGTCCAGCCAGATCTGCATCAGAAAGACGATTCTACGTTGGTTAAACTTAAAACCTATTCCCTTCTCTTTGATCTCTGAATAGTTGATAAGTAGACCCTAGTTTATGGTGGTTTCTTAGCCACCAGATCCTGCTTTTTCTAGTTACTTTGTAGGTTTACTTGCGGGTAATTAACTAGAACTAGTTTACTTTGTTGCATATTTTGAGTCTTCTCTAAAAACTCAAAAATTATAAAAAATTTTAATTATTATTTTTTTAACTGTTAATTAGGTTAATAACAGTAATTTTGTTTTAATTATTTGTCCTGCATCATTGCGCCTCCTAGCACCGGCCTTTTTTTCAATCAGCCTATATACACAAGTATATGGGTCACAATGACCTAACCTTAAACTCCCACAAGCCAACTACAAGTCTAACTAGGTTTTCCAAGCCCTTAATAACAATGACTTAATCCAATTACACTTAATACAAGTTGACCCACTTGAGGCTCAAGACTCATAAATCTCAAGACCCAAAAGGTTGACAACCTTTTGACCTGGGACTCAATCTAGCCCTAGAGACTCCATGAACTCATCATGATAAGTAGACCAAGGCCTAAGCCTTGGCTCCATAAGTCTTGGATGCACCACATGAGGCCTAACAATCTCCATCTTGGTGCTCCAAGGCTTCAGCCAACTCTATCCAATCCCCAGCTGATCAATCTCATGCATTTGCAAAGCTGTCATGTGGTAGAACCTTCGTCAGTGTATCAACTGGGCATCTACTGGGTTCTCCTTGGTGTATACTTTCTACAGCACCACCTCGTTATCTTCCACGAGTTCTATGATCTTATGATATCTGATGTTGATATATTTGGTCCGAGCATGATAGACAAAGTTCTGTGCAAGTAGGAGTGCACTCTGACTATCGCATGCACCCTGACAGCCCCCTGCTCGAGGCCCATCTTCAATGCTAGATCCTTTAGCCATAGGGCCTCCTTTGCCGCCTCTATAACTCCAATGTACTTCATCTCGATAGTCGATAATGCCATAATAGGTTTTAAGCAGGATCTCCATGAAACAGGACCTCCATATATGCTGAATATGAAACCTATCATTGAACGACGAGTGTCCACATCTCCACCAAAATCCTCATTCATGAACCCTCCTATCAGCCCTCGAGCCTCGTTGGACATGTTGGAGTGTCTCTCAACACCTCCTCACTGTTCATAGCAAATGCCAACTCCAATCGTACCTACCAAGTACCGAATACTCCCTTCAGTGCTCGCTAGTGCTCCCTGCCAGGCTGTGCCATGAACCTGCTCACCTAACTCACTACATGGATGATATCCGGCCTACAACACACCATGGTGTACATAAGACTACCTACACCAGAGGCATACGGCACTCTCTCCATCTCCTGAACCTCCATCTTAGTCTGTGGTGCCATGGTCTTTGAGAGTCCGAATTGTTTGGCTATTGGTAGCTCCACCGGCTTTGCTTCCTTCATCCCATACCTCTCCAAAACCTTCTTTATGTAGCCACCTTGAGATAAATGCAGCACCCTCTTATTCCGATCTCTGAAGATTTCTATGCTTAGGATCTTTCTAACAGGTCCCAAATCTTTCATCTCAAACTCCTGAGACAAAGCTGCCTTTAGTTCCTGCACTGTTTGCTTACTCTTGCATGCTATCAGTATGTTATCCACATACAAGAGTAAGTAGATCCTAGAACCATCATCAAGAGTCCTCACATATACACAAGAGTCATGATCGCACCTAGAAAGTCCAATTCTTCTCATAAAAGTATCGAACCACTTGTACCATTGCCTGGCAACTGCTTAAGCTTGTACGACGACTTCTGTAGCAAACAAACTTTCCCTTCTGATCCTGGTTCTCTGAAACCTGGTGGCTACTCCATGTAGATTCTCTCCTCTAAGTATCTATGAAGAAACGCTATCTTGACATCCATCTGCTCTAGCTCCAAGTCCTGAGCTGCTACGATGCTCAATAGAACCCTGATAGAAGTATGTCTAACGATGGGAGAGAAACCTTGCTAAAGTCTATTCCTTCTCTCTGTGAGTAACCTTTGGAAACTAAACAAGCTTTGAATCTAATGCCTCCTTGTTCCAAAGGCCCCTCCTTGCATGGTAAACCCATTTGCACCCTATGAATTTCTTTCCCTATGGCAACTGCACCAACTGCCACATGTCATTCTTGTGGAGAGATTACATCTCCTCGGACATTGCTTGGACCTACCTCTCTTTGTCTAGGCTCTCCATAGCCTCCTCATAGGTATATGGATCTTCATTGGCTATCACTAGGGCATATGACACCATCTCTCTGAAGCCATATCAGTAAGGTTGCCTGATGGTCCTTTTGGACTTGTGCAGTGCAACCCCGATATCTTTCCTAAGTCCAGCCTGCTCTCGCTGGTCCTCCTGGCCTCGATCATTTGTTCAAGCTCTCTCCACATATGGAGGCACCCTCTGAGAGTGCTCCACCTGAATGTCCAATCCTCTAGATGCACCTGCAAGTAGCAAAACAAAAAACAAGATTAGCTATCCAGCACTGCCCTGCTGGACTTCCTGCTACTCCTCCATGCCACCTAACATCTGGAGATTGACCTCTCATCACAGGTCACATCCCTACTGATGATGGCCTTCTTCTCCAAGGGATCCCACATCCTGTACCCCTTTACTCCTTGTGGATATCCCAAGAACACCATCTTCTTTGACTTGGCATCCAACTTACTACGCTCACCAGTACCGATATGCACATACGTCGTGCACCCAAAAACCCATAGATGGTGAAGCCCAATCCTCCTTCCATACCATCTCTCCTCTGGAATACTACCTTCGAACTTTGTATGCAGCGACCGATTGACCAAATAGTAGGCTGCATCAACTGTATCAACCCAGAATGCCTTAGAAAGTCCTGCCTGCAGTCTCATGCATCTTGCCTTCTCCATAATGTTGGGAATTGTGTCCCAAAGCTATTCGTCTAGGCTGTAGACGGTTGTGCTAATTTTATAATTAATATAAATTTTTAATGAATAAAAGTTATTTTTTTTGACTGTTCATCACATGTATATTTTTCTGAAAAAACTCTTGTGTGATGAGTCCTTAGAACTACATTTATTTGATATAGAGAGGATATATCAAGTAGTTCTTAAATTGGTTCACAACCATATGATACATTGTTATAGGACGACAATGTATCAAGTATAGGTTATTGTATGTCACATTTGTTGATTGTCCTCTTAATCAAGGAATGTGAAGACACTGGTGTGACATGCAAGTAAAATATGTGACATCTCACTGAACGTGACCATTTGTGGAGCTCCCTTCTCCAAAGGGTTGCTCGCGAAGGGATATGGATATATGTGTCCCTTAGACCTGAGGTCACCATGGTAGCTTGCAAGCAACTCACTGTACTTTGGTACCGGACTACCTGGATTTTTAATCTAGTGATGAAAGGTTTCTGGGTGCAGTCAAGTACTTGTGGAGCGATGGTGGATCAAGATGGAATTGACCCCTCCAAATAGTTTGGAGTGAATGACTCGCCGTGTCTCAATTTAGCAAACCTTGGCCAGGGTAGTTCTTGTGAGGAGTTACATAACTTGTAAAGTTGAGACACGATCTGGATGAACGAAATTAGGGTTGGCAGTCAAATCCTAGGTCATCCTGAGCATTATGAGGTCGAAGGGATGAATTATACGATAACCATTTACCAGAGGTTCTTGAAAGTTGTTCTACAATCTTTGACCTATCCGGATGTCGGGTATCATTGCTAGATGAGGACTTTGACTGGTACTGAATATGTTTCAGTGCTACCGACTTAGTGTTCGAACCTATGGGATCAGACACCATAGGGATTTCTATCTGATCTAAAGGATGATCGACGATTAAGAATCGTTTGCTATCATTGGCGATCAATATAATTGACCATGTGTCGACACTTGGTTGTGACAAGAAGTATTTTCGGAAGTCTTTTCTGGACGAGCCGACTCGATCCCTGCTCGAGCCGACTCGTTCTGTGTTCTGGATGAGCCGACTCGACCTCTACTTGAGCTGACTCATTCTGTGTTCTGGTGAGCTAACTCGACCTCTGCTTGAGCTGACTCGTTCTATGTTCTGGACGAGCCAACTCGACCCCTTCTCGAGCCGACTCGTTCCTACTGAAAGAACAGTCCGATTGTTTTGTGTTCTAGATGAGCCAACTCGACCCTTGCTCGAGTTGACTCATCTCTGCTTGACCAGAAAATCCTGAATGGGTTTTCTGGGAAGCTTTTTGAGAAGGTTTTGACATGGTTTGAATTTCGAATTCAAGCTGTTTTGGCTCCAAACTTTCATGGAATGATTGTCATTCCTTCCTAATATGGTTACAGCCAAATTGGTATGCTCCTTGACCTTCTCCCTCAATCACTCCTCCTTCCTCTTTCTCCATCTCTTGGCTGCCTCTATAAATAAAGGTTATTTTAGGGCTACTGGTTGGTTAAAGAACTAGAAGAGAAAAGGGGTTTGTGAGGACTTGGGATTGGATGTGAGAATACCTAGCATTAAGATAGGTCTTGGCAAGAGAGAAAGTTGGAAAGGTTCCACCTCTCCTCCTTGTCTTTCGAGAAGAAGAAGATTGACCCGAAGGATCTCAAGGAGCTAACACTCCAAGGGAGTTGATCAGAGTCAAGCCTCGGTGTGGATTACCTATAGAGGCCAGACACGTGTGTGGCTCGAGTGCTTTACCCATTTCCACAGCATTTTCAAGGTATAATGGTAAGGTACTTTATATCTTTGATTATTTTTCTTGCTCTTGATGTATATTGCATGCTGCATTATCTTACTATATCCTGTTGCTGACAGATTGGTAGATCATTTTGATTGATCTGTCAAGCCTTCCGCTGTTCATTTTAAAATTATTTTAAAATACTTTCTTTATGCCTAGCATGTTTTCTCTTCACATAAGAGTTCGGTTGATTTTCTCGACCATGCTGTTTTGCTGAGGAGTCCCTTAACCGAAAAGTGCCTTTTGATGCCACACTCTTGACAAAAGTGCTGAAACTCCCTACTGGTGTACTCATCGCCGTTGTTGACCTCAGGCACTTTACACTGCAACCTTGCTCCTTCTCAACTTCTGCTTTCCACACCTTGAACTTAAAGAAGACCTCCAATTTTTTTCTCATAAAGTATCCACACTTTCCTTGAAAAATCATCTATCAAGGTCAAGAAGTACCTCACTCTATTTCTGACTGGAACTGGAGATGGTCCCCACACATCATGTGAACTAGCTCCAGTAAAGCTACACATGGGCAACTGCTATTGAAGTGGACCCTCCTCTACTTTCCCATCTGGCATGGCTCACAGGCATCTGAAACGTCACCAACCAGATCTAGAATTGATCCATGCTTGCTCAGTTCCTTCATCCCACGATCTTTCATGTGGCCCAAGCGGTAGTGCTATAATATTTAGTCCCCCTGTGGGTCTTGTGCTACCGCTGTTGTATCATATTGCCCCATCACAATTGACCCCTCCATCCTATAGAGATTATTATCTATCCTCCTACCTCTCATCACGAACATGACTCCATTGGAGATATTAAGTACTCCACTCCTGGCTCGATTGCTGAAGTTGTAACTGCATCGCTCTAAGTAGCCCAGTGATATCAAATTTTTCTTCAACTCGGGAACATGCTTGACATTAGTCAATATCCTTACGATCTCATTGAACATCCTCACTTGTACACTCCCAATACTAGTGACCTTGCATGAGTGATCATCTCCAAGTGTCACACTTCCCTTATCGGTCTTGGTATAGATCGAAAACCAATATCGGTTAAGGGATAATGATGAGAACAGGCTAAATCCAGGGTATATATCTATGTACAATTTATGATCATCTGATACCACCAAGAGATCATCCTCCACCTCTTTATCAACCATGATACTCATCGAATCCGATCCTCCTTTGTCTTCCTCCTTGTTCTTCACTGAGGACAATCCCATCAAAAGTGCCCAGTCTCATTGCACTTGAAGCACCTTGCATCTTTTCTACTCTTGCTCTTCCTTCTGGACTTTGATCATCCTCTTTGCTTGGACCTTTCCCTTCCTCTTTCAGACCTTTTCCCAATGACCAAGCCCTCTTGGGGAACTCTTTCTTTGATTAGCTTTTCCCTCTGCTCGTTGGAACGCAGCACTGAGACATGTCTTCATACTCCAGGGTCTTTTTGCCGTACAGCAGCATAGTAACCAAAGCATCAAAGGAAGGGGGCAATGAGCATAGCAATAGCAAGGACTTGTCCTCCTCCTCGAACTTGATTCCAATATTCAGTAACTCGTTGCACATCTAGTCAAACTTCTGAACGTGATCTACTATGTTTTCGCCTTCCTGCATCTAAAGGTTGTAGAGCCGCTTCTTCAGCATCAATTTGTTGTACATGTTCTTCCCCTTGTAGAGTATATGCAACTTCGACTAGAGACCTTTTGGAGTCCTCTCCTCTATCATGGAATAGAAACCACATCTGCCAAACATCATGTGATCATCGCACAGGCCTTTCTTTCATGGACATCCATTGCTTCTCTGACACCTCGTCAGGCTTTTTCTCCAAAGCTTGATCCAGTTCCAATTGGATAAGGAGATCTTCAATCCAAACTTTTCACAAGGAAAAGTTCCCTTTCCCATCAGACTTCTCAAAATCCACCTTCATGCTAGTACTCATGGCTAGATCCTACCCAACATACAATAATAAAAAAATACTGTAGGATTAAGAAATACCTTGACAGGCCTTGCCGAAATTTTATCAATTGAAGATCTATAACTTCTGGCATCTCCCACGAACTCCACGCAACTCTGGATCTGATACCACTTGTTCGAGGACATTCCCAGACACGTGGACAACCTTCTACCAGTAAGCAAACTCCTAGGAAATACCAGAAAGTAGTAGAAAAGTTGTTTGGAAGGAGACAAGGCTGGGTGGCAACAATGGTCAATGCAGAAATTATCTTCTCCAAAGCGTTCCGATGCCTTCCAGATTTGAAATAAATCTAAATCCATTTCTGGAGAACCTCAACCAATGGAGAATCAACCCTCTTCACTCTTATGATAGGTCCTAGCTCATAGAGGAAGAGGGACATGCCAAAAGAGGCTTGGCGCTAAGGGTTCCAAGTCCAACTTAGACTAGGAATCCCTATGCACTATGGATTTTGGCTTTCTCCTTGCTTTGGCGGCTTGGATGGGTTTTTTCCATGAGGTGGGACAGCAACTAGAAAGGAAGAGAGAGAGGAAGAAGATAGGGATTAGGGAGAAAAAGGATTTCACTTTGCTTGCTCCTGTGCCTCCTAGCCTCGGCCTTTTTTTATTCAGCCTATATACACAAGTATATATAGTCTAGGTCACAATGACCTAACCCTAAACTCCCACAAGCCAACTCCAAGTCTAACTAGGTTTTCCAAGCCCTTAACAACAATGACCTGACCCAATTACACTTAATACAAGTTGACCCACTTGAGACTCAAGACTCCTAAACCTCAAGACCCAAAAGGCTGACAACCTTTGACTTAGGACTCAATCTAGCCCTAGAGACTCCATGAACTCATCATGATAAGTAAACCAAGGCCTAAGCCTTGGCCTCCTGAGCCTTGGATGCACCACATGAGAGCTCCAAGCCGGTGAAAGTCCCAAGCCGAGTTAGTCCACAAGGCTAGATAGGGTCCTAGGCTGGCTAAAGCCCCCAGCTAGGATGAACCTCGAGTCAAGCTAGGTCGCAGGCCCGAGCACACCCTCCTATGGGTCATGGCAAGTAATGGTTCGACAAAGGTTATAGCCCCCAACAAAATGTGCACAACCCCTAGATTTGGTACCATTATAGGGAATTCTGATAACCATGATTCAGAGATGTGGTATTGCCACCCCCGCTAGGTTCGTGGTAGCGGTTGGGAAGGCGCGCTCCAAAGGGGAGTGCTCTACCAAGTTTTCAAGCTCCACAAGGGAGTGCTCTGCGAAGATTCCAGATCTTGTCCCCTAGTGTCGTCTACTATATAGGTAAAAGGGACCTCCGACCAAGGTAACAGGCAAGCAACCCCCTGGTTTACATATAGAGAGAAAATTCTCACCCTTCTCTCTATGACGGTTCCAGCCACCATGAGGGAGGACTATTGTCCTTGATTGCCATAATAACTTGAACATCGGAATGTCCCAGCCAGAGCCCCCAGCCCAGGTCTTCCTTTTTTGTAGGCCTATCCCTCCAAGGTCGAGGCATGAAGAGCGTGGGAGCCAACCTTCTCTAGAATGTGAGACAATACCTCCAAGCCTGCTGAAGCTGCAAGCGAAGGCGATCCAGGCAGCAATAGATTGGCATGCCAGGTAGGAGAGCAAGGGCCTCATCGCAGAAATGCTATGTCTAATACATGCTTGCGAAGCCTCCACCAGCCATACTAGGAATCCATCCCACCATGGCAATCAGTGCAACCAGGAGGTGGAACTCCCGATTCCATTGCCTCCACTACTCCTAGACCAGCAGGAGTAAATTGCTATGCTGGCCTAACAAGTCCAGACATTGACCATAATAGTCCAGTGGCTTCAGCATCAGATCATTCTATGGTGACACAGCAGCAGCCAGGGATCCCTGTAGTCCCTGTCACCACTGCTCATGCCAGTCTCCGGTCCTTCCAGGGAGGGTCATCCCATGTACGAGTGATGTCTTTCCCGTGATCCCCACGTTGCCCTCGAGGGAGCCATCGCTTGTCCGGGAGGGGGCCGTAGGGCAGTTTAGCTGACCGGGAGGCTTACCCTCTTATTTTGGACTGCGATGGCACTGTGCACCCTAGGTGCCAACATGGGAGAGGGCTGAAGCGCGAGTTCCCCCAGTCTTCCTCTGCCACCCCTCCCATGGTCTCTACGAGGGGTCAACTAATGAAGCCATCCGGTGATGGGTTGAAGAGCGCCTGGAGGAGCATGATCATAGGCTGGCTGACCTTGTCCACCAGTTTGCCAACCTCCAGGGTGCTACCCATGAGTCCGTGAGCTATGAGCCTACCATCCTTTTTCCCATCAGATCCATGAGGAAACGAACCCTGGTAGGTTCCATATGCCCCAGTTGGATCCCTATTATGGGACCACGTACCTCGTTGATTATTTTGAGAGCTACAAGGCCCTTATGAGAGTTCAAGGGGCAAATGGCACTCTTCTCTGAACCGCCTTCCCAGCTACATTTCATAAGGCAGCTTGAGTTTGGTACTCCCATCTTGAGTCGATGAGCATCAATTTCTTTAAACAATTAGAGAGGAAGTTCGTGGCATACTTTAATGCTTGTCCGAAAGGTACCACGAGAGGCCAACAGTCTCTTCTCAATTCGCCAGCAGGACTAGGAGCCCCTTAGGGACTACGTGACCCGTTTCAAGGCAGCCACCCTAGATATATATAATCTAGATGAGCATGTCGCTATGCTGTCTTTGAAAAGGGGGCTCAAGACCTCCTAGTTCACTTACTCTCTCGATAAAAAACCTCCAACGACCTATTCAGAGCTCCTCTTTTATGCTCAAAAGTATATTCATGCAGAGGAAACTGATCATACTCGAAGGGAGCTCGATGGGAGGCCTAGGAAGAAGCAGGCCCGGTGATGCAGAATGAAAGAGGATGATCGTTGGTGAGCTGAGAAGTCACCAATGATTAGGGTACCACTAGAATTTTTTTCTTTTCTAAGAAGGTGGTGAAGAGAATAATGGATATAGAAGGTATAAGTTTGGACTCTCATGGGACTCACACTCACGGAGAGACTTCTCACCTCTAGGGCATCTCATCCATCTCGCTACATGGAGCCATTAGGATGAATCTCAAAGGTCATGAAGGCGGTAAAGAAGATGGAATCAAAAGGAAAGGAGATAACTAGACATGATGTGAAGCAATATGTCCAGGGATGCACCTCTCGTACTCTCCTTGAGGAGCGAAAGTTGGGCCTCTCACCCTCTCCATGCAGAGTGAAAAAAGAATCTCTCTTCTCTAAACACTCATCTTCATTAACAAATTATTATTTTTTTTACAAACGAATGAGGGTGGTATTTATAGACCTTTCCAAGCCCTCATTTGAATTTGAATACAAGATAGAAAGATAAGGGTTCAAATTTAAATACAAGATAAGGATAAGGAATTTAAATATAAGATAAGGCCTATCCATGCTAGATAAGATTAGGATAAGTGTAGATAAGGCTCATTGAATACATGATAAGACCTATCCAAGCTAGATAAGATAAGGGATTTTAAATTAAAAACAAGCTGGATAGGATTGATAAGATTTAAGGTTTCCAAATATAATCCAAATTCTAAATTAATAACTAGCCCAAACCAACCTAATTAGACTCTCAATAAACTAAATTGACTCAACCCAAATGAAATCCAAACAGGACTTGATCTATCCAAATATATAAGGACTTAAAATGAATTCAATCAAATACCCTTGGATTTGCTCCTCGCTGATGCTCCAATCCAATTCTGAACATCGGATGGCTCCTAGATCATCGGATAGCTTTCGGGTCCCCTATCATTCCCTTGGAGTGGGAAAAACTCGACTCCGTCGAGTTTGGATCAGCGGTGACTTTGGTGGAACCGAACCTAATCAAATCAGAAAGATGAAGCATACCTTAATCAACCAAATATTAGTAAAAATCTTTTCTCTCTTTTTTCTTTTTTTGCTGCTTTGAAAAGTGTGTGAACACTTTCTTCTTCCTGGATCATGGAACAGGGGATCAAGAGAGCGGCTCCAGGGGGTCTTCACCAACATTTTTGATGGAACTGGTGGTCTTCACCAGCATCGACGACGGAGGCGAGCGGCGGCATGGGGAAACACACGGCGGCACAGGCGATGACAGCGATCGACGGTGACTCATGTGGAATCAAGGAAGCTTGGAGATGGCAAAATCGAGGGATTCTAGTGATTTGCTCGGCACGGGAGTGCCTTACAAATGGTGAAGAGGGGGGTTTCCAGTGGTTGAGGCTGCTTTGCAGTGACGAGGACTTTTCGATTGGGAGGGGCGGAGAACAACCGGCGACTAGGAGGAAATTATGGCAAACTCCGATGAGATCCGGACCGGAGAGTGGTGGCGACGGTGGAGGGAGCTTGGTGGCAGGCTATGGGTGGTGGATCGGGTGTTTGGGCTTTCAATTCGAGTAGATTTAGGAAGAAGATGACAGGAATAAGTCTAGAATAGAGAAGGAATAAGGTCAGATAGTGAGACTAATAAGAATAGGGGGAATAAGCGGAGGGAAGAGAAAAAGATGGATAATATAGAATACCCTAATCAACCTGGGTCTGATATCTAAATAAGCTGGATAAGGATGGATAAGATGTAAGGTTTCCAAATATAATCCAAATTCCAAATTAATAGCTAGCCCAAACCAACCTAATTAGACTCTCAATAAACTAAACCGACTCAACCCAAATGAAATCCAAACAGGACTCGATCTACCCAGATATATAAGGACTTGAAATGAACTCAATCAAACACCCTCGGATTTGCTCCTCATTGATGCTCCAATCTAGTTCTGAACATCGGATGGTTCCTGGATCATCGGATAGCTCTCGGGTCCCCATCACCCAGGGAGAGCCAAGTAAACCCTATGAGCAAAAGATCATCTCGATTACCGAGAAGTGAATCCCTACCAGGGACAAGAAGTATACCTCCTTCTTGTCCCAAGAATCAAGATCTTGATGGAGATCAAGGACAAATGCTACTTATACTGCCCACCCTCGTTAAGGCTATCTGGAGGTCATGACAAGTCTAAGTACTGCCAGTTCTATCAGGATCATGGCCATGACACCAAGGAGTGCTGCCATCTAAAAAGGATATCGAAGAGTTAATTAGATGCGGCTATCTCGGGAAGTTCATCGGGAGAGGATCTTTGTCCAAGATTGAGGTTGTGGAGGCCCACCATGTCGACATTGACAACCAGCCCATGGAGAAGCTGGTTGGGATGATTATTTAGGGGGGAAAGGCAAGGTCCAAAGGGGCTAGGGGAGGGGGAGTTGATATTGTAATCCCTTTCATAGAAGGAGACTTGATTAAGGTGGAGAACCCAAATAATGACATTGTCGTCATAGACATGATGATAGCAAAATATCCTGTAAAGAGAATCATGATTGATAGTGGAAGCTCCATGGATATCCTTTTTATGATGCCTTTGTCAGGATGAATCTGCCTCCTAGCTTGCTGAAATCAACTTTATCCCTCTAGTCGGCTTCACGGGGGATTTGATTGGGGTTGAGGAAGAATTGTCCTACTAGTTATGGCCAGAACCCCACCCCGGTAGAGCACCATCCTAATGACCTTCATGGTGTTCGACTCCCCTCAGCTTATAATGTGATCCTAGGGCGGCTCGGGCTAAACTAGCTCAATGCAGTTATCTCTACCAAGCACCTCCTCATCAGTTCTTGACCCCGTGTCGAATAGAGAAATGCGGGGGGACTAGCGAGTAACTCGGCAATAATTTCAAACAATCCTAGGGGTCCAAATAGTTGAGGAGGGGCCTGCGATAGACCAATTAGACTGGAGGGAGCTGGAGGTGAAGGGAGGACCTAGTGAGCAGCTATTGTCTTTCCCCCTTGAAGAAGACCCCTCGAAGATGGTACAAGTGGAGGCACTCCTGGCGGAGGAGGAATGGGTCTGCCTGCTTAACTTCCTATGGACCAATCGGATGTTTTTGCTTGGATCGTGTAAAACATGCTGGGGATTCTTTTCGAGGTGATCATGCATAGGCTGAACATCGACCTTGAGAATTGGCCAATTTGATAGAAAAAGAGAAGCTTCATACTAGAAAGGTAGAATGCAATGAACGTGGTTATAGTCAAAAAAGTCAATGGAGAGTGAAGGATCTATGTTGATTTTACCCACCTTAATCGGGCATGCCTTAAGGATAGTTTTTGTTGTTCAAGATCAACCAGCTTATGGATACAACATTCGAGCATAGACTGCTCAGCTTCATGGATGCTTTTTCAGGATACAATTAAATCTGCATGGACCCGAGGGATTAGGAGCATACTATGTTCATGATAGACAAGGATACATTTTGCTACAAGGTGATGAGCGAGTGGGAGGCCGACCGCATTACTGACTTAAGAAAGACCTTCGATAATCTTCGCCTTTACCAAATAAAGTTGAACCCGACTAAATGTGTATTCAGTATTACAATAGAAAAGTTTCTTGATTTTATGGTCATGCAGCACAGAATCAAAGCAAACCTGGAGAAAATACAGGTGATCATGGATATGAGGCACCCGACTTCAAAGAAGGAGGTCCAGCATTTAACCAATCGCATCGCCACCCTTAACCGCTTCATCTCTCATTCCGTTGAGCACTGCTTACCATCTTTAAAGAGCTGCATAAGATGTATGACTTTGCTTGGATGGAGAAGTGCAAGGGAGCCTTTGAAGAGCTGAAGAAGTTCCTTGCTTTACCCTCTTGCTCTCCGGATCAGAGGTCGGGGAAGAGCTCTTCCTATACCTGGCCATATCCCTAGAGGCGATCAACTCGGTGCTTGTCCGTGTCACAAAGATGGCACCCAGAAACCTGTCTATTATATTAGCAAAGTACTGCATGTCATGAAACCAGGTACACCCGATCTAAAAAAAATATTTTTGTGCTTTTCATCTCTGCTCAGCATCTTATGCCCTACTTCTAAGCCCACCCGATTGCGGTCCTCACTGACCAACCCTTGAGGACCTTGCTGAGCTGACTAGACATTTCAGGATTCCTAGCTAAGTGGGCAATGAAGCTCGGTGAGTTTGACATCTCATATCACCCAAGGCCATTCCAAAAAGCCTAGGTCCTAGCCAACTTCTTGGTGGAGTGCATATGGGCAGATGGCGACCTAGGGGAATCCCTAATTAAGCTGACATGATGCCACCTCATGAGGAGACCACTTGGATTCTCCATGTAGATAGTGCATCCAACTCAATGAAAAGTGGGGCCAGACTCATCCTCACTAACTTGGATAGAGTAGTCACTGAGTACGTGCTGCGCTTTATTTTCCAAGCGATGACAACCAATTTGAATACGAGGTACTTCTAGCAGGGCTAAGACTATTCCATGAGCTAGGGGTGGAGAGCCTGAGGGTCTTCACAGAATCACAACTTGTGGCAGTCTAATTCACTTGCGAGGCGAAGCTTAAGACCCCATGATGGTAAAGTACCTAGACAAGGTGTGCACCTGCACAGCGGGCTTTCAGTACTTTGGCATCTCTCACATCCCCCAGAAAGAAAATGGTCGTGTAGACACCCTCTCCAGGCTTGCGATCTCGGCTGACTCGTCATCAGGGTGAGCATTCATTAAGTACCTAGAGGCTCCTAGCATCGCGGTAGCTGACGAGGTCCAGCATGTCACTCATGAGCCGAGCTAGATGGACCCTTATGTCAAATATATATCCAGGGGGCCTTGCCTAATAAATGCTTGGAAGCCTGACTCATGAAGTAGAAAGTCACCCAATTCGTGCTAATGGACGAGCGGCTCTATAGAAGGTCTTATTCCTATCCCTTATTGAAGTGCCTGAGGGCTTCGAAGGTAGCTTACATCCTCTAGGGGATCCACGAAGGCATCTGCAAAATCATGTGGGGTGCAGGATTCTGGCCTACAAAGCCCTCTAATAGGGGTATTACTGGGACACCATATGGGAGGATGCAGCCAATTTCATATGAAAGTGCAACCGCTGCCAACACCATGCCCATATCCAGCGATAGCCGACCAACTCGCTATCCCAACTATCTTCCTCCTAGCCGTTTGCCCAGTAGAGAAGGGACATATTGGGGCCATTGCTGTCAGTGTCCGGTTAGCAAAAATACTTACTTGTTACCATTGACTATTTCACCAAGTGGGTGGAGGCAGAATCTCTGGCTCAGATAATCGAACATAAAGTGAGATCTTTCTTCTGGAAGTCTGTTATCTATCATTTTGGGCTCCCTTATACCATAATCATAGATAATAGACGGTAGTTTGATAACCAAGTATTTAAAGAGTTCTACACCGACCTAAACATTTGTCATTGGTTCACGTCAGTAGGTCATCCATAGATCAATGGGGAGGTAGAGGTAATAAATCGAACGATTCTTTGAGGCCTCTGAACTAGGCTAGATGAGGCTAAGGATAGGTGGGTAGAAGAGCTCCTCAGCATGCTATGGACATACCACACCATGTCTCAAGCTTCGACCAATGAAACACCATTCAACCTAGTCTTCGGTATCAAGGTGGTAATACTGATGGAGGTTAGTAAAGGAAAACCAGTGCACCGGACGCCTACCCTAGGCATGCTATACTAGGGAGTAGGTATTGCATAATTAAAAATTTCTTTAAACATGCATACGGAAAACCTACTCATGCACAGGATCTAACATAAAATGATGCATGTAACAAATACATAGGCATGTAAATGCAAGTGCAATAATTATAAATAACATGATAATGTCTAGATCTAAGCATGCATGATAACAAAAATAAATAATATACCTGATCGAAGCAGGAGGAAGCCGACTCCCTCAGTCTTCAGAATAGATCAGCAGCAAATAAGGCAGCCGGTTGAACTCCTTCAACAGCAAATCAAATATGCAATTGCAAGAAGAAGAGAGGATCGGTCCAATCTCTCGAGGTATCCAAATGTCCCCCTCTAGAGTATCCGCGCATGGGCTCTCGCTGATCCAACTCCCGGAAGGATGCTAGTCCTCCGGAATTAAAAATAGGTCACGGCTAAGTGGAGCAGGGAAAACCAAAAGATCATCTTCACGGATGGTCTTCTCCAAGACCGCCCAAACTCCACCAATAGTACATAGAAGAAAACAAAAACAGGGAACGAAAAACAGGGATGCTCCAGAATTTCAGCATTGAAAATATTGTCCCAAAAATCTTTCACGGCTCCTCTCTAATGCATGCGCCCTGTTACTTCTTCCCTCTCACACACGACCAAGACCTCCCTCACTCTCAATCTCACGACTTGTGGTTTTCTCTCCCGCAAGCCACGGCCTCTCTATCTTCACATGCTCTGTTCTTCACCCCTCCCTCATCGCATGACCTTCAACCCAAAAATCAGAGATGGAGAAAAACCCTTGAAGGCTGGAAGAGATCGGAGAAGAAAACGGAAAAAAAAAAAAAAACCCCCAAATGAAATGGCTCTTGATCGATCGGTGTAAGCAGGGAACCGCAAGCCGAAATATAACAAGAGGCTAAAACACCATGAATAACCGAGAGAGAGGAAGGAGTGACATGTGGGAGGAAAACCACGGAGAGAACAAACCCAGATCGTAAAGCAAAGGATCAAAATTCGATAAACCAAGCTTCATTCGATCAACATGCAAAACTTATCCATTCACACGGTAAAAATAGGGGAAGCGAGAGAGAGAGGGGAAGAGGGAGAAAACAACGTGCGATGAACCAAAAACACAGTATAAACCGGTCAAGATAAAAACCAGTTCAATAAAAACCCCAGTCCAACCAAAACCCGATCAGTAAGAAAATCGGTCCGATCCTAGTCTACCAGGAATAATTCCTGGTTGACCCAAACCAATCCTGGTTGATCCAAATCAGACCAGGTGGACCAGAAAAAATTCAATGTGTGCTCAATTAGACCGTTTGACCTTAATACCGAAATGATTCCTAATCATTGATCAGGTCCCGGATCAGGAAGAAATCCTCTATGGTGTGTGACCTCATAGGTTCGAACCTAAACGGTAGCACTGGAACACTTCTAGTACCAGCATAAGATATCATCTAGCAATGAATCCCGACATCCAGATAGATCGAAGATGCGGAACAATCTATCGAACCTCTGGCATATGGTTACCGTATAATTCATTCCTTTGACCTTTAATGCTTAAGATGACCTAGGGTTAGTCTTAATCCACAACATGTCTCAACCTCGCAAGTCCAGTGACTCCTCACTAGGACTATCCTGACCGAGAATTTGCTAAATTGAGACCGAGAATTTGCTAAATTGAGACACTGTGAGACATTCAATCCAAACAACTTGAACAGGTCAATTCCATCTTGTTCCACCACTACTCTACAGGTACTTGCCTGTACCCAGAAAACCTCTATCACTGGATTAGAAATCCGAGTAGTCAGCACCAAAGCACAGGAGTTGCTTGCAAGTACCAGGTGACCTCAGGTCGGAGGGACACATTACCCATATCCAATCACGAGCAATCCTTTGGAAGAAAGGAGCTCCACGAAGTCACGTTTAATGAGATGTCACACATCATACTTGCAGACACATCAGTGTCACCACACTCCTTGGTCAAGAGGACACCAAACGATGTGAACTACAAAACCTACACTGATACATTGCCATCTGTACACTTATACAAATTACAATACTGAGCACAAACGCCTATAGCCTAGACGATTGGCTTTGGGACATAATTCCAACAACTCCCACTTGTACTAAAGCCATCAGAATAGTATCTAATCCATTTTTCTTTTACAATAATCGAACTCTTTTATTTCGAGGGCTTTAGTGAAGGGGTCGGCTAGATTCTCCTTTCCATCGATCTTCATAAGATTGATGTAGCTTGTTCCACGATCACTCGCACGAGTGATAGCCATAGAATTTGCTTAGTGCGTGATAAGACTTTGGCTCCTTAGCTTGAGCATGGCTCCTGTGCTATCAAATACACGGGACAGTACCATCTAGGAAGGTGCCATCCCTAGCTCTCCAAGGAACTTCCACAACACACTGCTTCCTTTACTGCATCTGATGCTGCAAGGTACTCTGCTTCATACCGAGTCTACAACAGTTGCCTGCTTGGAACTCTTCCAGTAGATCTCCTCCATTCAGGATAAACACAAACCCTGACACACTCTTACTGTCATCTTGTCTGACTGGAAACTAGAGTCAGTATACCCACAAGTTTTAAGTCAGGTTCTCCATAAATCAGCCATGGTTCTTAGTATTTCTCAAATACTTCAGGATGGTCTTAACCACCTTCCAACGCCTCACCTGGGTTAGACCGGTATCTGCTCACCACTCCTAGTGAGTATGCCATGTCTGGTCTAGTACATGTTATAGCATACATGATAGAGCCCATTGCAGAAGCATAAGGAACTCTACTCATGCGCTCTCTTTCCTCAGGAGTTGTCACACAATCTTCTGGAAAGAGTAATTCAGAACCTATCGGGGATAGCTTTTTAGAATTTTCCATGCTGAACCATTTCAGCACGGTATCAATGTACGTAGACCGGACAATCCCAGAAGCCTCTTAGATTATCTTATAAATCTTCATGCCCAATATGTAAGAAGCTTCATCCAAGTCCTTCATGGAGAACTGAGATGATAACCAAACCATTAACCCACTTATAGATGCAGGGTTCCTCTCCGTTCCTAATGAAGCCATACGATTTGATACACCTATCAAATCGCATGTTCCAACTTCGAGATATTTGCTTGAGTCATAAATGGACCTCTGCAATTTGCATACTTTTGACTCATTGTGGATGAACCCCTCAGGCTATATCATATACTCCTCATCCAGCTCCCCATTCAGGAAAGCGTTTGGACATCCATCTGCAGGATCTTATAGTCAAAATGTGCTGCCAAAGCAAGCATGATCTGAATGGACTTGAGTATTACCACAGGGGGAGAATGTCTCGTCATAATCGATACCATATCGTTGACGATATCCTTGGCAACCAGACGGGCTTTATAGGTCTCCACCTTCCCATCTGCGTCCCTTTTTCTCTTGAAATCTACTTGCACCCGATGGATTTTATCCCTTCAGGTGGATCAACCAATGTCCATACATTGTTGATCTCCATGGACTCCATCTCGGATCGCATGGCTCCAAGCCACACCTCAGAGTTAGATTTCTGAAGTGCATCCATATAGGTGATCGGATCCTATCGTTCTCATCGAGCTCAATGGGATCACCATCCCGGACCAAGAAATCGTAGTATCTGTCCGGCTGATACGGTACTCTACCGGATCTCCTAATAATGGGTTCTAGGTGTGATCAATCACAGCGGTTCTATGATGTCCTTAGAGTGTACATGTTCTTCTACTGGTTGAACTTCACCAAGTTCAATCTTAGAGGTACATTCCTTCTCCAAGAAACTCTTTTTCTAAAAAGATAGTCCTAAGAGCAACGAACACTTTCTATTCGTCCTCAAAGTAGAAGAAATACCTTTTGTTTCCTTAGGATACCCAATAAACAGGCACTGATCAGATCTAGACCAAGTTTATCTGAGTCTAAATGATTTACATAAGCTGGACAACCCCAGACTCGAAGGTGTGAAATTGAGGACTTACGTCCAGTCCATAACTCATATGGAGTAGAGACAACAGACTTACTAGGAACATCATTCAGCAAGTAACAAGTTGTCTCAAGTGCATATCCTCAGAAGGACAGTGGCAAAGTTACAAATCCCATCATGGATCGAACCATGTCCAATAGGATTCGATTCTCTTTTGGGCACACCATTCAACTGGGGGTTCTGGAGGAGTCCACTGAGAGAGAATCCCATTCTCCTCAAGATATGTCATGAACTCACCGGATAGGTATCACCGCCTGATCAGATCAAAGGGTTTTAATACTTTTTCCAATTTGTTTGTCCACTTCATTATGATATCGTTTGAAACATTTCAAATGACTGTATTTATGTCTCAATAAGAAGCATAAACTACCTTGAAAGGTCGTTTGTAAATGTAATGAAATTCTGTATCCACTCTGGCACTAACTGTCATGGGTCCGCATACATCAATAGTAGATCAGAAGTCTGTAGCTCATTCACCTTTTTCAGTAAAAGGTGACTTGGTCATTTTACCAAGCAAACAGGATTCACAAGTGGTGGTGAGTTAGAATCACTAATCTCGAGGAGGCCTTCTCTTGCAACTTGTTTATCCTATTCTAGTTAACATAAAACTAGCCTACAGTGCCATATATACAAGTCACTGACATTTTCTATCATTGGGCATTTGCTAGATATGTACATTACATTAACAGGTCGTGACAAAACATAAATGCCATTATTTAACTTAGCTTTCATTATCACAGAGTTATTCACAATAACTGGCAAAAATCTCCTTTTATTGAAAGTTCATAAACAATGGCCAATAGGCCTACAAGATAATGCTCATAATAAAACTAGGACAATAATGACAGTCGACTAATTCAACAGTACTAGATTCACTCAGAACTCTGACCGCCAGCACTGGAAACACGATTTCCATTTTCGATGCTCAGGAACGCTCCTCGCCCTTGAATCTCTTGCTAACCTGCAGTCCCTGCAACGAATTGCAACATGAATAAGGACTACCAGTATCCAATACCCAGTTAGCAGTGTCACAAATAGAGAAAATTACAAGGTTTTATCATATAAATACCTTGCACCGTACCCTGCTTGCTTTCCTTTATTGGCCTATTTAGGTCTAAGGATGCCTGATAAAGAGGACAGTTCCTCTTCCAGTGTCCCTTCTTCTTATAATAGAAGCACTCTGCACTAGTCTGATCAGCTTTCACTTTCTTGGCCTGACTAAGGCAGGAGCACTCTCAACCTCTTCCCTTACCTTTCTTCTTCCCTTTCTTAAAGGGACGACGACCTCTAAAACCTCACACTAAATTCACCACCCCCTTATTCAGTTGGTGGTCCTTCTCGTAAGTCTGCAGCAACCCTATCAAACCATGATAATTGACTACAGGCTTATTCATTCTATAATGATCGAGTAAGTCAAGATAGGAGGAGGGTATTAGAGAATTCAGGATCGCATCCTTGCCGAGTTGCTCGTGCAAGGGACATCCGAGCTTGCCCAATCGTTCGATCATCTTGATCATGTACAACATATGATCAGTGACTGAACCACCATTTTGCATTTTGGCATTGTAGATGGCACAAGATAATTTGTACCGCTCCACATCATCTGGCGTGCCAAAAGATTCCTTCAACTTTGAAGAATCTCGTCGGGCGAGCCTCCTCGAATGTGACTAAACTCATCATTCATCACCGCCAACATTATGCATCGGACAGTAGTCCGATCAGAAACCCACTTCAAATAAGTGTCCCTGATCGAAACACGAGCATCGGACAGTAGTCCGATCAGAAACCCACTTCAAATAAGTGTCCCTGATCGAACTCGAGCATTGGCAGGAGGAATTTGGTGCTAGATCCGTTATCACATAAAGGATCCGCTCGTGCTCCAGGACTATCTTCAATTTTCTATCCAGCTATCGAAATTAGGATCCTTTAACTTTCTGCTATCGAGAAATGACCGGAGCGAAAGGTTTGAAGACATTTGAAAAGAAAATTAAGACCAATTAGTATATGAATTAATCAATTAAACCAAAAGACTTGGACTTTAGTCTAAAGGTCCCTCCCACTAATTTTTCAGATTGGAGAATTTAACTCCAATCCTTAAAATCATCATTTCATAGTGGGTACTGAAATCCAATGACCACGTATGAGCCCGACTTTGGCCGGCTCAATATATGTGCCTAAAGATAGGTTCTCTAATCAGTTGCTTCCCTAAGCAACTTTCAGTAATAAATTTTTGCCCACAGAACCCCCCAACCAGTCTTGGAGCCTCCTATTGCGGGTCTCTGGTTAGGTCCAACCATCAATATGACAAATCCAATGCTTCCAGCTAACGATGACCAAGCCCGACTTTAGCCGGCCCACCTTATCACCGTTAAGAAGGTTGCACTGAACCATCATCTATGGGAGAGTAATCCCAGTAACTGGATGCACACCCGTTCTTTGGAACTGTCGATGTACACCAAGCTAAAGGACTCATTACTAATCCACTCAATGGGAGGCTAAGACACCATCAACTCATTGACTTAGTCTTTTTCAGGACCTAATAATTTTAGAGGATTTTATTAAATTGTGATAGAAGAACAGAGAGAAGAACATGGATCAACCTCCTACTGATCAAATCAATTCTAAGGAGGGTTGAATAAATTCAACAAGTTGGTCCATGGGCACCTAAAGATCAGACAAGCTGATCAACTTGGGTGACATGGGTTAACTCGAATCAATAAGCTCTTTAAATTAGTTCTAGTTGATCGGATTGGCCAGGTAGGTGAGATCATCGGTGAGTATCCGCCATTACCATCTTTTCTAGACACCAACCAAGTTGGCCAGGAAAGAGGTAGCCTCATGTAACCATGATCAAAATTGCCAAACCTGCCTAGACACCAATCGATTTACCAGACTTGATTAGACCAGCCTAAGAACTCGGGCTTACCACAGAGCCACTAATTAGATCCATTTTAGTAGAATGGACTAACCATCTAACTATTAGATAGATACTAAAGAGAAGGTCCTTAATCAACATTTGATTAGTTCTTTTAAGTCCAATTCAACTAACCTAGGTCTAACCCAATAAATGGACCCAATCAGATAGCTAACCTAATTAACTCAGATGGCTTATTCAAATGACATTAGATTTCATAAACCCTAATCTGGCTTGTCATTTAATTAATCTTTCAATTCTAATTGTTAGATTATAAGCAAACTATTAATTAAAATATTTTAAATTAAATTCATGTAAAATCCTTTTACATCTTCCATGCATCATATCTAGTCTTATCATATCAATTTATAATATTGCAAGCCTAAACAATTTTAGACATGCCAATGTATAATTATGTATCAAGATTAAAACATTTTTAATACCATCGGTTTCCTTTAAGGATCCTTCTAAAAAGGCTAACACAGATGAACCGCCTCGTGCCATAGAAACTTAGAGATTTTAAACCCTAATTAATATCTACGGACACAGGCCATGGTGAAGGTCTCAACTAAGTTCCTAAAAGTAATCCCTAAACTAGATACAGATCCAATAATATATGCAATCATGATATGCTACACAGGAACTTGTGGCTCTGATATCATTGAAGGAAAACCAGTAACCGGATGCCTACCCTAGGCACGCTACACTCAGGAGTAGGTATTGCATAATTAAAAATTTCTTTAAACATGCATACGAAAAAACTTACTCATGCACAGGATTTAACATAAAATGATGCATGTAACAAATACATAGGCATGTAAACACAAGTGCAATAATTATAAATAACATGATAATTTCTAGATCTAAGCATGCATGATAACAAAAATAAATAATATACCTGATTGAAGCAGGGAAGAAGCCGACTCCCTCAGTCTTCAGAACAGATAAGCAGCAAATCAAAGCAGCCGATTGAACTCCTTCAATAGTAAATCAAATCTGCAACTGCAAGAAGAAGAGATGATCGGTCCAATCTCTCGAGGTGTCCAAATGTCCACCCTCTAGAGTATCCACGTGCATGCTCTTGCTGATCCAACTCTCGGAAGGATGCTAGTCCTCCGGGAATCAAAAATAGGTCACGGCTAAGTGGAGTAGGGAAATTAAAAGATCTTCACAGACGGTGTTCTCCAAGACCGCCAAAACTCCACCAATAGCACACAGAAAAAACAAAAAATAGGGAATGAAAAACAGGGATGCTCCAGAATTTCAGCACTGAGAAAACTGTCCCAAAATCTTTCACGCTCCTCTCTAATGCATGCACCCTGCAACTTCTTCCATCTCACGCACGGACAGGACCTCCCTCACTCTCAATCTCATGGCCTATGGTTTTCTCTCTGCAAGCCATGGCCTCTCTATCTTCACATGCTCTGTTCTTCACCCCTCCCTTATCGCACGGCCTTCAACCCAAAAATCAGAGATGGAGAAAAACCTTGAAGGCTCATAAGAGATCGGAGAAGAAAACGGAAAAAAAAACCAAACCCCTAAATGAAATGGCTCTTGATCGATCGATGTAAGCAGGGAACCACAAGCTGAATATAACAAGAGGCTAAAACACCATGAATAACGAGAGAGAGGGAGTGATGTGTGGGAGGAAAACCACGGAGAGAACAAACCAGATCACAGAGCAAAGGATCAAAATCTGATAAACCAAGCTTCATCCGATCAACATGCAAAACTTATCCATTCACACGGTAAAAACATGGGAAGCGAGAGAGAGAGGGGAAGAGGCAGAAAACAACATGCATGAACCAAAAACACCGTATAAACCTATCAAGATAAAAATCAGTTCAATAAAAACCCCGGTCCAACCAAAAACTGATCAGTAAGAAAATCGGGTCCGATCTAGTCTACCATGAATAATTCCTGGTTGATCCAACCAATCCTGGTCGATCCAAATCAGACTAGGTGGACCAGAAAAATTCCAATGTGTGCTCAATTAGATCGTTTGACCTTAATACTGAAATGATTTCCAATCATTGATCGGCTCCCGGATCAGGAAGAAATCCTCTATGATATGTGACATCATAGGTTTGAACCTAAAGTAGTACTGAAACACTTCCAGTACCAGCACAAGATACTGTCTAGCAATGGGTCCCAGCGTCGGATAGGCCGAAGATGCGAGAGCAATCTATCGAACCTCTGGCACATGGTTACCGTATAATTCATTCCTTTGACCTCTAATGCTCAAGATGACATAGGTTAGACTGCCAACCCTAACCGAGTCAATCCATAACATGTCTCAAACTTCGCAAGTTCAGTGATTCCTCACTAGGACTACCCTGGCCGAGGATTTGCTAAATTGAGACACTACGAGACATTCAATCCAAAAACTTAGGTAGGTCAATTCCATCTTGGTCCACCACGCTCTACAAGTACTTGCCTGTATCCAGAAACCTTCCATCACCGGATTAAAAATTCAGATATCTGGACACAAAGCACAGGGAGTTGCTTGCAAGCTACCATGGTGACCTCAGGTCGAAGGGACACAAATATCCATATCCAATCGCGAGCAATCCTTGGCAGAAAGGAGCTCCACGGAGTCACGTTCAATGAGATGTCACACATCCCACTTACAGATCACATCGGTGTCACCACACTCCTTTGATCAAGAGGATAACCAAACGATGTGAACCACAATAATCTACACTTGATATATTGTCGTCCTGTACAATGTATCATTTGGTGTGAACATTTTTAAAGGACCACTCGATATCCTCTCTATATCGAAGTCAGTGCAGTCTTAAGGACTTATCACATAAAAAGAGTTCATTACAGAGAAATGAATAATATGATGAGCTGCCAAAATAAAGATTTTTAATTCATATACAAATTATAATACTTAGCACAACCGCCTACAGCCTAGGCGATTGGCTTTGGGACACAATTCCTAACAGTTAGCTTTCCAATGCTGCGGGTAAAGCAATTCGATGAGTCGAGTAACCCAACATGGCTGCTTCTTAACTTTGACCTGTTAGACAAGATGAAGGACAAAGCCCATCTTCGCATGGCAGCATATCAACAACGGGTGGCTCGGTATTACAACTTGCATGTGAGGCCCAGGTCCTTCTGCCCTAGGGACCTCGTCCTATGACTAGCAAAGATTTCTCGGCTGGCCGAACATGGCACGTTATCCTCAAATTGGAAAGCCCCTACCGAGTAGTCGAAGACATATTAGGGCCATTATCGATGGTGTTCGGTTAGCGAAAATACCTATTTATCGTCGTCGACTATTTCACCAAGTAGATGTAGGCAGAACCTCTAGCTCAGATAATCGAACATAAAGTGAGATCTTTCTTCCGGAAGTCTGTTATCTATCATTTTGGGCTCCCTCGTACCATAATCATAGACAACGAATGGTAGTTCGATAACCAAGCATTTAATACTTCTGCACTGACCTAAACATTTGTCATTGGTTCACGTTAGTAGGTCATCCATGGATCAATGAGGAGGTAGAGGTAATGAATCGAATGATTTTTTGAGGCTTTTGTACTAGGCTAGATGAGGCCAAGGATAGGGGGGTGGAAGAGCTCTCCAGCATGTTATGGACATACCACACCTTGTCTTGAGCTTCGACCAATGAAATACTGTTTAACCTAGTCTTCAGCATCGAGGCGGTAATACTGACGGAGGTTAGCCTTCCGATGCTATGGGTAGAGCAATTCGATGAGTCAAGGAACCCAGCATGACTGCTTCTTAACCTTGACCTGCTAGACAAGATGAAGGACAAGGCCTGTCTTTGCATGGCAGCGTATCAACAGCGGGTGGCTCGGTATTAAACTTGCATGTGAGGCCCAGGTCCTTCCACCCTAGGGACCTCGTCCTATGACTAGCAGAGATTTCCTAGTTGGCCGAACATGGAAAGTTATCCTCAAATTGGAAAGGCCCCTACCAGGTAGTCGAAGCACTGCACTGAGGGATATATCGGATCGCTAAACTCGATGGAACTCAAATCTTGTAGACATGTAATGCCAAGAACTTGAGGATGTACTATCAATGATATATATTCCCTGTCCAAAAATGGAATAGAGTTACTTCTCGACCAAGTTTTTGACTCTCTCCTTGGTAAGTGCCTATTCGTCTGACCCAAGGTCAAACGAAGTCTGCTAGGATGCTTTATAGCTCCGTCCCTCCGAACAACCTACTCCACAGTACCCGCACCTATCCATTTGACTCAAGGCCAGACAAAGTCTACCGGGATGCTCTACAGCATCATCCCTCTGGATGACCTGCTCCATAATACCTGCATCTACCAGTATGACCCAAGGTTAGATGAAGTTCACCGGGATGCTCTACAACACCGTCCCTCCAAATGGCCTGCTCCAGAGCACCCGCACCTATCCATCTGATACGAGGTTAGACAAAGTCCAGGATACTATACAACACCGTCTCTCTAGACGGCCTGCTCCACAGTACCCGCACCTACCCATCTGACCAGAGGTTAGACGAAGTCCACTAGGATGCTCTACAGCACTATCCCTCTGGATGGTCTACTCCATAGCACCTGCACCTATTCATCTGACTCGAGGTCAGATTAAGTCTGCGAGGATGCTCTACATCACCATCCCTCCAAATGGCACACCCTCGCCTCTTCGCCTGACTGGTAGATGGGCATGATTTTATGAGCCCTCTTACGGCACCGTTGCCCAGGGCAACTCATTTCATGGTGCTATCTTCCGCCCATCGCATTGGAACTAGCTAGAGTTTGACGAGGTGGTAGCAAAGATTCGAATGATGAGAAGAAGAAAGGAAAGTGAACAACACTAAGGCAAAATAATTCCATTTCTATTAAAGGGGGGCATCACAAAAGGGGAGCCCTTGACATACTGGGGGGCTTCGTAAAATTCCCTAAGTTAAAAGCTAGATACATTGAAGGCGGTTTCGTGTCAAAGTTTGGAGTTGGGACCCCACCAATCTGGATGACCTCCACGGTAGCATCGATCATCACCCCCATCTTGGCTATCATCCACATGACAGTCTCCCGCATTGAGCCCGTTTGGCCTGTCGATCTGGCAGCTTTGACGAGTTAGGGCTCTTAGGGGGTTCGGGTCGGCCTCAGCCTCAGCAGCTTCACCAGCTTTGATAGGCTCATCTCGGGTGGTGGTGTCCACTCCTCCCTCCACCTCCTTGGGTTCATCGGCAATGATGTCCCTCAGGTCAGGAAGATGGAAGGCTTGCATGACCTTCCTCTTGTATTCCTCAAAGCCTTTGTAGAAGGCAACACAGACTACTTCATTCACCTCATCCTTGAACTCCCTGGATGCCTTGTACTATGTGATTACTTGGGATGCCTCCTCCTTGGCCGCCCTAGCCACCACCTCGGCTACCATGGCCTTGTCCTCAACCTCTCTGGCCATACCTTTGGCTAACTCGAGCCGTATTTGAAGGGTGCGGATCTACCCCTCTTGGAGGATCAACTTAGCGATGGCCTTGACAAAACGGTCTTCCAGGAGGGTGATGTACTCCTTTGCAATCTCTACCTCATGATCGCTCCCCATTCCTCGAGCTTGATCACAAAGTCACGTGTCCCAGAGCTCGACCTTCAGCTCATTTATTAGTACCTCATGGCACTCCACCTGGTCCACCAAGACCTTAGCCCTCACCGACGTGATGTCAACCCTGCTTCGGGACTTCTCTTCCTGCTCGACCAACTGCTGGCACACCTCCTTAACAAGGAGGCATCCTGGATGACCTGGAGATAGGAGACAAAGCAAGGGGGTTAGCCAGCCTCTTCGTCTATCCAACTCTAAGCTTGGTGGAGATGTAGAGCACTTACCACGAGGAGCTAAGAGAAGATCTTAGTGATGGTTTTGCCCACGATATGGCCACTTTGCTCCATTCGGTCCTGGGGCTGCAAGATGAAGTAGAGTAGCTTCTCAAGCTAGCTCGATGTCGAGGGTGACCTACGTGTAGGGCGGTACGGTCGTCGATGTCTCCACCATCTTGGATGGTGAAGTAGTCATCATGGAGGGGCCTGTCGGTGCCAACCCTTAAGGTGGCACTCCCATCACTGTAGAGGATGCAAGTGATCCGAGAGTTTCTCTAGCTCTACTGGACTGCCCACTTTGGGTGATGATAGCATTGAAGGATCTTAAGAAAGACTGGCTAGGATTCTGGGACCTCTCCCTCGGCTCCATGGCCTTGCTGGCTCGTGGAGTAGAGGCCCTAGCTACCTTCGTTATCAGTGCTAGGGCCTTTCTTGTATCCTCTTCATTGGGCCTCTTCATCGGGTCCTCATGGGTTTTTCGTCGACGTTCAATCTGAAACATCTACCGGATTTTATCAACCAAGAATTTCATGTCCATGCCAACAAAATAACCTGATTAAACCCCAGAAGCCACTAGAGGAAGTACATCATAGCCCTTATCTAGAGCCTGGACCGGGTTGATTTTGACATTGAAGAGGTTCTGCTCAGAAAGTAGGTCCCACCCATTAGAAATTCTCGAGATGATAAGCTGGTCATACACCTCTCGGTTGGCGGGCTCTATAGAGGCATTTTGATTGGGAGACCTATCGGGGTCGTTCCAGATCTAGTTGACCCCTTCAACGAAAGCAAAGAGATACCGATTTTTTCACCACTTGATTGAGATGGGTAGTTCGAAGAGCAGGATCTCCGATTGAGGCATGATGAACCACCACTCCTCTGTGAGGTGATGCTTTAGGATGAAAAGAGCCCTGAAGAGGGAAAATCATGCGACTACGTCATGAAAATGGTATAGGATGATGAAAGAACAGATGATCCTAAAGGAGTTAGGGGTGAGCTAGGCAGGGATAGATCAGTAGTTGTTTAAGAAGGACAAAATAAAAGGATGAAGTAGAAGATATAAGCCTGTGAGATAAAAGTCTTTGTATAGGGCAATCCTACCTGGCTTGCTCGAAGTTACCCTCTTGTTCGAGCCTGAGGTTGAGATCTAGATGGTGTTCAGGATCCTGTATGTCCCCCGAAGGTGAAGGGCATATACCCTAGTCATCGTCGAGACAGTGCCTGACAGACCTGCCAGATCCAAGTTCGAAGTTGCTGGGGGAGGAGGAAGGGAAAGTATGCTAGTGCCACCAACTCGATGAGGCCCTCGAGCAACCCTAGAGAGGATGTCCTCCTCGCTATTCAAAGGAGGAGGCCTAGCCCGAGGCAGCTCTACGACACCCGTGAGACCTAAAGCTTGCTCTGGGGAACGATGGTCACCCCCAGAAGAACCCATGGCTGCCTAGGAGATAGGAAGAAAGAAGGAAAGACCTGGGTGAGCACAAAGAAATTAGGGCCTCGAAGAAGGACATCCTCCTAGGATGAACCATGAAGGACAGAAAGGTGGGGGTTCAGGGTTTCAAATCCGGGTAAGGAGCCCCCCTTCTTCTCTTTTCTCTCTTCCTCTTCTCTGTAGTTCTCCAAAGGGTCGACAAAGCAAGGAGTCTCCTAGGAGAAGATGGAGAGCCCCCTTGAAGTCATGCCTGATAGTCGAATGTGACTTTCCCTCGTATCAACCGGTAGGATTTTGGCACGTGGTAACATCTTGTCTTGGGGGGTATCGGACCATGTATTGCCATATTAGGGGATGCAAGGGCATCATTTTGAGCCATCATTTCCCTGTACACATGGTGGCTCACTACTAGGGGATGGGGATACACAGATCGCCAGGGTCAAAGCCATTAAATACCAGGCTTTATGGCCCCCCATGCCAGCGGTGTCAAATTACTCCATTTGCCCTGAGCTTGGGAGACTATAACACACTTCAAGCTTGGAAGTGGGGGTATCTGATATGGCTAAGCACCATCATGGTACCAGGGCCCTGATCGAGCTGAGATCTAGATCAAGTAGAGCGCTAGGTGAGTAAGAGCCCTCGACCGAGCTACATCCCTAATCGAGCAAAGCTTTAGGTCGGCAAGAGCCCTCAATCGAGCTGAGTCCTAAATCGAGTAGAGCTCCAGGCCGGTGAGAGTCCCAGGCCGGGTTAGGCCACGAGGCTAGATAGGGTCCCAGGCTGGCTAAAGCCCCCAATTAGGATGAACCTCGGTCAAGCTGGGTTGCAGGCCCGGGAACACCCTCCTACGAGTCATGGCAGCAATGGTTCAATAAAAGTTACAGCTTGCAATGGAACATGTATGACTCATCGGATTTTGGCACCACTATAGGGAATCCTGACAACCATGATTTGGATACGTGGTGTCACCATCCCTGCTGGGTCTGTGGTAGCAGTTGGGAAGGTGCACTCCGAAGGAGAGTGCTCTGCTAAGTTTCTAGGCTATGCAAGGGAGTGCTCTGCCAAGATTCCAAATCTTGTCCCCTAGCATCATCTGTTATATAGGTAAAAGGGACCTCCGGCCAAAATAAGAGGCAAGCAATCCCTAGTTTACATATAAAGAGAGAAAATTTCTCATCCTTCTCTCCACGGTGGTCTGGGCCACTATAAGAGAGGATTGTTGTCCTTGATTGCCACACTAACTTGAGCATCGGAGTATCCCCATCGGAGCCCCTTGCTCAGGTCTTTCTTTTTTGCAGGCCTATCCCTCTAGGGTCAGGGCATGAAGAGTGCAAGAGTCAGCCTTCTTTGAAATGCGAGATGAGACTCTCGGGCTCGCCGGAGCCGCAGGCGAAGTCAATCCAAGCAACAACACCCTCCTTATATCTTTAAGCATATTGATCAATGGCTTCTTCCTTGCTTGAAGTATGCAACCATCGAATGTCTGAGATATATTATTATCAATCACATCATAGTTTGGGAATGGACTAAGGAAGGCTTTCATAAACTTCCTTGAATTTGCATGCATGAAATCTTTCCATGATTCTTCAGTCATCTATAGTACATAAAAAAAGTCTCCCTCTATAGCACACTTGGCAGTTTTGAAGAAGGATTTTAGAACTCCACCCTGTGCTTCTTCCTCCAATTTTCATATACATGCCTTGCACAATTCCATGATTAGCGTATGGTAGCAAATCACTGGTGATCGAATGAATCCCTACATATAACAGGCAAGAACAAATGAGTATAATGTTTCAAAAATAAGCACAATGTACATTTAAAAAGAAATGACTTCAATTTACTTTTTGCTAGTTACTAATAACAGATTGACCCAAACCATCTCTAAGTAGGGATGTCAATTTTTACCGATCCGATGGATATCTGATTCGATCCGATCTTAATGGGACGGGTAAAATCTGACCTGCCTAATTTATAAATGGATATGGGTTATATAAAAAAAACTCGATTCAGGTTCGGGTCGGGTACAGGTAGTAGTACGTCCTGACCCGAATCTGATCTATTTATATATAAAAAATTATGTTTATAAAATATTTAAGTAAATTGGATATGGGATAGATATACCCGACCTGATCCGACTCGACCCGCCTCGTTTAGCTTTTAAATAAACTAGGTTTTATGAGATCGGGTATACTCGCCCAACCCGATCCAAATATGAATTTTTTATACCCGACCTGACCCGACTCGAGACAGGTATGGGGTGGATAATTTTTTAATAGGGCGAGTATGGACTTGGGTGATCGACTCAAACCCGACCTGTTGCCATCCCTATCTCTAAGTCCTAGATTTTCATCCAAGATACTAATGAATTAACTCCAAGAATCCTTGCATTCCACCTCTACTATGGCCTACGTAATTAGAACCATTTGGTTATTAGCATCTTTACCAATTACAGCCAGCAGCTCTCCTTTACACATCCATTTCAAGAAATAACCATCAAGCCCAAAAATGGACCTACAACCTAGCAAAAATCCTTTCTAAGAGCTTCAAAACCAATATACAATGTTTGGAATAGCAAGCCATCAGCAAATCTCTCAACCTTTATGATTATTGTTATGCCCTTGTTGCTTCTTCTGATTTCTTCACAATAATCAAGTAGCCTTATCTAATATTTATTTTTAGACTCTCCAGTGGTCTCCAAAGCCATTTCCAATACTTAATAAGGGTTACATCAACTTCAAATCTTATCCTAATATCATGCTTCATTTTATTGGGCTTGTAGCCAAAACATACTCTAAGCTGTTCTTCAAATTTTCTTGCAATCCACCTAGTTATCATTTGATTATTCTTATAGCTTTTTACACATCTATGCTCATCAACACAAGTTTTAATTTGAAATCTATCAATACTTTTCTCATATAAACACCATATTCTGAATGGGCATCCATTAAATATACATCTTACCTCTGCTCTAGTAGTCTCGTTCTTTACAAACATTACATCATACCTTTGTGCTACACTATATTGCCACTCTAGAAGGTAGTGCTAACTCAGGCTCGACTCAAATAGGGCTGGAGCTGGTATGACTCCTTTATAGAGTCAGATCTCGCAGGATCCTATCGCTTGGAGTCGATCCTACAAGATAGAGAAACTAGAAAGTCTGGACAATGAGAGTGGATTGCCGATGTCGGACTCTCCAATGCCCAAGTCAGTCTTCTGGAGAGGCAAATAGAGGAGGCTTGGAGTTTCCTTTAGGTTTAGAGAGTAGGGCGGAGTTTAGGGGAGTTGGGAAAGAGGCAAGGGGCAAGACGGAGCGAAGTTTGTAGAGAAAGGGGCACTAAGTACATATGAGCCCACTTCTTGGGAGATGGCACATTGGTAAGCGGATATACGAAGGCCAGGATACTCTATAGGTGGTGGAAAGTATACAACAAGGCCTGTAAATATCTTGATAAATACTCAGGTGGATGCTTGCATAATCAAGGAGCCTGGAGTGTGTCCTCAGGGTAGCTAATAGTGAGTTCTCGACTTTGTGTGACCTCGCCTCCCTCCCAGGACCTCTTCTTCCTTGTCCTTTTCTTCTCTTTCTTTTGGAGGGTCTTAGATAACCAATTTATTGGTGTGTACCTAACATCTAAGAATAGAAAATGATGGATGTCATATTCCAGCTATTGCAGGTACACCCGAAATGAGAGATCATGCCATGATAGGTGAGGCAGGGAGTGATGATTGGCACGGCACGTCTCTACGATGAGACGTCCCTCTGGTGGCAGATATTAATGGATGCCGTACCTGGAGCATGTGCAACTGGATCGATGGAGTGGGCCTAGTAGTAGTCAATGCCCATGTAGGATGTTAGTGAGCATGCATCTCAGTATCCAGGTAGTGAAGTGTTGGGAGATAGCCCCATCACTTGAGCTGGCTGACACGTGTCTAGAATAGGTTTGAGCCTAGGTGCCATGCTATATCAACTGGATCCTGACATATCATGCTATACTTGATTAATGTTTCTTTAAAATGTTCTATAGTATTGAAGGTCATACCTTTATAAAATTTGATATGCTGCATATCAGTCTTTTGATTAAAATAAACCCACATCTTCCTCCTCATGGGATTACCAAGTTCTTGCTCAGGACTTGATTCAAGTATGTCAAACTCAGATGAATCATGATAATCACTATCATACTCAGTTTGCTATTCAAGTTCATCAAAAGGAGTAGATATATATGCTTGCTCTGGTATTCTCACCTACATATGGTGGATGCTCCCTTTATACCTGATCCTCCTTCTCTTAATCTTATTCCTTACTTCCTTTACCTTTTCCCTTATAGCTATCAACTCCTCATCATCTGTTAAAAGCTCAATATCTATATAATAGCTATCATCAATCTTTTTATTTTTACTATCATTAAATGGGGTATACTCTTCATCCCTAGAAGATTCTTCATCAATCCTTCTATCCATAGGTTTGCCAAGTATCTTTTTTTTCCTCTTTATTACCGCTTATTGACTTTGCTTAGCAATTTCTTTGTTAAATTTCACCCTTATTGCCTCCTGTCCAATTCCTTTGCTTTTCACTAGCTCGAGGCCTTGCTTATCTACAATCTATTTAGCAATACTTCTAGTCATAGATCTCTCCATGATTGGTTTGTTGATTACTTTTTTGTGCTCAACATAAACATGAAGATACTCTCTTATATCCAATACAAGATTTATATTTCTTGAAGCCGACTATCTTCATAAACAAACCCATTCTTAATTGTCATTTGGAACATACACCTTATAAAATAATCTTACTACCTTATCCATGCAGAGCTTGTCCACCATATCCTGTGACCTCATGTGATTCTTTTCTAATGGCACCTAGACAGAACTAATGGCTAGGGTTGGAATTGAAATTTTCTAGAAGTTAATGACCTTATTGCATTAAATTGGAATTTAGGATGAAATTAAAAATTTTTCAATTGCTCACAATTTTTTACATGATTATTCCAAAAATATAAGCAAAAAATTTTTACATGATGATCTAAAGTTAATTAATATCAAGTAAAAATTAATAATATAACTAATAATATATCAAACTCAAATCAATAATACATTTTCAAGGTTAGATATCCTTAGAATTTGGGGTTTGCTACGGTGCTCCTACTAGTTGATAATGTTAATAGTGGATGCATCGCAGGTTGCCTTCGAGTCTTTAATGACTACTATGATTTTCCTATAATCATTCAAAGTTTTATGAGTTTTAACGACTTGCTTTGACCATGATCCAGCTTGTTGATTTGGTAGTTGGACAGGTAAATATCCGATTTAGTCTTGATAATAGTATCCATCCATGTGTATCGAGGAATGGATACACAATATTACCTTCTAGAATCAGTTATAATTTTAGATCTTTAACCCTTTAGTGTCATAAATAAGGGTGCGAACAAATTGAGCTGCTCATGAGATTCAAGCTCGACTCAATTATCATCGAGTTTCAGTAGCTGGAATAGTTTTTGGAGTCAAGTTTGAATAGTAAGATATTCAACTCGAACACTCACAACCTTATTCGAGTTTATATATATAATATTATTTTATTATAATATATTATTATTATTATTATTATTATTATTATTATTATTATTATTATTAATGGATTAAAGCTTGATTTCGAATTCACACACGAGTTCGAATATGATTTGATTGATATTCTGATATTCGAGTCGAGCCGAGTTATCTGAAATTTTATTTTTTTATTAAAATTTGAGCTTGGAATATTAAAACTTGAGCGCAAGTCTAATTTCAAATTTAAGTATTTTGATTAAAATTAAATTTAAGTTTTCAACAATTTAACTTGTGTTGACTTGATTGTACCCTAATCTTATATCATAGCATTTTTCAGCCGAAGCACACATGTTAAAATAAAATATTTATAATTTTAGATGCATTCGATTAGCTACCAAAAAATATTTTTTTATTTTTAATTTTCTGAAAGTAAAAATTAAAAATAATGTTAGATAAAAATAAACATAAAAATTAAAAAAATTTAAAATATTTTTTTGGTAAAGTAAAAAAATTATTTTTGGGAAGCAAAACTTTTTTTACTATTTAAATTCCATCGGGCAGAACCCTACTCCCTCTCCGGCTGCGAGATCGCGCGCCTCCGCTCCCAGACCTTCGCCTCCCACGCCGTCCGCCTCCTTGTTTCCACCAACGAGCCGTACCTCCTCTCCCTGACTGTCGCCAAGAAGCTCGAGGACCTCAACCGTGTCGCCACCGTCGCCTCCCGGCTCGGTCGCTGCCGCTCCCACCCCGCTCTCCTCGGCTTCGAGCACGTCTACTCCGACCTCCTCGGTCACCGCTGCTCCCCTGCCTATCCGCCCGCAAGCTCCAAGCCGTCGATCACTCCGTCCACTCCTCTCACCAGAGTCAGTCCTCCACATCCCCTCTTTCTCCTCCCTTTCTCTCAGCGCTCATCTCGATCTCTTGGTGCTCCTAAATGTCTATATATTACTCTAGATTTTTTTTCCTGGTGAATGTTTAGCGTATGAATGTGGGATATTCGACTTATTGGAGTGCTTGTTTGCTCTACATAAGCAAAGATGGGATTTTGGACTGATGGGTGTTTGTTGTTCTGTTCCTAAAGTGTGTTGATTAACGAATAACTGTCTTAATCAAAGAAGAATTTTTTTGGATGATCAAGTTGTGATAAAACTATGTTAGTGAACGTTTTTCTAGGTGAATTCTTGTTCATGAATCAGTTTGTGTCGATTGATTTGAAGTGGGAACTGCTGAAAGCCTGAAGTTTGTGCAGCTTATTCCCTCTGCCTGGTGTTTGGTTATAAGGAAAACCCAAGGTTTATCCAATATTTTGAGGCTTTCCATTGAGACTGGTCTTTTTTGTGAATGTGCTGATCTGGTTAATCATTATACTTAAGATTCTTGTTCTTGATGATGTCATTGATTAAGCTTCAATCTGAATTTTGAAGGAGCTGTTCAACTGCTCAGCTTGATTGAGTGGCATTTACAGGAGTCAAATCATTGTCAAATAGTGTAAAATGCAAGAATTGTGCTTTAGTTTATATTGAAGGACTACAAAGAGAGTTTTATCAAAAAGAACTACAAAGAGAAGATCACCAATTCCCTTATGTCATGCTGGCTGACAGTCACCTCCTCCGAGAGCTGTGCAGCAGCTACAAAATATAGAAATTTGGCAGACTATACGATAATGATATACAGACAAGAGCTAATTGCTCTTTCGAGAATGAGAGTTGCCCGAACCAGTTTAGGACTGGTGCTATCATTCCCTTCAGTGAGGAACAGGGGCTGAATAAGAGTGTTAAGATCAGGAGATCACAGTTTGGGCCGAAGAGTGGATTAACGATGCTTGTTACACCCTCCACTGTTGGCGGTCAGCTCTTGCACTACATTATACAAATATTGTAATTATCATTGAGAAGTTACTTTGTTATCCACTTTTAGTTGTGGAGGGGGTGAGGGATGATCTCTACCAGATGCTACCCCCAATCTTAAGGTTGGGGTTGAGAAGGAGTCTGAAGTCTTATGTCAAGAATCTAGCCATCTATGGCACATCTTGGGCATGATTGGAAGGAAGCACTTGAGAAAACATTGAGCTGGCTCATAATATGATCCAGTGGCAAACTGAGTGCAACTTTGATTAAAGATAGAATTGCTAATAGATTGTCTTGGGCATATGGTTTGAGTAAGTGATTTAGGTCTTATTTTTTAATATGTAGAATAATAGTAAAATATTATGTACTTACCAAACATGTTTTTTGCTTTATAGCAACTAGTCATCAAACATACTTTTTGCTTTTGTTCTATAGCAAAAAAAAAAAAGCAAAAGGGAAATACCTTTAGAAATCAAAAATCAAAAAGTGTAACCAAATGCATGCTTAAAGTGGTTAGCTCCCTCAAAGAAAGCCCCTTGTTGGCATTCCATTCCCCTTTCTCTTCTTATAGCTTGTTTCTTCCGCACCCCCATCTTCCCAATTCCTCCTCTCATGCAGGCGATAGCCTTCAGCTATCGTGATATGTATCTAGGCTAATGGAATTTGGGTTGGGCCTGACTTCTGGCTGCATGGCCCAGCCCAAGCTCTCCATGTTTCCTGTGGCGGTGGCCCACGGGCAATATGAACCGCCCCAATTCGCCATTGGGAGGATTCCCTCTCTGCTACCTGCCATTTCGGGTTTACCTCTAACTCTTCCTTCTTTCATTGTTTTTTTGTTCTTTTTTTTTGGAGTAGTTGTGCTTTCATCTTTCTTGATCTCAAGGTCATGATGTAAAAGATTTCTAATTCCGCTTTTCTTCCTTGATTCGGCATTCTCGTGATGTAAAAGATTTCTAATCCCGCTTTTCTTCCTCTAATTCGGCATTCTTGTGGGTTTATGAGCTTCCCTTGACCACGGAGTTTTGTTTACTCTTTGTGCTGCTGTGTTTCTGAAACCTGATTAGAGTTATGTTCTAGAATTTTTATGGTTTGTTTGGATTTTCAAGAAAAGTGAGAGAGAGGTGCTGACTTTAAGTTTCTTCCAAGGATCTCGGTACCGTCTCGAACTGTCCGGTTCGGGACATACGATATTGTACCGGCCAAGAGTCGGTACGGTTCAGCTATTAAAAATGGTCCGGAGTACCGGATTGTTGAAAAAATAAAAAAATGCTATACCTTATCGGTACGGTACGGTATTGTACCGGTGCTTACCGCCCGGTTTGAACCGGTTCGGGTTCGGTTCGTGTCCAATTTAGGTGAAACAATTTTGCCATGGAGAGGGAAGGAGTTTTTTTAAATTTTGTGGGCCCGGTATAGAATCCGGTATGGTACCATACCTACCGGTTGGTGACCGATACAGGGCCCGGTACCGGTTCGGTATTCCTTGTTTCTTCTCTTTAATTTCTCGTTATTCGTGATATTTGTTAAATTACCATCCTATGTGTTTTTTATGTTTCTTTAATTTAGTGTGCTGGATGATATTCTTAGCATTGTCTACCAATGCAAATCTAGCTTTTAGGACTTTGTTATTATCAGTATATTTCATTATATTTTGTTTTTATTTTATGTATTAGAAGCAAGGATCGTTGAACCGGTATCAGTACCGTATCAATACATATATTGATCTTAGTGAAAATGAGAAAAAACTCTTCCTCCCCTATGACTATATTATCCGACACGAACCAGATCCGAATCGAGCTGAACTGAGTCCGAACTAGACTGAACCGGTGTGTACCAGATTGAACCGGTATGTACCGTACCGAATCATCCCGAACTGGTTTAGTTCGGGTGTTTTTGGACTGTCCAGCATCCTGTACCGTTTTTCAAGGCCGAACTGTATCAGTTCTTGGCTAGTATAGTTCGATATGCCCCTAACCAGGTGGTTTGAGACGGTTTTGAAAATCCTGATTAGAAGTATCTTGCAATCAATTGAAGCTTCTGTGTCTTAGTGATCGGTTTATTACATGGACTCTCTATTTCACTAGTTTGATTTTTCTTGTTAATTTTTAAATTAAATTTTTTTTGCTCATTTGCTTTTCAGGATTGAAGAATATGAAAGAAATTGTGACAATCCAAGTTGGCAATTTCGCAAATTATATTGGTTCTCATTTTTGGAACTTCCAGGTGAGGTTTAATGTCAACAAATTCTCACTCTAATTTATCTCATGTTGCAACTTGCATGTGTATTTTACTTGGTAATAGGAGCCCTGTCAGATGACAACTTGCACAAGTATTTGCTTAATTTCTTAGATGACCTTGGTATTAAGTTAAATTACAATGCTGCAACAATTTGGTGGTCCATTACATAGAGTTTGTAGCGGCAGAACTGTATGTTTGTCATTGAGGAAGAATTTCACTAGCTTGTGTCATGTGCAATACATGTCACAGAGAACTTTGGCCCAAATGATTGAGAAGCTCTGGATAATTTCATTCTCCTTATTTCTCTTTCTAAGACATTGTGTAGAAAAATACTTATGATGAGTGCTACTATTCATAAAGTGCATGTAATTGTAAATTAAATCATTAAATTACCTGATTCGGTGCTAGAGCATTTTGGGAAAGTGATGCTTGACTCACAAACAGTAATGGAGTTGGATAACTATGCAGGAATTTGGGCATAATATACATTTTTACAAGATTCTTTTCTTTTGTTATTTAGTATAGATGGAATATTATATCTAATATGGTGTTTTAGTTCATATATTTTCTTTTCTTCAGGATATCATGTCAGTATCATGCTATGTTCCTTATTGACATATCTGACTTTCTTTTCACACTGTAGTCAATTTCCTCTTGAGAACTCCTTTTCTTTTCTTTATTCTTTTGGTGATTCATGTAGGTAAATGATTCTTCTTGTCTTGCTGTTTTTTTCAAACATTAAAGAAAGTGCTATCTATTTATTATTTCCTTCTTTTGGCTACTTCTATACATGAATAGAATTCATATAACTAAGCAGAAGGTTGGCTGAGATACAATATCTTTTTATCATCACCAAATCATTAGATAAATTATAAGAATGCATGTAATACTCATGAATTCCTTTATGTTTATAATACCTTTAGAATTTGATTTGTTATTTCCTATATGTAAATTATTGGCTTGAAGTAATTTGTTGACTTGATGACTCTTTTTCTTGAAGGATGAGTTACTTGGATTGGTTGAGGCACCTCAGGGAGATCCTATTTTCAAGAATTCATCCTTGGATATGGATGTGCTTTATCGTGCTGGTGAAACACAACAGGTAGACTTGAATGCAATGCTTTTCTCCCTTTTTTTGTGAGTCCTACAACTACATGCTTGGTGCAATCAAGCAACATCCTTTTTTTAAAAGGAAACTATTGTAACATTAAAGGTCTATGTGGTCAACATATGAATCTCAAATTATGATGAGGACATCATCAAACTATCTCAACTTCCCAATTGTCTAGTCAAATTTACGAAACAATATGAAATGAAAGGGTGGCCTGGTGGTGCTAGGATGCTATTCTATGTTTATGTTGGTTATGTTATTATTATTTACTTAACCTGAACACTGAAATTTTAATGTTCATTATTTTTGTTTTTCCATATTTTTTCATTTTGTTTCCTGCTTTCTCTAATATTCACTTGTTCCAAAGTGTTGGAAACTAGATGATGGGGGTATGCAATCAGATCACTTTGGTTGATTAGATTCTTTCAGATTTTGAACATGTTAGGTATTGATAAAACTTCTCCTTGCTTGTTTTTTGTCTTACCTTGTTTCAAGTCCTAAAAAAATTCTTCCATTTATCATTGGAATTATTATTGCCATCTTTCCCCAGAACCCAAACTCTGTGAAACAATGTCCAATTTCCTTCTTATGCCTACATGGCTATGCCCTACTGAAAGCAACTGACCCTCCACTTGCAAGCTTTCACCCTACAAAACCTTTCAAACAGTTTACATCTCATCTTCTAAGTCCCTAGACTCACCAGTAAGCTGCCCCTTTTCTAGAGAACAATGGATTGGCTTGTAGGTACCATTTACCCTTGAAAAAATCTCAGCAGCTAACCACTGTCCTTGCCACTCTTTCATGTAGAAGTGAAGGTTAAAAATCTCTTTTGCAAATGAAAATCTAGCTATTGATCAACTGACCCTCCACTTGCAAGCTTTCACCCTACAAAACCTTTCAAACAGCTTACATCTCATCTTCCATCTAATTGCCTAGACTCACCAGTAAGCCGCCCCTTTTCTAGAGAACAATGGATTGGCTTGTAGGTACCATTTACCTTTGAAAAAATCTCAGCAGCTAACCACTGTCCTTGCCATTCTTTCTTGTAGAAGTGAAGGTTAAAAATCTCTTTTGCAAATGAAAATCTAGCTATTGATCATCTCCCCTGGATATCCTTTGAGCCCCCATCCATCTGCTATCAAGACTCCTTTGCAGCTTCTTCTGGCTGAGTGCATGCTATGAAGTCATGACCTTCTCAGTTCATCTCTTTCTAAACATCCGAAGCTGATTTCTTCTTCAACCAGAGGTCCTCTTAGTTGATGGTTGGAATAAGTTTTTGTTAGAATGGAGCCAAACCTGGAGGTTTGAAGAACTGCAATGAATCTTCCACTTCCTCTCTTATAATTCTTAGAAACCGCCAAAGGGGAAAAGCTTGGTGGTTGTATGCATGCTCATCGTTCCACACATGATGTTAGAAAAATAGTCTCTATTTTGAGACCTAATTCATAATCCTTTCTTGTAAAGATTACAAACCATGTTTACCATTTCTAATTACATGATATGATATCTTTACCTGATTTCAAAAGTCATCAGTCGGGTAACTAAATCCAATTATAGGGTCACTTTGTCATGGTGCTGTTGAGAAACTACATGGTGCTATTGGTTGCTTTCATTTCTTGTGAAACTTAGTTTTTGATTTTAATGCCTTTAGTAGATGTCATATATTTGACGATTTTTTGTTATGGAAGCCCTTTTCTTATTTTTCTTGATTTGTTGTGCTTGTAGTTTATACTCCTTTCCCACCTTTTCTGTTACATATTTTATCATGTTTTAAAAGATTCTTATTCTTCTCCTTGTTATACTAGTTTACACTTTCAATATGTCTTTCATAGTGTTATTATTTTGATTCTTTTTAATTCCTATCTTATGGCATGCATCTCATTTCTGATAGCATTAGAGGAAGAATTGAAGCTATGTTATACTAATTTAGATGGCAATAGAAATCTTAAAGACACCATCCTGTACTATGGTTTTCAGTGCCTTATTTTTCTTATTGAACTTCTTTTAATAAGTTTTTAAAATGCAGATGTTCGAAACAGTTATATGTCAGAAAATTCAGTGAAGTTGTTTTTTACAAATTCCTTAAGAAAATAGTAAAAATCAATATCAGGAGCCCCTTTATCATACTTCATTATCATTATTTCTAGAAATTCTTACACGGTTAGTATTTGCAGGGTCTTCTTACATACAGCCCCCGTTTGATATCAGTTGGTTTTCAAGGTGATTATTCTTTCATTCATCGTATTACTGATATGCATGGTTGAGTTTGTAGATTCTTTTGATAATTTATTATGTGTAATGGAAGCTTCTGAAGAATGGTCTTTGATGAAGGTAAAAGTTGAAGTAGGATAAGTAAAACAACCCCAATGACTAGAATATGTCTAGATAAAATCATGGTTGACATGAATTGCAGTATTATTTTCTTACCAAGTCTAATTATTAAACTTCTGTGAGAATTGTCATAGAGCTTGTACATCTTGTTTACCTTGTCTTAGTTTTTTTTAATAGCATATTAATGGGAAGAATTACCTGACACATAAAAAGTGGACAAATCCATTTTAGGCAATAGCAATGTATGTGCAGAGCTTCCAATTTATGACAGCCAATTAATGTACCTCTCGTTGAAGTCACACCAAGCCATAAACTGGCCTTTTTTCTCCTCAAGTAACTAGAAGTAATGACTACATGAGACTTATATATATATATATATATATAATTTTATTTTTTTTGTAAGTGTGATCAAGGTTTTAGTCCTAGCTGGATGGGGGGTATCCCGGTCATCCCATCCCATTCCTATGAGAAAATGGGATTGGGATAGGGTTGGGACTTTGAAACCCATCCATGCAAAAGAAAGAGGAAAGAAAGAAAGGTAAAGAAAAGGAAAAAGTAAAAAGGAAAGGAGGAAAGAAACAAAAAAGGAAAGAGAAGGAAGAATAAAATGGAAAAGAAGAAACAAAGAAAGGGATAAAAAACAAATTGAAGGAAGGGAAATAAAGACAGAAGAAGAAGAAAGAAGGGAAGAAAAGAAAGAAAGGAAAGAAAAAGAATTGGAGATAGACGGATGATATCTATCAGGATACATGATTGGGCCAATGTTGGGATGAGGCGAGATAGTGGGGCGTCCCATTCTAGGGAGAAATTGGGATCCCCTCGTACCACATGATTTAAAATATTGAGTGTAATGATGGCAAACATTACCTTTTGCATACACTTTGAATCAACATTATTTTTTTTGAATAAAAAAACCTTGTAGCCTCCCTTATTAGGTGTGGTGCCCCTTAATCACCTTGCTTAGTGTTTGGTGACTTATAGGGGCAGTAAGCCCCTTGTTGGGTTGCCCAACATTATGAGATATAACTGCTAGAGGTTTAAGGCCTTTTTCTTATTTGGTGCCCAGTAATCTAGTATGGCACTATTTCTTATGATTTAAGTAACCATACAATATAATATTCTAAACCCTTATCCTCAAACCCACGCTAATACTTTTATTCCTTAGCAAGATAAGAAAGGGAGAAAAAGAATGTGAAAGATGGGAAATCCAGTGGTTGTGGTGGTGTTCAGTGATGTAGGGACAATGGTGGTTGATTTGGTGTCTAAGGTGATAGGTGCAAATCTACTACCTATAGTAATTCTTTGTCCAACTGAATTGCTTACTATTTGAATAGTACCATTGTTATCACAAATAAGGGTGTAAATGAAGAAGTGTTTTTCATGATAGAAGTTGGATACCCCCTAATACTGAAATGATTATCCTTGTTTTTTTTTGGATTTTGGAGAAGTCTTCATGAACAACTGTCAATGATGAGATTATGAAACAGGTTTTGCTTTACTCTTTTTTATGGCATTTTTTTAGACATTAAAACTCAACTTCTTATGTGGGGAGCAGAATATTGCTATTTGTTTTGTTCATCAATTCAATTGGTTAAAGAATGAAATAAAAATTAAATTTCTTCTCACATGAGAGTAAGATTTTAAATCTCATGGGAGGGAGGTGTCTTGGTTTCTCCATGGCATGGGATGCCCCGCCATCCTATCTCGTCTCGACAGTAGTGTCGGTCATGCCTTTCGATAGATATCCTTCATTTCTCTCCCCTTCTTCTTTCCTTTCTTTTTTTAAATTTCTTTTCTTTTCTTTTCTTCTTTTCTTTTTCTTTCTTTTCTGTTACTTTCCTTTCTTTCCTTTTCTTCTCCCTTTCTCTTTCTTTCCCCATTTTTCTTCTTTTTCCTTTCACTTTTTCCTTTTTATTTACATTTCCTTCTTTCCTCTTTCTTCTTTTCACTCGTGCATGAGTTTTGGAGTCTTAAACCCATCGTGGTCCTATTTTCTCATAGGAATGGGATAGGACAATCGGGATGTAAAACCTTGCATGGGAGAACATTTATTTTCCTAATTAATTCTGTTGATGTAGCATCCTTTATTGTGACAGTAATCCAAGTCTAAGATTTCTTATGGGATTTTGAAATGTTTGATGGGATTTTGAATCATTTTTTTTGTCTTCCTATCTTGCTTCACGATGCTGGCTTTCTAATTCCATAATAAAAGCCTTTTGATTTGACATTTAAGTTGCGATAACCTGGTATTTTGATAAGTAATTGTGAGGCAAATCTGGTTATCATTGGTTTTTAGGATGAATTTGATCATTCTCTTCAAAAGCATGGGTTGTCCACAGGGTCTGAAATACCAAGTGGACTTGCATATGCTGCTTGGTATGTAACATATTGAGTCCTTCTCGATGTAGGGATCCTTGAATTGGTAAGGTATGTTTGGATGATAAGTCTACAAATTGCTTGAACCAAGAGTGGATCAAGTGTTGAAGTGAAAAGTAAGGTTGGTAAGTAATAAACATGGGCGCTGCTTCTGAAGTGGGCTGAGGGTGATTCTCTCATGTTTTTCACCATTTGAAGGTGAAAACGTGAGGAAGAGAGGAGAGAGTTTTTACAATGGATTAACTAAAGTACAACCATTTTTGCACTATTAATGTACACATGCTGCCAAAATTTGATTCACAACCAATGCAATTTACAAAAATGCAATGTGGACATGCTCAGATAAAAAACAAGGCCAAAAATAGTTATTGAATTTAAATGAATTATTTATTTTGTTAATTAATGCATGTATGGTTATTTAACAATGTTGTTAAATCACCAAAAAAGAAGAAAAATTGATGCACCAAAAGAAATGAGTCGAATGCTCTAAGAACTTGCTTGCAATGAACTTGCACTTCATGACATCTATAACAATTCTGAAAAAAACTGAAAAAATCACAAATCAATAAAAAGATATGGGTAAGCAAGCTAGCACCAAGTATGTGATCGTTGATGATAGAGGCTGATTATTGAACGATCTTGGTTGCATGGGCTACTATTTTAAGCATTATTATAAATATATTCCTTCTTTTTTTTTACTAGCATTTCAATTACTAATTTTAATGTCTTTTTTTTTTTTATAAATGTATTTTACATTACAAGTTATGTGATGTTATGTGATATTTATGCATGTTATTAACTTCAATACAAATAAAACCTTGACTCGGGCATCTAGTTTAAGGATCGCTGAACCGATACCGGTATCCATACTGGTTGATGACCGGTACGGTACGATATGTTATGGTACTATACCGGATCTGTACCGGTAGGCTCTTAGTCATAATAAAAATAATTTTCCAACTTTGCTACACAGTCCGATCCTTACCGGATCTGAACCGGGCCGAAATGCACAGTTTATGACCGAACCATATCGTTTTGGTTTGGTTCAAGGGAGTTTTGGACGGTCCAGGTTCTGGACCGATTTCATGGCCGAACTATATCGGTTCTTGGGTAGTACGGTTCGGTATGTCTTGAACCGGACGGTTTGGGAAACCTTGATCTAGCTCGTTATGCCTTATTTATTGCTAAAACCCATCATTTAGACAAGAAATTGTGATAAAATTCCAAAACTAGAGTTTGAAGGCCAAAAAAGATCATACCAAGGGTTGTACATATGCCTGCATGTCGATATCTATGATCATCAATACTGCATGAGCCTTATCCACTGTTGGGCTATTTGGTATTGATCATTACTATTTTGAACTTGGTGATCTACCTATGAAAATGGTATCGAAGCAAATCCCCTATCAAATTGATTAGTATAGAATGTTTGGCAATACCATGCGACATCATTTGCATGAAGCTCTGACCATTGGTGCTGCTAATCACAAAAATAATTGGACCATGGGAGTTTCTTTAACTATTCATCGAAATATCTAAAATGCTATTGTAGAAAGCAATCAATTTCATTCTCTCCTACTTGGTACTATTTACAGAAACTCCTAGTCAGGTCACATAAAGGTCATTAATGTACTCTAATTTTATTTATATGGATACTCATAAATATTGCATTCAAGTGACTGAAATATCAAAAATAATTATTGAGCACTTACAAAGAGGGAAATAGGCCAGAAAATGGGTTGAGCAGCCCTGTTACCTGATCCAGTTATCATCTTGCTAGGCTTAGTTCAACCAGGATCTTCTCTCAGTTAGGTATGGGTCTAAAAAGTGTTTGTTTAAAAATCTGGGTTGGGTCTAAGTAATAGTCCTATCCTACTCACTCAGCCTGATTTGACCATGGTCTAAAATCGGTCAAATACTAGATGACTCCACATAATCTGACTTGGTCTAATTTGACACGAAAACCCATGACTTTGAAATCTCCAACTCTTCTATCACTCACTTATTTGCCATTTTTGGATAGTAGGTGGGCTGTTGGGCTGTTAACGTTTCTTTATTTGTAGGTTGAGTGCCCAATTAGAGTTGAATCACATCCTTGGCAGTGAAATTGGTGATACATTTTGCATCAATACTCATTTTTAGTTCTCTCAACTTGCCTTGTCGTTATTGGTCGTCCTTCAACATGTAGAACAAATAATGTACTTCTCTTTTATCTTGCACTTGCCCCAGACTTGGACCCCATTCAACCTAGATCCTAATGTATTAGGATGGGCTTGGGTCATGTTGTCCATGCATCTCACTTGAATGAGCTAAAGGGTCTAAAGAATTTTTATGGACACAATCAGGCTCATGTAGCCAAGATTTGCAATCTTGGTATTGGGTTTCATATCAGTTTGGTACTGGTATAGTATGGTATCAAGCCATACCATTACTAATACTTGGTACTTAGAAGTGTGCCTGTACTTTTTTTTTTCATTTTTTTGGTTGTCATGATTATTTTAAGGTGTATGGGTCTTCAAGATATGATTTTAAAATTGTTTTATTGTTACTTTATGTTTATTGTTATTTTATTTCATATCAGTCCCAAGACTTTTGCTTGATAGATACAATTGTAATAAATAAAAATATATAATGGATAGCTTTTAGCTTGAAAATACATATATCAAATATATTTGAATTACAACATACATATCAATATCTATTCCCTTATGGAGTGTCTGCTGCTTGTAGACATTAAGATCTCGTTCATGGTCAAAGCCTTTGACTTGAGCCGGCTCGTGCATAATTTGGGCCTCCTGGATATCTATCTTTATATTGATTCTTTGTTTGATATTAGGTTGCCATCTCATCTTAGGATTGTAGCCTCTTGAATATGGCATTGTAGATGAAAGATACACACACACACACACATACATCATACTACAGGTCATACACCGGTGTGTAGAATAGGATTCGGTGTTTGTAGAAGATCCACTGTTGCTATTACCTATACACATAGCAATATATTTCATTATTTTTAATTAAATTAAAATTTTAAAGTTGTTAAATACTTAAAAAATTGATAAACTTATATTGTAATGCAAAAAATGGCTGAACTACTCCATAAAATACTTCTAAATACCTATATTAACTTTTAATATTTCCAATTTTTAAAGATTTTAATTAGCTCTTAGTTAAAAATTAGTATTTAATCATTAAATATCTGAAAATTAATTTTAATTTAGACTAATTGGAAACTAATAGAGGTACTACATGTATTTTTTCTACATCATGGGTATGCCTTAATCAATGTTTATTTTTGAAATTTATTGAACTTAGAATTATTCAGGTAGCAATAACCATACTTAAATTTAAACAATTGTTGCAAAAAAAACACAAGTTACATGCACATCTCTAAGCATGCTATCAAGTTTTAAAATTTTGAATTAAATTTGTTATTATTATTTTAAGTCAAAAATGTATATTTTTTGATATAAAAATTACATGATCAATGAAATATCATGATTTTTCTTCAATGCTAGATCACACTTAAATTTGTAGCATATCATGAAATCATACCAAAATAAAAAATTGGCATGATCTCTTTTTTAGCAATTTTTGGTTTATTTTAGGCTTTAAAAAGGTGAAGAAATTAGAGGGAAGAAAGTTTTACCTTTTCTTCTTTGATCTAAGTTGTCCACTTGCAAAACCTCTCCTTTTCCTCACTCCCCACTCCCAAGCCTTTTGAAGTTCAAAAGGAGATGAGAAAGTGGTTCAAAAGGCCCTTTTTCCTCCCCCTTTTATGGTTAGTTGAACCATTTTGAACTGGATGGTTTGGGGTATACTAAACTATACTAGTGGTCAATCAGTTCAGTTTGGGTGTTCGATTGAGAATGCCGATGAAAACGAAGGGAGGGAAGAGGAAAGATGTGAAGAGAGAGAGAGGAAAAGAAAGAGAAAAATGGAAGGGGGGAGGCCTGCAGTGAGTTCACTGGAGGGTCGGAATCCCCCGCCCCCCCCCCCCCCGCAATGGCCTCTGTTGTTTTGAAATAGGGGTGATCACTCCTGTTTCGAAACAATACCTATTTCAAACAATAGAGACCATGGGATGGGGGTTCTGGCCCTTCGGCAGCCCCCACAACCGTTTGGCAGTTACCATTGGCTTGCCCCTCCTTTCTTTCCTCTCCCTCCCTCTCTCTCTTTTCCTCTTTGGTTCTCTCTCTTCCCCACTTTCATTTCTTTGTTGGTTCGGGCTTAATATGGTATGGAATGGGTGTGTACTGACCTATACCACTGGCTGGCTAGCATGGGATTCTATTTCAAGTCGACGAACCTTGCCTGCCCCTTGTCAATTATTAGTTTAAAACCAGTAGGAACTAGTCAAGCCAAGTGCAACTAAGTGGTTGAATTGGTTTGGATTGGTTCTTGTAGAGTCTTGGACAGATCATTAGCACCTACTTGGTTCCTTACCGGTTTGGTATGGTACGCCCAGAATCGAGCTGTTTGGATTGGTTTTGGGAACCTTGGAATATGCAAATATGTACATTTGAATTGGATGGGAGTTGTATGCACATATAAGCAAAGAAATGTTTGAGGAAAACTATAGTAAAACAAAGAAATACAAAATAATGTTGTAAAGCCCTTTGGCATCTTTGTTACATCCTTGAACTAATTGAGTTTTGCTTGGTTTGCTGCAAAACCACTACTTAGAAGCCTTTCAAATTTCAATAAACAAATTTAGAAAGGAAATAAGTTCTAGGGTGTACCTGGGCCATGAAGTGTCCATTAGTGAGACAGAGAGGAAAAGGTTGGAAACAAATAATCAAGTGTCTTCAGCTATTGTACGAGACAATCTTTTGCAATGAAAGTTTAAGAAAGGGCATAGCAGTACTATAGTAGGGTGTTCTCAATGTGGTGCTCTGAGGAAGAGCCAAAAAATAATAATGACCAAGAAAAGTTGGTTCATGTCATCTATTTAGATGATGCTTCTAAATAAAATAAAAGAAGAGAAAAATGTTACAATGTTTCTAGGTGCTTAGAGAAAAAGAGATCTTGTATTTAGATATAATTTTAGGTTTGTAAGCTTGCATATGAAGTGTATGAATGGTAAACATTCAATACTAAGTTTTTTATGATATGGGTACATGGAGAAAATTATAAGTATATTTTTTTAATGTATCCTGACCCTTTATATCTTTCTCTTTCAATAGGTTTTGGAGAGAGAAGGAAAGTGAATGAGGCTAAAAGCAAGGGAATAACACTAATGGTTGAACCTTATACTGGGCTATGCAAAACATCCTTTGAAATGGATTAATTTCAAAAGACATTGGGTTGAAGTGATGAAGTGATAAGAAATTGTCGACTTGGTTCCAAAAAATGACAAAGCTAGATGGTCCTTACAATAAGACAGAGAGGAGAATCTTTTGCCATGTGGGTGGGACAAAAAATGAAAATATTAAATGCTTATTATAAGAATTATGAAAAGGACATAATTTTCTATGACTAATGTTGAATGTGATCTATTCTACCAACCAAGATTTGTCATCTCAGTACTAGACCCCATATTGGTACCATCCTATGATAGTTTGGTATGCCCGTTATGGGGGACAGTTCGGCATACCAAGTGTCGGTATGCCTTTTGTACCGCATACCTATTTGGTATGGATACACTAGTGTAGTTGGTATGCATTGGTACTGACCGGTGTGGTAAACCATGCTACTAACACTTTTCGTGCCCTTTCATTGAAATGGGGATGCCATGTGGTGGAGCTGCTTCTCATTGAATTTTTGAAAATTTGGGTGTTGAAAATAGATTTATCTATCTCATATATACTAGAGGAATGGTGGTTTTCCTTATTGGAAGTTGAAGACATCTTTGGAGACTGAAAAACTGGTTATTATTTAATTGAATTATCATTAAGATGAGCATATCTGGATATATTTTAAGTATACTTTACTACAATAATATGCCCCAATGTAATGAAAATGATGGACTACTTGAGTTCCTTTGAGGTAATGTTGGAGATGTTGCTTCAAAGAGCTAATAGTGGGAGGATGGTGACCAGCAATAATTAGCTTCTTGTTGTAGACAAGTGAAATTGCAAAATCAATGTGGCATGTGGAGACCATTGGATGGCTTTTAGCAAATGGTACATAGTTATGATGGCTTCAACCTAGTGTGAAGTATATTGTGAAGTGAGCACTTCAATGTTGCATGAGGAGAATTTTTGAGTTATACATGGCAACATATGATCAAGTTTGGAAGTCACAAAAAGGTTATAATTTTGAGGGGATATTCTACTGCCTCTGGGTGTTGGGCCTATCATAAGTCTTGTATGGTTGTGCTTGATATTAAAATCACATAGGGTGCATATTCTCATTGTTCTGGGTTGCATCCCAGCATTTTAGGTTTCCTAAGTTTTAAAACAGCAGGCCTAGGAGAAAAAGCATAAGGCATGGCTAGGTTTGGAGTGAGAAATCAGGAAACTTACTATAAGACCGTCTCCAACTCTCCATGAAAATCGATGAGCCTTTGCTTTCTTTTTGTCAGCAACATCGGGCAAAGTTCCTTAACAAAAAGAAGTTAATATAAGAAGAGAGGGAGATCTAGAGGAGAAGGATTAAGAGGTGTGTAACTCATTTCTATCATAAATTAACTCAAAAATCTCTTCATCTCCCACCTTGAATGTTCTTTTATGGCCTAATGTGGCTCATGATTTTTATAATTCAATCCAGTGAATTTATCTTATGGAAATAGCATAATAGCAAATCTCAAGCAACAAAAAATTACATATACTACATTCTTCTTTTGAAGGGGATCATGTTAATAGCAAGTAGTATTAACTAAATAACCAAACCATTAAATCTAAGGCTATCAGGTAGCCTTGTTAATGCTGCCCGAGAAATGGATTCTAGCTCATGTTAAAACCATGATTAACTATGCTAAGTTGTGACAAATTGACTCACGGTCCCTTCAATCTCATATTGTGTTGTTTTGTACTTTCATAAAGGAGTAGATCAATTTCGCAACATGATTCATGGTATGTGTCTTTCATGCCCATGTTTTTACTTTTATGTTCATTTAACATGATTAATTTTGTCCAATCTAATGTCTGTTTAATTATAATAATGGATCAATGTAAGAAGAGGCCAGTATAAGGTTTTCGAGACAATCCTTAACTTGATAGCACATTTGTATTCAGATCCGTTTGGATATTTCAAGATTGTTTATGCTAGATAGCTTGCAATTTTTCACAAGATGGAGACTTTAGAAATTTGGGCAGTGATAAATCAAAACGTAGCTTGAATTTGTTTTTCTCATTATCTGTAGGGATTCCTTATGTAGAAAAGAAAAAGAGGTGTTGTATTTAAGAGGCATTGTTATTTCTGCATCTTTTGTGGTATGCAGAGGCTTTGCTAATAAGCCAGCCTAGTCCTGACAAGTGGCCATTAGGAGAAAGAAAACTATGAAGAGAGGTAAAAAGATGGTTCGTTCAGAGGGTGTTGTTATTAAGGAGTCATCTTGGCTCTTTGTTCTAATCCAATGGGCAAATAAAGTGGAGGCTCTGTATAGCCTAAACCTTGAGATTGTGCTTGGCCTGGATTTACTTTTGGACCTAGCGATTTAGGAGTTGGACTGGCTAATAGGCCTAAAAGTAAAGTCCATGCCCTGTGTACTTTAAGGTTGTGCCTTTGTTGATTGGGCTGGCCTATCCTCATATGCTGGCATTTCTATTTGCAGTGGTAAAGACTAAAGACCTAATTGCTGCCCCTTATATTTCTTGTATACTGTATTATTTTATGAATTCGTGGTAGATCCTCATATCAACTTTTCAGCTATGACCACAAATGAACACTTTCATGCTTCCACTTGCTAGTGATCTGGTCTCTATTATATGCTTTAAATTTCAAATGTTTTATCAAAAAGCATCGTTCTCATGATCAGTCCGTGATTACGTTTGTATTTATTTTATACTTTGAATGCCCTCTATCACTTTCTATTTCACCTTGGTATCCATGTCATTTGTAGGATCTCTTGGTTCTCTAAGCTCATCAGGTTCGTTATTTGACAACGTTTCACCTTATGATCCCACAGATATTGTTACATGGTAAGGTTTCATTATTTGTTGTAGATGATTGAATAGTAGTACTAATGATAACTCCAATGAAACTTTCCCCTCTCTCTCTGTGTGGCTTATCACTATATGCTAAATAAAGATCATATCTTTGTTACATTTGCATGGAATTCACTTGTTTACTCCAAATTTGTTCATCTGATCAAGTGTTATGAAAAATGTTGTAAAACATAGCTATGACTGTCGGGATAGACTTTTCTTGATGGTTATGGTTACAAGAACCGAGCCTTTCTTCAGTTTGGGGAGGGAATCAGGTGGATGGATAAAATCTAATAAGGCTCCTGCGTGATGATTAATGTTTTAAGATCCAGACAGGTTGAGCAGGGTGAGCTGTCAGCTGAACACCTTTGTGGATTGAATTGACTGAAAACTGGTAGATTGCAATAGCCTGTTTGTCTTGGTGACTTGGGCAATCGACTGCTCAGCATGTATGGTTTGAACTGGTTTGGTCTGTTTTAGTCAGCTGTTTAAACTTTAAATGATATAAAATCCCTTGAAGCTGTAGCTCGCCTAGTTGTTTGCTTCCTCTTGCCTCTATCATGAGCAACCTTCCTCTCCTTTTTCTGATGGCTTACTAGTGGAGGGACGAAGACAATGTTGCGTTGGAAGAGTAAGAAGGCTTGCTGTCAGACTGTTGAGGAAGAGAAAGAGGGCCCCACCATTGCATTTGATCCTCCCTTGAGCCTTGGATCTTGGATGCACCAAGAAATCTGACTCATAAATTAGTGAGGGAAGCGGCAAAGTATTCTGAGTTGTTATTAGGGATGGAGAAGGCATGAAAAATTTAAAATGGAGGTGAGCATTGTACATCATCAACATAGGTGGGGGTTGAGAAATTTAATAAAGAAACAAAGTCTTGAAAGGAAAGGGAAAGGGATCTTTGGGAAAGGAAAGAAAAGCTTATGGGAAGGGAGGATTTTGGAGATAGATTAAAGTGATGTAGGGGGAAGGGTGATCTTTTAGGATCTTTCAAATTATGGGATTTGAGGTACAAATAAAATAGGATGGCCTGGTCACCGGTGCAAATACATATAAAAATTTCTGTGATCTAATATGGGGTGGGGGGGAGAGGGACAAGGTTGACAGTTTTCATTTTTGCTATATGACAATTCAGGATTTTATTTGGCTCAAGATTTGTCTAAGATCAAAAATATTGAAGGATGATATTTTAAAGGGTAAGGAAGGCAAAACTCAAAAATTTTGTAATAGGGAATGATCAATTGAATCATATTGTACATTTTTAGAGCCTTTTAGTAAAACTTGTAGTTTTTAATGACTTATAATGTTTGAAATTGATGTTTTTATGAGGCATTGTTGTAAATAATTTGAAATGCTTGCATTTTTTCAGATAGAGCTAATGCTTTATGTAGCTTAGATCATAAAGATATGGGATTATGGTGGTAAAGAAGAATGCAATATAAACTTAAAATTAGTAATGATGCAGCCTTGTATGCATTTTTGATGAGGTTCAAGTGAATTCAGTTGATGAAAGCCATGTTTGGGTCAAAACAACAATGTAAATCAATTTTGCTGTCCTTTTTTTAACTTGCCAAAATATCAAAAATATTTTGGGATCAATGCTTTTTTCTTTGATGAGTTGTTAGACCTTGGAAGGAAGGGGCTGAGTGGATGGCTGCAATCTAGCATTACCATGAGAGGCATGCAATTTTTGGTCTTGGACGCATACTTTTATTTTTAATTTTATTTTTTCTCTATTCAGATTTTTTTGGGATAATTGTGTTTTGTAAAAGTAACCTTGAACAGAATTGTTCCTTTACTGTTTCCCTCCATCTTCCGCTTGTAGATTTTCCTAATATTGTTACACTACATTTTAACAATCTGCAGGACTGGCAATGTCTGCAGATGTGTAGCAGAACCTCACAAGAAGAATTTATTTTTGCAAAGCTTATGTGAAGAAGACCAGCAGAAATCAGATCTTTATGCAAATGATCCTGACAAAGATAAGAGCAGTCCTCAGAAACAAATTCAGGATAAGGATCGGGTTGAGTGCCTAGAAAGTGGGGTTCAATATTGGACAGACTTCTCTAAAGTTCATTATCATCCTAGGAGCCTATATGAATTGTATGGTTCATGGACAGATGTCCAGAAATTTAACAACTATGGAATTGGAAAGGATCTTCTTTCAGAAGGGCTGCAAATAGAAGAGATGAATGAGAGGCTTCGGTTCTTTGTTGAAGAATGTGATCATATTCAGGTTTTCACCCCTACATTAACTCTCTAATATGGGAAGACAGCACCTGTAAATAAAAAATTAAAATAAGGTCACCATCAGCAAAGTTGTTATCTTTTCCCCTGAAAATATTGCATTAATTTAACCTTTTCTCTTTATTTTATATTTAACATTTCACCCATGCAGCCTGATTTTGCTCCTAAAAATCAATGAGATCTACACAGATTTATTGTTCATATATTTCTGTCATGTTTGTAACCATCTTCACCTTACGTGATACTAACATCAATATCTGTTAAATCTAGAATTCGTCATCTTTTTGCCCGAGAGTAGCCGTTTGTATTAATTTATATTTAATATGATTTTCAGTACTCTGTTTAGAAGCATACTGTCCTCCAACAAATTGTCATGAACTGGCCAAGATCTGGTATAAGATTTTCTCCTGTTGAATCATATGCTACTTCTACAGGGAATTCAATTCATTGTTGATGATTCAGGAGGTTTTTCCAGCGTGGCTGCAGAATATTTGGAGAATATTGCAGATGAATATGCAAATACACCGGTATTGCTTTATGCTGCAAGAGATCCTGGTGCTTATGCATTTCCTGTGAGCCAGAAGGAATTTATAACAAGAGTTCTTCATGATGCCATCTCTTTTCGAAGCTATCTTCCTTGTGTAAATTGATGGTACCAGTTGGATTGCCTTCTCTGAGTAGAAGTACGCATGCTCATTCTTAGATATATTAAATGCTTTAAATGTTCCTTTAGCTAGTTTTTTTACCACTTTAACACTAATCTTGTGGGGTTAAAAGAATTGCATGCGTTGACAATGCTCTCATCGTGGTTCCATTTTCGGATTAGTATTGACTGGAGAACATATCCATCCACCTACCCATGGAAATCCCTACTTGTCTGTACATGGATGTCTATGCTTTAATGAGATATTTGAAGCCACCATACAAATTGATATCCATAAATTGGAATATTTTTCCTAGTAAATGATTTAAATGCATCTGTTGTCAATCAAATCACATTTGCTATATGGGTGACAATGTGGTGGTTCTTAGCACAGTTTCTTTTAAAAGATATTGGTGTCTCTTAATAAAGTTCTTATTTATGTGACTTTATACAGAAAATATATTGGCTCCCTAGTTGGCCCTGCATCCCCTAAGCACAAGGTGTTGGGTGTGTCACGATGCCTACCTTGAGAGTATTACTAAAAAGTCTAGAGGAAAACAGGAGTCAAAAGGCTCGTGTCTGTGTAACTTAGTGCTCAGACAAGTTGCAGACTAAAGAACGCAAGGTTTCTTTGTTGGCACTTTTTTCACTTTCTACACTTCTTTGTTAAGTCATCTTTTTGTTTTTGCACAAGTGCACCTTTGGTGTGCATGAGGTTTTGCCATGGCCATATGATGACTTTCCTAGCTATGACTGCAGCGCAAATCTAGGCATGCCATATGTCCTTGTTTGGTCTGAGATCTGGGGCCACTCAAGCTGCTCTATGAGTGGGCTCCAGGTCAGAGCTTGAAATCAGGACTCATGTGTAACCTGTGTTGCATTCCCACCGCTAGCAGGTGTTTCTTGAACTCTTGCACTTGCATTAAGGGTGTGAATTAGGCATGCAAGAGTCACTCCATTGCAAGGTCAGCACATTTAAGGAAAGACTGGTAATGTTCTGAAAGTAAATTTGTATCTGCAACTCCTGCACTGTATGAGCAATTTATTGTCTTAAAAAACATATGGTCAAATATACACTTTTGCCAGTGTCATGATTTTTGGAGAACTTGTAGCTTTACATGTTTCACAAACAAGGTGTAGTTAAAGTTGACTAAAGCATTACATCACCTAATAGGTAAATGGAGTAAAGTTGTTTTTGTTACAGAATGTGTTATGACTTGGTCTATGTTGGTCTATCAGGGCTTTACTGAGAGTACAACTTTATTTGGACACATACATATTTACCTACAATGGTCATCCTTTGGTCTTGCTGCATTTCCCATAACATTTCGATGTTGCTATATACTTTTCTTTCTGGTAGCGTTGAGACATATGTGGTTGCCTCTATATTTCTGCTTCTGGCTAATATGGTTTGTTTGTTAATTTTTAAGGTAAACTATCCTCTGTACTTCATGTGGATGATCAGAAGCTTTTCCACGGCAGTGCTGTTTATGCTGCTTCAATACATTCAATAAGTATTCCCTTTCAGATGGCACTGCCTGGACCAACTGCAACCTCAGCATATGTTTCTGGTGCTGTCGATGTTGGTGAGATTGTACACATTTTAGCAGGTCAAGCAAGGCAAAACATGGTGACTATTCTGGACACGGCCATGCCAGCTCCATCTTTGACAGGTATTTGGCCGATGACATTTATTGTTCGACTTTACAGTTAAACAAAACACTCACTTTTTCGAAATTCAGATGAACACAACCAAGGATCTATCCATGGGAACTTGCACCCTTTGACCCCAGAAGTTGAAGAGGATGATGATGATTTACATGCAGTAGAATCATTGATTATCCATGGAGCCCTTCATTCAGGTAGTCTGATCTATTTTTGACCACTGTGTTTAGGTTTGTTCTCTTCACCATTCTGCAGATTCCTAAGTTCCAACACAAGCCACTATCCACTGCTATGTATTTTGGGGCGCATAACAACTTGGTGTGTGAATTTTTGGTTGGATAGTTTGTTCTGTTATTATCATTAGTTGTCTCTTTATTCCGTGTTCTAGAAAATAGGCATTAAAACTGGATTATCAAATTGTTGAGTTAAACTTCACTAATGGTGTTATTTTCAGCATAGGTGTAATACGTTGTATAGGTAACAATTATTACAATTTGATACTATTGGAGGACAGAAAAAATAAAAGAGATCACTTCAATTAAGATTAAAGCAATTCTTAAATAGACTTTACAAAAATAAGTTATTATAGAGGAACAACGTAAGTTAAGCTACTACTTTACTCTAACTAAGCTTAACTTGGAATGTATGGTAGAAAACCGAGTAAAGTTGAGAGCTTTAATGAAGATGTCTACTAGTTGATCTACTAAACTTGTAAAGGATATTTTAATCTTGCCACTCAAAATAGCTTCTCGAATAAAATGATAGTCCACCTCTATATGTTTAGTCTGTTCGTAAAGGACTGGGTTATTAATGATATAAATTACTGCTTGATTGTCACAATGCATATCTATAGGCTTTGTATAAACAAATATCAAATCCTCCATAAAAGATTTAAGCCACATCATCTGACAGGTAGTATGGGCCATTGCTCTGTATTGCCTTTGTACTTGATCTGGCTATCTCATTTTGCTTCTTGTTTCTTCATGTGACTAAGTTTGTTCTAATATAAGTACAAGGCCAGAGGTCGAGCATGATCATTCTCAAATCCTACATAATTTGCATCAGCATAGGTCTCGATATCAAGATGTTCAGATTTCTTGAAGAATAGTCCTTTTCTTGGAGAGCTTTTTATAATGAAGAATTTTGATGACTGCTTCTTAACATCCCTTCTTTGGCTTGTGCATATATTGGCTGACCAGTCTAACTGTAAAAGAAATATTTGGTCATGTAAAGGTGAGATATATTAGTTTTCCAACTAGTTGATGGTATTGAGCTGGATTTGAAAAATCTTCCTCATCATTTTTAAAGGCATAGTTGTGACTAGTAATCATGGGAGTGCTGAAAGGCTTACAACCAAGAAGTCTGGTCTTTGCTAGCAAGTCAAGTACATATTTTCGTTGAGAAAGATTAACTCCAGAATAGTGAGCTATTTCAAGACTGAAGAAATACCTTGGCATGCCAAGATCTTTGATAAGAAAGTGAGATTGAATGTGTAGTTTGATTTTAGCAATGCCCTCTGTATCATCACCAGTGAGGAGATTATATCATCCACATCAAATATAAGTACAATAATTCTCCATGAATTCTTTTGGATAAAGATTGGGTGATCAAGCTATGAGCATCTGAGCTCTACATTGACAACAATCTCTACAAACTTGTCAAACCAAGTACGAGGGCTCTGTTTCAATCCATAGATGGCTTTCCTTTCATGGCCGATTCTTCCCCTGAGCAACATACCTTGGTGGTTGCTCTATATAGACATCCTTAAAAAAGATTGCCATAAAGAAATGCATTTTTGACATTCATCTAAATAACAGGTCAATCCCGATTAACAACAATAGAGAATACAATCTGAATAGAATTCATCCGAACTATAAGGATGGCAGCAAGATGGTAGAGAAGGAAAGAGGGTAGAGAGGAAAATGAAGGAGATAGAGTAGATGGTGACTAGGGTTTTGGAGGGTGGCGGCTAGGTTTTTTTTTTTTTTGTTGTTGGATGGTGAGGAGGGGCGGTGGCTAGGGTTTTGTTTGGAGGGTGGCGGGTTGAGGGAAAGAAGGGAAGGAGGGGACGGATGGAAGGAAAGAAGGGAAGGAGGAGGGAGAGGGCGGCGGGTAGGGAGAGAAGGGAAGAAGGGAAGGAAAGAAAGAAAGGAAAGAGGGGAAGGAGGGGAGGGTGGTGGCTAGAGAGAAGGGAATGAGGGGGTGGCGGCTAGGGAGAGAAGGGAAGAAGGGGGTGGGAGCTAGGGAGAGAAGGGAAGGAGGGGGCAGCGGCTAGGGAGAGAAGGGAGGGGCAGCAGAGCAGGAAAACCTTGCTCTGATACCATGTTGGAGGAGAAAGAAAAAATAAAAGAGATCATTTTAGTTAAGGCTAAAGCAGTTCTTAGATGGACTTTATAGGAATAAGTTATTCTAGAGGAACAATATAAGTTAAAATACTACTCTAATTCTAGCAGATACATTGATCTTTATCAAGTGTCCAGTTTATCTCTCTTTCCTCGATATAGGCTTCTTAATTTGTCTTTATTTCAGGTCATGAAGAGATGATCATAGTAATGCCTGAAGAGCTGTAGAGCAAGGATGGCAATGGGGGTGGAGTAGATTACATGAAGCTAAAATAGAAATATTTGACCACCTAAAAGTACATCTGATGTAGAAGAGATTTTGTCTGTTCTGCTGAAGCAGTTGGCTTATTGAATTTCTAATGCAACCTGTCCTTCATCCCTGATCTGCTAGGGTTTTATTGAGATCTAAATTACTGTCTAGGTCTGGAATAAAAGAGAATGAAAAAACTTTAGGGAATTGAATCTTCATCCAACATGCAAGAAGACCCCAGGCCCAAGCCTTGCACTGCAAGAAGAGAAGAACACATACAAAATATGTCTTATCTTAATTTCAAATATAGGATCACTGTTCAATTAGCCATACTTCCCTCTAAGAGCCTAGTATCAGGCCAAACTTTTTCAGTGACATCCAATTCAAACCCATTTTTCTGATCTATAACTTTAAATAACAGCAAGGTTAGGCCTATATAGAAATGCTTGGTCAATGAGGATTCTTAAAGCTGACCCAATAATTGAGATGAGGCTTTTAATGTTTATGGTTATGACTTTGCAATCTAGTGCTTGGCTGATGCAAATTGCATGGAATGCTTAGGTTTGATATGTGGATGTTTCACTTTTAACATAAATGTGTATGGCCTCTTTTCATAGTTGTTCATGTAAGTGCAACCTAACATAAGTTGATATACACCCTTTATGACTATTGATTTCCATTGTTAAGTGAGCAAGGCAGTTTGCCTCATAAAAGAAATTGACTCTCTTCAGTACCCGGTACCATTTAATGATGATGGCCACTTGAATGCCCTCAAAACAGTCTAGAATTTGGCTTTATCGTGTTAGGGATGTCTAATGAACCCTGACCGGAGATCAAGTATAAAGCTAAGAGATGTTAAAGTAGAAGACTAGAAAGAGAATTGTTTGGAATATAATTTACTTGGATAATGATGTGGTAACAATTAGCAGCCATCTTAAATTTCTATGACGTAATCCTAGGAAGAATAAATATGATGCAGCAAGAAATTCCCGTCCATGACTTTCTGCAACTCCCCAACCCATAATACCAGGACCTTGGGAAATTATTGCACAAGTGATTCTTACCATTGCAAGCTCACCATTTGGTTTCTTGGACCATGATTGTTTGCCCTAAATCAATTTATTCCTTGCATCTATAGTTTGTTGAACTGAGCAGTTCAAGGCATGCCAAATTGTATTGGCAGTTTACTGGTGCGGTTTGGGTATTTGATTTAGAGCATCAGCAAAAATGGAGGGGGGAGAGAGAGAACGGGGTGAAGCTCCACCCTCTTCCAAAAAGACGAGAATAGAGAGAGAGAGAGAGAAGGTGGGGGAGGCGGTTGGGAGGTTGGTGGCAGTGCCGAGTGATGCTGAGCCATACCACTAGTTGGCCGGCATGGGTTCCAATTTTTCATACCTTGCCTGCATTACATGCAGTGGGGTCATAGCTGTCGATTGAATAATGCACCAAGCCAATATATGAAAAGATAATGGCAAATCTACAGCAGCAACCATTGTTTTTTCAGCTAGCTACATTGCGCATGATGGAATCATTGCCATCCTTGATGCTAACCATGTACACCATGTGTGCTAAAATGCTAATTGTTAGTTATTGTTAAGTTTCTTGTTTTGTGACCGTGAATTATACACCAATAATAAGTACCTCAAATATTTGCGTTTAGGTGTAGGTAGTTAGACCAGTAATATAGATTGCGATTAAAAAAAATATGGGATATTGAAATAGATAGCATCTGCATGTTACTGTTAGGGCAAATGTTTCTGTGCATCGCACCCATCAAAAGGTAGGGAAATATACATCTAGAATAATGACAATGTAAAAGGGAGCTTCTCTATGTGCATAATTGTTGCCAGTAAAATCTATCATTTCTATCGAGAGCATCACATTCTTTCTTTCATTTTTATTCCAGTTACTGTTTCCTTTAAGCTTTTTGGACTTTCGTATGGGAAGTCTTGGTTTGGTTGTAAGTCATGTTGATTCCCTAATTTGCTTTTGTACATTTTTTATTCAGCTGAGTTCACATTAACATAACTCATGCAGTGCTTCTTGTTGATCCTGGATTGATAGGTCATCATCGGGCATCCATTTCACAAGTGAAGGACTCAATATGTGCTTCATACCTTGGTGGATCTCAAAAACCAATGTTTGCACATCTCTCGGTAGCCCTTTGCCCACTTCCAATACCACTGCCTTTTCCATCAATTTTTGGAAGCTCTGTTGGCCGGCATGGTGAGTTGTTGGGCAATCAAAGTGAAGGGGCTCGATCAAGAGGATCGCTTGAAATCGATTCTATACCAATGGCTGCAAGGCTACGGTCAAGTAAGGCTGTTATGCCTTTCATAGAGAAAAGGCTGGGGAACCTTCGCAAGTTTGGGACAGCAAGAGGAGCTCCAGGTGCTGAGCTGCTTCGAAGTTGGGGCTTTGGAAAAGATGAGATAGAAGACATGGGGGAGTTCTTGTCTAGATTGCAGATGGTATTTGATTCTTACTCCGAAACATCATCAGATTCAGATTAGTTTTTCCATGTCCTTCATGGGTTATGTTTACTTGAAAAGCTCAGTATCTAGTTGTAAGGTTGATTATGAAATTTCGTGGGACCCTGTCTTAATTTATAAATGACATTCGAGCAAGTCAGAGCCAGTCAGCATCGGAGATCCTCCCCGAGCTGGTCATATTGGATTTTGTCGGATCAGAGCCTTGTTTGCAGAGTTGACACCCTAACCAGATATATGATTTACAATGTTACGTTATCATGATTAATAGTATATATATATATATATATATATTTATATTCCCCTTGGACTGGATTTGCAAGAATCACGAGTCAAGAGTATCATCTGCTTGTGTACTGATGCATTCAAGGGCTGAGATGCTGGTACCTCTCTCAACGTCACACTTGTTGCATTTGAGTCGTCGCTTGCTCACTGTATGTTTTGGCGAACGTCAAGATTTTAGGCGAATACTGGAACCTCTAAATCTCCTGGAAAACGGTGTTGATTTGATCAGCGCAAATGAAGTGGGAGAAACGAGATCAATAATATCTTTGTTGTTTTATATTGACGTTGCTTTCCATTCGAGCACTGCATGTTGGAGGAGAGGTGCTTATGAACTTTATCTATAAGAATAGTTCTGATCAGAAATAAGTTGCTTTGACGAACGTCCTTCGGTGATCAAGTCAGATAGCAAGAGAAAGATAATAGAGCAGAGAGGAGAGAGTGTTGTGTTTTAGAGATATTGCATATCTTGAAAGCTTATAAGAAGTTCTTTTTTTATAGGGCAAGTGATGAGGATATTTTTGGAATGCAAGAAGTCTCAATGAATTTAGGAAAATTATCAGATTCTATTAGGAGATCTGGTAGAGGATTATTTTATTTACGCGGAATGTCCATCTTTCATTAATGAAAATCTTGTCTTATTTTCATTGCTAGTCGTTCTTTTTAATGGTGACTTTAATGGTGTCGTGGATTATAGCTTGGAGTTATGTTTTCCTTAATTAAGAGGATTTGTCAAAGATTAAAGGATATGGCCTTTTGATCATGCCACTGAGTACATAGAAATGAGTGTTGGATGATTCTTCTCTAGGTTGCTTGGTAGTGTGTTGCCATGGGATTTTAACCTTTCTTGAGTACAAGGATCTTAGGTCAGATCTAATTCTCTTGTCAAGGTTGAAGGTCGAGTAATGCTGAGGGTTCGGAGAATGATCTTGATGCATCAAAGCCTTATTACTAGGGCGAGGTGAACCTTCGTTTAGGTCATAAGTCAGCTAGGCTAAGGGTTGATGGGACCAAAGGACTTGGAATATATTTCTGTCTCATTCGGAGATTTTGTTTTTGCTAGTCTTGTTGGACTAGGGAACTTTCTCTCAATGATTGAGGATTAATATGTGATCGAGGGTTAGACAAGTTGAGGATGATTACAAGATGCTACCAATATTAAATGATTGCTCAAAGGGGAGTGGTCCTTTATTAGGCGTGAAGGTCAATCAAGCCAAAGGGGCTTGGTGACAGCTTCATCCTGTTCGAGGGATAATCTACTTCAAGCTCTAGAGATGAATCTCGGTCATTGGACCTTCATCATGTACCTCTTCCATATAAAGACCGCTAATCGGCAATAGAGGGGCTAAAGCCTTCAAAAATCCCACACCTGCCTTACTGCATGAAGGACTATCATATACAAAGACATGAAACAGTTACAACTCAAAAACAAAGTATAAATATGATAAAACTAAAAAGCTCTCTAAAAGAGCAAAAGAAAAGTTGATGAAGTTTTTGAAAGAATCTTTAAGTTATCTTTTTTAATGGAAAGCCTTTAATGATTGCTTGAAAGCTGGTGGCTGAGAATTATTTGCACATTCTTTAAGAATTAGACTTTTCTTTTTGGAAGTTAGCTCTTTGAAAGATTCTTTTGGAAGCATTTGATTTTTTTCTTAAATTCTCTTGCTTCTTCAATATATTTGGTGAAGAATAAATACTTTTAGAACCTTCAAAAATCTGTTTATGACCATTGAGTGAAAACTAGCTATTTGAATCTTTGTATAGCTTTCTGCAATTCAGAAAATATAGTCACGACTGTGATGTCGAAGCGTCGATACTTGAGTCTATGAGTCAACACCTTGAATCGATATTTCAAGTCCAGGTATTGATACTTAGCTATTCTAAAAAAAAATCTACTCTTTGAATCATCCCGTGATTTTGATACTTGGAGTATGAGCCGATTCTTGAATCGATACCTTGAGTCGATACTTCAAGTCTAGGTATTGATACTCAAGCCTTTACCAAAAACTCTACTTTGTTATTTCTTGTGACTTCTATACATAAAGATTGTGCTGATCCTTGAGTCGATACCTTGAATCGATACTTTATTACCAGCTATCGATACTTGACAGTGTAGCCTGAAACTTTATATGCCAAACTTCTTTCCTTTTTCTGGATCTTTTCTGAAGGTCGACTAACCACTTCCTTGAGTTAATACTTGACTTGTGCCATCTAAAAGATGCATGCCAAACATGGATTTTTGAAGCGTTGACATGATTTCTTCCATTCCAACTCTTAAGTTTTCAATAATTCATGATTTATTGGGTTTTTTATATTATGAAGATATCCAAAAATATGTAATTATCTTGTTTAAGGGTTCATCATTTTAGCTTACCTTCTATTTGATTTGAAGGATACTTGAAACAATGATCTTGAAACTTTAACAAAATATTAGTACCTTATATATACTAAAATATTTTGTTATTCATCAAAATCAAGACGGAAGTCGACAATCTCGTCATTCTTTATGATGACAAAATATTGAGTATATAAGCACAAAGTTTAGAGTATCAGAAAATATGAATTTTAATTATAAATCTTGGTATCAAAATGTGATTAATTTTCAATTTGTCAAGATATTAGAGTAATTTATTAATAATGTTTCTCAAAATATTAGAGCATAATTGTATCGAAACATAATTATTCATAATAAATTGATGTATCAGAACATTGATGTATTTGAATTATAAAAACATATTTGAATATCAATGTTTCGGGGCATTTACCTATGTATCGACAATGTTTTGAGAAATGTATTAATGTATTAGAGCATTTATCGATAGAATAAATTGTAGAAGTTTCAATATGTATCAGAAGGTATCAAGGCATATCATCACACAAAATGAATGTATCGAAGCGTATTACTAATGTATCAAAGTAGATTAAAAGATGAAAATAAGTCTTAAATTTTCAAATTTCTCCCCTTTCATACGTAATTATGCATATGCATTGATTATGCATTGAACTTTTATTTGCTTATATAATAAATACTCTCAACTCTCCTTTTTTGTCATCATTTGATCAAATCATGCAATAGCTTAAATCTTTGCTTACTATTAACATTTCTACTCTCTCTTTTTGTTATAAGCTCTCCCTGTTTATGTGCATAGTTATTGAGATTAAAAGTATTTTATTGTATTAGAGCAATCATCACAAAAGGAGAGATTTTCATTCACATAAAATTTCATGACACACAAAAGTGAAGATAACACAATATATATATATATATATATATATATATATATATATATATATATATATATATATATATATATATATTAATACAAAATTGATATTTTGTAGACACCAGAATATAAAATGCATATACTGCAAGACATCATGATATAATCAAATAGACAAAGACAAGACCTAAGATCCTATGGATAGTATTGATGAGGCTAGTCCTCATCAGAAGGAAAATGTATGACAATAGGGGCCATGACTTTAAAAGTTGAATATCCAGGCTTCTTATAAGTCAAGCTTCTGGTTCTACTAGAGGGACCAGAGTAATGAAAGCCAGGTGTATAGAAACCTAAAATCCTAGAGGTTAGCTGGGTTGGATGGTTAGGTGGTGGATTTGATTGATTAGTAGAATGGTTTGTAGGAAGACTAGGATCTGCCATCAGAGGTGGTTGATCTACTACTAGAGATTGATTTGCTGGAGGTGCGATGGTGGAGAGTCTAGAGGAGGATCAAAAGGACCAGTTAGAGCTAGAGTGGGTGCCAGACGCTGGATGGCTACAAGCATCTCTGCAAACCTAGTCTCCACTCTCCCCTTGAGTTGCTCTAAAGAGTGATGTATATTTATCTTGAGAACATGTAGCTCAGTCTGCATATGGTTTATTCTGACGGATAAAGTGTAGATCTCCTCCTTGACCGCACCGACCTTATATGTGATCCTCTACCCCAGCTCATCATCAACCTGAGCACTCGACTGAGGTGTAGTGGGTGTCCGTGGTGAAGGCTAATCAATTATCTCTATATCTGCAAGGGATGTAGGAGGTGTAACTGGCTCAGACGGTCCTGCCACAGTATAGTGCTAGTGACTGGCTCAGATGGTCTTACCATTGTAGCTCTAAACTGGTCCTCTGAATCTGGCTCCATCTCCTGCCCTGATGCTCTGCAAGTCCATCATCCTTCAATCTTTCTATAGTCCATCATATGTAGAGACTTGTCATCATAAGTATCTATATGTAAAATCTCCTTGAAGGACTCACTTTCAAGAGAAATACCAAATGCCAGAAAAATATGGGTCAAACCTATCCCGTTTGGTAGACAAAGTCTTCTACTGGTAGCTGCCTCGTGCATCTGCCTGGCCATGATTGTAGGTAGATTCACTGTAGTCCCCCGTGCCAGTGCAGTCATCAACATCAGCTCCTTTTATATGATGAAGTAAAAGTGGACAATCTTCGATACTAAAATCTTAGCAATGATGTGATGCAAGAGCTGCATCTTGACTAATAATTGATTGGCTACCACCATAGAAGTACCCTATACGTTCTTCCAGATCGTGTCATGCCTTGGACCTTCATTCTTCACTAGTAGATCTACTGGAAGAGGGATTAGGGCACTTGGATCGATGAGCTAATTATTTTTGGGAACCCATACCACTCAAAAGGGAAAGGGACAGACATGAAATCGATTGATGGAGGGAGATCAAAAGGGTTACTATTTAGGAAAGGTTTATAAAATTTTTGGAAGAACTAGAAATGAAAAAATGTAAGGAAAAGTGAGAAAAATGGGTTACAACTATGCTCTAAGTTGAGTTGGGTTTTGTTGATGAGTTGACACTTATGATTAGCTTAAGTGTTGATACTTTGATGAGTCGACACTCGGTGAAAATGCAAGTATCGAAGCTTGGAAAATTTTGAATAGAAATTGATTTTTCTTCGAAAAAAGAGTTCAAGTGAATTTCACTGATGATGTGAGGGAGTCAAGAATTTTTCAAAGATATGTAATCTCAATTTAATTAAAATTGCTAAGAGTTGGGTTTGAGAGGAGATGAAAAATCTACTCAAAAGGATCTATGACCCCTAATTCTATCCTAATTATACAAAATATATCTTCACTAAGAAATTTGGTAAATATATCATCTAATTATTTTTCAGTACATACAAAATCAAGTAATACATCACCATTTTGAATATGATTTCTTATGCAATAGTGTTTTATCTCAATATATTTACTTCTTGAATGTTGAATAGAATTTTTAGCTAAATTGATTGCATTCATATTATCATATTTTATAAAAAATTTATTTAATTTAATATCAAAATTTTTGAGTTATTGTTTAATCTACAAGATTTAAGTATAATAATTTTTAGCTGCTATATATTTGGCCTCGATCATAGATAGTGCAACTAAATTTTTTTTCTTACTAAACTAAGAGATTAAATTAACTCTGAAAAATTGACAAGTGCACTTGTGCTCTTTCTATCTAACTTACATCCAACAAAATCAGCATTTGAATATGCATTAAGCTCAATTGATAAATTTCTAGAGTATCATAATCCAATATCAATAGTATCGACAAATATCTAAGTATGTGTTTAATAGCTAATAAATATGATTCTTTAGGGTTTAACTGATATCTAGCATACATGTAAATACTAAACATAATATCTGGTCTGTGTATAGTAAGATACAGTAAAGATTCAATAATATTTTTATATAATTTTTGATCAATATTCTTACCATTTTTATCTTTGTCAAGCTTACAGGAGAGACTCATGGATGTGCTAAGTGGCTTTGTTATCTCCATCCCAAACTTTTTTAGTATCTCTCTAATATACTTTGCTTAGTTGATGAAGATTTCTTCTTTAGTTTATTTGATTTAGAATTCAAGAAAGAAATTTAGCTCCCTAATCATGCTGATCTCGAACTTCACTACATTAACTTGGCAAACTCTTAACAAAAACTTCATTAGTGGCACCAAAAATAATATCATCGATATATATTTGCATCATTAATAAGTCATCATTTTACATCACTAATAAGTCCTCTTTCTTTCTTTTCAAAAATAAGATGGTATCTATATTTTTGTGCCTAGGTGGCTATCCAAGAGGGGGGCGAATTGGGAATTTAAAAAATTTAAAGCAGATAATGTGCAATTAAAAATCCCTTATAAGTGGTAGGTGCTGTAATAGAGTATTAAATTGCATAAGCTAAATAGAGTCAAGTGAGCACAACACAAACACACAAAATTTATAGTGGACATAGGAGCTGTGTTGCTCCGAACCACTATCCAAGATACCACTTGGGATTTCCACTATATTCACATCCGAATATAGTCAGATTGTTTTGTAGGATCACAATCCAAAACCTCTACACTTTGGTTTTAGAGGGATCGCCAAAGAAAACCCAACACCCTTTGATTTTGAATAGGCTCATCAAAGAAACCTAACTTGGTTTTACCAAGATCACCAAGAACTCAACATTTGATTTTTATCAAGGCTCACCAAGAACCTAACTTGGTTTTACCAGGATCACCAAGAACCCAACACTTGATTTTTATCAAGGCTCACCAAGAACCTATTTGGTTTTTCAACTGGGCTCACCAATAATCCAATAACAATTCAGAAAAAGAATTGAAGTAAATACAACAATAAATGACAAACTCAATTTATCAGATAGTTGCCGGTGCAGCTTGATAGAAGTCCACTTGAATGAGCTTGAATGAGCTTTAATTACTTTAGTGGCTTCTTCCAAAATTGCTTCAAGCTTCAGATCAGAGTTGGTGAGGACTTGAAGGCTTGCTTGAATGCTCTTGTGCTCTTTTTCTTTTTGGTAGGAGGGATATTCAATGTAGCTCTCAAAACTTTGAAGAACTCTTTAATTCATTGCTTCAAGGAAGTTCAAATTCTTTAAATATAAGATCTTCCATCACTCCAAGGCAATTCTAGCCATTGTAGACCATTGGAAAGTGGTTTCTGACCGTTGGAGTACTTTTTGTCATTCAAAAACAAATTCTGGAACTAGCCGTTGTATACCTGAAAGCGATGTTCGAGTCGGCTCGGATTCATTCGAGTCAGCTCGGATCCTTCGAGTCGATAGGTTGAGTCGCCAAATCTTCAATGCTATCAGCTATTTATCTCATGGCGCAAAACTTCACTCTAGACGAGTCAGCTCTTGATAGCTTAGGTCGGCTTGAACTTATATCTTTGAAAAACTTGAACTCGAGGAGTCGGCTCTTTTAGCTTGGGTCAGCTCTTCTTCTCAGGTTCTGAAATCATCACTCTAAAAGAGTCAGCTCGATGTAGGACGGGTCGTCTCGCTTTTCCAGGTCTTCAAAATTAGGTCTGGCAGAGTTGGCTCTTTCTGGTTCGGGTCGGCTCGCCTGGCTGTTCTTAGAAATGTTCAAAAACTGGACTCTGGAGGAGTCGGCTCGGACAAATTCCAGTCGACTCGGATTCACTGGAATCAGCTTGGTTACCTTTGAGTCGGCTCAGATTGATGCGTACTAAAATCCTTGCTACGTGCCATGAAGTAGAGTTGGCTCTTCAATGTGCTGGGTCGGCTTGAGTATCTTTTTCAGGATTTTTATAATTGAACTCAAAGAAAAACTCTTACCAACACTCTTATAACTTTTCAATCATACTAACTCAAATTAATTCTAAGGTGCACACACAGAAGTAACCCTTTTTTACATGATTTTTTTTTAGCTTTTTCATTGGGTTATTCTTTACAAAAATAAATTACAACATAACTCAAACAATAAACAAAGGTATAGGAGTTGAAGTTTGAACAATTAACTCATCTTACAAAAACTTGTAAAACACTTGAAGAGTTGTTAGAAATAAATGTACATGCTCTAATGTTTGGTTATCATCAAAATCACTTATGGTGCTGCTGGAGCTTGCACTTGTGTTTTTTGTGGCAAGGCCCGTGCCTTGCCTATGTTGTTGTTGGTGTGGGTGTTCTGTTACCTCCAAGTTTGTTGTGAACTAGGTTACCGTTGGGCATCCATCTCGGAATCTCCACCGGTTGTTAGGCACGTGTGGCGGTGTCCTGAGGAGCCTTCCCCGATTCATGATAAGGGGAGCTGTCATGCACTCCGACACTCCTCCTGGTCGTCTCATTCCGGGAAACTTGGCAGTACCTCGAACGGTGGGTCACCGCCCCCGGGATTCGAATCTCCTGGTTGGCCTCCTCTCTTGGGTGGTCCAAGTGGTTGGTGAGGAGCGTGGCATCTCGATCAGTGTGCTTCTCCCCTTTCTAGTGTAACCGGCGACTGCAGGCGGTCAGTATGGTCCGGCAGGTGCTCCAGTGTAGTCCTCGGGCAGCTCACCGGTGTTCTGGGCTGGCGGGGCCCATGTCCGAGCTGGGGCTGAGTTGGAATGGCAGGGCTCACTCCGACCTAGACGCCCCGAGCTTGCGGGGTTGTCTCGGTGGTGGAGGGCAGAGTGCGGGCCCGGTCCAGAGGGCTCGCGCTCGGAGAGGCTCCATGTGGCGGAGGAGTGCTGAGCTCGACTCCGACCACAGGGCTCAACCTCCGAGGGTCTCGCTCTGGAGGGCAGAGTGTAGGCCCGGTCCAGAGGGCTCGTGCTCGGAGAGGCTCCACGTGGCGGAGGAGTGCTGAGCTCGACTCCGACCACAGGGTTCAACCTCCGAGGGTCTCGCTCTGGAGGGCAGAGTGCGGGCCCGATCCAGAGGGCTCGCGCTCGGAGAGGCTCCACGTGGCGGAGGAGTGCTGAGCTCGACTCCGACCACAGGGTTCAACCTCCGAGGGTCTCGCTCTGGAGGGCAGAGTGCGGGCCCGGTCCAGAGGGCCCACGCTCGGAGAGGCTCCATGTGGTGCAGGAGTGCTGAGCTCGACTTCGACCACAGGGCTCAACCTCTAAGGGTCTCGCTCTGGAGGGCAGAGTGCGGGCTCGGTCCAAAGGGCTCACACTCGGAGAGGCTCCACGTGGTGGAGTGTTGAGCTCGACTCCGACCACAGGGCTCAACCTCTGAGGGTCTTTCTCTAGAGGGCAGAGTGTGGCTCTAGCCTAGGCATCTTGAGCTCGCGAGCCCGACCTGGCGGAGGATGGAGCTCAGCTCGCTGTCTCGAGAGAGCTCGGCTCAGCTCGACAGAGGAGTCCGAGCAGGAGAATTGATGCGGTGTTCGACGCGACGTCTTTCCTTGACGTGGCGCCTGTCGGCTTCCCCACGTCAGCGATCCTACCACATCACACATGATTTGGAAAAGCATGATTTTCAAAACCTGGTGGCTATTCTACAAAAACTTGTTCAGAAATAAATCCACTTAGAAAAGCACTTTTGACATCCATTTGAAAGAGTTTAAAGTTCATGTAGTAAGCAAATGCAAGAAGTAGTCTAATGGCTTCTAGTCTTGCTACAGGAGCATATGTTTCATCAAAATCAATGCCCTTCTCTTGATTGTACCCTTTTGCTACCAACCTTGCCTTATTTCTTATAATCTTACCATTCTCATCTAGTTTGTTCCTATAGACCCATTTGGTTCCTATGATTGGGTGGTCTGTAGGTCTACTAACTAGTGTCCAAACATTATTCCTTTCAAACTGGTTTAATTCATCATGCATGGCCATCATCCAGTTATGATCAATTTCAGCTTCTTCTAGACTATGTGATTCAATTTGTGAGACAAAGGCCAGGTAGTTATATTTCTATGTCAATCTCTATGTGCTGACCTAGTCCTAACACCATGAGAAGGATCACCAATAATTAAATCTTTAGGATGTGAAGTTACATACCTCCATTCCTTTGGTAAATCAATATGATCATTGCTTACCACTTCATTTTTATCTTGTGTTGGCTTGTCTTGAATGCTTAGATCTTCCATTTCCTTTTGTAGTGTACCTACATCATTATCTATACGCTCATCTTTTCTAGATGGTGAGTGGTTAGCCTCATCAAAAATAATATGAATTGACTCTTCTACAGTAAGAGTCCTTTTATTAAACACTCTATATGCTTTGCTATGTAAGGAATAACCAAGGAATATAGATTCATTAGATTTTGCATCAAACTTTTCTAGGTTATCTTTGCCATTATTTAACACAAAGCATTTACACCCAAAAACATGAAAATAGTTAATATTCAGTTTTCTTCCATTCCAAAGTTCATAGGGGGTTTTCTTTGAAATTGGTCTAATTAAAACTTGGTTTAATATGTAACAGGCAGTGTTCACCATTTCTGTCCAAAAGTACCTTAGAAGATTATCTTCACATAACATGGTTTAGGCCATTTCTTCCAAAGTCCTATTCTTTCTCTCTACAACACCATTTTGTTGTGGTATTCTAGGAGCGGAGAAGTTGTGATCAATGCCATGCTCAGTGCAATATTCATCAAAAAACTGATTTTGAAATTCAGTTCTATGATCACTTCTTATAGAGATAACAGGAATATTTTTCTCATTTGAAACTTTCTTATGAAATTTTCAAAATACATCAGAAGTTTCATCCTTATGTGCAATAAATAATATTCATGTGAATCTAGAAAAGTCATCTACAATCACAAGGCCATATTTCATACCTCCTAGGCTTGTAATCCTAGTTGGTCCAAATAAGTCCATGTGAAGTAGCTCAAGGGGTCTGGTTGTTGAAATAACATTTTTTGATTTAAAACTCCCCCTAGTTTGTTTGCCTAATTGACAAGCATCACATACAAAATCAGGATCAACTTTAAAATGTGGAAAACCTCTAACTAGATTCATTGAGATTAATTTGACAATTGTATGCATGTTAGCATTACCTAATCGTCTATGCTATAATAAACATGACTCCTTGGTCTTAGCATTCATAGCCACTAGACTGGAACTACTAGTCATGGCTAGATCATTTAGATCTATCACATAGATATTTTCAATTCTATGACCAATGAATTTGTTGCTAGAGTCAAGAGAGTTAGTTACTACACACATAGATGATTCAAAGATAACCTTGAAACCTTTATCACATAATTGACTAATACTCAGTAAATTGTGCTTCAATTTATTTACTAGCAGAACATCTTTAATAAAAGTATAGGGGATTATTTTAATCTTACTGATTTCGATTATTCTCCCCTTGCCATTATCTCCGAAAGTAACTAATCCTCATTCTTTCATTTGTAGGATGATGAACTGATTTTTGTCACTCGTCATATGCCTTGAACAGTCGCTGTCAAGATACCATCTTTTCTTTAATTTGTAGGCTGCAAGACAGTCATGCAAAACAGTCAAGGAGTGATTTTAGGTACCCAAGCTAACTTGGGTCCTTTCGGGTTAGCAAAATTGGTTCCCTTTGGAACCCAAACGGTTTCATGTTTCAATGCACCAATCATGGAATTTTTCAAGGAATTGCAGTGACAAGATTTATGTCCAAATCTATGACATGCATAACAAATAATTTTGTCACTTTTGAATGATGCATGCTTTGAAGCTTTAAAAGATGCAGAAACAGAAATATTTGGTTTGAAAGATTTTTGAATAGAATTTTTTGGAACATACTTCAAGCCATTTAAAATAGATTTCGACGAAAAAGTTTTTTGAAATTTAGCACTTGCAGTTGAAGCTTTTGAAGATACAAATTTTGTTGCTGAAATCCCTTTGGCATTTAAAGCATTAAATCCAATTCCACCTTTATTTTTTGAATCTTTTTGTTCTTTCAAAATTAGCTCAAGCTTGTTAGAATCAAAGTAAGCTTTTCTACTAAAGGCTTAAGCTTTTCAACCTCCTTTTTCAAATCAACATTTTCGGCAACTAAAATTTTGTTTGTCTCATTCAAAGCATTTTTCTCATTTTTGAAAATAATAACATTATCAGAAAAGATATTCAATTCTCTTTGCAAAATGTTATTCTTTTCAGAAATCTCATCCTTTTCTTTTAATAAAATATCATTTTATTTCTTCAAGGATTTAATTTTAACCCCAGCTTTCTTGAATTCAATAAGTAAATCATGAAATGCAAAATTCAATTCATCATATGCAAATTTATTTTGAATCTCAGGGGATGATACCTCATTTTCAAGACCCATCAGACATAAATTTGCAGATTTCATGGTCTCTTCTTCTTCAGTGGATGAGGACACTTCGCTGTCGCTCAATTTCGCTACCATAGCTTTCTTTTTCTTTTTCTTAAAACCCTTTTTCAATAATGGATAATCTGGTTGGATGTGCCCTGGCTTTTTGCATTCATAGCAGATGGGTACTTCTTTTTCTTTTTCCTTTTTCTTGTCCTTCTCCTTACTGAATTCTTTGTTCTTGTGGAATTTTCTAAATGTCTTCCTTTTCTTCTTCCCAAGAACCTTCTGAATTTTCTAACGACCATGGCAACATCTTCGTCTTCCATGTCGTTATCAATAGAGGAGCATTCTTCTTCCGATTCTTCATCTCTTATAGAATTCATAGCAGCTTTGAAGGCAATAGATTTCTTTTTCTTTTGATCATCTTTAGTTCGGTGCTGCACGGTCAATTCATGTGTGATTAGAGATCCTAGTAGTTCATTCAGCAATAAGGTGTTCAAATCTTTTACTTCTTGGATGGCTATCACTTTTGGATCCTATTTATCTGGAAGAGATCTTAGAATCTTTTGTACAAGATCTGCATTAGAATATATCCTGCCAAGACTCTTTAAGCCATTAATAATATCAGTGAAACATGAAAACATGGCAGAGATTGTTTCATTAAGTTCCATTTTGAATAATTCATAACTATGCATGAGAAGATTAATTTTAGAAGATTTCACTTGAGAAGTTCCTTCATGGGTCACTTCGAGTTTATCCCAAATTTTTTTTGCCGAGGAGCAAATAGAAATTTGATTAAACTCATTACTATCCAAAGCACAGCATAAGAGATTCATTGCTTTGGCATTTAACTCACCCATCTTCATGTCATGTTCGTCCCAATCTTCTTCAGGTTTTGGAACGTTCACTCCATCAATTTTAATCATGAGGATATAAGGACCCTTTAGAATGACCTTCCACAACTGAACATCAACTACTTGAACATAAATTTTCATTCTAGCTTTCTAGTATGCATAATTTGTGCCAGTGAAGAGTGGAGGTCTATTAGTTGATTAGCCTTCTGCCAAGGACATACTCATTGGATGAGCCATCGATCTTTACTCTTATGTATTCAGAGACTTTGCTCTAATACCAGTTGTTGCCCAGGTGGCTACCCAAGAGGGGGGTAAATTAGAAATTTAAAAAATTTAAAGCAGATAATGTGCAATTAAAAATCTCTTATAAGTGGTAGGTGCTGTGACAAAGTATTAAATTGCAGAAGCTAAATAGAGTCAAGTGAGCACAACACAAACACACAAAATTTATAGTGGTTCGGAGCAACCCAGCTCCTACATCCACTATCCAAGATACCACTTGGGATTTCCACTATATTCACACCCGAATATAGTCGGATTGTTTTGCAGGATCACAATCCAAAACCTCTACACTTTGGTTTTAGAGGGATCATCAAAGAAAACCCAACACCCTTTGGTTTTGAACAGGCTCACCAAAAAAACCTAACTTGATTTTACCAGGATCACCAAGAACCCAACACTTGGTTTTTATCAAGGCTCACCAAGAACCTAACTTGGTTTTACTAGGATCACCAAGAACCCAACACTTGGTTTTTATCAAGGCTCACCAAGAACCTATTTGGTTTTTCAACCGGGCTCACCAATAACCCAACAACAATTTAGAAAAAGAATTAAAGTAAATGCAACAATAAATGATAAACTCAATTTGTCGGATAGTTACCGGTGCAGCTTGATAGAAGTCCACTTGAATGAGCTTGAATGAGCTTTAATTGCTTCAGTGGCTTCTTCCAAAATTGCTTCAAGCTTCAGATCAGAGTTGGTGAAGACTTGAAGGCTTGCTTGAATGCTCTTGTGCTCTTTTTCTTTTTGGTAGGAGGGATATTCAATGTAGCTCTCAAAACTTTGAAGAACTTTTTAATTCATTGCTTCAAGGAAGCTCAAATCTTTTAAATATAAGGTCTTTCATCACTCCAAGGTAATTCTAGCCATTGTAGACCGTTGGAAAGTGGTTTGTGACCGTTGGAGTACTTTTTAGCATTCAAAAATAAATTCTGGAACTAGCCGTTGGATACTTGAAAGCGATGTTCGAATCGGCTCGGATTCCTTTGAGTCGGCTCGAATCCTTCGAGTCGATAGGTCGAGTCGCCAAATCTTCAATACTGTCGGCTCTTTGTCTCAGGGCATAAAACTTCACTCTGGATGAGTCGGCTCTTGATAGCTTGGGTCGGCTCGAACTTATATCTTTGAAAAACTTGAACTCGAGGAGTTGACTCTTTTCAGCTTGGGTCGGCTCTTCTTCTCAGGTTTTGAAATCATCACTCTGGAAGAGTCGGCTCGATGCAGTTCGGGTCGGCTCGCTTTCTCAGGTCTTCAAAATTAGGTCAGGTAGAGTCGGCTCTTTCTAGTTCGGGTCGGCTCGCCTGGCTGTTCTCAGAAATGTTCAAAAACTGGACTCTAGAGAAGTCAGCTCGGACAAATTCTAGTCGACTCGGATTCACTGGAGTTAGCTCGATTACCTTCAAGTCGGCTCGGATTGCTGCGTACTAGAATCCTTGCTGCGTACCATGAAGTAAAGTCGGCTCTTCAATGTATTGGGTCGGCTCAAGTATCTTCTTCAGGATTTTTATAATTGAACTCAAAGAAAAACTCTTACCAACATTCTTACAACTTTTCAATCATACCAACTCAAATTAATTCTAAGGCACACACACAAAAGTAACCCTTTTTTACATGATTTTTTCTTAGCTTTTTTATTGGGTTCTTCTTTACAAAAATAAATTACAACACAACTCAAACAAGAAACAAAGGTGTAGGAGTTGAAGTTTGAACAATTAACTCATCCTACAAAAACTTGTAAAACACTTGAAGAGTTGTTAGAAATAAATGTACATGCTCCAATGTTTGGTTATCATCAAAATTACTTATGGGGTCAATAATTTTCTCTTATAAAATTATTTTCAAGTAAAAATTTACTTAGTCTATTATACCATGCACATAGAGCTTGTTTTAATCTATAAAGATCTTTATAAAGTTTAAAAACATGAAATGGATAAGTATGATCTTCAAAACTAGTAGTTGTTCAACATAAACATCTTCTGCTATGTATCCATTTAAAAATATACTTTTAACATCCATTTAGAATAGTTTGAAATCCATGAAATATACAAATTCAAGTAATAATCTAATTGCCTCTAATCTAGCAATATGTATAAAAGTTTCATAAAAATCAATGCCTTCTTTTTGATTATATTCTTTAGCTACTAGTCTAGCTTTATTTCTAATTATAATTTTATTTTCATCTAACTTACTTTTAAAAATCTATTTAGTTCCAATTATTAATATATTAGTTGGTCTTTTTCTATTAAAGTCCAAACCTTATTTCTTTCAAATAGATTTTATTTTTCTTGCATTATATTTATCTAGTTATAGTCTTTTTTAGCTTCTTCAATACTTTTAGATTCAATTTAAGATACAAAAGCCAAATAATTATGAATATTTCTAAGAAAGGATCGAGTTCTTATCCATTTTGATGGATCATCTATGATTAACTCTTAAGGATATCCATGAGCATACCTCCACTCTTTAGGTAGACTATTATATTTTCGTGAGAGTTTTTCTTCTTCTTCCTTTTGATCTTTTTCAAGATCCTTAGAGGGTGCTTCTTTCAATATTAAGTTTTCTATCCTTTGAAGACCTATATCATCATCCAAAATATTTTATTTTCTAGAAGATTTATCAAAAACCACATGCATGGATTCTTGAATAAAAATAGTTCTCTTGTTGAAGACTCTATATGTCTTGTTAGATGGTAGAGTATCATAGAAAGATATCCTCATCTAACTTTATATCAAATTTATCGAAGTTATTTTTTTTCATTATTTAAAATAAAGTATCGACATCCAAAAATATGAAAATATTTTATAGTAGGTTTTCTACCTTTCCAAAATCCATAACGCATTTTTTTAAAAATCAGATAGATTAAAACATGATTTAAAATATAATATATTATGTTAATAACTTCTGCCCAAATGTATCTTAGAAGGTCATTTTCATATAGCATGGTGCGTGCCATTTTTTTCAAGGTTCTATTTTTTTTTCTATAATCCCGTTTTATTGATGTGTCTTAGGTATAGAAAAATTATGATCATAGTCTTTTTCAATGTAAAAGTTTTTGAAATCCTGATTTTCAAATTTAGTTCCATGAACACTATGAATGTAAACTATTAAAATACCTTTTTGAATTGAAATCTTTTGATTAAACTTAGTGAATCTATTTTTTCTTTCTACAATCTCATTTTGTTGAGGTATTTTGGATACAGAAAAATTATAATCAATGCCTTTTTCAATGCAAAAATTTTTAAAATCTTGATTTTCAAATTTAGTTTCATGATCACTACGAATGCAAACTAATAAAGTATATTTTTTAATTAAAATCTTTTGATAAAACTTAGTGAAAGCTGAAAAAGATTCATCCTTAACTGCCAAAAATATGATCAATGTAAAATATGAAAAATCATTTACAATGACTAGATCATATTTTTTACCTAAACTAGTGGTCCTTGTGGATCCAAATAAATCTATATAAATTAATTCTAATGGTCTAGATAAGAAACTATGTCTTTTAATTTGAAAGAGCTTTTAGTTTATTTTCTAAATTGGCATGCATCATAAATTTTATTCTTTTCAAAATTTAGTTTTTGTAAATCTTTTACAAGATCCTTTTTATTTAATTTAGAAAGTAAATGCATACTAGTATGACCTAATCTACAGTACCATAACCAACTAGTCTCATTGACTTTAGCTTCCATTATAATTAAAAATTGATCATCTTATATAGAAAGATCATCAAGATCTACCATGTAGAAGTTTCCATGTCTATGTCCAATGAATATGATTCTACTATCATTGAGTCTAGAAATAATGCATAATGAAGATTCAAAAACTACTTTAAATCTTTTATCATAAAATTAACTAATGTTAAGTAAATTATGTTTTAATCATTTTACAAGTTAAACATTTTCCATATAGGTAAAGGAGGTGATACAAATTGTTGTCCAGCGACGCAATCCAAGAGAAGGGGTGAATTGGATTTTTTGAAAACTTAAAACAAGCATGTGCTGAATTTTGAAAGCAGTGAAGTAATTGTATTTCAAATATATGTGTGCTAAATGTAACCATATGCAATGTTTAAAATGAAGAGAGGAGGAGAAGTGCAAAGCATACAAATACAAGCTTTTATAATGGTTCAGTGTACTCCAAGCTCCTCTGTCTAGTTCCTAAGAATCCCTAAAAAAATTTACTATAATTTTTCAAGATAATAGCTGATTTATTTTCTAGGCTCACAAATCAAATCCTTATTAGTTTTCACCCTTAAGCTTATCAACAAAACCTTATAACAAGCCAACCCTAGACTTATAATCCAATTCCAAGATTTGGAAGGGCCTATCTCCTAGTTTCAATTTTCTTAAAACTAGCTACAACCAAAATACTAAAGTACAAAAGGATGAAAGCCAAATGTTCTCTAAAAAAGCAAAATAATGTTGATGAAACTCTTGAAAAAATCTTTGAGTTGTCATCTTCAATGAAAAGTCTAATGATTGCAATGATTGCTGGTTATTGAAAATTAAAGGCACACTTTTTAAGGACAAATGCTTTTCTTTTGGAAGGTAGTTCTTGGAAGTTCTCTTGGAAGTACTTGATTTTTTTAAGAATTCTCTTACTTTTTCAAAGAGTTGGATGAGAAATAAATATAATTCAAGTTTTCAAAAAATTATTTATGACTATTAGAGATGAAGAACTAGCCGTTTGACATAATGTCCAACTTTTTATAGTTTTAAAAATATAACCGTTACTGTGCTGTCTGACTTGTAAGTATTGATACTTGAATCTATGAGTCGATACCTTGAGTCGATGCTTGAGTCTAGGTATCGATACTTGAGCAATTTTGAAAAATACTGCTTTCTAGAATCACCTTGTGATATCGATACTTGAGTCATGAGTCGATCCTTTAGTCGATACTTGGAGTGGTGTTGATACTTAAGCATGTGCCAAAAACTCAACTTTTTATTATTTCCTATGGCTTTGATACTTGGTACTTGAGCTAACTTGTGAGTTGACACTTGAATAGTAAGTGTCGATACTTGGACATGTTGGCTGAAACTTTGTGTGCTATTATATTTTATTTTTGGATCTTTTTTAAGGGTCGATACTTGAGATTCTTGAGTCAATACTTGAGTCGTGCCATTTACAAAATGTATGCCAAACTCTGAACTTTGAAACATTGACATGTTTCTTTCAATTATCTACTAAAACATTATATCCTTAGCTTTTCCACATGTGAAGACATTCAAAACATGAAAATCTTCTCCCTTATTGATTGATCACTTAAGTTTATCATTTATAAGGCTTGAAGGATATCTAAAATATTTATCTCACAATAATAAATAATTAGTATCTCATATATACTCAAATATTTTGTTATTCATCAAAATCAAGGTCGGAGTTAACAATCTCTCAATTTTTGATGATGACAAAATTTTGAGTATATAAGCATAAAAGCTTAAGGTATTAAGTATGTGAATCTTCATTATAAATGTTGGTACCATGATAAGATTGACTTTCAAGTTTTAAGTATTAAAGTGATTTACTAGAAATGTTCCTCACAATTGTTAGAGAATAAGGGTGTTAGAACATAATTAATTATTATAGGTTGAAATATTAGAGCATGAACTTATGTATTAGGGCACTAATATATTGAGTTCATGAACAACCTCTTAAATATCAATATTTCAAACAATTTATCTATGTATCAGTATTGTATTAATGCATATGTTAATATACCAAAGTAAATATATAAATGTTTTGAGGAGTGCAACAAATGTATCAAATCAAATGTATAACGTATCGAGAAGTACTACAAATGTGAACAAAATCAAAAGATGAAAATTAGGTTTAAGATTTTTAATTTTTCTTCCTCTTTCTTATGTAAGTGTGCAATTCACTATTATTATTTTCTTATATACCAATATTTTTACTCTCGCTTTTTGTTATCATTCAATCAAGCAATATGATATTATCATGTAAAGTATCAAAGTAAGTATATAAAGGCTTATTATTAATACTTTTAGTCTCCCTTTTTCATTATCTCCCCCTATTTATGTATATAGTTAAGATTATTTCAAAATGTATCAGAGTTAATTCATGATGAAAAAGTACCAGAGCAATTATTGGAGAAACTTTCATTTATACAAATACCAACATGAAATATATATATATAAAGATAGTTTCAATACAAAATTTGATGTTCTGTAGACATCATGGACATCAAAAGTAGGATAAAATCATAAGTAGAACAATAGTCCAGGGATAGCATCTATGAGGATACTTTTTATCAGATGGAAAACTAAGACTATGGGAGCCATAGTCCTAGAAGCTGTGAACCTAAGGGTCTTGTGAGTCATGTTTCTGGTCCTGTAAGATAGACCAGAGTCATGGAACCCTGGAGTATGGATCCTAAGATCCTAATAGTCTGAGTCCTAGGAGAATGGTCAGCTAGAGTCAGATCTGAGAAGTGAGGTGTTGAAAGATCAGAATCACCTGCTGGTGCTGGAGGATCTGCTGGAGCTGGAGGATCTGTAGGTGGTGGTCATTATGGAAAATCCGATGGAGGGTCTGACAATCCAGCTAGAGTAGGAGCCAGACACTGGATAGTAGGTAGGATCTCCATAAATCCTATCTCCATCCACTCCCTAAGCTACCACAAAGCATCATTAGTGTGGGTCCTTAGCATATGCATCTCCGTCTGCATCCAGTTAACTTTGATAGATAATATATAGATATCCTCTCCGACCATGCTGACAATGGAATGACCCTCTCCCTTACATCATCATCTATCTAAGCTCTTGGAGGAGGAGCTATGGGAGTCTACGAAGTTGGTTGAGTTGGAGCCTCGATGTGTGCAGAAGCAAGGGGAGGTGTAGTTAGCTCGGTTGCTTTGTCTCAGCATCATCATCAGGTGTTGGCTCAGATGGTCTAGTCTCAGTATCATCTTGAAGTGCTGGCTTGGAAGGTCCATCCTCAGTAGCTCAGAGCACATCCTCAGAATCAGGCTCTGCCTCCTGCCCTGAGCCTCTCTTGATCCATCTCCCTCTGATCCTTCGGTATCCCATGTGATATAGGGAAAGGTCATCATACGTGTCAGTGTGCAAAAGCTCCTTGAAGGCATCACCCTCAAGTAAGATATTGGAAGCATGGAACACTCTAGTCAGCCCCATCCCATATGGCAAGCATAGATGCCTACTGATCACTATCTTGCATTTGATGTGCCATGATCCTGAGAGGTTGATTGCCATCCTCCATGCCAAGACAGTCATGAGTATCAACTCCTCTATAATAGAATCAAATCGACCAGTCTTTGGTATGAGAATGAATGAAGTGATGTGATGAAGTAGCCACATCTCTACCAAGAGCTAGTTGGCGACCATAGTGGATACGCCCCTGACATCATCTTGCTCAAGAATGCATCTAAAATTTGCTGCCCTATCTCCTAAACTATCTGCTATCATGCCTCTGATGGGTATCTCCCAAACTCTACCTAGAATATCAACAATCATAGATATCTTAAACCCTCCGACCTCCGCAATCCAACCATCAACTCCTTGAGCCATGGATCCGTAGAACTCTCGAATGAGGTGAGGGTAATTCTCTTCTTCATCAAATAAAAAGTCTTACATCCAGTAGCTCAAATCCACTCACCAATAGAAAATCCCTCTTGATCAAAATAATCAAAGTCAATCCTCCTATTGCTCATGATCACCTTCTCGGACATCTTCTCAATCGTCGGTGAAGGGGGTGGATAAGGACAAATCTCCCTATGCTCCTCAAGGCATGTCAAGCCTTAGACTGTCGCTCATATCCTCATGAATCACCTGATCTAGCCCTTTTGGCATGGTGTGCAAGTTGTTTCCATGGCCTTATTCTTCAAATCGGATGGAGATGATGGAAAGATCCAAAAATGGAAGGCTAAGGTCAAGATTTCTACTATTGGAGGGCAAGTGGAGTAATTTTGGAAAAGTCTAGGAGAGAGGAAAAAGAAAATGAGTGGGAGAGAGGTTGCTGTTGAGCTTTAATAAAACATGATTTCATCGATGAGTCAATATTTATGTTTTGTCCAAGTGTTAATACTTCGGTGAGTCGATACTTGGCAAAATTGCAAGTGTCAACACTTGGATTCTTTGAAAAATTTTGAATTTTTCTATGGAAAAAGGAATTAAAGAAGATTTTGTAGATGATATTAGGAGATTTATAGTAATTCAAGAAGATGAGTTTTTAATTCAGATGATATTACAAAGAGTTAGGTTTGAGAAAAGGTGAAGGGTTTACTCAAACGAATCTATTACTCCTAGTTCTCTCCTAATCATGCAAAATCTATCTTCATTAAGGGATTTTGTAAAAATATGTATTAATTATTTATTAGTATACACAAAATTAAGCAATACATCACCATTTTGTATATGATCTCTTATGAAGTGGTGTCTTATCTCAATATATTTACTTCTAGAATGTTGAACAGATTTTTAGTTAGATTGATTGCACTTATATTATCATATCATATGAAAATTTTGTTTAGTTTAATACCAAAATCTTTGAGTTGTTTAATTTATAAGATTTGAGCACAACAACTTCTAGCTGCTATATATTCGATCTCGATCATAGATAGTGTAATTGAATTTTGTTTCTTACTAAATCATGAAATTAAATTAACTCCAAGAAATTGATAGCTACCACTAATGCTCTTTCTATCTAACTTACATCCAATAAAATCAGTATTAGAATATACAATAAGCTCAATTGAAGATTATCTAGAGTATCATAAGCTAATATCAATAGTGCCTGACAGATATTTAAGTATATATTTAACATCTAATAAATGAGACTCTTAGGATTTGACTGATACATAGCATACATGTAAATACTAAACATGATATCTGATCTATTAGTAGTGAGATATAGTAAAGAGCTAATAATACCTTTATATAACTTTTGATAGATACTTTTACCATTTTCATCTTTGTCAAGCTTATATGAGGGACTCATGGGATGCCAAGTGGTTTTGTTATCTCCATCCAAAACTTTTTTAGTATCTCTCTTATGTACTTCACTTGGTTGATAAAGATTTTCTCTTTAGTTTTCTTAATTTAAAGTCCGAGAAAGAAATTTCTTTCTCATCATGCTCATCTTGAACTCCTCTTGTATTAACTTGGCAAACTCTTGACAAAGAACTTTATTAGTGATACTGTTGACCCCTGGAATGATTTTGATGATAACAAAATATTGGAGCATGCATTTGATACTGACTCTTTTCAAATGTTTAAGAAGTTTTTGTAGGATGTTTCAAATGGACAATCATTCACCCTACATTCTAAGATCAATGTAGTGTATCAATGTAGTCATAAAAAAGTTTCATATGTTTAAGAGCCCTAGGTAAATTTGTTTGTATATTCATATAAAAGGTCCAAATTTATATAATTTTTAGTACAAAGACCTTAGATTAAGTTTAGAAGTTGTTTGGAAGATGTTGGAAGAAGTTTGAAGTTATTTGGAAGCATTTGGAGAAGTTTCACTTGAGCCGACTCAATAATTAGAGCCGATACATTTTCTTGGCACGGCACAGAAATTTCATGATAAGTAATCTGAGCCAACTCAAGAAAGAATAGAGTCGACTCCTTGAGAGTGAAGAAAAACTAGTTCTGAGAACACAGTCATCCGAGCCAACTCAAGGAAGAATAGAGCCGACTCCTCTAGAGTGAAGAAAAACTAGTTTGAGAACATGGTCATCCAAGCCGACTCGAAGTCTACGAGCTGACTCAAATCCCAGTCTTTGAATAGTAATGGCTAGTTCCAGAATTCAAATTTCTTGAAGAAAAAGCCTTCCCAACGGGTAGTTTTCAATTTCCAAGAAATTCTAACGGCCATATTCACCTGGGAACACTTCAAGGAGCTATAAATGAAGGATTTAAATGAAGAAAAAGAAAGTTTTTCAAGCTTATAAACAAGAGAGAAGATAGCATTGAATATTCTAAGTGCTTTCAAAAAAAAACTTAAGCTCTTCAACAACTTCCCACCAACTTCTTGAGTTATTCTTTGAGGAATTAAGTGAGCCTCAAAGAGCATTGAAGAAGCAATCAAGAAGGCTTCATTAAGAGTTTCAACTACAACCATTCAACAACTTTGGTTTGTTTTTAGTATTGCTTCCTTTTTAACTCTATTTTTGAGTTGTTTCAAGTATAGTAGGTGGCTGTAACTTGTGAATTGCTTTTAGGTTATTGGTGAGCCTTGAAAACCAAGTTGGGTTGTTAGTGAGCCAGAGAAAACTAACATTGTAGTAGGTTTTGGATTGTGAACCTATAAGAAAACAATCCGGCTGTATTCAGAAAGAATATAGTGAAAATCCTAAGTAGGCACCTTGGATAGTGGACGTTGGAGCTGGGTTGCTCCGAACCACTCTAAATTTATGGTATTTGTGATTGTTTTGTCTTTGCATACTCATTTGCTTCCGCACACAATACTTTATACACTTCACTCACCATACAAAGTTTTCAAAAGGCACATATTTGTTGAAATTATTTTCAAATCCAATTCACCCCCCTCTTAGGTTAGCTAATTGGGTAATAGACACCAAATATAATATCATCAATATAAATTGCACCACTAACAAATCATCATTTTTTTTAAAAAATAAAGTGATATCAATATTTCCTCTAGTAAAACTATTTTCAAGTAAAAATTTGCTTAACCTATCATACCATGCACGTGGGACTTATTTTAAACCATAAAGAGCATTATGAAGTTTAAAATATGATTTAGATAGAAATGATTTTCAAAATATAGTGGTTGTTCAATATAAACCTCTTCTTCTATGTATCCATTCAAAATATATTTTTAATATCCATTTGAAATATTTTAAAATTTATGAAACATGTAAATGCAATTAGTAATCTAATTGTCTCTAATCTAGCAACAAGAGCAAAAGTTCATCAAAATCAATGCCTTTTTTAAAATTATATTCTTTAGCTACAAGTCTAGCTTTGTTTTAAATTGCTATTCTATTTTTATCTAACTTATTTCTAAATATCCATTTAATTTCAATTATTGATATATTAGATGATCTTTCTACTAAAATTCAAAATTTATTTCTTTTAAATTGATTTAATTCTTTTTGCATTGCATTTATCCAATTAAGATCTTTTCAGCTTCTTCAATACATTTAGCTTCAACTTGAGATATAAAAGCTAAGCAATCTCGCACATTTCTAAGAGAGGATCTAGTTCTTATCCGTCTTAATGGATCACCTAATTAGTTTTTTAGAGTGCCTATGAGCATACCTCTACTCTTTAGATAGATCATTAGGCCTTGATAAAGGTCTTTCTTCTTGTTCCTCCTTGTTTTGATCTTCTTCAAAGTCCTTGGGGGAGCATCATTTAGAGTCAATTTTTCTATCCTTTGAACATCCATTTCATCATCAAAAGTATCTTCTTTTCTAGAAGATATCGTTAGATTTATCAGAAACCATATGCATATATTCTTCAAAAACAAGGTTCTCTTGTTGAAGATTCTATATGCCTTGTTAGATATTGTTATGGCCGTTATGATGACGTGGAGTGTCTCAGATTCCGCCGGGCATGATTCGAGCCACGTGGAATTTTTCGGCAGAATGAGATCGGTCCAGCAAGGTTGGATGTCGCTCCGCCTCGGCCGAAGTCGAGGTCGGTCTGGGCCTTCCTGCTCCTTCGCTAGGTGGCGCCAGGAGATGGGTCCACCTCGGCCGAAGTCGAGCACCTCTCTGCCGCTCCGCCAGATGTCCACCCAGGAGGGGCCCACCTCGGTCGAAGCCGGTGGCCCCTTGCTCCCTCGCCAGGTGGCGCCCTGAGATGGTCCCACCTCGGTCGAGGTCGAGCCGGGCCCTCTCACTCCTTCGCCAGGTGGAGCCCGGAGACGGGTCCACCTCGGCTGAAGTCGAGCACCTCTCTGCTGCTCCGCCAAGTGTCCGCCCAGGAGGGGCCCACCTCGACCGAAGCCGGTGGCCCCTTGCTCCCTCGCAAGGTGGCACCCTGAGACGGTCCCACCTTGGCCAAGGTCGAGCCGGGCCCTCTCGCTCCTTCGATAGGTGGCGCCCGGAGACGGGTCCACCTCGGCCGAAGTCGAGCACCTCTCTGCCACTCCGTCAGGTGTCCACCCAGGAGGGGCCCACCTCGGTCGAAGCCGGCGGCCCCTTGCTCCCTCGCCAGGTGGCGCCCTGAGACGGTCCCACCTTAACCAAGGTCGAGCCAGGCCCTCTCGCTCCTTCGCCAGGTGGCGCCCGGAGACGGGTCCACCTCGGCCGAAGTCGAGCGCCTCTCTGCCGCTCCACCAGGTGTCTGCCCAGGAGGGGCCCACCTCGGTCGAAGCCGATGGCCCCTTGCTCCCTCGCCAGGTGGTGCCCTGAGACGGTCCCACCTCGGCCGAGGTCAAGCCGGGCCCTCTCGCTCCTTCGCCAGGTGGCGCCTGGAGACGGGTCCACCTCGGTCGAAGTCGAGCGCCTCTCTGCCACTCCGCTAGGTGTCCGCCCAGGAGGGGCCCACCTCGACCGAAGTCGGCGGCCCCTTGCTCCCTCGCCAGGTGGCGCCCTGAGACGGTCCCACCTCGGTCGAGGTTGAGCCAGGCCCTCTCGCTCCTTCGCCAGGTGGCACCCGGAGACGGGTCCACCTCGGCCGAATCAAGCGCCTCTCTACCGCTCCGCCAGGTGTCCGCCCAGGAGGGGCCCACCTCGGCCGAAGCCAGCGGTCCCTTGCTCCCTCGCCAGGTGGTGCCCTGAGACGGTCCCACCTCGGCCGAGGTCGAGCCGGGCCCTCTCGCTCCTTCGCCAGGTGGCGCCCGGAGACGGGTCCACCTCGAACGAAGTCGAGCGCCTCTTTGCCGCTCCACCAGGTGTCCGCCCAGGAGGGGCCCACCTCGGCCAGGGCCGACTAACCAACGCGGTAAGACCACCGAAGGACAGGAGCATGGGTTCCGAGGCCTCCTCTCGAGCAGCGCGCACTGCACCTCGAGAGGAGCACCGGTACGATCGACAGCGACACGCGAAACCTCGCTTACATCGGCCCGACAGGTCCCGCAGCCGAGGGGTGAAGTCCTGACAAACCAGGACCCGGTAACGGGCGTTGTTAATGCTTGGGAAGGAGAGCGCCCGCGCTCGGCCCAAGGTCAGGCCGGCGTCCTCCCTCTACCCTTTCCTCGCTAGGCCCGGCAAGCAAGGCGAGGAGGCCGCCGGGTTCTTGAACCCAAAAGGGAAAGGAGAAAGAAAGTGAGGGAAGGAGGTGAAAGCATAGAGGGGGCCTCCCGAAGGCAGGAACCAGAAGGCAGCGTGATGGGATAAAAAGGGGAAGAGTGGATGACCAGTTAAGCAAGAAATAGAGACTGGGAAAGAGAAAAGCACCGAGAGCAGGATCCAAGACCCCGAGAGTGGGCCCTTGGCGCAAGCCCGGTGAAGGAACTCGGCTATATTTCTACTCTTCCTGAGACTTTTCTTGCTAAGCACGATCTCTAAGTCTGGGACTCCTTCGGGGGCCCATCTTGGAGACTCTGTTTGGTGCGGACACCAAAGGTACCAGAATAAGGCAGAGGCTTCTCAACCCTCTGTAATTGATCAATAATTTATGAGTCCATCTGTAATAAGGGCTTAGCTCATCTGAGTCCATTTTAGTTGTTATTTGAGTATTTTTAGTTGTTATTTCACTTCTGTACTAGTCAGCTCATGTTGAGCTAGTTCAGTCCAATGCTAGTTAGCTCATGTTGAGCTAATTTTATTTTTTTGAGTCCTGTCCAAGCATACTGAAGACTCAAGACTATATTATACAAGTGAAGACCAAGTCCAGCCAGATTGAAGACATGGAAGTTTAGCCCAAGTCCAACCCAGCTTGAAGATTTGAAGACCCCAGGAGAAAAATCAGAAACCCTGATTCCTTGCAGATGCCCTCCAGATGCCCAGATTCCCTTCCAGATGCCAAAGTATATTCATAAATAAGGGCATCCATGATTCCAGAGGTCCATCTGCATCCTAGCCCAATGAAATCAAGCCCAGGTGCCAAGCCCAAGCCCCTAAGAAGCAAGATACCAGGGAATATTCCTGCTACCTGGCTACCAGGCCACCCCAGCTTCCAGAGGCCCAAACCCATGCACCCGGGCCCCTTTGGGCCGGCCTTTTGCTGCTCCTAGAAGCCCAACACGCCCCCCTAGGCGTCCTTGGAGTCTTGACCAAGTCAAGAAAAATTTTAGGGATTTTTCTACCTAATATTTCCTTATTTTCTAGCTAGGGTTTGAGAGGGAAAAGGATTCTTATGTAAAGACTTATGTACCCTTACTTGGAGCCCAAGGTTAAGGGTCTATTTAAGGGACCCTAGCCTCTTGTATGAAAAAAATTTTTGATGAATGAAAACCTTGAGTTCTTCTATTGAGTTGTGTGATACCCTGCTGTGTGCATAAAGGGGTTTGCGAGAGTTCTTCTTCCCAGTGCTGCAATCATCTTCCTGCTACCAACAAGCATCTCAGATCCCTGGACGCCCACTCCAAAAGAAGCCTTCCCTTGCTGTTTTTCCTTTGTTTTCTTGTTCCTTTGTGAGTTTTCTAACCCCTGACAGGTCGTTTGCAGGTCCCCGAGTTCCTACGAATCCAACGACTCCAGCCAAGCCTCAATCGGATCACCGAGCAGAAAGCCGGGTATCCGCAGGTCTTTGGCTCGATTTTCCAGGCCGCATCCATCGAGGAACGAGAGACCCTTTTGCTGCGATCTTCACAGACATTGTCAGGTACACCCCTCTACCTCCAGTAGTTTTATTGTAGGAGAACTTGCCCTAACCGAGGCTTCTCAGCCCCGGCGATCCTTCTTTTCTACTTTTCTAGGTCCTAATCTGCATGCTGATCTTCTAAAATTCATATAAAATTCCCTATAACTTATTTTAATCTGAAATTTGGGAATTAATCACCCAACCCCACATATAAAACATATAAAAAAATTGCATGCATATTAGTTCCCCATCATTTGGTATCAGAGCTTAGATTAGGGCTTGTTTTCTGTAATTTTTCAGTCCGTATATACTCTGTTATTTTAATTATTTCTCCCTGTTAAAAACTCCAAAAATTCTGAAATTTATTTTCCTGGATTTATCATAATTCACAGTAATTTTAAAACTTTTTTCAGATTTTATTATGACCTGTGAATTTTCTGAAAGCCGAAATAGGGCCTGCAAATTTTCGGCTCTGTTTTTTTTAGCAAGACATGTTTGGAAGTTTTAGGGTTTTGTTTAGGAGTTTTTGCATATTTCTTAATTTTAGTATATTTCCAGTATATTAGGTCATGATTTGCAAGTTTTCTTCTATTTAAAAAAATACCAAAAAAAATATATATATATATATATATACATATTTTCCAAAAATATCAAAAAAAAAAAATAAATATCTAAACCATAATTTGCATCCTCATCTGCCTGCCATCATTGCATAATTTACTTTTAAGGGCACTCTTGCTATATCAGATGGGGGGAGGATTTGATCACCTCTCCTTAGCCCAAAACCACATCCCTTGCATTCAGTCCCAAGCCTTAACCTAAAATTAATTAGACTTAATTTGCCCTAGTGGGCTAGGGACACCAACTGGTCGGGTCCGGGCTAGTGTTAGATCACTGTGTCAAGTTAACCTGTGTGTGCCTTGTGCTTAGTGTCTAGAACGGTGGTTTAGGGATTCAATCCCGAAGGGCTTGTGTGCTGGTCCGCCTACCTGGCCAATCTCTGATTGGTGTCTAGGATTGGCAATCAGGGACCTAACACTCCCCTTACACCTGCCTGGCTGAGTACAGGGTTACTATAGGCTAGTTTGCCACCCTGATTGAGCATCTAGTTTGGACTTTAGGTTTAGTCAGCTATAGTCGGTCTGATCGAGTCTTGCATGAGCACTAGATCAGGAGTTTCATATCACCCACCTCCTTCATAAATATCTGAACCCATGGAAAATTTACAAGCCCAAATAAAAGCCCTAGCTGATCAAATTGCCCAGATAACTATCCAGATGACCCAGTTAACTCAGTCTCGTATTCAAACCAATGATAGAATTGACTATCGTGCCAATAGGTTTGATCAGTTAAAAGTCCGGGTAGGGACCCCAAGAAAAACCCATGGGTCACAGTCTGAGCCAGATCCTGACTCCCCTCAACCTAGGAGGACCCCAAACCCTGATCTATACCATGAGGTCGAACCTAGGAGAGCCCCTTATCCTGACCCGTACTACAATCCTCAACCTAGGAGGACCCCAAACCCTGATCCATACCTTGAGGCTGAACCTTGGAGAGCCCATCATCCTGACCCAATCCCTAAGGTTAGTCCTAGAAGACCCAATCAGGATTTTATAGACCAAGAAGATAGATCCTATTTACCCTCTTCCTATAAGCCTAGTATACCCACAACCTATAGATCTTATGACTCTAAATCCTATGAACCTAGAACTTATGAATCCATAACCTATGAACCTAGATCCTATGACTCTAGATCCCATGATCATAGATCCTATACACCCATACCCTATGAGCCTAGTAGACCCAACACCCAATATTCTGACCCATATAGGGAGTCAAACCCTAGGAGAACCCAATATTCTGACCCATATAGGGAGTCCAACCCTAGGAGAACCCAGTATTCTGACCCAGATAGGGAGTCCAATCCTAGGAGGACCCAATATCCTGACCCATATAGAGAGCCCAACCTTAGGAGGACCCCATACCTTGATCCAACCTTAGAACCTGATCATAGAGCTGACCCAAAATCCTATGACCCCAGATCCTATAATCCCATGACCCATAGATCTGCACCCTTGTCCTATGAGCTTATAGAACCCATAACCCCTAAGTATCAGCCTAGTACTAGTCATGCTTCCCCTAGTCAACTTGAACCCTATAGGATGAGTATCCCTAAATATGAACCCAATAGTGAGCCACTACCTCTTATACAACCTGAACCTACTAGGAGTGGTACCCATAATCAGAGACCAGAACCTAACCAATTTCCTGCTAGTCGACCTTCTCCAACCATTCCTGAGATTCGCAAGGCTTACATTAACGTGGAAGTATATGAAGCTGATGTGAGCCTAGTGGATGAGTATGAGGGAGAAGAGGAGACACCTTTAGTAGACCTAGAATTAGCTGACCCAGTAGATACCCAGGTAGATTCCAACCCAGAGCTAGTTGACCTTGACCACATCCAACCTAAAGCTATAATGGAAGAACAAATAGAGGAAGAGAACCTAGGTACTGCTGCTAGAGCCTTACCTGAGGAAACCATAGAGGAGAGCCAAATTATAGAGTCTAGTCCAAAAATACAAGAACCAGAAGAATTTATTAAGGACCTGATCTCTTTGAATCAATACCTTCAAGATGAGTCCCCTCCTATAGTTCCCATTAAGGACCTCTTCCCCGAAATTAGTGACCCATCCTTCCATTATGCAAATCCTGTAGATATAGCTCAACCTCATAAGGTTAACCTCATTAGTATAGGATTAGTTCCTGACACCCCGTCTTTTATCCTATTTTATCCAACTAACCATGAACCTTTTTCTCTACCATACCAAACTAATTCTGAACCCACTTCCTATTTTCTGCCCTTTCCTGACACCTCCAGCATTTCTAGGATCATTAGATTGCATTTAGCTGAGATTAGCATACTGCATGCATTCATCACGCATATTAGGTTTGCATCTTACTTCTGGCATACTCTTTGGAATTTGCTAGGAGTTCACTGTAAATTTTCATGTGCATGTCAAGCTAGGATCAAACCTAGAGAACCTATAATCTATTAGGTTTAGATCCAAAGAGTTCAATAAAATTTCCTTCGATAGGAATGCATAGTCGAGTCTGTTAGGTGTCAGTATGAGTCCTTTGCATCATTTGTCTGCATGTGCCTAGCATGTTCACCACCCGCACTAATCTTAAAACAACTGGCTAATTCTCGAAGAAGGGTCAAAGAATTTGATGTAGTGGATTCTATCTTGGTTAGGCTTAGGCCTAAAAGAAGCTTCATGCTCGCAGAGCCGGACCTTTTAAAGTGATAGAGAAGGATTGGATCAAATGCCTAGGTGTTAGACTTGCCTTCGGATTTGGGCATTAGTTCTACCTTCAATATTACAGACCTGGTTGAGTATAGGGAACCGGCAGCGATACCTAGTAAGGCCTTTGGACCTATTCCTTTTCATTGTGAGTGACCCTAACCCAGAGTGTCCACTAACAAATTGGCCTGAGAGAGGAGAACGGATCGAGCGTATCCTGGACGATCAAGCCATCACGACCCGGGGCCGTGACTATCAATGCTTCCTGATCCGATGGCAAGGCCAGCCAGAGTCGAACGATTCGTAGATTTCTCGAGAGGACTTGCAATGCCTCAACCCAGACCTTCTCGAGAGATATGTGAGCCAGTCTGATCTTCACTCGACAGGGTCGAGTTCCTCCCACCCTGGGAGAATTGGTGCGGACACCAAAGGTACCAGAATAAGGCAGAGGCTTCTCAACCCTCTGTAATTGATCAATAATTTATGAGTCCATCTGTAATAAGGGCTTAGCTCATCTGAGTCCATTTTAGTTGTTATTTGAGTATTTTTAGTTGTTATTTCACTTCTGTACTAGTTAGCTCATGTTGAGCTAGTTCAGTCCAATGCTAGTTAGCTCATGTTGAGCTAATTTTATTTTTTTGAGTCCTGTCCAAGCATACTGAAGACTCAAGACTATATTATACAAGTGAAGACCAAGTCCAGCCAGATTGAAGACATGGAAGTTTAGCCCAAGTCCAACCCAGCTTGAAGATTTGAAGACCCCAGGAGAAAAATCAGAAACCCTGATTCCTTGCAGATGCCCTCCAGATGCCCAGATTCCCTTCCAGATGCCAAAGTATATTCATAAATAAGGGCATCCATGATTCCAGAGGTCCATCTGCATCCTAGCCCAATGAAATCAAGCCCAGGTGCCAAGCCCAAGCCCCTAAGAAGCAAGATACCAGGGAATATTCCTGCTACCTGGCTACCAGGCCACCCCAGCTTCCAGAGGCCCAAACCCATGCACCCGGGCCCCTTTGGGCCGGCCTTTTGCTGCTCCTAGAAGCCCAACACGCCCCCCTAGGCATCCTTGGAGTCTTGACCAAGTCAAGAAAAATTTTAGGGATTTTTCTACCTAATATTTCCTTATTTTCTAGCTAGGGTTTGAGAGGGAAAAGGATTCTTATGTAAAGACTTATGTACCCTTACTTGGAGCCCAAGGTTAAGGGTCTATTTAAGGGACCCTAGCGTCTTGTATGAAAAAAATTTTTGATGAATGAAAACCTTGAGTTCTTCTATTGAGTTGTGTGATACCCTGCTGTGTGCATAAAGGGGTTTGCGAGAGTTCTTCTTCCCAGTGCTGCAATCATCTTCCTGCTACCAACAAGCATCTCAGATCCCTGGACGCCCACTCCAAAAGAAGCCTTCCCTTGCTGTTTTTCCTTTGTTTTCTTGTTCCTTTGTGAGTTTTCTAACCCCTGACAGGTCGTTTGCAGGTCCCCGAGTTCCTACGAATCCAACGACTCCAGCCAAGCCTCAATCGGATCACCGAGCAGAAAGCCGGGTATCCACGGGTCTTTGGCTCGATTTTCCAGGCCGCATCCATCGAGGAACGAGAGACCCTTTTGCTGCGATCTTCACAGACGTTGTCAGGTACACCCCTCTACCTCCAGTAGTTTTATTGTAGGAGAACTTGCCCTAACTGAGGCTTCTCAGCCCCGGCGATCCTTCTTTTCTACTTTTCTAGGTCCTAATCTGCATGCTGATCTTCTAAAATTCATATAAAATTCCCTATAACTTATTTTAATCTGAAATTCGGGAATTAATCACCCAACCCCACATATAAAACATATAAAAAAATTGCATGCATATTAGTTCCCCATCACTGTTCCCTCTCACCGTTTTCTAACTTGACTGTCGGAGCTCCCTCGCCGGGATCCCCGACCAGGGCTTTCTGACCTTGTCTTGCAGGACTGGGAGCCAGGAGACCTCGGGGCGAGATAGTCTAATCAAATCAGTGGCTTTGAAGCCACAGGCATGGCGGTGAGATCGGCAACAGATTGGCGCACCAGGTAGGGGGCAGGACAACACTCCCAGTTTGAGCTAGCTCTCCGTGGGACAAAGCATGCTCCGGCCATCGTGGTCACACGCGGGCGTGAAGCATCCACCAGCTGAGTAGGGGAGGTCCCCTCCCCTTAGGGGCCACGTAGCCCGAAGAGGGAGCTTCCCGCTCCCCCTCCTCTTCCACCACAGCCGACCTCGGTGGACGGACCTTTTGCGGCTGTCATCCAACAGCTGCAAACCTTGACTACGGCAGTTCGGCAGCTACAGCATCAGCAACGCTCCTTGGCCACGCAGCCCCAGCCAGGGACTCCCGCGGCTCGAGCCTCGGGGCTGCGCGAAAGTCTGCGCTCTATCCATGACAGGCCATCCCAGCCGCGGGCAGCCTCCAACCCCCGCGGGAGCCACCAGACCCCCGCGAAGAGAAATTACTCTGGTTCGATGGATCGCGAGAGTCGATCCCTGGCCGATGATGTCGAGACAGTGCACCGCAGCAGGCGGCGTCGAGGCAAAGCCCCCCGTCGAGACCGATCGGCGCCCCCTTCACCAGCGGCCTCGGTGGAAGACTCCATCGACGAGGCCATCAGGCGCCAGGCCGAGAGGCGCCTGGAGGAGCATGAGCGCAAACTGGCAGAGTTCGCCCGCCGATTTGCCGATTTGCAGAACTCCTTGGCAGGCCCGGCGGGATACGACTCCCAGCCCCCCTTCTCCCAGGAAATCCAAGAGGAGGTGATCCCTACGATGGGACCACCGACCCCTTGGACCATTTGGAGAGCTACAAAGCTCTCATGAGGGTCCAGGGGGCCACGGACGCTCTTTTATGCATTGCCTTCCCCGCTACCCTCTGGAAGGCTGCTCGAGTCTGGTTCACCCGTCTTGAGCCCGGATCCATTTGCTCCTTCCATCAGTTGGTAGGAAAGTTTGTGGCGCACTTCGACGCTTGTCGGAAGGTGCCGAAAGAGGTGGACAGCCTCTTCTCCATCCACTAGCAGGATCAGGAGCCGCTTCGAGACTACATCACCCGCTTCAAGACCGCTGCCCTGGAGATCTACAGCCTGGACGAGCCCGTTGCCATGCTGGCATTAAAGCGCGGGCTCAAGATGTCCCGCCTGACTTATTCCCTGGACAAGAAGCCCCCCAGGACGTACTCCGAGCTCCTCCTCCGTGTCCACAAGTACATCCGAGCGGAGGAAGCCGATCGCACCCGACGAGATCTGGACGGGAGGACCCTGAAGAAGCCGGCCCCGAGAGATGTTCCAGGGACCCGAAGGCCAGGGCCACCTGCTGACCCCCGTCCAAATCCGAAGCTGAAGGGCGGAGCTGCCCCAGAGCGAAGTTTCACCTCTTTCCTTGCCCCCAGGATGAAGATCCTCATGGAAATCGAGGGCGAGCACTACCTCCGCCGACCTCTCCCTTAGAACCCAAGGAGCACCCGTGACAAGTCAAAGTACTGCCAGTTCCATCGCGAGCATAGCCACGACATGGAGGAGTGTCGCAATCTAAAGCGGGAAATCGAGGAACTAATCAAAAGAGGCTACCTCAGGAAGTTTGTGCGGAACGAAGCTCCGATGGAGGGACAGCCGCTCGCGGCCCTTCCCCCGGTCTCCGCGATCGATAATCGCCCGATGAAAAAGTCGGTGGGCATGATCTCTTGCGGAATCGGGCGGGTGGCAAAGAGAGCCCAGGAGGTGGGGGACCCGGAGAGTGTACCCCCTTTTGAGAAGGGGAATGAAAACAAGAATGTAAATAATGATGCCATGGTGGTCGAGATGACCATCGCAAAGCATCCTGTACATCGCATCATGGTAGATAGTGGAAGCTCTACTGATGTGCTTTTTTATGATGCTTTCTCCCGAATGAACCTGTCTCATGATCAGCTAAGGCTGGTGCACACCTCTCTTGTGGGCTTTTCCGGGGACTCGGTGGGGGTCGAGGGGGAGATTACACTCCCTGTCACCGCTGGATCCCCACCTCGACAGACAACAGTCATGATAACATTTACCGTTGTCAAGCTCCCTTCGCCTTACAACGCGATCCTCGGGCGTCCGGGGCTCAACCAGTTGGATGCCTTGATTTCCACGAAGCGGTTGCTAGTCCAATTCCCCATGGTTTCCGGGCCTGTGGTAATGAGGGGGACGACCCAGCCAGTCCAGCATTACCTTCAGATGGTCCCAGGTGCCCGGAGCACCGGGCTCGGCTCCGACGTCGACGACCTCGACTTAAGGGAGAAGGAACCCAGGGGAGGACCCGTAGAGCGTCTGTTGACATATCCCCTCGGTTCGGACCCTCAGAAGACTGTGCAGGTGGGGGCCCAGCTCCCGGAGGAGGAATGGGCCTGCCTGCTAGATTTCCTCTGCATGAATGCGGATGTCTTTGCATGGTCTGCGGCCGACATGCCAGGCATCCCCTATGAGGTCATCACCCACAGGTTGAACGTGGATCTGAGGTGCTGCCCGGTTCGCCAGAAGAAGAGGAGTTTCGCCACGGAAAGGCAGAGGGCCATCAACGAAGAGGTGGAAAAGCTCCTCGCCGCTGGTTTCATGCAGGAAGTCCAGTATCCCAACTGGTTGGCGAATGTGGTCATGGTAACGAAGAGTAGCGGCAAGTAGAGGATCTGTGTGGACTACATCGACCTTAACTGAGCCTGCCCGAAGGACAGCTTCCCTCTTCTGAAGATTGACCAGCTGGTGGACACCACTTCGGGGCATTGCCTCCTCTCTTTCATGGATGCCTTCTCCAGGTACAACCAGATTCGAATGAACCCAGAGGATAAAGAGCACACCGCCTTCATCACCGATCGTGGAACTTACTGTTACAAGATGATGTCGTTTGGCCTTAAGAACGCCGGGGCCACGTACCAGCGGTTGGTCAACAAAGTCTTCAAGGACCAGATCGGCCGCAACATGCAGGTGTACGTGGATGACATGCTGGTGATGAGCAAGCCCCTCTTGGATCATGTTGGCGACCTGGCGGAGACCTTCGACAACCTCCGGCTTCACCAGATGAAGCTGAACCCGGTGAAGTGCACCTTCGGCATCTCCGCCGGGAAATTCCTAGGGTTCATGGTGACCCAAAGAGGGATAGAAGCCAACCCGAAAAAGGTCCAGGCCATCCTGGACATGGAGCATCCCGCCTCCAAGAAGCAAGTGCAGCGACTCACCGGCCATATAGCCACTCTGAGTCGGTTTATCTCGAGGTCGGCCGACCGCTGCCGGCCCTTCTTCAAAGTGCTAAGGAAGATGAGCGACTTCGCTTGGACCGAGGAGTGCCAGGAGGCGTTTGACGAGCTAAAAAATATGCTTGCATCACCTCTACTACTTCCCAGGCCCGAAGAAGGAGAGGAGCTCGTCCTCTACCTGGCGGTCACCCCGGAGGCCGTCAGCTCGGTCCTGGTTCGGACCGATGACCAGGGAGTCCAGAGGCCGGTGTACTACACAAGCAAACTCCTCCGCAATGCGGAGCTCAGGTATTCCTGGCCTGAAAAGCTCAATTTTGCGTTAATAGTGTCTGCTCAGCGTCTCAGGCTCTATTTCCAAGCACATCCCATTGCCGTCCTGACTGATCAGCCACTGAAAGCGATACTCAGCCAACCCGACACATCAGGGCGATTGGCGAAGTGGGCACTCAAGCTCAGCAAGTTCGATATTGCTTATTGGCCAAGGTCGGCCATGAAAGCATAAGTGCTGGCCGACTTCTTGGTCGAGTATGCAGGCCTAGGCAAGGGGCCAAAGCGGGACTCTCTGCACCAGCAATTGAAACCAGGACCTGAGGAGGACGCGTGGATCCTTCATGTGGATGGAGCCTCAAACTCCGGCGGGAGCGGAGCCGGTCTCATTCTCACCAACGGCGATGGGGTCGTCGCCGAATGTGCACTCCGCTTCCAGTTCACCGCGACTAACAACCAGGCGGAATACAAGGTGCTCCTCGCCGGGCTAAGTGTTTCCCGCGAGTTGGGCGTGGCCAACCTCAAGGCCTTCACTGATTTCCAGCTGGTGGCCGGACAGATCTCCGGAGAATATGGTGCACACGACCCTCAAATGATGAAATATCTGGAGCTCGTCAAAACGAGCACGGCCAGATTTCGGTGCTTCAGCATCTCCCATATACCCCGCGGGAAAAATGCCCGTGTGGACGCTCTCTCCCGGCTGGCGACCCTGCCGGACTCGTTGCTGGGTCGCGCTCATGTAGAGCGCCTCAAGGCCCCGAGCTACGAGACCCCTGTGGAGGTCCAACAGGTCAGCCAGGAGCCCAGCTGGATGGACAAGTATGCTGAGTACATAACCGACGGCACCTCGCTGGAAGACCGTGCAGCGGCCCGTCTTATCAAAAAGAAGGCCGCGTGGTTCATCCTAATGGATGGGCAGCTATATCGGAGGTCTTACTCCTATCCCCTCCTCAAGTGCCTGAGACCCGTGGAGGCCGTACTCGTACTCCAGGATATCCACGAGGGCATCTGTGGGAACCATGTGGGGGGCAGAACGCTAGCATACAAGGCCCTCCACCAAGATTATTTCTGGGAGACGATGAAGGAGGATGCCGCCGACTTCGTGAAGAAGTGTGATCGATGCCAACAGCACGCCGTGGTGCAGCGGCATCCCTCCACTCCACTTTTCCAGCTCTTGGCTCCATGGCCGTTCGCCCAATGGGGGATGGATCTCTTAGGACCATTTTCCCCGGCATCCGGACAGCGGAAGTTCCTGATCGTGGCCATTGATTACTTCACGAAGTGGGTCGAGGCCGAACCCCTAGCACGGATCACGGAGGCAAACGTCGTCAAGTTTTTTTGGAAGTCAATCATTTGCCATTTCGACCTCCCCCATATCGTAATCACCGATAACGGGTGTCAGTTCGACTGCCAGGAGTTTGAAGAATTCTGTAGTGACCTCGGCATCCACCATCGCTTCACCTCGGTGGCGCACCCGTAGACAAATGGAGAAGCCGAGGTGACGAAAAGGACAATCTTGCAAGGCCTCCAGACGAGGCTGGATCAGGCCAAGGGCAGGTGGGTAGAAGAGCTCTCGAGCATCTTGTGGGCGTACCACACCACCCCGAGGATGGCCACCGATGATACCCCGTTCAATCTCGTCTTCGGAGCCGAGGCGGTTATCCCGATTGAGCTCAGTCTACCCAACCTGCGCGTGGAGCAGTACGACGAAGCAGAGAACCCCGCCAGGATGATGCTAAACCTGGACCTCCTTGAGGAGACGAGGGACAAGGCCCGAGTCTGGATGGCGGCGTACAGGCAGCGAGTGGCCAGGTACTACAACGCCCGGGTGCGACCAAAGTCCTTTCATCCCAGAGATCTGGTGCACCGGCGTGCCGAAGCATCCAAGCCACGAGAGTGCGGGAAGCTCTCCCCGAACTAGGAGGGCCCGTACAGGGTGGCGGAAGTCCTCCCTCATGGGGCCTATTACCTGGAGGAGTTAGGAGGGTCCAGATTCTCTCAGACCAGGAACGCCTCGAACCTGAGGATGTATTATCAATAATGTAAGATTCCTCGAACTCCTGCAATAAAATTCCTTTACTTCAAACACTTTTTCTTGCCTCGTAGGAAAAGAGGCACTTAGCTCTGAGTTCGGCAAACACGACTGTGGTCGGAGACCCGAGAAAGCGAGAAGTCCTGGACTTCGGTCTGGAAGGTGGGGCAGAGCCCAGCTTGCCCACACGATCATGGAGAACAGCTCGGCAAGCCGTGCAAGGCTCGGATAAAGCCTGTGGCCCCAGGGTTCAGTCTGGAAGTCCCGAACTTCGGTCCGGAAGGCGGGGCAGAGCCCAGCTCGCCCACGCGATCACGGAGAATAGCTCGGCAAGCCGCGCAAGGCTCAGATAAAGCCTGCGGCCCCGGGGTTCAGTCTGGAAGTCCCGGACTTCGGTCCGGAAGGTGGGGCAGAGCCCAGCTCGTCCACGCGATCACGGAGAATAGCTTGGCAAGCCGCGCAAGGCTCGGTCAAAGCCCGCGGCCCCGGGGTTTAGTCTGGAAGTCCCGGACTTCGATCTGGAAGGCGGGGCAGAGCCAAGCTCGCCCATGCAATCATGGAGAACAGCTCGGCAAGCCGCGCAAGGCTCGAATAAAGCCTGCAGCCCTGGGGTTCAGTCCGGAAGTCCCAGACTTCGGTCCGGAAGGCGGGGCAGAGCCTAGCTCGCCCACGTCATCACGGAGAACAGCTCGGCAAGCCGTGCAAGGCTCGGATAAAGCCTGCGGCCCCGGGGTTCAGTCCGAAAGTCCCGGACTTCGGTCCGGAAGGCGAGGCAGAGCCCAGCTTGGCCATGCGATCATGGAGAATAGCTCGGCAAGCCGCGCAAGGCTCGGTCAAAGCCTGTGACCCCGGGGCTCAGTCCGGAAGTCCCGAACTTCGGTCCGGAAGGCGGGGCAGAGCCAAGCTCGCCATGCGATCACGGAGAACAGCTCAGCAAGCTCGAAGGACTCGTGCAAGGCCTGCTCTACCGTCACCCGACCCGAAAGCTCCGAACTTCGATCTGAATGCTGGACGGGACTCAGTCTACCTGCGAACTCAGCCTGGAGCAAACCACAGGACCTAGTCTCGGCACTCGAAGCAAACATCTCAACAAGACAAAAAAAAAAGAGAGAAGAGAAAAAGAAAAAGAAGGCAAGGTCGAGACTTGACAAAAATAGATTTTTCATTGATTTGAAAGAGCAGTACAATGAAGGAGTCCCGACAGGCCGGGAGTCCTCAAAAAAAAAAGGAAGGGAAAGATACAGGTGGGGGCTAGTTCGGTGCGATGGCACGGTCCTCAGGCGGGGGTGCGCGCTCTCCGTCTTCGCCACCGGCGGGTGGCTGCTCGGGGTGCTGCTCTGGAGCTGCAGCCGCGTCGCCTGCTGCAGCTGGAGCCTCGCCGGTGGGCTCCTGCCTTCTTCCGTCGAGAACCACCCCACTGAGATCGAGCTCGGGGTAGAAGGAGCCCACCTTCTCCCGGCACACCTGGAACCACTTCAGGAAGGAGTCCACGGTGGCCTCCTGGACCTCCGCGTATACTCGTCGGAGGCCCGGAATTTCGGGACGGCCTCTTACGCCTCCCGCTTTGAAGCCTCCAGCAGCCCGTTGACGTAGGATCTCCGCTCCTTGGCTATGCTCGCCTCCCTCCGGGCCTCCTCCACCTGGCGCTCCGGCGACTGGGACTGAGCTCGGAGGCGAGCCTTCTTTGCTGCGTCCTCCTCCACGTGGCGCTGGTTGGAGATCCTCTCCTTGGACAGAGAGGTCTCCAGTTATTTGATGCGCCCCTCGGCGCGCGCCAGGTCGGATTGAAGGGCTTGGTTGTTCCCCCGCAGCTCAACCCCCTTCTCCATGAGGCCCTTCATGTCAGCTGCGAGTTTGCCGAGCTTCTCCTCCTTCTCGGCATCCTTCTTGGCGTACCCTGCGAGGAAATTCCTCAGCAGTAGCACGTCGATCTCGATCTGCACAAAAAAGAGGAATCGGTCGGTTAGAAGTCAACTGGAACTTTGAAGGGGAGGGTTCCGAGTCCGGACTTACCGTGAAGAGCTATGGAAGGATCCCGAGCAGAGCGTCGGCGTAGTCCCGGCCGCCCCTCAGTCGGCGGTCCCAGGAGGTGCAGGCAAACTCCATTACCCTCTCCGCGAGCCACTGATCACGGATCACGGAGCACCGGCTCGTGAGGGTCGGTGGCGTGGCAGACAGATCGGCGGCGGTAGGAGCGACCGATCCCCCGGGGGGACTGCCACCGGCGGGGCAGCTGGAGTCGCCGACGGCGCCGTCGGAGCTACGGTGGAGGCGGGCGCTGCCCGGGAGGGAATCGAGCCTCCCTCTTCTGTGGCCCCGTCGAGGTAGATGATGGGAGTGTCGACAGCCCTGGCCCGAGGTGGCCTGGGTGCGGGAACTGCAGCTACTGGGCTAGGGGCGGGCGTCGGCACGGCCTCCCAGCTCACCTCGGTGCGAGCCCTCTTCGTCACGGGCTCATCTCCCTCGATGGTGTCCCTCTGAGCGGCGCCCTCCAGGAGGTTTTCCAGGGAGAACTTCATACCTGCAAAAGAACGGAAGTCGATCAGCCCAGTTAAAGAGAGAAGTGCGAAGTAGGAAAGAAGGCTGAGCCTCACCCGGCTCCCGGATGGGACTGATCCCCGCCTCGAACAAGTTCTGCTCCGAGAGCAGAACATCGAGCGAAGGGACCACGTCGCTCAACAGCAGGGAATAAGCCTCCTGGTCCCCCGGCTCGACTTGGGTGTTCCAGTTCGGGGACCGATCCGGCTTGCTCTAGGCCCAGTCGACGTCCTCGACCGAGGCAAAAAAGAACCGGTTCTTCCAACCCTTGATGGAGGAAAGGAGGTCGAACCGGACACACCTAGGCCGGGGTGAAATGTACCACCAGCCATCATCGGTGGAGTACCGCTTCAGGGTGAAAAGAGCCCTGAAGAGAGAGAAACGGGCAACGAACCCGTGGAAGTGACAGAAGACGATGAAGGCAAAGATGACCCGGATGGCGTTGGGAGCCAACTAGGCCGGGACCAGGCGGAAGTGACTGAGGAAGGAAAGAAAGAAAGGGTGCAGGGGAAACCGAAGACCTCCAAGGAGGAAGTCCTTGTAGAAGGCTATTCGGCCAGGGTCGCTTAAGGTGACGCGGTCACCGGGCCGTGGGAGAGAAAGATGGATCGACCCCGGGATGCCATAGACTTCCCGGAGCAAGGAAAGGTCACCTTCGATCATCATTGAAATGTGACCGGAGGGACCAACAGAAGAAAGGGCCGGAGGAGGAAGTGAAGAGATAGGACTGGCGGAGATCACGGGGGGAGACCTGGGACCCCTAGGGATACCTATGGTTATGCCCCCAGGCTAGAGCTGCCTACGGACCTCCTCCGGGATCACCTCCGCTTCTGAGGAGGAAGACGATGGAGTCCTCGGCCGGGACGGACCGGCCTCGTCTGGATTAGACGAAGCATGGTGACGGCGCGCCATGGGGAAGGAAGTGGTGAAGATAGATCGCTAAGGGAAGGGGACGGAGGCAGACGAAGGCACTCACCTAAACCCACTGTGCAAAAGAGGTGGCAACCCGGGGGAGTGGAAGATAGCCTACTGCAAACCGCTGGCGGAGCGTGAGAAAGGGAAAGGGCCTCATTCTGGAAAGTCCCCCTCCTTTTCAAATTTGATCGATAGCGGTCATACCCGTCATTCCGTTCCAAACCACTAGATGATGTCGCATGGATGCATGCCCGACATCGACGCTTCGGTTATGGAGAAACGGCCTCCGTTTCGAAGCGACGCATTAATTGCAACCGGAGAGGCGACGTGTGGCAGCCTCTTATAGGACCTTGGGTGCAACGAGGAACGGCGACGAGGATCGTGGCAATCATGGTGCGAGATCTTCGCCTTCCCCACGTCATCTCCGTATTAAATCCCCACGTTCCAAGCCATGACGCCTCAACGGAACGGGGGATGGGGGGCAACTGTTATGGCCATTACGATGATGTGGAGTGTCTCAGATTCCACCGGGCGTGATTCGAGCCACGTGAAATTTTTTGGCAGAACGGGATCGGTCCAGCAAGGTCGGATGTTGCTCCGCCTCGGCCGTAGTCGAGGTCGGTCTGGGCCTTCCTGCTCCTTCGGGGCTGACTAACCAGCACGGTAAGACCACCGACGGACAGGAGCACGGGTTCCGAGGCCTCCCCTCGAGCAGCGCACGCCGCACCCCGAGAGGAGTGCCGGTACGATCGACAGCAACATGCGAAACCTCGCTTACATCGGCCCGACAGGTCCCGCAGCCGAGGGACGAAGTCCTGACAAACCAAGACCTGGTAACGGGCGTGTCGGTGCCTGGGATGGAGAGCGCTCGCGCTCGGCCCAAGGTTAGGCCGGCGTCCTCCCTCTACCCTTTCCTCGCTAGGCCCGGCAAGCAAGGCGAGGAGGCCGCCGGGTTCTTGAACCCAAAAGGAAAATGAGAAAGAGAGGGAGGGAAGGAGGTGAAAGCAAAGAGGGGGCCTCCCGAAGGCGGGAACCAGAAGGCAGCGTGATAGGATAAAAGGAGGGGAAGAGCGGACGACCAGGTAAGCAAGAAATAGAGGCTGGGAAAAAGAAAAGCACCGAGAGCAGGATCCAAGACTCCGAGAGGGGGCCCATGGCGCAAGCCCGGTGAATGAACTCGGCTAGATTTCTACTCTTCTTGAGACTTTTCTTGCTAAGCACGATCTCTAAGTCTGGGACTCCTTCGGGGGCCCGTCTTGGAGACTCTGTTCCCTCTCACCGTTTTCTAACTTGACCGTCGGAGCTCCCTCGTCGGGATCCCCGGCCAGGGCTTCTGACCTTGTCTTGCAGGACTAGGAGCCAGGAGACCTCGGGGCGAGACAGTCTAATCAAATTAGTGGCTCTAAAGCCACAGGCGCAGCGACGAGATCGGCAACATATATAAAATATTCTAGAAGGATACCTTTATCTGACTTGGCATTAAGTTTACTTAAGTTGCCTTTACCATTGTTTAAAATAAAATAATGATATCCAAAAATATAAAATATTTTATAGTAGATTTCTTACCTTTCCAAAATTCGTAAGGTGTTTTCTTTAAAATTGGATGAATCAAAATTTGGTTCAAAATGTAACATGCCGTGTTAATGGCTTTTGCTCAAAAATATCTTGGGAGGTCATTTTTATAAAGCATGGTACGTATCATTTCTTCTAAAATCCTATTTTTTCTTTCTACCATATCATTTTGTTGAGGTATCATAGGTACAGAATAACTGTGATTAATACCATTTTCAATGTAAAAGTTTTCAAAATCTTAATTTTGAATTTTGTTCCATGATCATTATGAATACAAATATTTGAAGTTTCTTTTTTGTTTGAAACTTTTGCATAAAACTTAGTAAATGATAAAAATGTTTAATCCTTATGTGCCAAAAACATCACCCATATTAAGCTTGAGAAATCATTTACAATAACTAGATCATATTTCTTTTTGCCTAAATCCAAAAGTCTAGAAGTAGAGACTATACCTTTTGATTTGAAAGAAGTTTTAGTTTATTTTCTAAATTGACATGCATCATAAATTTTATTTTTTCAAAAGTGAGTTTTGACAAATCTTTTATAAGATCCTTTTTGTTCAATTTTAAAAGTAAGTCTATACTAATATATCCTAATCTACGGTGCCATAACCAATTAGTCTCATCAACTTTAGCTTCTATTGCAACTAGATATTGACCATTTTGCAAAAGAAGATCATCAATATCTACCATGTAGATGTTTTTATGTCTATATCTAATAAATATGATTTCATTGTCATTGAGTCTAGAGACAATGCATAATGAAAATTTAAAAATTACTTTGAAATCTTATCACAAAATTGATTAATGCTAAGTAAGTTATGTTTCAATTTATCTACAAACAAAATATTTTCTATGTAACTAGAGGGGATGATACAAACTCTACTAATTTAATGATTTTATTTTTTCTATTGTCACTAAAAGTCACATTATCCTCATTCAATGCTTTAAGAGATATGAATTACTTCATATCTTCGGTAATGTACCTTGAGCAACCACTATCAAGGTACCACAATCTTTTCTTCTTTTTGATTACAAGACACACCTACAAGACAAGTTTAGTTGAAACTTTAGTTATCCAAATCATCTTGAGTCCTTTTGGATCAGTAAAGGTGGTTCTTTTTAGAATTCAAACTTTTTGTACATTGTCTAGTTTCCTACGATCGCATAAGTTTTATGTCTTAATCTACTACAACAATGACAAGTAATGCTAGAAGATGCAGGAACAAATTTTTTTTTGAAATACTTTTATTATTTTTGTTGTTTATATTTTAAACTAGCTTTGTTAAAAATATCATGTTGACTATTTAAAAGTAAAGTTTTTCAAAACTATATATAAACTTTTCAATAAAAGGTTTGACTTTATCAAATTCTTTCATGCTCTTATTTTCTTTGCTTAAGGCTTTATTTTCTTTTAAAAGTTTTTCATTCATTAATGGCAATTTTTTCATTTTTGAATCTATATTTTCTTGAGTTAAACTTTCATTTACTTTTATTAATTCTTCCTTTTCATTAGCTAAAGCAAGTTTTAAGCCTTCAATTGTTGATTTTCTTAAGTTAAGATATCATTATCTTTTGATAGTTTTTCATTTACACCAGATAACTCAAGAACTTGTTTCTTCATTTCTTTGCTTTTCACTTTTAGCTTCATAAAATTATTTATAAGTTTAGTAAAAGTATCTTGTAATTCTTCAAATATAAATTTACTTTCGATTTTAGACCTTACCTCTTTCTCATTGATCATGAAGCATAGATTCGCAACCTTTTATATCTCTTCATTGGAGCTAGAGTTGTCACTCTCACTTCATGTTGCCATTATTACCTTCTTCTTGTGTTTTCTTTTAACTTTCATAAAAAAGGGGCAGCCCATCTTGTAGTGATCTGGCTTCTTGCATTCAAAGCATATAGATTGCTTCGTCTCCTTTTCCTTTTCTTTCTTTTTATTTGACTCTCCTTTTTGTGGCTTTTCTTGTAGCTATAATTTTTCTCTCATGAATCTTCTGAATTTCTAAATATAAGAGTTGTTTCATCATCTTCATCTCTCTCATCCGAGTCTTCACTAGATTTTTTCTTAGTAGTTATAGACATGAGGGCAATAGTCTTCTTCTTCTCCTTTTTTGCTATCTTTTATTTCAATATCAACTCATAGATCATGAGAGAACCTAGGAGTTGCTCGATGAAAAGTGTATTAACATCTTTGGCTTCTAGTATGGTAGTGACCTTCGTATCCCATGAAGTAGGAAAAGACTTGAGAATTTTATTCACAAGTTTAGCATTAGAAATAGGCTTACTCTCAAACCATTTATAATGATAGTAAATCTAGTATATATTTTAATTATGATTCACTAGGTTCCATCTTAAATATTTCATAGGTATGAATAAGCATATTTATCTTGATATTTTTATTTGATTAGTACCCTCATAGATAACTTTAAGTATATCCCCAATTTTCTTGATTGAAGAATAAATAAAAATCCTATTGAATTCACTAGGATTTAAAGCATAATAAAGTAGGTTCATAGCCTTAGCATTCAATTCAGCTTGTTTTATATCATTCTCATCCCAATCATCCTCAAATTTGTGAATGGCAATACCATCTACCATGATAGTTGGTTTGTGAGGCCCTTTCATAATGACCTTCCAAAGGTTATAATCTATGACTTGTATGTAGATGTGTATGCATGCTTTTCAGTATGTATAGTTTATTCCATTGAATAAAGGTGGATGATTTAAAGCTTGTCCCTTGGCAATACAAGCACAAAATTAGGTTGCTATTCGATATTTAACTCAAGATTGTTGGATCTAATTCATCGAGAACTAAGCTTTGATATCACTTGTTGCCCAGTAAAGCAATCGAAGAGAGAGGTGAATTGAATTTTTTAAAAATTTAAAGCAAGTATGTGCTGAATTTTGAAAGCAGTGAAGTGATTGTGTTGTAAATATATGTGCTGAATGTAACTATATGCAATGCTTGAAATAAAAAGAGGAGGGGAAGAGCAAAGCACACAAACACAAACTTTTATAATGGTTTGGTGCACCTCAAGCATCTATATCTACTTTCCAAGAATCCTTTAAAAATTTTATTATGATTCCTAAAGATTATATCCAATTTATTTTCTAAGCTTACAAATCAAAGCCTTATTGGTTTTCTTTTCTAGGCTCACCAATACAACCTTACAATAAGCCAACCTTAGGCTTGCAATTCCAAGGCTTGGAAGGGCCTATTCCCTAATTACAATCCCCTTGAAACTAGTTACAACTAAAAAATCAAAGTACAAAAGAATGAAAGCCAAAAGACTCTCTAAAAGAGCAAATGAGTGTCGATGAAGCTTTTGAAGGAATCTTTAAGTTATTTTCTTCAATGGAAAGTCTTTAATGATTGCAATGATTGCTGGTTGTTAAAAATTGAAGGCACACTTTTTAAAACAAAGCCTTTTTTTTTAGAAGGTAGCTCTTGGAAGATTTTCTTAGAAGTACTTAACTTTTTCTAAGATTTTCTTGCTTCTTCAATGAGTTTGGAAAAAAAATATACTTAAAGTCTTCAAAAAATCATTTATGACTATTGTAGAGTAAAAACTAGCTATTTGATATAATGTTTAACTTCCTATAGTTCTAAAAATATAGCCATTACTATTTTGTCAGACTTGTAAATATCGATACTTGTCTATGAATTGATCCTTGAGTCAGCACTTAAGTCCAGGTGCTGATACTTGGACTATTTTGAAAAATACTACTCTTTAGAATTATCCTGTGACATCGATACTTGAGTCATGAGTCGATCCTTGAGTTGATACTTGAAGTCTAGGTATTGATACTTGAGCCTGTGCCAAAAATCTAGCTTTTTATTATTTTCCGTGGCTTTGATACTTAGTGCATGAGTTGACCTATGAGTCGATACTTGAACAGTAAGTGTTGACACTTGAATATGCTGGTTGAAAGTTTATGTGCCACTATATTTTATTTTTTTAATCTTTTCTAAGGGTCGATACTTGAGATTCTTGAGTCAACACTTGAGTTGTGCCACTTGAAAAATGTGTACCAAACTCTAAATTCTGAAACCTTGATATATTTCCATCAAGTATCCATTAAAACATTATATCTTTGACTTTTCCACATATGAAGACATTTAAAACATGAAAATCTTCTCATTTATCGATTGATCATTTAAGTTTATTATTTATAAAGCTTGAAGGGTACCTGAAACATTTATCTCACAACTCTAACAAATAATTAGTTCCTCATATATACTCAAATATTTTATTATTTATCAAAATCAAGGCCATAGTCAACACAAACTTTATCGATTCCAATGATTTTGTCTTTTCCAATGTCATTAAAATTTACCTTTCTCTCGTCTTGATAGCAACCTTGTAATATTATCGGGCTAGTGGCTAGTCTCCATGCATCTCTCTAGCTCCATTCCTTGATGAAAATTAGATGAGAAGGTCAGGAGTTGAGACAATAGCTTCAAGCCAGTTCAATCTTGGTCACCGAGATAAAATGGATTGTACTTTATCAAGGTGGGCTTCCAGCTTTAATAGGAAGAGTGATTTTGCCTTCAACCCCGATTAAGTTTCCAGAGAACCTAACTAAGAGAGTTGGGACTCTTTTTAATTTGTCTTTAGATAATTTCATTTGAGAGAAAGCATCATAAAATAACACATCTATAAAGCTTCCATTATCAACTAATACTTATTTTATATCATAGTTTACTATTATCATGGATATACTAATGACATTATCATGCTGGGTTTGAACCCTGACTAAGTCATCATCAGAAAATAAGATTACATTATTGCTACTGCTCTACCTCTTTGAAGAGATTTCTGCCCCCTAAGACCGTGTACCCCGAGAGATCATATTAATCATTCTGGCCTTCGGTAGATTTTTGTCTCTCCTTTGGCTTGCTGTTAGTTAGGACTTTAGGCATCGAGCCAAGCTCCTCCCAGGTGGACATACTTTCTAAGGTAGCCATATTGAATAAGGTCTTCAATCTTGTTTCTCAGCTAGTTCCATTCTTTGGTATCATGGCTATGATCTCGATGGAAGTAATAATACTTGCTTTTATCACGGGAGGTTGATAAAGCCTTCATTTGGCAAGGCCTTTGTAGATACCTTTCTCTTTTTATTTTCATACTAAATTTGTTGATTGGATCCTTTGACTTGGGACTTCTTCAGTGCGATGAGTCAGGTGTCTTGTGTTGACTCCCATCTAATCCTCCTTGGGCTTGCTTCTTCTTTGGCATTCCATTGACTTCTCATTAAGTAAGTATACCTTCCTCCATGCAAATATACTTCTAAGCATACATTAGTAGCTTTGAATAAGATTTAGGATACATCTTATCTAACTAATAAGTAAATCGGGAAGGGTGTAGGCCTCTTTTCATGGCTAACATGGTCATGGACTTGTCTAGGTGGTAAACCTCCAATATAGTTGCTTTGAAGCGAGTCATGTAATCTTCACTCTCCATCTTGCTGTCAGATTGAGAAAAGGCTATTTAGAACTTGTGGCATTCCTTGGCTAGCATTAAAGTAGGCCACAAACTGCTTCTTCAGCTATCTAAAGAAGTGGATGCTCCTTGGCTTGAGTCTAGAGTACCAGGCTCAAACTACTTTATGAAGAGTAGCTAGAAAGGCTAAGCAAAGCAAGGCATTGGTAATACCTTGAATCATCATAGGAGAGCTTTGTAGCTCTCTAGGTAGTCCAGCAGGTCGGTGATGCCATCCTAGGGCTCTAATTGGGATATTTTGAATTAACTAGGAATTGGCTCCTCTATAATTTATCAAGCGAAAGGAGGATGGCTGTTGAACTTCATCAGACCTCTAATTCCTCCCTGAAGATCTATAAGTCATTGGTCAATCTCTTGCAATTTGCGATTGTAACCTTCGAGCCATCGATTGCAATCTTCGAGCCATCGATTGCAAGATGCAAGGAAGTCTATAGGTTGAACCCTCCTGAAAAGATTTGGATGAGGAACGAGGACATTTTTCTTGCCTTTGCTCTCTTCCTCATCACTGACCCTCATAATTGGAGATCACTTGTCATCGTGATAGTGACCGTGATTGATGGGAAGTTGGTTGGCAAAGAAATCTCTAAGAGGAGATCGTCGACTTGGTCGAGTGGCAGCAGTGGGATCTTCTGGATGCTGCTTCGTTATAACTTACTGCTGCTGCAAGTTTATAGCCATGTATTGCAAACCTTGCACAACCTTGGTCAACATTTGCACCTTCTATACTAGAGTGGCAAGTAGGTGCTACTGGTCTACTGGCCATGGAGGTGGTGAAACAATAGGCTCCATCAACTAGTTGGGGCATCCTTCATGATGGAAGACCATCTAGTATTGCTAGTGGAGGTGTTTTAGGCTCTGGTCCTTACTACGGTCCTCTCAACTCTTGAATCTTTTTCTCCTACCTAGCATACCAACTATTGCTGCCAAATCCCCACTCCTGACATTGGCAACGGTGAGCAATCCCAACGAGACTCTCTGATGAGATGTGGCTCCACTCCTGAGTGCTTCTGGCACTACCTGCAAGAGAAGTCCCGCTTGACAGATGGTTTCTGATAGGAGACCCTCCTGAAAGAAATAGGTGCAGGTGGTTTGACATGATCCTACACTAGGCATGCAAACAGCAACGGGAGCAGAATGGATTTTAAAACATTTTTAAAAATTCGTGCAGCGAAAATCTGCTCCGCCAAGAACCTAATCTATTCATGTTGCATATAGGCATGTATCATGATATAAAAATATTTGCAAAATATTAAACAAATAAATCTATTTATGCATGATTAAAAAAAGTAATTTTCTATACCTTTATTCTGCCTAGAATAACTCTGGAATAAACCTGGAATAAACCTGGAATAGGCTGGAATAGCAGGGATAAATCTATTCCAGCTGCCTTCTTCCTTGGGACGTTTGAACAATTTGTTTTGAGCTTGAAAAACAGTGATGAAACACCACCTTCCGGACCTCCGTTTGCTCCCAAATCGAAACAGCGGCAAGGTGATCGAGTGTATTTCAATCTTCAACAGAAATCTACAAGAAAAAGTCAGCAAGAACGATGTACAATTCGGCCAAAACCTGCTGCCAGAATTTCTGCAGCAGAACAGGAACAGCAGCTTGTCCCTGCGCTTTGGAGCAGCAGCAGCAATTCGGCTCGCCTTGCTTGCTCCCAGGAGTAGAAGGGTACTCCCTCTAGAGGAGAGACGTGCCCGGGGCTCTGGGATCCACCGTCACGCGCGGTGCTAGCCGCTGGAAGGGTAGTCAGTCATAGTGGATTGCAGCAACACTCCTATGTTGCAGTGCAAGTTTGAGCACAAGAAATAACCGGTTCTCTCCCTCACACACTCCAAAACCCAGCCCCAAGTTTACTCTAAATGAGCCTCTCAAAGAAGAACACCCAGATTTTGTTGTTGCTTTCTCTTGGTTCTCACACACTGGAAAAACTTGGCTGAAACAGGGCATAGGAAGCTGTTTAAATAGAACAGCAGGGAGAGGGAGTTAGAGAGGCTGGGAAAGGAGGAGGCAGACGGCTGCGTTACATCCTTTAACCAGCAATTAACATGAGGTTAAAGCCAGCGGGTGGAGGGAGGAGAAGAGACATCGATTGGCTTTCAACCGGACATTTGGCCTCTTCGTTTCATCCAGCATTTGGTCTTCTTCGAAAGGAGTTCCAACCAATGATTTATCGTGTAAAACGGTCAATGGAGAGGAACACCGGTTCAATTAACCGGTCCAAGCCATTTAAACCAAACAGTTCAATCCAATTGAACCTGGTTCAAGGGATTAAAATTAGTTCACAACCAATTTAAGGCCAAAACGAACTCCGAATCAGTTCAAAATTGATTCAGAAAAATCTAGGCGCAGACCTGGTCAACCCGAAATAATTTTTGGTTGACACAGACAAGGGCAAGATGGAGAAAAGAGTGCTCAAAAATATCGTGACCATAAAATCAAGACGATTCCCAATCGTAATCGGTATCCGGATCAGAGAGTAATCCTCTGTGGCGAGTGACCTCATAGGTTCGAACCTAAATGGTAGCACTAGAACAATTTTAGTACCAGCACAGGAAACCATCTAGCAATGGGTCCCGGTGCCTGGATAGGTCGAAGATGCGGGAGCAAACTATCAAACCTCTGGCATATGGTTACCGTATAATTCATCCCTTTGACCTCTAAAGCTCAGGACGACTGAGATTGGGCTGCCAACCCAGACCGACTCAGTCGACTACGTGTCTCAACCTTGCAAGCCCAGTGACTCTTCACTAGGACTACCCTGGCTGAGGATTTGCTAAATTGAGATACTGCGAGACATTCAATCCAAACTGTTTGGACAGGTCAATTCCATCTTGGTATATCACTGCTCCACAAGTACTTGCCTGTACCCAGAAACCTTCCGTCATCGGATTAAAAATCTGGGTAGTCCGGCACCAAAGCACAGGGAGTTGCTTGCAAGCTACCGTGATGACCTCAGGTCAGAGGGACACATATACCTATATCCAATCGTGAGTATCCCTTTGGTAGAAAGGGGTTGCACGGAGTCACGTTCAATAAGATATTACATATCCCACTTGCAGATCACATCAGTGTCACCACACTCATTTGGTCAAGAGGACAACCAAACGATGTGAACTACAATAACCTATACTTGATATATTGCCGTCCAGTATAATATATCCTTTGGTTGTGAACAGGATTTAAGGACCACTCGATACATCCTCTCTGTATCAAAGTCAGTGTAGTCCTAAGGACTTCATCACATGGAAAGAGTTCATTTCAGGAAAATACAATATATGATGAGCTGCCAAAAATAATATTTTATTAATTCAAAGAAAGAGTACAATACTTAGCTCAACCGCCTACAACCTAGGCGATTGGCTTTGGGACACAATTCCCAACACCTCCACACTCAAGTTAGAAGGGAAGTTGGGCAACAGTAGAGCTAAGAAAAATGGTGAGCGAGAGTGCCTGCATGAACATTTAGTGGATGGTAAAAGCATTACCTATCGGGAGTCCCCTCTTATCTATTTATTGTTACTCGGGATAACTGATTTCTATTGGGAAGTAATCTTCTCTGGATAGAATAACAACTTTTTGTTGAGATCCTTTTTTGTCAAAATTTTTTTATTGAGATAACAGCTTTCTATTATGACAGTTATTATCCAGTCATCCATGCCTCTTACTCGAGCATTTCAGATAGTGGCATCAGTGTGCCTTGTTTGTTGTTGACTATAATAGCCTTGGCATTGTATCCCAATGTACCTGACTAAAAGTCTACCTTGGTAGCTAGTCAAGTTCGAGCAATTACTCGGTCAATGTGTGTCAAGGTATGTAGTACCAGCTAGGCTTAGTTACCTATAATCTCTCATACCTTGGTGCCAAAGTTGCTCGGTATAGTCGCCACCTTGGTCATTTCCCACTCAATCATTGATCCAATCATTTTTCGAGACCAAATAAGTAGTTGTCACAACAGTATCATTTCATAAATTTTATTAATTTTTAATTTTTAAAATAACTTTTAGCTAATGATGTTAGCAATATAGTTATGTGAAGGGCAAACATACAAAAATGGAGTTTGACAAAGCTATACATGCAAATATGAATTTTAAGAGGGCATTCATATAAATTTGAATGTTTAGAAGGATATACACATAAAATTTTATATTTATTTATTTATTTTTCTTAATGCATTTTGTCTTCTTAATCCATATTTTTTTATGGGTATGGAATGATTAGAGTCATGGCAAAACCCTATAATCTTCTTTTTTTTTCTTTTTCTTTGGAGAAGTATATCCCTATAATCAACTATATCTTGGCTTTTACAACTATCTTCTTGGGATTTGTATAATATTTTTTAGATGCAAATGTTGGTTATTCAAATGGAGTCAGGATCTTTTGTGGTGCATTCTTTTCACTATAGATGACTATGCAACCCTAGATGCCATATTAGGGATGGCAATGGTTCAGGTGTAAGTCAAGTTAGCCAATATTCATACCTATCTCATAGTTAAAAACACCATATCCATACTCTCCCTATACTTGTCTTGAATTAGGTCGAGTTGGTAAAGAACTTATCATGTAAAAATTATAAAATACTTATAATTTTAAAAGAGAGATTTATATTAATATTATTTTGGATTAGGTTTAGGATGGCGCATACCATTATCCATAGCTAACCCAAACCAACTTCAGGTATTTTTCCTAGAACTCATACACATCCTAGATTTTAATCAGATCGGGTAAAACCTGTCACACTTGGGTTATAATAGGTACCCAATGAGGTGGATATAATTGCCATCCTTATGCCACATCATCCATCTCAGAGGCAAATGGCTCTCCAACATGCCATGTTGGGCATTCAACATGACCCTCTCTATCCTTGAGAGTTACAACAACCATCCATCTTTAAGATGGATGATGTGGTGGGGTTGCACAGTACTCTACTATATAAAACATATACCATAGAGGATCTTACTCAGATCGAGATGATGCTAGTGGAGAGAAATCTTGATTGACAAACTCCATTTTGTGCCTATAGAAAGCCTGGAAAGTGTAGGGCAATGCTATCAATTGACAAATTAGTTCTCCCAGCTAATCTTAGTTATGGGTTGTACTACCCTGACCCAACAGATCAAAAATTGATTTGGGCTTAGTCCACTTACTTGACCAGTCTAGCCACAAAAAATTGGGCCTAAAAAGGTTCAACATGCATTTTAAAGCAGAGAAAAAAAGAGAGATGAAAAGAAGACTCCCATGAGAGTTTTCTTCCTCCCAATTCCATCGGTGGAGGCTGACATTGAGGGAATTTTCTTCGTCCCAATTCTATTAGATGAGGCCAACATTAAGAGAAACTCCCGCACCTGCCAATGGGAATTATCTTCCTCCCATTTCCATCGGAGGAGGCCAACATTAAGAGGGACTCCTACACTTGCCTCTTTATATTGGCAAGCAGAGGACCCCCTCCTGCCTCACTAGTAGAAATCTTGCTCTCATAGTCAAATTGGCTAGCAATTAGTTCGAGTTTTGTTAGACATAGATACCACCATGCTGGTTGATTAACCTCTATATCTTGTTAGAAATGAAGGCAACAACCTTATAGACCTCTAATTGATCTTAATTTCCATCTTTCCAAGCTCTAAAATCATGGTTTTCGGTTGGTGAACCATCTGATTTTATCCAAAAAAAGTGGGCTCAGTTGGTTCCCCTAATTTTAGGTCTACTAGCCCTATTTTTTCTTTTTCTAGCCATGTCCATCACCAATCTTGGTCACCAACATACTCATCCACATCACCATGATCATAGACTAAGATTTTTAGTTGGCTATCACCATATTTTCTTTGAAAACTAATTCTTTAATTCCTCCCCTTTTTCTTGGTACTTCTCTTGATTTTTTGATGCCAAATGTCATCTCCAATCACTAGTTTAGGGATTCTTAGTTGCGCTACCATGCTTGCATCCCTAATGATAGTCACCGCTAGTCTTAAAACCCTTATTTTGCCCTAAATTATGAGGAAGAATATGAAGGAAAAAAGAAAAAGAAAAAAAAAGTTTTCTCTCCTCTCTCTTGCCTCATTTCCTCTCTATAGTTTCTCTCTCCACCTTCTCTCTCTACTTTTTTTCTAGTTTATCTCTCTATAATTTTCTCTCATTAAATTATTTCCCTCTCTAAGGGCTTTCTATATATTTAAGAAGATTGTCTCAATGAATTTGAATGATCCTAGTGAAGGGGTCCAGATTATGATCGTCGGGTAGCATGTTAACACATATCCTAGCTTGACCAAGTACAACTAGATTTGATCATCAATTATTTTAATTGAATCATTTGTACCTTAGTTCAGTCATAATTTGATTAAATCACCTTGATCAGACTGATCGGGATGCCGGGCAGTGTCGCCTAATCAGCCTTATTCCATCTTGTTAATTTCTTTTTTTAACATTCTCTTTCTACTTGATTTGTGAATTGCATGATGAGTCGCTAGGCTTGGTTCTTTGATTCTAGGTTGACATGGTAGATAGACTTTGAACCACCCGATTTGGTCAGATAGCATGTTTATACTACCCAAGTCTTTATTGAATATCACAAGATCTAATCTTTATTGATCTTTATCAAATTCTTGTATTTTAAGTGATCCTAATTAAATGAAGTTATTTGATAGAATTGTTCCTTAATCGCCAAACAACATATTGACCTTCACTTTGATTCTTGTCGAGTATTATTGATTTGATCCTCCTCAACCTATATTAAACCACCTATCTTCTAGTTTGATCTGGATCAAAGAAAGTTATTATAACTAGACCAACTCGATCTGATGGATGCAACTATCCATTAATCTTGTCTTTCTATAATTATCTATCATCCCTAATTATTGGACCTAATTCTATAAAGGAGTATGATCATCTTGACTTGAAAATGATGACCAATAGTAGGATACTGTGTATGATCTATTAATTGAAGATTTTAGGAAAAAATTATGAAATTATTTGAATTTATTAGATAAGGAACTGATGATTCACTTTTTTTATTTTTATCAGCAAATTATACGATTGCTTTATTAATAACCTTCAAATCATGATGCCTAAATTTGATAAACGATATTTTGATATCGAATGCATTTTATTTTAAAACATTGTGATGATGCATAATTGAAAGTATTGATCTTATTATAAATTATGCTTAACTGATTTCGATACCACATGATTATGTATATTTTTATTGAACCAACATATGAAACATAATTTATGAAAAAGAATTTTGATTTGAGATGCGACTTGAACTTGCAACCAGACTATGTTCAGGACTAGCCAATGGGAGCTAATGTGTTGGCATTTGAGTAGCCTCGAAGGATTATGTCGCAAATAGATACATGACATATTGCAAGAGATTTATAGTTTCTAAGGACTTTGCTACAAGATGAAGTGTAGCATGCTATAAGATGACATGCATCACACTACAAGATACATGGCATTATGACCCTGCCACAAGAATAATATAGTCATAGCTTGGAGCTGAAGGGATGAACTTAATATTTTTTTGAAAGAACTAAATTCATGAATGAAACTCAAATTTTGAAAAGAAATTAAATTTGATATAAATAATGTTTTGATATAATGTGAAACCCAAGTGTTTGGGTCAAAGTTGGTAAGCTAGCCGACTTCAGCCCAGTTACGAAAAAAAAATGAGAGTCGAAGAGGAGTCGGAATAAGGGAGTGTTTCCTCCCCTTATTCGATCGAGGAAGCTCGCCGGGAAACTCATGACGAGAAAGCCGAGGAGGAGAGGGACTCCATCAGCATCGTGGTTAGGTTGGACTGAGACTCCAGTCGACGTGATTTCCCCTTCCCCTACGCGATAAGGAGATTGACGATAATTTCTTTAAATCCCCCACACCGCCGCCCATTATACCCTTCCAAGCATCTCTTTCCTCTCTGACAAGTGACCGTGAGCTCTCCAATGCCGGTTGGGGATCAACCTTCTGAGCAGGAAAGTATTGAGTGAGCTCCGGATACGGACTAATATCAGTTATACTAGGAGTAGCTTATGAAATGCAAGGATCTCTAGATCTGTTCACCAGTATATATGTGTATTTATTATGACATGGTATGATCCGTGTGCATATGCATTGGCATGCATGATTTTTTTTTACATGAAATAGTTTGATTTTTTATATTGGACAGTATGATTGTTGTTGTTATTAGCTATATTCCTGTATACCATGTTTTATCAAATAATATGATATTTGTATGGATTGGACCATGATATCAGTTATTGAAAATCTGTAAAAAATATGATTTATGTGAAAGAATAATGTGTTAATTAAGAGAATGAGCTAATTGGACTAGCCATGCCACGAGATCGTGGTTAATGATATTGCTGGTCACAGGCGGAATCATGATAAATATTACCTTTCACAGGCATGGACAATGATATTATCGGTCATAGGCGGAATCATGACAAATATTATCTTTCACAGGTATGGACAATGATATTGCCTTTCACAAGCATTGCCTTTCACAAGCATGGACAATATTACTGGTCACAGCGGAATCATGACAAACATTGCCTTTCACGGGCATGGATAATGATTTTGCCAGTCATGGGCTAGAGCATGATCATGGTTAGTCCAGAATCCTAAAGAAGAAGGATAACTAATGGATAGACTAAAGAAAATATGATGTTATCAAAGATTTTGCTATACTTGATATTTGTACTGTTTTGGTTACATGATATGATAACTATTATTTTTTTATTATTTTCAAGTTATATTATTATTTGTGTGATTGTTTGGAGACCTTACTAGGCTGTAGAGCTCACTCCTTACTTTTTAGTTTTTTTCAGAGACTCAGGATGCATAACAAGGATCGGGCTGGGCATGAGATTGAACGTCAACCTTGTTTAGATAGTTTAATGAGTTTTAGTTTTTTTTGATTACTGATGCTTATGTGAATCAGTAGACCATTTAGCAATTTTATTCTTGAGTAAATTAACTATTTAATTATTAAATAATTATTTATATAATATTGATTTATCTGAAGTGCTTTTTGAATAAAGTGATTGTTGAGTACCTAGGCTTTGCATGATCTCTAGAATGTATTCTAGAGTTTGTGCAGTCGATCATCTAGCTGCTTCCGGTGTTGTATTCGGGGCATGACAGAGTGGTATCAGAGCAAACCATATTGTAGGATCTTAGGGTATAAGCTCATCGAGAGTATGGGTTGATTCTTAGGTGGGGTAGATGATGTAGTATATTCTTGATAATTTAAATGATAGGTGTATTCTAATGATGACTGGTATAGGTTTTTTATGACGTGTGGTGGTGGGCATGGATGTGCTAGGAGGCCCACAAGATTTGCAGATAGAGCAAATGCTTGGGAGCCTTTGGAGCAGCAAGAAGATGCTGGAAGTTTACCAGATAATGATGAGCATCTACAGGAACAACACCCAATCCCATGGACAACACCCTAGAGACTGGGACCATAGAAACTGGAACTCCAGGAGGACCTAGAGTTTAGCCTGGGGACCAGGTTGGCCTCCCTCAGCTGATGCAATTTTTGGTGCAACAACAAGCCACTATAAGGACTAATATGCTGAGATTAATGGAAGTGCAATAGCAACAACAACAACTTATGCAGCAACAGCAACAGTTCATGCAACAATTATTGCAACAGCAATAACAAGAAATTTTGCAGCAACAGTCGAAAGCTGGGGTCCTGCAAGAATGATAAATAACCTTGATAAACTTCAAGAAATATGCTCCACTAGTATTCAAGGAAACATCTGACCCCATGGAGGCAGAGGGTGGTTAAAAGCTATTGAGAAAGTATTCCAGACCTTGCGGTGCTCGATAGAAGAAAAATTTACTTTTGCTACTTTCTTGTTACAAGATGAGGCAGCCGCTTGGTGGGACTTGGAGCTTGGAAAGCAGGGACTGAATGATGCACCTTTTACATGGACAGATTTTAGGAGGGTTTTCTATGAGATGTATTTTTCTTAGAGTATTTGGATGCAAAAATTTTGAGAATTGATCGCCTGGAGCAGGGTAGTTTGACAGTTGCTCAGTATGCTACAAAGTTTGAAGAACTGTCAAGGTATGCTCCGATAAGGAGGTCATCAATAAGGCATTGATAATAGAAAGGGGGTTGGATGTTGCTCAAGTAGAGAGAGAAAAAGCTTTGAAAAAAGATCCAGATCAGGAGGATTTCATAGTCAACCTAATAGGAACACCGGTGCAAAGACAAGGAAGCTCGACAATGCCACTTCAAATGACAAGACTCAACAAAAATATGATATCCAATGCTACAGGTGTGGTGGGCCACACCTTAAGCGAGACTGCACTTGGCCAGAAGGGTGGAAGTGTTATAATTTTGGCAAGGTAGGTCACAAAGCTATTATGTGCCATAGTGGAAAGGGATCACAGTACCAACCACCTCAAGGAAGATAGCAACAAGAAGGAGGGCAGCAAAACCTGAGCATCCAAGGCTGGGTGTACGCACTCACGCAGCAAGATGCCAACGCATCTAATTCAATAGTGATAGGTATGATTAGGTTATGCTGAATAAGTAGGCTTAATTATCAATTAAATGATTTTGGAGTCCTGAACTTGATAGGAATGCAGATCATGATAACATGCCAGTTTTGTTGTTAAATTATAAATTTTGAGACTATTGTAAGAAGATGTTTAGAGTATAAGTATGGAAGAGTTCAATAATATTAGAAAGGATATGTTTTTGATAAATCTGTATATGGATTGTGATTGAAAATATATTAAGGAAAATATGTTTGGGATGATGTATAGCTTTATAGCTCTTTATTGGTGGATTAGACTCTATTATGTTGACATGGCATTCATATTTTGATAAGAATCTTGATAGTCTATGTTAGCAATTGTGGATTGGATTACTGGATATATTCTATAATTATTGGAGATTATTAAGTATATTAAACTCCAAGTCAAATTAAGATCTATAAGAAGATATAGGTTATCATACAACTGATGTTGTATTGAGCGAAGAAATTGGTATTGAAAGACTTATATGAGTTTAGCCTATGAGAAATAATATTTTAGGTAGTTTATTAATTGATGCTAAGAGTATGGTAAGATAGTTCTAAGAGTGATAATATGATTGATTCTATTCATAAGAATATTGATAAGAAATCTCTTACTTTGTTAGAGTTAATGATAACTTTCTTAGAGAAAAGTTGATCTAGATTGTCTAATTAAATTATCAAGGAAAGTATGATTAATCCGGACTTGCATTAAAGTTATTTGGTGTCCTAAAAAGGAATGGTAAAATTTTGAAGGACTTTCAATATGGAAACTGGGTCAGGATAAATCTTGATATGATATGCCTAAGATGTGAATGAGATAAAGAGACTCAACAGCTTTATTTTAATAACTTGAGATCTGCCTGGTACCAAAATAAGATAAGTTTTTGGATGGATACATTTAGTGAACCTATAGGATTTAGTGAATTTTATCAAAGTACGCAGTGGAAGCATAGTGGTTTGAGTTATCCTGAAATCAATTAGGAATGTTAACTTTAACTTTAAAAGTATTATGATGGGAAGTGCTGATTTGAATTTTAGTAACAAGATGAAAAGATAATGTTGCTGATCTTGGGCTAATCTATTGGTCTTGCTGGGCAATTTGCATCAATAGGTTCCCTAGTATAGAGGACTCTAGTAAAAATCTTGGACATCTCTAAACCTAGAATAATGAAGCGATGATCCTTTACCGGCTAGGATCGGGAATATATATGACACTAAACTCCTTTAGTATGATCTTATGATTTCTCTATTTAAGAAGTGCTCGAGGTTTTCATAAGATAAAAGATTAATTGTATAATCATGGAAAAGTTCCAGAGAAGAGAGAATGCTAAAGACCATGGCAAGTACCTAATGCTCAAGCTTTCTTCTACTTTTGGTTAAGAATAGAGTGAACTGATTATGATTTTTATGTGGGATTAATAAAAGAAATAAATTAAGGGGCAAAGAATTGTGTACTAAATTCGAGGTTGAGGCACAAATATTTATTTGAAGGAATTCATAATGTAAATAAATGGTGATGATCAAAATAAAATGCTATATCATATTGTTATGAAAAGGTCATATGAGGAAAGCATTATAAGAGGAAAATTATTTGAAAGCTCGAGGATAATGTTAAGGTTGGATATTTCTAATCATGATATTCTTGCAAAGTTAATTAAGGATAATTAATCATATCAAAGGGTTAGTATTCTTTTTAAAGAGCTCGCGGGAATTCGATATGGATTGTAAATGGAAAAGATCAAGTTTTGAATATTATAGTAATTTTGCTGAGACTTGGGAAGCAAGTACTTTAAGAGACAGACTAATTGAAAGTTTGAGAATGATGTGAGGGTTGGATATTTTTAAGGTTTAAATTCTCAATCAAGCTAATTTCGAGGATGAAATTATTTTAACGAAGGGAGAATATAAAATCCAAGTGTTTGGGCCAAAGTCGGCAAGCCAGCCGACTTCAGCCCAATTTGAAAAAAAATGAGAGTTGAAGAGGAGTCAGAACAGGGGAGGGTTTCATCCCCTTATCTGACTGAGGAAGCTCATCGGGAAACTTGCGACGAGGAAGCTCAGGAGGAGAGGGACTCTACCGGCATCGTGGTTGGGTTGGACTGGAACTTCGGTTGATGCGATTTTCCCTTCCCTTACGCGATAAGGAGACCGACGGTGATTCTTTAAATCTCCCACACCACCGCCCCATCGTACCCTTCCAAGCATCTCTTTCCTCTCTGACGAGCGACCGGGAGCTCTCCAACATCGGTCAGAGATCAGCCTTTTGAGCAGGAAAGTATTGAGTGAGCTCGGGATATGGACTAATATCAACTATACTAGGAATAGCTTCTGGAATGTAAGGATCTCCGGACCTGTTCACCAGTTATATATGTGTATTTATTATGACATGGTTTGATCCGTGTGCCTATGCATTGGTTGCATGATTTGTTTTTGCATGGAATAGTTTGACTTTTACGTTGGACAGTATGATTATTGTTGTTATTAGCTATATTCATGTATATGATATTTTATCAAATAATGTGATATTTGTATGGGCTGGACCATGATACCAGTTATTGGAAAGCTGTAAATGATATGATTTATGTAAAAGAATAAGGTGTTAATTAAGAGAATGAGCTAATTGGACTAGCCATGCCACGAGATCATGGTTAATGATATTGCTGGCCACAGGCGGAATCGTGATAAATATTGCCTTTCACTGGCATGGACAATGATATTGTGGGTCACAGGTGGAATCATGACAAATATTATCTTTCACAAGCATGGACAATGATATTGCTGGTCACAGGTAGAATCGTGATAAATATTGCCTTTCATAGGTATGGACAATAATATTACCGGTCATAGGTGGAATCATGACAAATATTACCTTTCATAGACATGGACAATGATTTTGCCAGTCATGGGCTGGAGCATGCCCATGGTTAGTCCAGAACCTTAAAGAAGAAGGATAACTAATGGATAGACAAAAAGAAAACATGATGTTATCAAAGATTTTGCTATACTTGATATTTGTGCTATTTTGGTTACGTGATCTGATAACTGTTATTTTCCTAGTATTTTAAAGTTATATTATTATTGGTGTGATTGTTTGGAGACCTTACTGGGTTGTAGAGCTCACTCCTTACTTTTTGATTTTTTTCATAGACTCAGGATGCATAGCAAGGATCGAGCTGGGCATGAGATTGAACGTCAACCTTGTTTAGATAGTTTAATTAGTTTTAGTTTTTTTCGGTTACTAATGCTTGTGTGAATCAGTTGACCATTTAGCAATTTTGTTCTTGAGTAAATGAACTATTTAATTATTAAATAATTATTGATATAATATTAGTTTATCTAAAGTGCTTTTTGAATAAAGTGAATGTTGAGTGCCTAGGCCTTGTATGATCTTTAGAATGTATTTTAGGACTTGTGCGGCCAGTCGCGTAGCTGATTCGATGTTGGACTCTAGGCATGACAGCTACATATTAAAATTTATTTTGAATTATATATGCTAACTTTTCATAAATGAATATTTATTTTATTACCTAATTAATCTAGTTAAAGATTTATTACTTACTAGGTCATTTAGCTTATTTACATTTTATTATTTTTATAATTCTTGAGAACTGAGATGATACATGAATAAGTACGGGAGAGTGATTAGAAGTAGACTTTGATCCTTTTTTTAGATTAAAGATTTTATCAAAGTTTGATATAAGATCCTTTGAATATCATTAAATTATTTTAAGACATTAAAGTTAAATTTTAGTTAGTTAAAAATGTAGACTTAATTTATTAACAAATTATTTTACTTTTATTTTAAAATAGAATAATAAGATGCCTTGCAAGCTCATAAAAAAAGTTCTCTATGGGTATGTGGTGGTTTCCATGCCTTTGGCTCACAAGCTCATATCGGGAGCATGATATTAGGCTTTACCAATGATTGTTCCTCTCTTCCTCTCAAGTTTGATGTCTCCCTTCTTCACTTGCTGTAACATGGATGCCACCACTTGAAGAAACTAGAGCTAACAAATGACATCATGCTAGCAAAGAGTCATTCTTAATCTATCAATTCTCTTAGCTACTGAGATTAGTGTATAGAATTGACATCAAGTGTGAAGGTAAGGCAATTAAAGCCTCCTTGATAAGAGTTAACTACTGAATTTATATCTAGCAAGTGTACATATGAGTACTACAAATTTGTAACAAGATCCATTGAATAAAAAATCACATATTGATAATAGAAACTTCCTTGATAGATTATTGTACCTTCATTCTGATATACATCAAAAGTGTAGTACAATGTAGCAACATATTAAAGTGGAACCCTTCTTATACTATCTCTTTCCCATCTACCACAAACAGCTAGATTTTGCAATTTGTTGGTAGGGGTGTATAAGAAAACCAATCAAATTAAAATCGACATGAATTGTTAATTTTGGTTTGGTTTAGATCATTTTTTTTCATATTTAGTTTGATTTCAGTTTTGATTTTGAAAAATTTAATTTAAACTGAGCCAACTATGGATATATATATATTGGTGCCAAAATTTATCAAGAACTGAAGAAAGAGCTGGAGCTGATGCTGGGGTAGACAGTACAGGCCGATCTTCAGGAAGAGATAGGCCTGCCAAGGGTGGTCCTGGTGATGGCACTCTAATGCTCAAATCAGTATGGATACCAATAGGAGGGAGTGTGAGCAGGAAGGCTTGCATATCTTAAAGAGCTCACATAGAGTCCCTCTTATAAGAGGATAGTCCGTGAGACCAAGGTCCTTAGATCTGGTGAAAGGTGGCTGTATTTTCTACGTGTCACTGAGGCTTTTCTACTGATAGAGGAGCATCTTGTCTCCTTAAATGCATCATTGTGATTAATCTAAGGTAGACCATGTTTCATTAAATGGTGGCTCAAATTACAGGGTGTTTAGCATGCTTTTGTAGAGATCTTGCAATGATTTGGTGATTTCAGGATATGACGGAGAGTCTTGCTAGGTAGTGTTATATAATAGTGATAGGCATTAAGAGTGCTGCACTGTGGAGGCTTAGAGCAAGTGTGCTATTAAGACAACATTGGCTAACATTCTGACATAGCTTAGCTGTACTAGTATAGCTTAGCTATACTAGTAGGCCCATTTTTAAGAGTCTCTTAGTTCATATACACTTGATGGCTCCCTACCAAGTGCCTTGGGGGTAGTCCAGGTCTCGCTGATGCCTTAGGGCATCCACCTAAGGACTTTTGGCTAAGCATCTTGGGGATGGTCGGTAGGGTTCATTGATGCCTTGGAGCATAAGAGATGGCTTTTGCCATAATCTGCTTGTGGACTTCTGGTGAGCACCTTGGGGGCCATCGACATGGCTCACTAATGCCTTGGGGCATAGGAGATGGCTTACACCATCATCCGCCTAAGGACTATTAGCCGAATGCCTTGAGGGTGGTCGGTAAGGCTCACTGATACCTTGGGGCATAGGAGATGGCCTCTGCCATTATCCACATGAGAGCTTCTGGATGAATGCTTTGGGGATAGTCGGCAAGGCTTACCATGCCTTGGGGCATAGGAGATGCCCTCTACCGTCATCAGCCTGAAGACTTCTGACTGAGCACCTTGGGGATGGTTGGTATGGCTCATTAATATCTTGGGATATAGGAGTTGGCCTCTACCATTATCTGCCTGAGGAATTCTGATCGAGCACCTTGGGAGTAGTTGGTAGGGCTCACTGATACCTTGAAGCATAGAAGTTGGCCTTTGCATCATCCACCTGAGGACTTTTGGCCAAGTGCCTTAGAGGTGGTGTTGGGAATTGTGTCCCAAAGCCAATAATATAGGCTGTAGACGGTTGTGCTAATTTTATAATTGTACATTCATTTTTAATGAATACAAGTTATTCTTTTAGCTGTTCATCATATTTACATTTTTTTGAAATGAACTCTTGTATGATGGAGTCCTTAGAACTACATTATTTGATATAGAGAAGATATATTAAGTAGTTCTTAAACTGGTTCATAACCAAAGGATATATTGTTATAGGATGACGATGTATTGAGTATAGGTTGTTGTATATCACATTTGTTGGTTGTTCTCTTAACCAAGGAGTGTGGAGACACTAGTTTGACATGAAAGTGAAATGTGTGACATCTCACTGAACGTGACCATCTACGGAGCTCCATTCTGCCAAAGGGTTGCTCGCAAAGGGATATGGTATATATGTCCCTTAAACCTAAGGTCACCATGGTAGCTTGCAAGCAACTCACTATACTTTGGTACCGAACTACCTGGATTTCTAATCTAGTGATGAAAGGTTTCTGGGTATAGTCAAGTACTTATGGAGCGGTGGTGGATCAAGATGGAATTGACCCCTCCAAATAGTTTGGAGTGAATGACTTGCTGTGTCTCAATTTAGCAAAACCTTGGTTAGGATAGTTCTTGTGAGGAGTCACAGAACTTATAAAGTTGAGACATGATTTGGATAGACTAAATTAGGATTGGTAGTCAAATCCTAGGTCATCTTGAGCATTATGAGGTCAAAGGGATGAATTATGCACTAACCATATGCCAGAGGTTCTTGAAAGTTACTCTGCAATCTTCGACCTATCCGGGCATCGGGTATCATTGCTAGATGAGGACTTTGACTAGTACTGGAAGTGTTCCAATGCTACTGGCTTAGTGTTCGAACCTATGGGGTCGCACACCATAGGGATTTCTATCTGATCTAAAGGCTGATCGACGATTAAAAATTATTTGCTATTACTGGTGGTCAATATGATTGACCATGTGTCGACACTTGAGGGGTCGACACTGGGCTGTGACAAGAAGCATTTTCGAAAGTCATTTCTGGATGAGCTGACTCGACCCCTGCTCGAGCTGACTCTTTCCGTGTTCTGGATAAGCCAACTCGACCTATGCTTGAGCTGACTCATTCTATTTTTGAACGAGCCGACTCAACCCTTGCTTGAGCCGACTCATTCCAACTGAAAGAACAGGTTGACTGTTTTGTGTTCTGAACGAGCCACTTGACCTTTGCTTGAGTTGATTCATCTCTGCTCGACCAGAAAAACCTGAACGAGATTTTCTGGGAAGCTTTTTGAGAAGGTTTTGACCTGGTTTGAATTTTGAATTCAAGTTGTTTTGTTTCCAAACTTTCATGGAATGATTGTCATTCCTTCCTAATATGGTTAGAGCCAAATTTGTATGCCCTTGACCTTCTCCCCCAATCACTCCTCCTTCCTTTTTCTCCCTCTTTTAGCTGCCTCTATAAATAAAGGTTGTTTTAGGGGCTGTTCATTGGCTGAGAGAGAAAAAGGTTGAAGAACTAAATGAAAAAATAGGCTTTGTAAGGACTTGGGATTGGGTATGAGAATACCTAGCATTCAAGCTAGGTCTTGGCAAGAGAGAAAGTTGGGAAGGTTCCACCTCTCCTCCTTGTCTTTCGAGAAGAAGAAGATCAGCCTGAAGGATCCCAAGGAGCTAGCACTCCGAGGGAGTTGATCAGAGTCAAGCCCTAGTGTGGATTACCTATAGAGGCCAGACACATGTGTGGCTCGAGCGCTTTGACCTTTTCCATAGCATTTCAAAGGTATAATGGTAAGGTACTTTTATATCTTTGATTATTTTTCTTGCTCTTGATGTATATTGCATGCTGCATTATCTTACTAGATCCTGTTGTTGACAGATTGGTAGATCATTTTGATCGATCTACCAACCTTCAGCTCTTTATTTTAAAATTGTTTTAAAATACTTTCTTTCTTCTTAGCATGTTTTTCCTTCAAATGGTATTAGAGCACAGGTTTTCTTCATAGATTATAATGCTAGCATGTTTTAAAATCATTGTTTTTTCTTAAGTACTTGGATTGAATGCTTCACCATGGCCGTCTGGTCATAGGAGAGAAGTAGGGCTGCAAGACCCTCTCTTTCCATTCAATGGGGTCTCTTATGGCATGTAGGGGTGCTGCTTGTGATTGACTCATGAAAAAGAAAATAAGAGAAAATATAGATTAAAAATATTTTAATCTAATATTTTGATTATAAAATAAATTTAGATAAGATCTAAGAGTTCTGTTTTGATCGTATTTAATCTCTAACTTTGAATAGTTCAAGTAAGATGCATGAATTTGATGTCACTATTTTTTGCCCCACAGATGAGCCGACTCGAATCTTGCTCGAGCCGACTCGAATCTTGCTCGAGCCGACTTGAATCTTGCTCGAGCCAACTCGTCTCTGCTAATAGATAAATCTGTCTGTTCTGGTTTTGGACGAGTCGACTTGACCCCTGCTCGAGCTGACTATATCAGAAAGCCCTGAAACAATGAATTCAAATTTGCTTGTAAAATTGTTTTACATTTTTAATTAAATTTGTTTTGATAAATTAAGGCTATTGGACTTAATTGAGACTTAAGTTATATTGAATGACAAAAACTCTAGGAATATAATTCAAAGATTTTAAATCATTTCAATAAGCCTTAAGGGTCATGGGTTAGCTTCTTTTGGGTCCTTAATTGGGTTAGACCTAAGTTTAGATGCATTGGACTAAATAGAGAACTAATCTAATCAAATGTTGAGTTAGGATTTCTTCTCTATAGATCTCTCTAATAGTTAGATTGATTAGTCCATAAATCTAAATGGACCTAATTTTGTGGCTCTGTGGTTAGCCCAAGCCTTTAGGCTAGTCTAATCAACTTTGATGAATCAATGGTGTCTAGGTAAGTTTGGCAGTTTGATCATGGTTTTTTGGGGCTACCTCTTACCTGGCTAACTCGATTGGTGTCTAAGGCAAGATAGTTAATGGCGGAACTCAACCCATGATCTCACTTACCTAGCCAATATGGTCGATCAGAATTGATTGGATGGCTCATTGACTTGTGTTAACCCATGTCACCTAAGGTTAATTAGTCCTGACTGATTTTAGGTATCCATGGATCATTAGTTATGTGTAACCCTCCTTGATTGCTGATGTGGTCAGTGAGAGGTTGATCCATGTCTTCTTATATCTTTTTCTGTCACATTAAAATTAAATCCTCTAAATTATTAGATCCATAAAAGGATGAAGTTATAGGGATAACCAAGTCCTAGCCTTCCATTAAGTGGGATGGTAATGAGTCCAATAGCTAGATGTTCATCGACAGATCCAAAGATCGGGTGTTCATCGCGCTATTGAAATTGTTGTTCCTAATATGATGGCTCAGTGCAACTCTTTTAACAGTGGTCAGGTGGGCCGACTAAAGTCGGGCTTAACTATTCGTTAGCTAGAAGCATTGAATTTTGTCATGTTAATGGTTGGACCTAACCGGGACCTTCAATATGAGGCCCAAAGGCCGATTTAAGTGCACCTTGGGATAAAAGCCTAAATACTAGAGGTTACTTAGAGAAGTAATCGGTTGAAAAACCTACTTTTAGATGTGCATGGGTGGGCCGGCCAAAGTCGGGCTTATGTGTTGTCTTTTAGACTCTAGTACCCACTTAGGAATCAAAGTGATTCCTCGGATTGGAGGTAGAGGCTACCAGTTTAAACAAAATAGTGGGAGGGCCTTTAGACTAAAGACCATGTCTATAGGATAATAATTCATATACACTAATTAGCTTTGGTTTTTCTTTCAGATGTCTTCCAACTTGTCGCTCCGGTCTCTTCTCGATAACGAGAAGCTTAAGGGCCCCAACTTTGATAGCTGGTATCGAAGACTTAGGATTGTCCTGGAGCATGAACAGATCCTGTAAGTGATATCGGATCTGGCACTTGAAACCCCTGCTCCCAATGCTCGGGGTTCGATTAGAGACACTTATCAGAAGTGGCTCTCTGATAGGACCACTATCCGATGCATAATGTTGGCAGTGATGAATGACGAGTTCAGTCGCAAGTTCAAGGAAGCCTAGCCAGAAGAAATCCTTCAAAGGTTGAAGGAGTCCTTTGGCACACCAGATGATGTTGAGTGGTATAGGGTCTCTTATGCTATCTGCAACATGCGGATGCATGATGGGGTCTCAATCACTGATCATGTATTATACATAATCGAGATGATTAAGTGCCTAGGCAAACTCGGATGTCCCTTGCATGAATAGCTTAGGAAGGATGCGATTCTGAATTCCCTCCCCTCTTTCTATCTAGATTTTCTTGATCATTATAGAATGAATAAGCCTATAGTTAACTACCACAATTTGTTGGGGTTGCTATAGACTTATGAGAAAGACCACCATCTGAACAAAGGGGTGGTAAATCTAGTGGGAGGATCTTCAGTAGGGCATCGTCCCTTTAAGAAAGGAAAAAAAAAATAAAGGGAAACAAGTAAAGAATGCTTCTAGGCCAGGTCAGGCCAAGAAGGAGAAGGCCGATAAGAGCCAAGCGGAGTGCTTCTTCTGCAAGAAGCGAGGACATTAGAAGAGGAACTGTGCTTTTTACATTGCATCCCTTGACCCGAACAGGTCCAAGAAGAAAAAGTAGCTAGAAGGTGCTGGACAAGATATTTATATGATAACACCATGTAGTTTCTCTATCTGCGATACTACTAACTGGGTATTGGATACTGGAAGTCCAATTCATATTTACAATTCTTTGCAGGGACTTCAAGTTAGTAGAAGATTTGAGGATGGTGAGAGATTCTTGAACGTGGGAAATGGAAGCCAAGTTCCAATCCTGGCGTTGGGAGTCCTCAAACTAGTTTTTGAGTCTTGTACAATCATTTTGAATGAGTGTCATTATTGTCCATCTTTTATTTTAAATGTCATTTCTGTAGGCCAATTGGCCATGTATGGTTATGAACTATCAATAAAGAATAATATTTGCAAAATCATTTGGAATGGTTCTATTGTAATGAATGGATATATGAATAATGGCATTTATGTACTATCGCGACCTGTTAGTATAGTGTACACGTCTAGCAAACATCCTAGGATAAATAATGTCAACGATGCATACCTATGGCATTATAGGCTAGGTCATATTAACAAGAGCAGGATAAACATGTTGAAGAGCGAGGGTCTCCTTGACTTTAGTGAAAGTGGTTCACTTCCAACATGTGAGTCCTGTTTTCTTGGAAAGATGACAAAGTCACCTTTTACTGGAAAAGGTGAACGAGCCAAAGAAATTCTAAGTTTAGTACATACTGATGTATGCAGACCCATGAATATTAGTGCCAGAGGAGGGTACAGTTATTTCATTATATTTATTGATGACCTTTCGAGGTACGGTTATGTCTTCTTGATGAGACATAAATTTGAATCGTTTGAAATGTTCAAACGATATCGTAATGAAGTAGAAAAATAAATTAGAAGATGTATCAAAACCCTTCAATCAGATCGAGATAGTGAATATCTTTCCAAGGAGTTTCTGACATATCTCGAGGAGAATGGGATTCTCTCTTAGTGGACACCTCTAGGGACATCTCAGTTAAATGGAGTGTTTGAGGAATCGAACCCTGTTAGACATGGTTTGGTCCATGATGGGCTTTGCTTTTTTGTCGTTGTTCTTTTGGGGATATGCTCTGGAATCAGCCTGTTACCTTTTGAATAGGGCTTCGAGTAAATCCATTAACAAAACCCCATATGAAATATAGACTGGATGTAAGCCGACACTCTCACACCTTCGGGTCTGGGGTTACCTGGCTTATGTAAAATATTTAGAAACGGACAGACTTGGACCTAGGTCTGATCGGTGCCTATTTGTTGGGTATCCAAAAGAGTCTAAGGGGTATTACTTCTACTTGGCTGAGGAACAAAAGTTGTTCGTCAATCTTAGGGCTATCTTTTTGGAAAATGAGTTCTTTGGTGAAGGAGCTGTAGCCGCTAAGATTGAACTTAGTGAAGTTCAATAAGTAGAAGAGCCAACACACTTAAGCGACAACATAAAATCGGTTGTGATTAGATCACTCCCAGAGCCCACACAGGAACCATTAAGGATATCCGGTAGGGTATCGAGTCGATCGGACATATACTATGTTTTCTTGGTCCGGGACGGTGATCCCATTGAACTCGATAAGAACAATGAGGATCCGATCACCTATATGGATGCGATGCAGAGGTCCGACTCTATAAAATGGCTAGGAGCCATGAAATTTGAAATGGAGTCCATGAAAATCAATAATGTATGGATATTGGTTGATCCGCTTGAAGGGATAAAATCTATTGGGTGTAAATGGATTTTCAAGAGGAAAAGGGGCACAAACGGGTAGGTAGAGACCTATAAAGCCCGTCTGGTTGCCAAGGGATATCGTCAACGTTATGGTATTGACTATGATGAGACATTCTCTCCTGTGACAATGCTCAAGTCCATTCAGATCATGCTTGCTTTAGCGGCACACTTTGATTATGAAATCTGGCAAATGGATGTTCGAACAACTTTCTTGAATGGTGAGCTTGAAGAGGAGGTGTATATGATACAACCTGAAGGGTTCACATCCACAGACGAGTCAAAGGTGTGCAAGCTTCAAAAGTCTATCTATGGATTGATGCAAGCATCAAGGAGTTGGAACATGCAATTTGATAAGTGTATCAAGTCGTATGGTTTCGTTAGGAATGGAGAAGAACCTTGCATTTATAAATGGGTTAATGGTTCTATGATTGTATTCCTTGTGTTGTATGTGGATGACATCCCAGCACTGCGAGGAATAAAGGTTTGGTTGTCATCTCTGTACTCTATGAAAGACTTGGATGAAGCCTCTTATATATTGGGTATGAAGATATATAAAGATAGGTCTAAGAAGCTTCTGGGACTGTCCCAGTCTACGTACATCGACACTGTATTGAAGTGATTCAGCATGAAAAATTTCAAGAAAGGGTATCTCTCGATAGGTACTGGAATTGCTCTCTTCAAGAAGGATTGTGCAATAACTCCTAAGGAGAGAGAGCATATGAGTAGAATCCCGTATGCTTTGGTAGTGGGTTCTATCATGTACGCTATGACATGTACTAGACCAGACATGACATACTCACTAGATAGAGTGAGCAGGTACCAGTCTGACCTAGGTGAAGCTCATTGAAAGGTGGTAAAAACCATCCTTAAGTATTTGCGAAATACTAAGGGCCAATGGCTAATTTATGGAGAACCTGACTTAAAACTTGTAGGGTATACTGACTCCTGTTTCTAATCAGATAAAGATGACAGCAAGAGTGTGTCGGGATTTATCTTTACCTTAAATAGAGGAGGATCTGCGGGAAAAGCTTCAAGTAGCCTACTGTGGCGGACTCAGTATGCGATGCAGAATACATTGCAGCATTAGATGCAACGAAGGAAGCTGCGTGGTTGCGGAAGTTTCTTGGCAAGCTGGGAGTGGCACCTTCCATGGATAATCCTATTCCGGTGTATTATGATAGCATTGGAGTCATTGCTCAAGCCAAAGAGCCAAAGTCTCATCACTGCACAAAGCATATTCTACGATGATATCACCTTGTATGAAAGATTGTGGAATGAGGTGACATTGACCTTTAGAAGATCGATGGAAAGGAAAACCTAGTTAACCCCTTCACTAAAGCCGTTGAAGTTCAAGAATTCGACACTTGTAAATGAAAAATAAAAATAAGATTCTGTACTGATTGACTTTAGTCCAAGTGGGAGTTGTTGGAAATTATGTCCCAAAGCCAATCATCTAGGCTATAGATGGTTGTGCTAATTTTGTAATTGTATATGAATTTTTAATAAAGAAAAGTTATTCTTTTGGCTATTCATCATATTTACATTTTCCTGAAATGAACTCTTGTATGATGGAGTCCTTAGAACTACATTATTTGATATAGAGAGGATATATCAAGTAGTTCTTAAACTGGTTCACAACCAAAGGATATATTATTATAGGATGACGATGTATCGAGTATAAGTTGTTGTATGTCATATTTGTTGGTTGTCTTCTTAACCAAGGAGTGTGGAGATATTGGTGTAATATGCAAATGAAATATGTGACATCTCATCGAACGTGACCATCTACGGAGCTCCCTTCTGCCAAAAGGTTGCTCGCGAAGGGATATGGGTATATGTATTCCTCAGACCTGAGGTCACCATGGTAGCTTGCAAGCAACTCACTGTACTTTGGTGCTGGACTACCTGAATTTCTAATATAGTGATGAAAGGTTTCTGGGCACAGTCAAGTACTTGTGGAGCGGTGGTGGATCAAGATAGAATTGACCCCTCCAAATAGTTTGGAGTGAATGTGTTGACCCCTGGAATGATTTTCATGATCACAAAATATTGGAGCATGTATCTTTACTAATTCTTTCAATTACTTGAGAAGTTTTTGCAGGAAATTATTTATCTTTACTTTAGTTGGTTTTTTAAATTGGTTGAAAGGTATCCCAACTATGTATAAACTCTTATGTACTTTAAATTATAAAAGTCCTAATTTTTCATCTATGCAATCTTGTAAAAGGGCTATAAAATTGCAAAAATAAGAGTGAGTAGATTAGTTCTTGTTGGATTCATGTTTTGAAGAATCTTGGAGAAGTTTGAAGCTTTAAAAGAAGTTTTTGTAAGAGCCGACTCCTTCTAGTACGGCACAAAAATTTTTCAGAGTTTCAGTACCTCGAGCCGACTCAAGCCCTAAGAGTCGATTCAATGAAGAACCAATGTTTTTGAAGTTTGAGACCTCGAGCCGACTCAAGCCCAGAGAGCCGACTCGTCCAGAGTTAGGTTTGTTGGTAACTGAGATTTCGAGCCGACTCTGCCTTGAAGAGCTGACTTAAGGAAAATTTGAATTTGTATTGATTGAGGGTTCGAGTCGACTCAAGCTTGAAGAGCTGACTCGCACAGAATTTTTGTTTGGGCTGTCTGAGACTTCGAGCCAACTCGTGGACCTCTAGTCGACTCGAGTGACCATTTTCTGTAGTCTAACGGCTAGTTGCTGAAAGTTATTTTTTAACTCAAAAAGTCTCCAATAGCTCTTTCTCAATTTCCTAGGCCCTACAATGGCTATTTCTCATGGAAAACTATAAAAGGGAGTATTTTTGATGGATTAAACAATTTTTTGAGAGATTATTCATTGATTTATCTTGGAAAGTTGAAAAGTCTTCAAGTCTTTCACCAACTCACTTTAGGAGCATTCAAGATAGGATTCAAAGTCCACCAACTTTTCTTCATCATTGAATCCAACCTTTGAAGAAGTAAAGAAGTAGCTTGAAGAGCATTAAAAGAGCATTCAAGGCTAGACTTCACTTTGATCTTCATCGGCAACATTTAAACAAACTTAGTTTATAATATAGTTGCTTTATATTTTTGACATATCTTTGTTTTCTCTCTAAGAACAGTAAGGGGCTGTGTCTTAAAAGAGGATTAAAGGTTTTTAGGTGAACCTTGTGAAAACCTAATTTGGGTTCTTGGTGCTCCTGGTGTAAAACCAAGATTAGGATTTCTTTGGTGATCCTGTTTAAAACCAAAGGGTGTTGGATTTTCGTTGATGATCCCGGTAAAACCAAAGTGTATAGGTTTGGATTATGAGCTTGTTAAAACAATCCGACTGTATTCTGGTTAGGAGATATAGTGGAAATCCCAAGTGGTGCTTGCGTAGTGGATGTAGGAGCCGGTTACTTCGAACCACTCTAAATTTTTTGTATTTGTGATTGTGCTTACTTTACTTTATTGCTTTTATTTAATTACTTTCGCATTGCATATTGTACCACAATACCAAAAGAATTTTTAAATTGTACATACTTGCCAAAGTTTTTATAATCCCAATTCATCCCCATCTTGGGAAGCCACCTGAGCAACAAGTGGTATCAGAGCAGAGTCTCTGAAAATTACTTAGAGTAAATATTGATGGCACTTCCCATGAGCACTTCTTTGACCAAAGGCCAATTCACAAATCGACCTCCACTTTTTACCGGAACCAATTATACATATTGGAAGGCTAGGATGAAAATATACATTAAAGTCGTATACTTTCATTTATGAAAAATTATTCTAAAAGAACCTCACAGACCCACTATTAGAATTAATGATATTGAGGTTCCAAAATCGAAAAAAGAATGGGATGAGAATGATATGAAATTCGCTGAGCTGAATGCCAAAGCTATGAATTTACTTTATTGTGCTTTGGACCCAAATAAGTTTAACAGAATTTTTACTTGCAATTCTGCTTAAGAAATTTGGGATAAGCTTGAAATCACACATGAAGGCACATCACAAGTTAAAACTTCAAAAATCAATCATCTTGTGCATAACTATGAATTATTCAAAATGGATCCTAGTGAAACTATATCTGCTATGTATACACATTTTACTGATATTATCAATGGTCTTAAAAGTCTTGGTAGGACTTATACTAATGCTGATCTAGTCCAAAAGGTTTTGAGATCCTTGCCAGATAAATGGGAAGCTAAAGTGACAGCAATTCAAGAGGCAAAGGACCTGAACACCCTACCATTGGATGAGTTGCTTGGATCATTAATTACTCATGAGCTAGCCATGCAACAAAGAACTGATGAAGATTCAAATTGAAAGAAAGCTATAGCATTTAAAGCTACTGAAGAAGACAAGAATGAAGATTCAGATTCATCTGATGATGATGATCTTGAAAATGATGAGATAGCCCTTGTAATGAAAAAATTTAAAAGGTTTATGGGCAGAAGAAGGACAAACAGATGGAGAAAGCAATTTAGAAAAGGAGAATTTGGAAAAGAAAGAGAAAAGGACAAAGAAAAGGAGAAGGACAAAAACAAAGATCAAATTCCAATCTGCTATCAGTACAAGAAACCGGGTCATATACGCCCTGACTGTCCAGAGATTAAGAAAAAGATGATCAAAAAAAGAAAAAGAAGGCAATGCTTGCAGCATGGAGTAATAGCGACGAATCTACATCCATTGAAGAAGATAAAGATAAAACAAAAACTGCTCAGATCTGCCTTATGGGTTTGGAGGATGAGGTAACTACTTCTGAACCTAATCTAGAATTTACTTATGATGAGCTTAATAATGCTTTTTGTGAATTATTAGTAGAATACAGAAAAGCTGGTTTGAAAATGAAGAATTTGAAAAATAATTATGATATGATTGAAAAGGATAAAAATGAAACTTGTGAAAGAAACAAGATTTTATAAAGGAAATTAAGTTTGATTTGTAAAAGACTTAAAATAACTCAATTTGAAAAAGAAGAGCTTCTTGAAAAGAACAAAAGTTTGCAAAATGAAAATATAGATTTGAAAAAGAAAGTTCAAAAGCTTAAATCATTGGTTGAAAAAGTAACCTTAAGCTCTAACAAACTTGAACTGATTTTGAAAGATCAAAAAGATACGAATAACAAGTTTGGAACTGGTTATAAAGGTTCAACTTCAAATAAATTTTCTGCATCCACATTATATGCTCCTAAGTTCATTACTTCAAAATAATATTGACATAAATTTGCATCATCATATACCTTTTATTCAAAGCCAAGAATTATATGCTATGCTTGTAATAATGTTGGTCCTAAGGCATTTGAGTGTCATTTGAAATATAATGACAAGAAGAAAATCAAGAAAATTTAGGTTCCAAAAGGAACCAATTCTACTAACTTGCAAGGATCCAAGAAAGCTTGGGTACCTAAATCTATTACCTGATTATTTTGCAGGGATGTCTTGCAGCCACAAATGTAAAGAAAAGATGGTACCTTGATATCGGCTGTTCAAGATACATGACGGATGATATTGATTAATTCTTCATCCTAGAACAAAAAGATGGTGGCATGGTAACCTTTGGTGATAATCGCAAAGGAAGGATAATCAGAATTGATAAAATTAAAATTACTCCTTCTACATTTATTGAGAATGTGTTACTTGTAAAAATGTTAAAGCATAATCTCTTGAGTATTAGTTAGCTTTGTGATATTGGTATTAATATTTTCTTCAAGTCTTCAACGTGTATAGTAGTTGGTCCACTTGACTCTAATACAAAGTTCATTGGACATAGACTTGGAAATATTTATGTAGTAGATCTTAATAATCTAGCTATATCAAGCAATACAAGTCTTGTAGTAATGAATGACAAGAGCAAGGAATCAAGTTTACTATGGCATAGACGACTTGGACATGCTAGTATGGATACTATAGCAAAACTTATTTCAAAAGATTTGGTTAAAGATTTGCCAAAGTTCAAAGTTAATTTTGATTATGTCTGTGATACTTGTCAGTTAGGAAAGCAAGTGAGGGGGAGTTTTAAATCCAAAAACATTGTTTCTACTACTAGACCCTTAGAGCTACTTCACATGGACCTATTTGGACCTACTAGAACAACAAGCCTAGGTAGTATGAAGTATGGCCGTGTGATTGTAGATGATTTTTCAAGATACACTTGGGTTTTATTCATTGCACATAAAGATGAGACTTTTAAAGTATTCAAGAAGTTTTATAAAAGAGTTTCAAATTTGAAAAATCTTTCTGTTATTTCTATTCGTAGTGATCATGGTACAGAATTTGAAAATCAACATTTTGATCACTTTTGCACAAAGCATGGTATTAATCACAACTTCTCAGCTCCTAGAACACCATGGCAAAATGGTATTATAGAAAAAAGAATCGAACTTTGAAAGAGATGTCCAGAACAATGCTTTGTGAAGGAAATCTTCCAAAATACTTTTGGGCAAAAGCTATAAATATCGCTTGCTATATTTTGAACAGAGTTTTAATTAGATCTATCATTAGAAAAACCCCTATAAAATATGGAACAATAGAAAGCCTAATATCAATTACTTTCATGTTTTTGGTTGTAAATATTTTGTTCTTAATAACGAAAAAGATAATCTTGGTAAGTTTGATGCAAAATCTGATGAGGCTATTTCTCTTGGTTATTCTTCATATAGTAAAGCCTATCGAGTTTTCAATAAAAGAACCTTGACTGTAGAAGAATCAATATATATAGTTTTCAATGAATCTGACATTACTTCTTCTGGAAAAGAAGATCGTGCTGATAATGATGCAAGTACACTAGAACATGGACTGAAGGATTTGACTCTCAAAGACAAACAAA